>JAPXFQ010002706.1:0-1200000 GCA_028564705.1 Apricaphanius iberus | reverse complement strand
ACATTTAGTGATTGACAAAAGCAATAACAATTACTAAAAAGAATGAACGCAAAAGTCATATCATTTACTCATAAGCTTGTCTAAATAGATAATTTTTTATTTTCTATTTAAAAGAGTTCAGTGGCTCTGCAGCTTTGCATTTATCTGGCAGTTTGATCCAGATGTGGGAAGCATAGAAATTGAAAGCTGCTTCTCTGTGTTTGGTTCTGGTTCTAGGGACAATCAGTAGACAAGAGCTGGAGGACCTGAGTTGCCTGGATGGTTTGTTGGTTGTAGGTTTAGTTTCTCCAGTGTACAGCTCTGAACATTCTTCCCTGCACTGGACTGTATATTCCACACCAATGAGCTTGTGTTTGGGTGTTTTGTCGTTGGGATGAACAAGGACAAATAGAGGGATCAAGCCTTCTTATACAAGCCTGTTGGGCTTGTATAAGAAAAAGGTAATCAATTACTTACAGGAATTACAGAGTAGAGTTGGCTTTGAATTGGAGGGTCGTAGGTTCGATTCCAGCTTCCTCCAGTCACATGTCGACGTGCCCGCTGGGCAAGGCACTTAACCCCAAAAACATCGTCCTACCGAGCCATGTTGGCTGTCGGGGTATGAATGTGAGTGTGAATAGGTGAATGTGGCTTCAATGTAAAGCGCTTTGAGTGGTCAGTATGACTAGAAAAGCGCTATACAAGTTCAGTCCATTTACCATTTACTAGAGACTATATCCAGGTGAAGCCATCCAATGCAGCACTTATCATCAGCAGCATCAACTCTTACGTACATACAGCGGGTATTTCTCCACTGGTACAAATCGACTCAGCCGTAGTACTTTTACTCTCCACTGGCAGAAGTCGGGCTGAGTCACGCTAAGCCGATGCTATTATTTGTACCAGCTCTGCTGTGGTTCCTTCCGTGCTGAACGGCTGTCGGTCACTGATTGGCTAGAGGGCAGAGTCACTGGAGAGTAACTTGGCAGCGTCTTTTAACAGCAAACCGACTGCCATTTTGAAACCTCGCTATCCTAGGTGCAGCATTTCTGAGCTTGTTCACTCACGAGAAGATTCAGTATGAGCTGGATGGAGCTACTCGCTGTTAGAGGGTTATCAAGGAGGACTCGGAGCTGACCATGGTTCGGAGCCGATGGCTCTCACCATCAGGCCGAAGCAGAGAAACGAAGAACGCTGAAGCCATGAACTCGATAAGGAGCAAATGTCATGCCGCCTGTGTATTTTAATTACAATATTAACCTATTCCGTTGCATATCATCTTCAGTATGACTGTTTTTTTACTATCAGTTTTCCAAATTTGTTCTCATGCTATTGTTTTTTGTTTTTGTAAATATGAATGAACTACTTAAAATTTCTGCAGGACAGTAAGGCATGTTTGTTTCTCTTCCTTAGTTTAAATTCTTAATTTTGTTTTAAATGCACTCTAAGCATAGTACTTTCACTATCACTGCGATCAGTACCAGCCACGGCCAGCGGGATCCTCACTTTCTTCTGATGGACGGGAGCAGGAAGCTGGCTTACGGAGGGTGGAGATGACATGATGCTGCCTTCAATTAAACCTTCCTGGGATGCTTGGACACATTGTACACCATGATCCACAGACATGTGCAACTGGACTTTTGTTTCTTAACTTTTTCTATAACTGTCCAATAAAAATGTCCAAGTTAAATGCTTGTATTTTCATTTGCAGTTTCATTTCATGCTTGTTGGTGAAAATATTTTACAACATTATGTCGGCAACCTTTTAAAATCTGAGCAACATTAGCTCTGGCTGTTACAAAGTAGAAAAGTCTAGCGCTGCAAAATAAGCGAATTGCATAAATTTGAAAACTGCTGAAAAGCCTAAATGTAGTTGTTTAAGATTGTTTCACACATCTATAGGTTGTGGATCCCTGGGAAAATGACTGTTTTAAAGATCTGGGGCCGTATTCACAAAGAATCTAAGGGCTTAAAAGTAGGTCGTAACTGGCGAATTTAGGAGTAACTCCTAAAAAATGTGGGCGTGTCGCTCCTAAATGTAGGACTCCTAGTTTCTTAAGATAAAAGTAATTCACAACCACTTATAGGCCTAAAAGTAAGTCCTAAGTCTGGGAGTCCTTAAAAGAAGTCAAGAGGACTCCTAACTCCCTAAGACTTATTCACAAAGACTCCCAAAATGGCTGCAGCCAGACGCAATGTGTTGGACACTCTGGATGATTCGGAATTGACCAAGCAATACCGACAATGTCCACACCTGGCCGGGTTTTGGTTTTTTTTTTCGAAGATTTTCCTCCACTCGTTGAAAAAAAAATCTCCATCCCTATAACCGGATAAATACGTTTTTCAGCACATTCATAGACGTGACAAAGCAGTACGGGTCAGTAGTTTTCCCAAATCCTATCCGCTAAGAATAACTTTTTTTCCTCTATCTTCCGTACCCAGCAGTGATAGAGCTTATAAAAGCAAACAAACAAAACGTGCTTAAACAATGGATGATACCAACACAGCTCTGAGGGCATAAATGCTTTTTTTTTTTTTTTAGAGTAAACACAGGTCGCACAAGTGATTTTGGAGCATTTTTTTGTTGCTGATAGTGACGTTACGGTTCTTAAAACTCCGTTTTCAACCGTCCACACACAGATATACTGAAAACAGAAAAAACGCAAATCTCCACTTTGGCCGGAGTTTTTTAAAATATTCGTTTTTGGTGCCGAAAATCTCCGGGTACGTGTGGATGAAAGGCCAAACCGTAGAAAAATATCTCTGTTTTGTGAGATACCCGGCAACGTCGTGTCCTTTTATATTGTTCCCCCTGCACAAAGAAGAAAACGTGTACGTCTTCCAATTTATGCAAAATATGTAGGTATGCCTATATGACGGACATTGCCTACCTGTTGCAGCAGCATCCTTTTTATAAGCCGGGATCTCGAGCCGACACTGGGACTGTAGAGAATACCATCTCTATTTCTCACAGTGTTCTGCCGTTCGAGACAACGCTGGATAAGATGCATTTATGTTTCTGCTAATTTCCACCCATGCCTCCCTTTTCTTCTTATTCGTAATCCCAGCCTACTTGCAATCACTCCCTTAATATGATGCATCCATCCATTATCCATAGATAATGGATGGATGGGAGGGGGGAGGGGGTCTGGAGCTTATCCCAGCTATGAGCAGGTGTTAAGCAGGGTACACCCTTTTTAAACTTCACCCTCTCTAGAAGTAGGCTATTATGTGTAAGTTGTATAAAGTGTGAGTCTCGTGGCCGAAACAAATATGTCAACATGCATTATTTCTGCTATTTTCGCTGTTCGTAATTACGCTTTTATTGAGATTGAAGTTGTCCATTTCCTGGTTTCACACGTGTCATTCAACAACCAATCACACTACTGTCCGTCTATTTACTCATACATAGGAAATTACTTTTTCCATAGCAACAGGATGTCACTCTTATCTTACTTTTAGGAATTTGTCCTACGTAAAAGTAGCTCTTAGTGCGTTTGTGAATAGGTTTTAGACAAAAACTCCTATGTAAGACTTTTTAGCGCGAGTTAGGAGTAACACCTAGCGGTAAGATAAGAGTCTTTGTGAATATGGCCCCAGAATAGGGAGTGCAACACACAGAAAGTTAGACATGATGTATACTGTAACAGACTGAGGCTTTTGCTATGTTCTGCATAATAAACGATACTACTCAAAGATGGGCTATCATCTGGAAGAAACATTTTAGTGGTGATCATTTTAAAAAAAGTGGAAACATTTTCAAAACACACAGCTTTATTACAAAACAGATACAGTTGTGGTTTGTAATTCATAGAATTCATGGCATGCATAGATTATAGTAGATCTGGTTAAGTGAAACATCTTACATCAACAGAGTTAAATGTAGAGCCTAGAGGATTTAATTAATTTGAGAATAGGTTTAACACCAATGAAACTACAAAACAGATTTTGGACAGTTAAATTCATGATTTTAACTAATTGGCTGCAAGCCGGTACATGAACAGAAAAGCCCTTGACTCCCAGTGTTTTTGAGCATTTTTTTCAAATTTTTGAAGACTCACAGGATATGACTATGTAAACACTGAAACTACCAAAAGTAAAAAGGTATACTCTCTTCTTTCATCAGAAAAAACAGCTTGTTTCAAACAGCTTCTCTTCTTTCACACTCTGTAAAACATAGCTGGGTTTCACCAAAAATGCTTGTTTCTGACCCAAAAATTGAGAAAACAGGCTTTCTGTGAAAAGAAAGATGTCGGGCATAAAAGTGTCTTGACACTGATATGCTTTGTTTTAGTTACAACACAGATATCCATAAAGTGATAAACAAAATGGGTTTTGATAATAAATTAGAAATGTATTCACAAATGTGTAACAATAAATATTAATCTTTGTACAAAGTTAACAACTTCTTTTGCAGGCATTCATTGTTACTCTATACACTGTAGTAGTTATAGCCTAGTGTGTGTGTGTGTGTGGGTGGGTGTGTGTGTGTGTGTGTGTGTCTTTCTGCCCTTACACAGAGTAGTTCACTTTAGTGCGGTAATCTATCTAACATTTTCCTGCATGCAAGGGTACCCAACAGGCCTTGCACAACATTTTTGTCTCTGTGAGTACCCCTGTGTATGCAGACCCTACACCTCCTTGTTGGTCTCAACTTCCTACTGGTGGGTGTCAGGTGGCAGAGTTTGTGTCTGCCAAAGTTTCCATCTAGCCCACTCTCTGTGTCAGTGTTATATGGTGCTCTTGGAGTATATTGTACTTCTGAGTCCCCATCCTCAATTGCCAAATCTGCTCCTTCCTTTTCCTCCTCTACCTGTTCCCCTCACTCCCATCCTGCACATGTCCCTTCAAGGTCCAGGATTTCACTCCAAGAGCCTTTTACATCCCCCTGGGTTTCTGGCTCAGTAGAGGACATAAGTGTTAAACATGCACATTTGGAACAGATAGGCTACAAAAGTTTTGGACCAGGTCAGTGACCTGCGGATGAAGGTTTACAGTAGTAAGAAATGGTTTGGTCTAACTTATTCATCCCATTCATGTAAGAGTTCTATGCAACAACACACTCTGGTTTGAGCTGAGGAACCTTTTCCTTGTGCCCCTTTTGCCAAACATCAACCTTTTGCATCCCATCTCAGTGGCAGGTTGTTACCATCTTCACTGACTGTTTGTCCTCCCATGCTACTACCATCACCCTCTTATTGTACCGCGCAACTTTATCCCCAGTCTCTAGATCGGTCTTTACCAAATCCCTGATGATCTGAGGCTCCCCCTTATTCTTCCTCAGTGTTCCACAGACATTGGTCTGTGCTCTCAGTAAGTGCTCACACAATGCTACAGAATTGTAGAAGTTATCCATATATAGTGTATAGCCATGACCTGAAAGACGATCAAGAAGAGAAAACACCGTGTCTGGCAATCTACTACTTTCCCCAAAATAAGGCCTTAATATTTAAACAATAACTTGTGGCAGAGTCACACAATATATAGGAATGATTCCATATTTTACAGGCTTTTGTGGGTTGTACACCCTGAAAGATAGGCGTCCCCGCCACGGCATTATACCCTCCTCAATGCAAATGTTTTTGCCTGGCTGATAGCTCTGATTGAACCTTTCTGCAATGTGCTCTAATACTGGCCGGACTTTGTACATTTTTTCCATCACATTTTGATTTGCATTGTCATTGTAATACAGAAACTCCAAATAATCTAAAACCTGTTCCTTGACATGGTTTTATTCACACACCAGTTTTCAGATCACCATTTACAAGGTTTCAAATCTGGAAAACAAACTATACACTGGAACAGTGAAAAATTCGAAACTCTGAAATAATGATTGCACAACACCGTAAAAAAGAGTGTTGTACTTCTGAAGAAGGAAAACTCAAAAACAAAATTATGTTTGCAGAGTTTTTTTTAACACTTTGCAACTCTGCAAACCTCTGTTTTCAGAGTTTCAGAACTTTTTTTCACACACTCGCACAACAGTTTTCAGATCACCATTTACAAGGTCTCAAACCTGGAAAACAAACTAATATAGTCGGAGAATACTGACAAATTTGAAACTCTAAAAATTGTTTGTGCAACATCGTCATTTTTTTTTTGCAGTTCTGAAACAGGAAATCTCAAAAACAACATATCGTTTGCAGATATATATATATTTTTTTTTACATTTTTTAAGCTTGCAAATCTTATTTTTCGATCATGCAAAACTTTTTTTGTAAGATATTGAGTTTTCGAACACTTTCAGAACTTTATTTTCAGTTTTGAATCATGGCAGGATATTAATCCCATAAATCTAAACTGTCAACTGAAATTGATGTCTCCAGCTGAGATGAAACATGCAGTGAGTTAGGTATTTTGTCTGCGCTTGGCCAGTGTTTATCTCCGTCATTTCTCTCAATAGAAATACTATCCAAACTTTTGAGACCACGACACAGACTTTGTTGAAGTGTGAACTGCATAAGCTTTTCCGGTTTGCGCCTCGCCTTCGGCATATTAGCTTCCCAAAATGCTCTCCTCTTTAATGGATTGTCTTCTTTATGATCACCTGAAGTGTCACTGCCACACACAGGTGAAAATGTACGTATAATTCCTTTAGGCACCTGATGTTCACTCACAAGGTGCGCGAGGTCGTTCCCTATCCCACCCTGTTAAAAAACGCAATATAGTCCTCAATGGCAGTGAGTGGTTGTATTTAAAATGACGACTTAAGTTGTCAATGGCAGTCAATGAGTTAAACTGTAGCAGACTGAGGCTTTTGCTACATTATGCATAGGAATTACTATTGAATATGGGATATCAACTCTAAATAAACAGTCATGCTTCTGTCATGTCTAGCTTGGTAATGGCAACTCGTTTCTTTAATGGGACAGAGGAAAAAAGCCATGTCGCTCCAGCGCTGGACGTAGTTTGCTGCACATGTAGATGAATGTTTGTTCCGACATCCTGAAGTTCTGTAGTGAATGAGCTTCGGTGAAACACGGAAAACAACGTCCCATCACCGCAAGGCCCGGTTAAACGACCAAACTGATGGTCGGCTGCGACGACTTCGCAGAGCAGTCTTCTGAAACACGCACACACAGAACACTTATTACTAAAGCCAAATTGTCAACATACGTTTTTACACAGGGCTTTAGTAAATAATTAATACCCAGAGCGTATTTATAGACCACAACGCCGGGGTAATATTTGCACTGACTTACCCACACAAGCTGCCGCCTCCTGTCTGTAGCGTCATACTCCTGCAGAGCTTCTCACACTTGTTTGTACTACTCCATCTTGTTTTCCTTGCATCGTGTAGCTTTTCCAGAGTCTTTATTTTTCGATGAGACAGGATTTCTCTTTCTTTTCGATGTGCAACTACAAAATGCCATAGACTGAGCAAAAAGCTTGCGGGGTCGCCATTGTCCTTCTTCATCTTCGAGCCTTTGTTTACTTCCCCCTACGTACTCTGGGGCTGCCCAAAATATGACGCACCCGCTCACTGTAGGCGCTCTGGTGTGGTGCAATGGAGAAGCAACACAAAACGAGTTGTACCGTCTTGCACCAAGTCTCGAGTAGTACGGTACAGTATGGCATGGCAAAAAAGTATTAATGGAGAAACACCAAACATCACCAAACATCTTGCCTCCATTCTGGCTCCTCTGGAAGGAAACACACCACATCATATCCAGAACTCCACAGACTTTGTTTGCAAAGTTAGTCATTTGAAGTTGGCACCAGGGAAAACATTAGTATCCTTTGATGTCAAATCACTTTTTACTTGCATACCTACATCCGACGTCGTGGAAATAGTCAGAAAACACCTCCAAGAATACAAACAGTTACAACAAAGGACCAATCTCACTCCAGATCCTATTGGCACCTTACTAGACCTCTTCCTTTCCACTACATATTTTAAATACAAGGACAACTTCTACAGGCAAAAACATAGATGTGCTATGGGATCCCCTCTTTCCTTGTCTACTATATCTGTCCCCCATCCATACTTCTTGGTTCATCTATGTGAGGCCCCAAAGTTGCCAAGTCTTCATCACAAAAACTCAGCTATTTGTAATCTGACACTGACCAGGCTAAAGGCTAACTTAGAGCTAACAATGCTTGCAGTAAATTAGGAAAGAATAGTCGGCCCTAAAATATGTCCAGCTACTTTTGTTAATTACCATGAACTTGATATTGCAGTGAAATGTATTTATATATTCATCAGCTTACTGTGTCTAACTAGTTTTCGCTGGTCATCTTGTATGTTCTGGCTGATCATCGATTATAGAATGAACAAGTATGAATGCCACTACTAACAGCTTTTCGTTTGTGATGAAATCTGTGAGGAAATACATTAGTGAGAATCTGAACACAACAATAGGACCTGGATGGATGAATCTCTGATCTCCAGCGGAAACAGTGCAGTAGTTCTATAATAGTTGCAGTAGAATGTGTTACTGGTTTGGAAATTTAAGTGTAAAATGCAACAATTCATGGTTCTAAATAGTCATCAATAAATAAAACAAAGAAAACAGTAAAGGCTATATGATTTACTTTTTTTCTTTAATTTGCCAGTTGTACTGTCAGTGCTTACAGCTTTAAAGTTTTAGGATGGAAGGATTTTTCAGAGACAATATCATATTTCAATAAACCTGGCAACTGAATATTAATGATTTTTTTTTTCCCTGTCTCGATGCTTTCCTATGAATCTGCTACTCTGGCTTATGTTAAGTTAAGTTAAAAAATCCAAAGAGAAAAATTTTGCCAGGGCTAAAATAATAAAATGAAATCAATTATAAAATAAATAAAAACATAAGGAAGTCTCCCGCTGGAAGTAAAACATTCATTGTCAAAACAGACTTTAAAAGCTTTGAACAGAACGCTCAATGATTGACCTTGGTCTCTGATACAATATACAGTAGTTGCATCTCTATTCTTTGCATATATAAAAAGCCTTTTTATTGTTATTTTGATAGGTGATAAGTTGCACCAAAGAGAGACTTGAGCTCATGATACACCACATTTAAGCAAAAGTCTTCCCATGAATCCGACTCCCAGTACTAATCCTGCTTTTGCAAGTCCCTGTACTGTATCTAACTCTTGTCATTCAATGTTTCTTTTTTTCTGTTTCAGGAAGGCAGTATAATGGGAGAGATTTGAATATGGGTCAATGGGCAGGCATGCAAGTTCCTCTCCTCGGCCTGATTCTCCAGCTATTACTGATTTTCAAGCCATCAGTCAGCCACTACCAGAATACTCATGAAACTCCTCAGGATGCACTCAGCTTCAGCTTCACCCATTCTGTCTACCATGCAACAGTTTATGAAAACTCTGCTGCACGGACCTATGCCAACAGTAAAGTTAAAATGGGCATTCAACTTTCCAAAAAGTCCTGGGAGATTCGCTACAGAATAACCTCAGGGGATGATGAAGGGCTTTTTAAAGCAGAAGACTATGTTTTGGGGGACTTCTGTTTCTTACGCATAAGGACCAAAGGGGGTAATGCAGCCATCTTAAACCGGGAAATTCAAGACAATTATGTATTGACAGTGAAAGCCTATGTTAAGGGAGAGTCTCTTCTTGAGACGTGGACTAAAGTCAGCATCCAAGTGTTGGATATGAATGACCTCCGGCCCTTATTTTCACCCACCACATACTCTGTGACCATAGCAGAGAGCACTCCTCTCAGGACTAGCATAGCGCAAGTTACTGCCACTGATGCAGATATTGGCTCCAATGGAGAGTTTTACTTTTTTTTCAAGGACAAAATGGAACTATTTGCAGTACACCCAACCAGTGGAGTGGTTTATCTTAGTGGAAGGCTAAATGTTGATGAACAGGATCGGTATGACTTAGAAATTATGGCGGTTGACCGTGGCATGAAACTGTATGGAAATAATGGAGTTAGCAGCACAGCCAGGCTTTTTGTCCACGTAGAGCGTGTAAATGAGCATGCTCCAGTTATGACTATAGTCAGCCACAGCACCTCTAGGTTAGATAAGAATAGTCTATATGCCATAATCATAGTTAAAGACTTTGATGAAGGCTTAAATGGGGAAATTGATTCAGTCATTATTATGGATGGTGACCCTTCAGGACAGTTTTATATACAAAGACTTGAAGAAGAGGAATTTGCCATTAAATCCAATGAAATAATAAATTGGGACACTTTCCCATATGGCTGCAACTTAACCCTTCAGGCTAAAGACAGAGGAACTCCTCCCCAGTTCTCTGCTCCATGGGTTCTCCCGATACTGCTTTCAAGCCAGCAGAAAACAGAAGTTAAATTTGAGCAAGAGTTTTATACTGTTAGTCTCAATGAAATTTCACCACCTGGCACAATTGTCGGGGTTTTTAAGATTAAGCCAGAACCTGATGACGCAGAGTATATTCTGAAACCTTCTGCAGATTCAAGTTTTTTTCAAATTAACACCTTAACAGGTGCAATTTCCACTTCACGCTGGTTGACTCATGTATCAAAGGATGTCCTCAATCTTGAGGTAATCGAAGTAGACAGTAATCTCAGAGCTGAAGTGCAGATAGCCATTGAAGATGCCAATGATAACACACCAGAATTTTCCCAGTCTTTCTATGAGGTGTTTGTAAATGAAAGTGTTCCAGCTGGGACCAGCATATTAACAATTTCTGCCATTGATGCAGACACAGGCGAAAATGGATACATTACATACAGTATTCACTGCCTTCAGCAATTACCCTTCAAAATTAACCAGTTCTCTGGTATTATAAGCAGTAATATAGATCTAGATTTTGAAACTTCACCAGAGGTTTTTGTGTTTGTTGTCAGAGCCTCTGACTGGGGTTCACCTTATAGGCGAGAAAGTGAAGTCAATGTAACGATCCACTTACAAAATCTAAATGATAATAAGCCATTGTTTGAAAAGGTAGCATGTAAGGGTGTGATTTCTGTAGATTTCCCAGTAGATGAAGTGATTACCACAATCTCTGCCATTGATATAGATGAGTTAGAGTTAGTGAAATATAGGATCATTTCAGGAAATGAGTTGGGGCTCTTTGACCTCAACCATGATTCCGGAGTTCTTGCATTGCGTAATTCCCTTTCCACATTCAGTCCTAAGTATAGTATCTTCAGTTTAAAAATAACTGCTACAGATGGTGAAAATCTTTCAGATCCTATGTTTGTTAACATTTCAGTTGTACATGGAAAATCTCTTTACAAACATTTTACATGTAAAGAAACCAATGTGGCACAAAGATTAGCTGAAAAGTTACTTAAAAAGTCCAAAGGTAGCACCAAACCTAAAATTGTGGAAGATTTTATTGACCTATTCGCTTACAATCGGCAAACACCCCAGTTTGATAAAACTTTCCCCACAGATATTGCTGTGCCAGAAGACCTAAGTGTTGGCTCAAGTGTTTTCCAGGTGAATGCCTATGATGGCGATACAGGTTTCAATGGTCAGATTCTGTACTCTATTTCAGGTGGAAACACTGACAATTGTTTCAACATTGGCTTGCAGACTGGTCTAATCAGTGTTTTTCTGCCTATGGACAGAGAAAATAGAGATCACTATATTCTCAACCTAACAATTTATGACCTTGGCCTCCCTCAGAAAGCAACTTGGCGTTTGCTTACTGTTAACATATTGGATGCAAATGATAATGCACCTCAATTTTTGCAGCATGGATATAGAATAGTGATACCAGAAAACACAGCAATAGGTACAGTTGTCATCCAGGTTGAGGCATCTGACAAGGATCTTGGAGTCAATGGCAAGATAGCTTACTCTCTTTTGACAAGCACTACACCGTTTGGCATTAACTCCACTAATGGGATAATTTATGTCACTGGCCAACTAGACCGAGAGTTAGTTCCTACTTATAACTTGAAGATTAAAGCTCGAGACACTGCAGATCAAGGGGGACACAAGTTTTCAATCACCATTTTGAAAGTTATCTTAGAGGATGTGAATGACTGTCCCCCACTATTTATTCCCAGTGTGTACAAAGCTAGGGCTCTAGAGGATCTTCCTCTCGGAACTGTTGTAGCCTGGATTGAAACCCAAGACCCAGATGTGGGGCTGGGAGGCCAGGTTCGGTACACTCTAGTTAACGACCACAATGGATGGTTTGAGTTAGACCGGAGCAGTGGAGCCATTCGACTGACAAAGGAACTGGACTATGAAATCCAGCAGTTCTACAACCTCACAGTGAAAGCCAAAGACAAGGGAAAACCAGTGTCTCTTCTCTCTGTCACCTTTGTGGAGTTGGAAGTTATTGATGTGAACGAAAACCTCTATGCTCCATACTTTTCACACTTTGCCTTAACTGGAATAATTGAAGAGAATGCTCCTATTGGGACTACGTTACTCCAAGTTAGTGCTCAAGATGACGACGGCGGTAGAGATGGAGAGATCCACTATTCCATTCGTGATGGAAGCGGGCTTGGCCGGTTTGCCATAGATGAAGAGACAGGTGAGTTTTGTTTGACAAAACAATCTATACGCAAAGTCGTCTTAATAAAGTAATATTTAAAGGACAGCAGGAAGTACCTCTAGAAACTAATACTTTTAAAAGTATTTTTTAACCTTTGCTTTTGCTGATTTTACAATATGTATATGATATAATGAAAATTCTGAATTTCAACCACATAATTTCTGCTCTGACAATACTTACTGCTTCAAGAAATTCCTCACCAGGTACTTGGTGGCCAACCATTGTGAAATGAAGCCTTTGTAACCTGGCAACCCATAAGCCATACTGTATCTAGCCTGTAAGCCAAATTCATCAAGCCTGGATCAAATGGTAAATGGCCTACATTTGTTTAGCGCTTTACTCAATCCCTACAGACCCCAAAGCGCTTTACACTACATTCAGTCATTCACCCATTCACACACTGATGATGGCAAGCTACTTGTAGTCACAGCTGCCCAGGGTAGAGCGTCAGAACAGGGGCTTAAAACAGTAATACAAATACTACAACCAATGTATGTGACAGGGACCAGGAATTGCATGCACTGAAGCCTTCTTGACCACTGAAATAAAGGGGTTAGGCAAAATATAACAGTTATAGTGTGTGGTGCACACATAATGATTGTACAGTACTGCTCCACATAGTCCAGTTTTGTGCTTGATAAGTAGCTTATTACTGAGATAGCTCTGATTAAGTAGCATTGTCGTTTTGCAGCAAGAAGGCCCTGGATTCAAATCCCAGCCCAGGATATTTCTGCATGGAGTTTGCATGTTCTCCCATGTGTGGGTTCTCTCTGGGTACTCCGGCTTTCTCCCACAGTTCAAAAACATGACTGCTAGGTTAATTGTACTCTCTAAATTGTCCGTGAGTGTGTGCATTCATAGTTTTTTGTACTGTCTGGTGACCTGTGTTGGGCATCTTACATTAAAAAGTAATTAGTTATAGTTACAAATTACTTTTTCCAAAAAGTAATTGAGTTAGTAACTCAGTTACTACAGTGTAAGAGTAATTTGTTTCTCAGCAAAGTAAATGTGGCATTTTTATGTTCCCTAACCTATTTACGTTTAATATTTGTAATGTCAAATATTTTTAGAACTGATGATGAATGATGAATAAAAAATACTATATACAGTATTTAACATTTGGTATTTGAACTTGACACAGTAAGATAAGCTGTATACGGAAATTTTTTACGAAATTATACAAAAAGTGAATATTGGTCATACATAATCACATACGTTTCATTAAAGTGCAAAACTAAGACAGACAAATGTGAATATAAAGAAAAAAATTAAAATCTGTCCATTAAGTTTTGCAAATCTCTGCTTCTGTAATATTGCACAGTAAACAAAGCACTATCCAATTGGTTGTCACCTGATCATATTACCTGGAAGCTATTGAAGGAAAACCTGAAATCCATTCATCCATCCATCCATTTTCTGAACCGCTTAGTCCTCCAAGGGTCGCGGGGGGGCTGGTGCCTATCTCCAGCTGTCAACGGGCGAGAGGCGGGGTACACCGTCGCAGATTTTACTGTAACATTTTAATAAGAAATATTACATATGTTAAAGGTATTGTGGAGGATCTTTTTCTTCCGGGTGGATCATCTAAACTATTGGTCCTCCTAATTGTGAATCATCCTCTGCATGGGCAATGTCACGTTTATCTGTTGCGCTACGCCATTATCCATTCATTCTGCCTCACATTACTCATCGGATTATTTTAAAATGGCTGTGAGTGGTTAGAAAAAAAAAGTATTTTAGATGTATGAGAGGAAGAGAAAGGGCTCAGAAGAGAGAAACAAGACCAGAGTGGAGATTCTTTTCAATGATGTCGCGTGCTGAAAGCACGGGTCAGGCTCCCCACTGATTTCTCTGTTGCAAAGTTTCTACCCGGAAGGTAGGCTAACGTTTGGGGTTACTTTGTCAGGAGATTACATAGGTGTTGATTTATTTTCTGTGATGTGTGGAAATTTAGCAACGGTTCCTGACTGAAACAACCATCTTCAGGAAAGAGCATTCGGCTGCGTTGTATCCGCTCCATCAGCGCAGTTCTGGGGGAGACATTGGAGAGAGTCTCCACTGTAATGAAACAAATGTGTGTCGAATATCCATCTAACTTCACTGCGGTAAGTTTAGCATGTTATTTGGAAAATTCATTTCAGATTACTGCTGGAATGAATTATCAACGTCTATATGGTAACTTTCATGGGAAGATTCGTTGTTCTGACTGACAGAGGTTTTTTCCTTCTAAAAGTGGAGAGGGCAGTTTTTTCCTGAAATTCGTAAAAATCCTCCTCTATACCTTTAATAAAAAATAAATAAATTGGGTCATGTTCCTTGGGTGTCAAGCAACAATATATTGATACTTTGGTGTTGTCAGTAGATCTCACAGGTATTTTTTTCTGGGATACATAGAAATTTATCAAAAAACGAACTAACCCAAACCAACGCCTTTAAGAGCGAGCCTTCGGAGGCGATGTGTTCGTTCTATCAGTTGTAGTGCAGCATAGTTCTAGAGTGAATGGATGCGGGGTGCGCAGCAGAGCACATGCAGTGGAAATGAGGGGAGAGACTTTGGAGGGGGTCTCCACTATAAGGGAACTAATGTGTGTCGAATATCCAACTTAAAATCCAACTCTGTTACCCCCAAAAATAACGCTATTAGTATAGTGTTATACTTAAATGCCGTTAATCCTAACACTGCTGGTGACCTGTCCAGGGTGTACACTGTCTCTCGCCTGTTTACTGCTGGAGAAAGGCACCATCCCCCCCCCATGACCCCCTGAGGATAAGCGGTACAGAAAGTGGATGAATGGATAGATAAGTATTGTTCCAATTATAGCAAATATATAACTTCAGAGTAGAGAGCAATAATAGATTAGTTTCAATGGTCCTGTATATGACAAGAAACATCCTTTAAAGTGATTTACAGCAAACTAGACAGATACATTCCAAATAATTAGAATATTAAAAATATTATGTTTGTCACTTATTTCGGCAAGTAATACTCATACATGATATATATTGAGATATATTGAGTGAAATATGGGCACAGTACTGAGTTTCTTGTATTTTTGATGATTATTGTTATGATCCGTCTTCGTCTCTGTCTACATCACCCCTTCCTCCCTGTTTGTTTCTCCCTTTTCGCCCCCGTCTGTGTCTGGCAGCTTGTGTCCTCGTTTGTTTAATCAACTTCAGCTGTGTCCTGTTGGTCTTCTTATTCTTTCTCTGCCCTTTAAATCCCCCTGCGACTCAGCAGCTTACTGCTAGTTTGTCTTCGTTGCTTCCCTGCGTCCTGTCTCCTGTCAACCAGCCTCCTTTGTAAGTGCTTCTGCCACTAATATTAATATATATATATAAATATGCATTACTAAAAACCTGCCTTTCTGCACCTGAACTAAAAAAAGGACATTACCAAATGGCCAAAAAGACTCAGCAGATAGACAGGAAGGCTCACCTTTTTGGGGATCCTTCACCTGCTCAGGGCAGATCAGCTTCTCCTTCCGAAGTCAGCCTCTGGACGTCGGCAAGGAAGACGATGAAAGACAGCTCCCACAACTCTCCAGGAGGGTCCAGGCACCGCTCTCGCCACTTCACTTGAGGTTGTTCCCAGCTGTGATGAACCTCCTGCCACTTCCTCCTGCCGTCAGCAGCCAGTCACGGGTCCGCCTCCTCACTAATCTCAATGCAGCCAACTACCGGCGTCTACTTCAGGCGGAGTTAAGTTGACCGAAAGACAATGGAACAGACTGAATGTTTTGGTCAAGCTTTTTTATGACACCATGGCTGATGAGAAAGGGTCCGAGCCAGTCAGAGGGTTCAAGCCAACGGACCACTCCAATGGGTTGGTGCTGGAGGACCATTTCAGTTCTATGGGTTCAGTGGCTGCCAGCTCCTGTCGTCACAGAGGGAGTTCGGGAGAACACACCCCAAAATGCCTAGCATGAAATCAATTAAATCTGTCTAATAATTTTCTGGTTGGTTAAGTAGCTGAGGGCATCGTTAATCACTTTCAGCTGTATTGGTGTTCATGGACTTAACAACAGGTGCACTACAGTGGCAACAATTAGAAAACCCTCAAAACAGGACTGGTTTTACATGTGGAGGTCATTTCAAGTTTCTCCCTCTTGAGCTTTTTTGTCTGGTTTTGGCTTCAGTAATTATCTCTACTGCCAATATGAGGCGATTCCTTAACCCTACAGAAGTTGCACAGGTTGTCCAACTTCTCCAGGATGACAGATCCACACATGCTGCAGCAAGAAGGTTTAATGTGTCTCCCAGCACAAGCTTCAGAACATGGAGGAGATTTCAGGAGGCTGGTGGTTATTCTCGGAGAGCTGGAAAGGCTGAGCACTGCTCGTGCCCTACAGAATGACCTCCAGAGGGCCAATGGTGTGAATTTCTCTACCCAAACAATCAGGAACAGACTTCATGAAGATGGTCTGAGCGCCCGACGTCCTGTAGTGGGCCATGTGGTCACTGCCCAGCACCGTGGAGCTCGACATTCATTTGCTCAAGAACACCAGAATTGGCAAGTCTGCCACTGGCGCCCTGTACTTTTTACAGACGAGAGCAGGTTCACCCTGAGCACCTATGGTAGACGTGAAAGAGTCTGGAGAAAACAAGGAGAACGTGATGCTGCCTGCAACGTCGTTCAACATGACAGGTTTGGTGGTGGGTCAGTGATGGTCTGGGGAGACATATCCATGGAGGGACGCACAGACCTCTACTGCCTAGGAAATGGTGCTCTGACTGCCATAAGGTATCGATATTAAATCCTTGAACCCATTGTCAGACCTTACGCTGGTGCAGTAGGTCCTGGTTTCCTCCTAATGCACGACAATGCCTGGCCTCGTGTGACAAGAGTATGCAGGCAGTACCTGGAGGATGAAGGAATTGAAACAATTGAATGGCCTTCACGATCCCTGACTTAAACACAATAGAACTTCTGTTGGACATTATGTTTCGGTCCATTAGGCGCCGCCAGGTTGCTCCTCAGACTGTACAATAGCTCAGGGGTGCCCTCGCACAGGTCTGGGAGGAAATGACAGAAGACACTATCCGTCGTCTCATTGAGAGCATGCCCTGATGTTGTCAAGTATGCATACAAGCTCATGGGGGCCACACAAAATACTGAAAAGCCTTTTGAGTTGCAGAAATTAAGTTTTTGAAAAAATGGTTGAAAGCAAAGGAAGTTTTGTTTGGGGGCTTTGAGAGCCTTGAGGTACACCACAAGCCAAAGTTGCAGAGGGGGAAGCAGTGCTACCCATCATGACCTTAAAACTCAGATCACAAAAGTAGGAGCTAAACCATTCTTGGGCCGTTTCCCGGACGCCAACCAGCTGGTTCAGCCGAGTCAGTAGGATAGCATGATCCACAGTATTGAAAGCAGCAGATAGCTCTAGTAATACAAGCAATACTTTGGAACCAGAGTCAAGGGTAAGTAAAATGTCAATAATAACACGGAGATGAGCCGACTCAGTGCTTTGAAGGGTTCGAAAGCCTGATTGGAAAGGATCCATAAAACAATGATCATCCAAGTATGACATTAGCAATTTTGATAAAAATGGAAGGTTGGACATCAGACAGAAGTTACTTATGACTGAGGTGTCAAGGTCAGTCTTCTTCAGAACAGGTTGAACTACCGCATTTAAAAAAACACGGGACACAACACCAGTGAATAAGCTGCTGTTAATTATTTTTAGTAAGAGGGGGCCAGTAACTAAAAATGTTTATTTAAGGAGATGCAGAGGAACAGGCTCAATGGAAGAACCTGACGGCTTCAAGGCGGACAGGAGATTCTCAGGAAGACAACGAAAGAAGCGAAGCTCAAAATAATAAAATGAATGAGGTGGGTAGGTTAAGGAAGACTTTTAACCGAGGGGGAAGAAATATGAGCCTGGATGCCAGCAATTTTTCCTAGAAAAAAATTCAGAAATTGAGTGCATTGGTCATCTGAGGTGGTAGGAGAGGATTAGTCACTGCCTGAAAGAACAACATTCAGGGTCTTATACAGGACACGCTGGTTACCAAAGGATGCAGTAATAATATTAGAGAATAATAATGTAATGTTCTCCCCCCTCCTTGTTTTTTTCAGGACACGTGCTGCTGAGTTTTGTAGAAGCTGTAAACCTGAAGTACTCTTTTAGGAAGATTAGAAAGCAGGTCATTACAGTAATCGACTCTGCTGGTGATAAAAGTATGGATTAGTGTCTCTTTGGCCTTAGATAGAATAGGTAATAAAAACCTATTTTAGTCATGTTTTTAATGCGAGGGATAAAAGTCAGCTCAGAGTCAAGTCATGCCAAGGTACTTCACTTGTGAAGAAGGATTAAAAAACAGTGATCGTAGTTTCTGCAAAAGTTTCTCCCTCTGAACCGAAGGGCCGATGACTAAAACATCTGCTTTGTCTTTGTTGAGCTGGAGAAAGTTTTTTGCCTTCCAGGATTTGCTGTCTAAAATATAGTTTAAAAGTGCATCCATTGGCCATGTGTCGTAAGGAGATATGGAGATATAAGACTGTATATCATCAGCATAACTGTGGAAATTACCTCCGTGTCTTCTGATGACACTGCCATGAGGAAGGAAATAAAAGTTAAAAAGCACTGGGCCTAAAATTTAAACCTGGGGTACACCACATGTGATCTTATGGTCCTTAGAGGAACAGGTATCTAAACTTCGTCTCACCCGGCTCTCAGCGAAGACGGATGCTTTATGTCTTCTTCCTCCTGTGTCTAATCCTACAGCTCTCTGTCTCTCTGCCTTTGTCCGGAGCTTCTATTTGCATTTTTTTCCAAAGCCCAAACTAAAAAAGCTTAACGATGTAACTCATCAGATGGTCTGTGAATGCAATTGATCAAATCTACTAAAATTTATGTAGCACCGGAAAAGGGCGTCCAGCTTGTCAGAGGATATTTGGATCTTTGGATTTATGGTGATTGGGTTCTTGCTGATTGGAATGGGCAAATACTGGATCTACCGGAAATTGGAGCAAGAAAAAGGCCATACATGGTCGAAATTGGAGGCAGTTCTGGAAGCGATTGGAAGGCTAAAGGAGCAGTCTGAAGTGCTGAGTTGTGTTGCTGGAACTCAGAACTACTCGCTGGGTAAGCTGGGATGCAGGCTCGAGACCATAAAAGTTATCTGGCTGGTGTTTCAGGACTCATACGCGAATTGTCATTGGACTTTGAGAAACTATCAGTGTGTCTTGTGCAAATGGAAATTAAATGGATCTGTAACTTTAATTTGGGCGAATTGGAATCATAACGGGACTGCTGATAGGCTTAAAGAGTAGAGAGAAATTGTTCTTCCTATTAACCATAACAATTAGTATTTTGGCTCTATGATGACCTTCAACTGGTCCACAATCAAATGCCTGTGTGAGAAATGTAAACCGAGTCTCCTCATCCCTCACCCTCTCCCTAGAGTACATTTAGTGACGCACACAGTCACGTGATACAGACGCACACACCATCTGTTTCTCACCATACTTCGCTACTTCCACAACACTCCCTCTCACTTCAGTATACACCTAATAGCATGCATTGGCTGCGCATCAAATGTGGAATGAGGCTCCCCCTCCCCTTCATAAGGTGTATTGTAAATGTTTAAGGTTTTTTTTTTCCCAATACTTGTCTTTTGATTTCTTGAATAAGGAATCAAGATACAGATGACTGTTGTTTTTCTCCCATCGTCCCACCCTAACCCTGTGTATACCCTTTCATACTGCAAAAATGGGAGCGCCGCTCGGTAGCTGCAAGCCCTTCAGTGACCTGGATCTGTTTGTAGTATTTGCTTGTTATGATCTAGGACAGGTTGTACTGTAAACTTAACAAGTTTTCCCTCGTGGAATAAATAAAGGATTATTCTATTCTATTCTATTCTTACAAAAAAGTCCTGTCTAAATCATGCACATCTAAATCGAGCTTTTTGGAGTAATTTGACTAAGTACTTGCCACCTATTGAGAGCAGAGTCCAAGTTTACATCTAACTTGATACATTTAATATTTTAATTTTGGTGGATTTTAATTGAGTGCAAACATGTTTGCTGTTTCTTCTTCTCTTTCAGGAGTGATCTACACCACTGATTCACTGGATCGGGAGACCAAGGACTCTTATTGGCTGACGGTTTATGCCAGTGACCGCGGTGTTGTTCCCCAGTTCAGTGCAATTGAAGTGTTCGTTGAAGTGGACGATGTTAATGACAATGCCCCACTGACCTCTGAGCCATTGTTTCGGTGCACAGTACCAGAGAATTCTCCCCGAGATGTTTCTGTTATTCAAATCCACGCTCAGGATCCTGATGTCTCACCCCCTTCTAGTGCTAATTGGCTAAGCTATCGCATTATTAGTGGAAACCCACAAAACTTCTTTACTATCAACTCTCGCACTGGTGAGTCATTTTCTGTTTCTGAGTTATTAACATAAATGCCCCATCAGCAATGTTGAACAGAACATGAAGTAGATCTCTTCTCTCTAGAGTTGGTCGTACTTGTTTCCTTGCAGAAATTCGAGCCCAGGGCCTGTTTTTGTATTGTGTTTGAATGATTTTGTTGCATGTGTTTGTTCTCCCCAGATACTTCCAAAGTTCAAAGAAATATATTTTGGGCTAATTGATTTCTCTAAATTGTCATTATGACAGCATCTTCTGATTGTGTGTCTGCTTACATGGTTTTCTGTTAGGTTTGTCTCTCTTTCCCTTTTGATGTATCGGTAACCTGTTCAGAATCTTTTGCTCAGTGAACACCCCTCCTTCCTTATTGAGAAATATATGAATAAGTACATTGTTGTTGCAGTATCATGTAAGTAGCCTTGTGAAATCCATTTACGAAAACGACAGAGCAGGTATATAGACACTAAAAAAACATTCTAAAAATTGTCTATCTGAGATTTTAATGATAAAGTATTAAGATTTTAAGAATAAGACATAAGGAAGCTGTTTTTGTCAGGCATGTGAGATGTGCAGGATTGACCCACATGCAAACCGCAGGTAAAAGAAAGGATGTTCATTATGAGGATGATGGCTGACACTAGAACAAGCAGGATTAAACATGAAGAAACCCCGGGGAGAAATCAGCATCACAATGATCCAGCAGGGACAGAGAGGACATGAGGATTATAAGTAACACAAGGAGAGAATGAGTATCAGATAAAACAGATTGGAGACAGCTGCAGACAATGATTTGACACAAAGGGGGAGACAATAAGGCAGGGACAGTGTTAGGCTACGTCCACACTAAGCCGGATAAGTTTATATGGGGAGTGGACGCCTAATGTTATCCACTCAACACGAGCATTTACGCCCCGTTTACGGTCCGTTTAAGGTCCCATGATTGTGCAATCCAATGCCTACCTATGCATGTACTGGGCATGCGCGGGGAAAAACAAAAAGAACACAGACTGACGCGTATAATCTATGTCGCTGTCGGCGCCTCCTGGATCGCCTCCTGTGTTGCCTTCTCATCCGCAAGTAGGTTAGGGTTAACTTTGCAAACGTCTGAATTTGCAAAAGAAGAAGTAGAATAGCGAGACTCGTCTCCATCTTTGCTGTTGTCATTATATGCTGTCGTGTTGTTGTCGTCATCAATTTAGGACGCAGCATTTGATTGACGTTGCTGCTCTGATTTAGCCGGGGACCGGATAAGTTGCGTCCAGACGTGCTCATTTAGCCGTTGAGATAACAATTAGACGGCTCTCTTACCCGGCTAATACTTATCCGGCCACAGACCACAAACAAAGCCGCCTTAGTGTGGACGATAGGGGGGTGTAGATTAAATACTTATACGTTTAAGGCATTATTCGGTTTAGTGTGGACGTGGCCTTAGAGAGTGCTAATTGTTTTGACAGTTTTACTCTTTTTTTTTTTTGTACTCTTAATTGCCTAGCCATTACCTTGTAAAGGCCTAGTTGGCCATTCTTGACCAGGTCAGAGGTATTCAATGAGGTGAGGTCTTCAGTAATATGGGTGCTGATGCTCCTTTTCCTCTAGGGTCAGGTCAGCCCCAAATCGGTCGGTTCAGCATGGCCCAGAATAGGGCTGGGATGACGCGTTGACGTAATCGAAAATGCGGGTCGATGCGTCATGAATTTCAAAACAAACATGGCGGGAGGCGAGTATTTTTTTCCTAGGGAAGTATAGGCAGTTCCTGCCTTCCTCGCCTCTGATTGGATAGAACTTCTCTCGCATGATTGGCTATTTCTTTTAGGGAATAGTCATGCCTTTTCTTGTCTACAAGCAGGATGCAAGTTAGAGAAGAACTGGTATTGCCTCAGGAAGCCGTTATGGGCTCTGTGTCGATTTCTGTTAATTGTCCTGCTGCTAGGAACTGATCCGCACAAAACTGGGTAAAATAGTACAGTTATATTTCATACATCTTGCATCAAATTAAAGTACATCTGTTTAGCATTTCTCCTTTAATATTATAACATTTAAGTGTTGAGAGCAAACAGAAACAAACCAAGTACATTTAACAATGGAATAAGTGTGTTGAGATTTTTATTAGTTTACATTTTCATCATAAAACTCTCCAAAATAGTTTTGATTGCATTGAAAAACTGACAATATAAAACATCCAGCCTGGATTTGAACTCTTTGCTAATGAGCCAACAAGTCAAAGTAATGGACAAAGAGCCAGACATTTATATAACATTGTAACTCTAGAGAAAGCTGTAGATCACGTTCAGATGAAGCCTACAGGACCACATCATCTGCGAAAAGTAGAGACCCAATCCTGAGGCCACCAAAACGGATCCCCTCAACATCTTGGCTGCGTCCATAAATGTTACGAACAGAATCAGTGACAAAGGGCAACCTTGTCTTAGTCCGACTCTTACTGGAAACGAGCCCGACCTACTTCCGGCAATGCGAACCAAACTCTGACAGGGACCTAACAGCCCGTAACAAAGGGCCTGATACCCCATACTCCCGGAGTACCCCCCACAGGATTCCCAGGGGGACAGGGTCGAATGCCTTCTCCAAGTCCACAAAACACATGTAGGTCGAACTCCTACGCACCCTCCAGGGCCCTGCTGAGGGTGTTGAGCTGGTCCAGTGGTCCACGGACGAAAACCGCATTGTTCCTCCTGAATCCAACTATCCTTCTGACCCTCCTCTCCAGAATCCCTGAATAGATCTTACGAGGGAGGCTCAGAAGTGTGATCCCCTTATAGTTGGAATACACTCTGTGGTCCCCCTTTTTAAAGAGGGGGACCACAGACCGCAGTTCCCTCGGATTGGTCTGCGAATCCGAGGGAACTGCCCCCGATGTCCACACAGTATTGCAGAGCCGCATTAACCAACACAGCCCTGCACTTCCAGAGCCTTGAGGAAATCCAGACGATTTCATCCACTCCCGGAGACTTGCCACCAAGGAGCTTTTTAACATCCTCGGTGACCTCAGCACCACAGATTGGAGAGTCCGTCCCAAAGTCCACAGACCCTGCTTCCAAACAGGCGTGTCGGTGGGATTGAGGAGGTCTTCGAAGTATTCCACCCACCGACCCAAAACGTCACTGTAAACAGTGTTGGTGGACTGTACAACATACCTACCGCCAGAATTAAAATAAAGGGAGATTTATCTAAACCCATCCATTTAGAAAGAGGCACCCGCCAGGGCTGTGGTGCATCGGCACTACTTTTCTCTTTATTTATTGAGCCCTTAGCACAGTGGATAAGGCAGAGCAAAGAGATCCAAGGGGTGACTCTAAAATCAGGGGAACAAAGATTAGCTTTATTTGCTGATGACATATTAATATTTTTGACGGATCCCACTCAGTCGCTACCCAAATTAATGAAAATGCTGGAAGAATATGGCTCTTTTTCAGGCTATAAAATCAATATTACCAAAACTCCGGTTCTACAGCTCAGTTATAACCCGCCGGCAAAGATTACACATACAAATGGAAATGGGAATCAGATAGCATTAAATATTTGGGAACCGTTCTGACAGAAGATCCGTCTAGATTGTTTGATGCCAATAATGGCCTTTAATCTCAAAAATAAGAACAGATTTACAAAGGTGGAACAATGACCCATTTTTGAGTACACACTCTCGGGTGAATTCAATTAGAATGAATATCCTCCCCCGTTTCCTGTACCTCTTTCAATGCCTTCCTATTTGGATAACTCAAAAACATTTTGATGAGTGGGATAAAATATTGGCAAAATATATTTGGCAAAATAAAGGGGCTAGGATAAAATATCAGACAATGCAGTTGATGAAGGAGAAGGGGGGCCTGGGCCTTCCCTGCCTTAGGGATTATTATTATGCTGCTCAAATTAGACCTTTAATCTGTTTATGTTCGCCCATTTACATGGCTGGATGGAAAGACGTTGAAGGGAATGTTACAAAAGAGATACCCATTATGGCCCTTTTATCTGATAAAAAACTACAAATCAATATCAATATAACTGAAGACTTTATGTATGAAATCCTGGAGTAGAATAATGAAAACATGCAATTTGGAAAAAATTTGTAGAATTTTAAGGTGGTGTGCGTATGACTCTGACTTCAGACCAAATGCACTTGATGGAAGATTTAAGGGTTGGGTCTCAAAGGGAATTACAAACTATCTTTCCTTTATTCACAAGGGAACATTTTTGAGTTTTGAACTCCTACAGAACAAATATGGTTTAGGTCAAGACGATTTCTTTAGATACTTACAGGTTAGGCACTATTTTGATCAAAATATAAAAATAACATTGGAAAATTGCGACTTGGGGTTCCTACAGGCTTTCTTAACATGAATTAAATCACTTTCTCCAAATAAATTTATTTCTAAGTCATTCAAATCCATCCAGCAAGGAAAAAAGCTTAACACATAATACATTAAGAGGAGATGGGAAATGTAAGGTAATATGCAAATTTCAAATAAAAGTTGGGAGAATATATACCAATTACAATGGAGCACTACTGGTTCTAATACCTGGCGAGAGTTTTGTTGGAAGAATATAGCCAGATTTTTTATCACATCTGTTCAAAAGAGACACGAGGGTGGTGGTGACTTATGCTGGAGGCTCTGTGGATCCTTAGGAGCAAATCATTTCCACATTTTCTGGGACTGCCCATTGTTAACCCATTATTGGTCACAAATATGCGAACATATTCATCATATATTTGGTAGCAAATTACCTTGCAATTTTGAAAATGTATATTTGGGCAATACAGATGTTACCAACTGGAGAAATAAGGACAAGAGGTTGCTTTGGATATTACTGGCAGCGAGTAAGAAAGCCGTAACCAGGAAGTGGCTAAAGCCGGAACTACCGACCATCGAAGAGTGGATCAACATAATTCAAGAAGTGTTTATTATGGAGAAACTTTAATTTACTCTAAGGATTCAAAGGGACGTGTTTTACAAAATCTGGACAAAATGGACTGAGTATATCAAACCCATATGGTCAGACTTTGTATGAGAGGTAACTGTTCTAAGTGAATTAAAACATTCTTGTACAGGTGCTCTTGCCTTAATTGTTTGTTCAGGTTGATAAAAATTGAACAAAAACAAAAAAAATTACAACAAAAAAACAAAAACAGTGTTGGTGGCAGGCACCAACTACCTTGCAGCGAAAACTACGGTTAGCCGTCTCAACAATGGAGGCACGGAACATGGCCCACTCGGGCTAAATTTCCCCCTCCTCCCCCGGGCCGTGTTCGAAATTCTGCAGAGTTGGTAGTTGAAACTCCTTCTGACAGGGGACTCTGCCAGATGTTCCTAGCAGACCCTCACAACTCGTTTGGGCCTGCCAGGTCTGTCTGGCGTCCTCCCCCACCACCGGAGCCAACTCACCACCAGGTAGTGGTCGGTAGCTAGCTCCGCCCCTCTCTTCACCCGAGTGTCCAAAACATGGGGCCGCAGGTCAAATGAAACGATAACCAAGTCGATCATCGAGCTGCGGCCTAGGGTGTCCTGGTGCCAAGTGCACACATGAACTCCCTCATGCTTGAACATGGTGTTCGTTATGGACAATCCATGACAAGCACAGAAGTCCAACAACAAAACACAGCTCAGGTTCAGAACGGGGTTTGGGGCATTCCGCCCAACCACGCCCCACCAGGTTTCACTGTCATTGTCCACGTGAGCGTTGAAGTCCCCCAGCAGAATGAGGGAGTCCCCAGAAGGAGCATTCTCTAGCACCCTCTCCAAGGACTCCAAGAAGGGTGGATAATCTGATCTACTGTTTGTTCATAAACACAAACAATAGTCAGGACATGTCCTCCCACCCATAGGCGGAGGGAGGCTACCCACTCATTCATTGGGGTAAACCCAAACTTATAGCCGAGATGGGGTGCAACAAGTATGCCCACCCCAGCTTGGCGCCTCTCAACGGGAGCAACTCCAGAGTGGAAGAGAGTCCAACCGCTTTTGAGGAGATGGGTTCCAGAGCCAGAGCCATGCGTCGAGGCAAGGCCGATGATGTCCAGTTGGAACCTCTCAACCTCACACACCAGCTCCGGCTCCTTCCCAACCAGAGTGGTGATCTTCCACGTCCCAAGAGCCAGCTTCTGCAGCCGAAGATCGGAACAACAAGGTCCCCGCCTTCGGCCACAGCCCATCTTGCACTGCACCCGGTCCTTATGGCCCCTCCCACAGGTGGTGAGCTCTTGGGAAGTCATTTCAATTCACTTTTATCTATATATTGTTATATTTATATCACAGCAACGACTGGGCTCGTTGAACGCAGGCATTTTTACTCAACGTATGTCATCTTCAACATTTGGCAAAATTAAGTTGTTGGGGCAATGCTCATACAACCAGAAACACATAACATAACACAAATGGGTAAATACAACAGACCTAGCCTATTTTCAAAGCAGGGGTCGTGTTAACTAGAAATTTTCCATCTTTGAACAGTTTTTTAGAATGGTGATGGAAAAATTACAGATTAGTATTTAAACCTCTGACACCTTGGTGCAAATGTGTAGATACTCTCAAATTCTCGCACGCAGTCCGAGTAAATAAATCAATTCAATAAAATATTCCGAGACACTGTATTCAATGCATCTCACTGTCTAGGAGGTGACTTCACGCTGAGACTTTAGAGCGTAACTGGCCGCATTGTGTGCCAATCACCAGTCTGCTGCTCCTTTTTTCCCCACTGGCTTTCCTCAAAAAGTTTACGATTCAAGAAAGGATTCATTCAGAGTCTTTTTGATTTCTGATTACTTCAATGGGAGAAATGTTTCCTAATTTAAAAAAAGGCTCAAGTGGTGCTCAATTGCAGTGTCTAGTGCAGCAAGCAGATCGCGGATTTTACAGAACACCATCTAAACCGTCATGAGAGGAAATCTGTCTAAGAAAAACCTAAAACCTCATATCAAGAACCTCTGCAGCAATCCCACTATTTGATTTGATTTATGGGTGACATTTTGGTAACCATGCGGATCAGGAACTACATCAGGTTTTCATATTTAAAGTATAATTGTTTAATTGTATTTTTATATGCATTTCAGCTGGCTTTGAGTGTATATCATTCAAAATAAATACAAAAAGAAATACTATTGTACAGACGATTGCTGGAGATGGAGACCAGTTTACCCTCCCACCCCATCCCCCCATATTGGATTTAACAATGTAAAAAAGATTGTAAAAGGATTTTTTTCCTGTTGGTCAAAAATGACGGACATAAAATATATCTACCTTGACCTCTGCTGCACAGAAAAGAAACGTGACTACACATGCTCGAGTGAGATTGCTACAAGAGTTTTTCATGATCTACATCAAAGTACTTAAAGCACTTAAAATCAGTCAAAACTCACAGCACAGATGTCAATATTATAGCCGCTGTCTACACCACACTCTCTCCTGTTGCTCGCCGGCCTTTCCCCATAAATGACTTCCATTTCGGTGAACCAGTTTCAGGTCCTCCGGTCTGCCCTTTCCAGCTGTTGTGGTCCTTAATGGCGCGGTATTCAAATTTTAGTTTTTCAGTTTATTGTGGCACTGTTTAGAAATCCGCCCCGGGCCGTAATGGCATTGGAAAGCTCCGGGAACACTCGCTCGTTCCACAATGCTCCATCCTGTTCCCTTTGCATTCTGTCCTCGGCAACCAAGGACAAAAAGGTCTTCACCTCTGCGTTGCTCCACAGGAGATTCTGCAGCTCTGCCATCTTGAATGAAGTGACAAGGAATAATGTGCCATAGTTCCGGTTTTTATTGAGTTTGATCATCCACACTGCCAGGGCAATCATTGGCCACCACTACGTACGTAGGCGTGGGACTCAAATCAGTTTAATGGACCAGTCAGTCCATGGGCTACTCGCAGAGACTTGGCTTAAATCTGGCGATAAGTGTTTTTTCTGAACTCCTTTCCCTTGGCTATTCCTTCCTACATATGCTGAGGTTGTCGGGCTGTGGAGGTGGACTCGCAAAAGTGTATAGGCAAAAAATTAGCTATCGCTTCATTCCATTCAAAATCTACAGTAGCTTTGAGCCTCAAGTTTTTGTTACAAAAATCATCCCCATTGCTCATTGGTATTGCCCCCCTAAATACAATAAAGAATTTATTTCAAAATTTTCCGATTTTCTCTTTGAAATAATGCTAAAATATGACAGCTTTGTAATTTTTGGGGATTTAAATATTCATCTCTGCTGTCCGTCCAGCCAGCTGTTTAATTACGTTCTTTTGATTTAACTCAGTCGGTGAATGTCCCCTCATATAAACATGGTCACACATCATTGGACCTCACAATCTCTCATGGTCTACGAATATATATTTTAGAAATACTAGACACTGGCATTTCAGATGATTTTTCCATTATTTGTTATTTTTATATCTCCTGCACCTCCACAGAAAACACTTGCTCCAGTCTGCAGCCGCCGTGTCATTACCTCTACCACAGCCTGTGAATTTGTTACATTTTCACAAGTACAATTCTTTACAATCTGGGTGAATAAATTCCCTGAGGAATTTATTTCCTCTTTTTACTTCAACTGTTCTGCGATTCTGGACTCTTTTGCACCTTTAGAGATGTGGCCCATTAAAACAAAAAATGACAAGGACAAGCTGCATGTGTCTATAGGTATTGTGAGAGATTGTCTTAGTATATGAAAAGGAGGCCTAACGTAAATATCTTTAATATATAATTTGCACTACCTGTATTTCAAGTTTTGTTCAGTACAATTTTGTCTGTCACTGATCTTTCTCTTAATGTGTTTCAAATGTCTCCAAATCAACCTGTGAGAGTTTATCCATTGCTTTACTGACATAGTGGCCTCAGTTAGACAAATTATCAATAACACTATGACCATTGTCTCTTGACATGCATCTACCTCCTGCCCCTCTTACTGTCTTTAATGAGTTTGAGCAAGCTTGAGCAACCTTTTTCAGCTCTCAGAAGACATTCAGAAACTGTAACCAACTAACTGCTCTCTGGACATTATTCCAACTAAGCTGCTTAAAGAAATTTTTTACAAGGGGCCATGTCTTCTCTCATTTTTCGATACCTGGCTAAAGTTAGGATCTGTCACACCTGTTTTTAAGCAGGTTGTGGTCAGCCCTCTACTCAAGAAGCCTACTCCCAACCCAGCAATTCTTTCAAATTTTAGACCAATGTCTCATCTGTCTTTCCTCTCTAAAGTACTAGAAAAAATCTGTCAACTACAATCATATTTGGATCAGAACCACATATTTTAACAGTTTCAATCTAGTCAATCTGGTTTTAGATCACGCCACAATACAGTATCTGCATTACTAAAAGTACAGAATGATATTCTACTCTCTTTGGATGCCAACAGACCTATGTTACTGACAATGTTGGACCTCACTGCAGGTAGGGTGGATCATTCTATCCTACTGACAGGCCTAGCCTACCATGTGGGCCTTCAAGGCCCGTACTGCAGTGGTTCAGGTCATATTCTATTCTAGAATTCCACCTGTCTGAGTGGCTGCAATTTGGATAGGCTCTGTTAGCAACATTTTGAGTTTTTTTCTGACATTGCTTCCCCTTTTTCTTTAGGAAAAATTGCATTTTTTGGACCTGTATACCTTATTTGTTTGTGTGCTGTGAAAATTTTTGCTGTTAATTAAACACTTTTTGATCATTTGTTATTATGCGTAACCATGGCAACATGGTTACGAAATAATACCTAAACTGAAGCCACAAATCCCGGATGAGTTCAGATGGAGGAGGCGTGGATGAAGAGCAGGAGCGCCAAGGAGACAGAGAAAGAGGAAATTCAAACCATCTCTTCCATCAATCATAATGGGCAATATCAGATCACATGCAAACAAGATGGATGAACTCCAAGCCCTGACAAGGACTCAGCCTAAGTATCGGGAGTGCAGTGTTATGTGCTTCACTGAGATGTGGCTACAGGATTATATCCCCGACTCCAACATCTCTCTGCCAGGCTTTCTGACTGTACGAGCAGACAGAGATCTGAAGAGTAGCAGGGGGAAAAAACGATAGTGGAGTAGCAGCACTTGTCAACAACAGATGGTTTCATTTAGGACAAGTTAGGCCAGGAACATACTTGCTTTTTAACCCTGCGTAACGCCGTGTTGACACAAGCAGCAGGCTGGAAGTACTTGCTTGCTTATTGCATGTACTACTGGAGAGTTACACTAGGGGGCAGAATACAGAGTAGAGTGGCAGATTTGTAATGTAGAGACAGAACCAACATGGCGACCACAGAGGAGATAATCAGATGGTTAATCTTCAGATTACGACAGAAAAAGACTGCAGCAGTGTCGTAAAATGTATGTAAGACAATATTTACTGCTATTCGTGCTTGTTTTCCTACTGCTTTTGCCGGCGTTGCCTCCGTGTACGTACAGCCGGTCAAATAGCTCTCTACAATCCCCCTAGCGGTATAGCTCATATTACCACATGCAGATGCGTCGCGTTAATTACAGAGGATGTGCACTAACAACGCTTTCAACAAACGCAAGCTACGTGAAGCAGCCATGATAAACTTACACGTAATTAACCGTACACATAATTAAAAGCAAGTATGTTCCCACCCTACTGTGAAGTGTCGTCTCTGCAGACCAGATATTGTACTCTTGGCAGTAAGTTTATGTCAATATTATTTACCAAGACAGTTCACAAGCATTATTTTGTTATTTTCTACATTCCACCTTCTGCCTTTGCCGACAGTGCATGTGATGTCATCAGTTCTGTTGTCGCTAAGCTACAGCACCCCAATGCATTTGTTTCAATATCTAGTTATTTTAATCATGTCTGGCTCCCTCCTACACTTCCAACATTTCAACAGTTTGTCAAGTGCTCCGCAAGAGAAAACAAGACCTTGGATTTATTTTATGAACATGTAAAGGATGCTTATATGTACAAACCAACACCTCCTCTGGGAAAATAATATCACAATCTTGTCTTTCTCTGCTCAGAATGTAAACCACTTGTTCAGAAGCAACATGCAACAAAGAGAACTGAGAAAGAGATTACAAAGAGAACAGAGAAAATGGTCACATGAAGCTGAAAAATCCCTGTGGAGTTGTTTTGAGTCCACAAACTGGACGACTCTTTGCCAGCCACATGGAGAGGTCATCAATGTCATGACTGAGTGTGTGACTGACTGCATAAACTTCTGTGTGGAAAACATAATCCCCTCCAGAACAGTGAGATACTTCTGTAATGAAAAGCCCTGGATCACCAGTAAGCTGAAGCAACTGCTGAACAAGGAAAAAAGAGCCTCCAAGGAGGGAGAAACTACAGATTCTTGTAATGCCCTTTATATGCCTTATTGGGGCATCTTCAACTTGTGCAAAATGCAGTGGCACGGTTCCACAACATCACCCAGAAATATGACCATATCACTTTTGTTCTGTGCTCTCTACACTGGCTCCCCGTTCATTTGCTGTTCAGCGCTTTGAGCAAGCTACAGTTGTTGTAAAGCACTTTTATAAATAAAACTTAGCAGATAGACAGACAGTTGGATATGGTAGGTCGGTTCTGCACCCTCAGACAAAGGCATGGTTAGTTCAAACAAAGGGGTCAGCTTGGACAGGCAATGGAAACACGCCAGAATGTGTCTGAATCTACCCATTCCAGACCGTTCCGACCCTAGTGGAAAAGGAGAAGCAGATACTTGCAGCTCACCCTCTCCACTTCAATCTCCCATATGAACAGTGATTTGTGATATGTCCTCTCCTTTCTGTCCCCTATCATCTCCTTTGTTTTGCTTATGTTGAGAGGTCATTATTGTCTTCACACCCCCTCCTGCCTCCTTCTTTGTAGAACAGAGGTGTCATTTGCAAACTTTAGGATAATATTATCCTTATAGGAAGCAAAACAGTCATAAGTAAACAATGTGTCAAGAATAGGACTCAGAACATATCCCTGAAGGATACTAGTGTTTGTAATAATACTGGCTGAAGTCCTGTTACCAATCCTGACAGATTAAAGCTTGGTTTATGCTTGCTGACCCCGCGAGGTCCGCACGGCTCCACGCGGCCAAATTATGTCATTTCAGCAACCACGCCTCTCCCGCCCCAAAATTTTCGCACCGCGCACCTAGGAAAATTTGTAACTACGCGGACGGTCCCGCTCGGAAATACATGGCGGACTGGCAAGAGCTCATATTGCCGGAGGTTCGTAAAAAGACATCTTTATGATTCGGCCGGTAGAGATCACTGTGATCAACTGTGTTTTAATGGACGAGAGGAGAGTCTCCTTTTTCGTATTTTTTCCTAAGTCAACAGCATAAAAGTTCTGCTTTGTTTAAGCTCAGGGGTATCACCATCTTGTAAACAACAGTGATTACTACTTCTACTATAGTGTAGTGTTGTATGCATGCCGGAGAGCCCTACGCCGCCCCCTACAGTCGTCAAGTATATTGGCTCTCAGCAGGGACAAGCCGCAAAAGGTATAAACGCTGCTCGAAGGCGTCTCGGCCGGTTCTGCATGTCTCGTTTCCGCGCGGAATGTTCATGCGGTAAGCATAAACCAAGCTTAAGAAGTCTAAAAGCCTGTTACAAAAGGTGGGGTTCAGACTGTGTGAGCAATTTGTGAATGAGTTCATGGGCATCAGCTGTATTAGAGGACAAACTAATCCACAAAGCGTATTGTGATATAGCAGTCTTTGTTTTCCAGTTGAGAGAAAGAATTGTGATGTGGGAAGAAAGTAGACCTATTTGGCAGATATCCTGTGGCAAAGGATCTAGTGTGTCTGGTATACTGCTTTTGATATAAGTCAGTCACTGAAAACATTTCGCAATGTTTGGAGTAAGTGCTATTGACCTGTAACCTTCTAAGCAGGTAGGTGAACTTTTCTTAGGAATGGGACCAACAGTTGTTCCATAGCAACATAGCAAGGGGCTAAGGGAAGGATGTAATGTCCATCCAGTTTCTTAACCGCTTATTCCTCAAGGGGTCGCGGGGGGGCTGGTGCCTATCTCCAGCTGTTAACGGGCGAGAGGTGGGGTAAACCCTGGACAGGTCGCCAGTCCATCACAGGGCCACATAGAGACAGACAGGACAAACAACCATGCACGCACACACCCACACCTAAGGACAATTTAGAGTGATCAATTAACCTAACAGTCATGTTTTTGGACTGTGGGAGGAAGCCGGAGTACCCGGATGGAACCCATGCATGCACGGGGAGAACATGCAAACTCCATGCAGAAAGGCCCATGGCCGGGATACGAACCCACACCCTTCTTGCTGCAAGGCAACAGAAAACATCAGCACGCTCATTAGCACATCCTTTCAATACTGTTGACACCTGGTGCCACACTTAAATCAGCTAATTAACTCAAAAAACCTGCAAAAGCCTTTAAATGGTCTCTGTCTAGTACTGTAGGATACACAATCATGGGGAAGATTGCTGACTTGACAGTTGTCCAAAAGACGATAATTGAGACCTTGGACAAGGAGGGCAAGACACAAAGGTTATTGTTAACGAGGATGGCTGTTCACAGAGCTCTGTGTCCAAGCACATTGATAGAGAGGCAAAGGGAAGGACAAGATTTGGTTAAAAAAAAGTGTACAAGCAATAGGGATAACCACACCCTGGAGGGGAATGTGAAACAAGCCCCATTAAAGGGGGTGGGGGGTGGGTAATGAGTGGACTGCAGCTGGAGTTGGTGCTTCAAGACCCACAACGCACAGATGTCTTCAACATATGGGTGTCAGCCACTTTTGATTAAGAGGCAGTGTCAGAAGCGTCTTGCCTGGTCTAAAGACAAAAAGGACTGGACTACTGCTAAGTGGTCCAAAGTAATGTTCTCAGATTAAATTAAATTTTGCATTTCCTCTGGAAATCAGGGTCCAAGAGTCTGGAGGAAGAGAGGAGATGCAAATAATCTACGTTGCTTGAGGTCCAGTGTAAAGTTAGTGATGGTTCAGGCCATGTCATCTGCTGGTGTTGGTCTGTTGTGTTTTCTAAGGTCCAAGGTCAATGCAGCCGTCAACCAGGAAGTTTTAGAGCACCATTTACTGAGACCAAATTTTGAAGTTCACAACGCATTCTCCATGATTCCAAGATGGCAGCCCCTTTCTTCACATCAGAAAAATTAATGAAACGGAGACTAGAGATATATACCCATATTTTCCTAGCCTTAAAGTGGTGGTGATGCCTCATCAACAAAACTAGAAGTAGCATTTCCTTCATATCCATCAATGTCTGTTTCATTCAGCAAGGTGCTGCCATCTTGGAATCGTGAGCCGTGAACGCGTTGTGGTTGGTCACTTGAATATTTGGTCTCAGCACACAGGACTGCCAGCACTGCTAAAAGTATGTTTCTATCCATTTCAGTGGCAAAATTGAATACACCTCTCAAAAGTTTGAACATACTGTATGTCGTTCTGTGATCCAATGCTGGTTCGTAGTGATACATGCTTCCTCTTATATTTTCACTCGAAACATCCAACTGGGTAAAAAAAGAATTGAGATAATTTGGTAAACTACCTCTACTGCTGATAATGCTAGTACTAGTCATGTTGTCAGTAACATGCTGCAAACTTTGCCCCATCCATCCTGGCTTGACACCTGTATAGAAGCAGTATTAGCTTCTCTGAGTCTTGCGTCCTGGCTTTCCTCAGTTAGATCTTCAAAGCTTTGTACTGCACATTATTTTCTGATTTAAAAGAAATTGAGCTTGTAGGATGCTTTGTACTTGCTTGTTGATCCAGGGCATAATTTGGAATACTTTTTGACTTGCAAAGTGGGCATGATGTTATCAGCTCTGGTGTAACTACATCTGTACGCTCAGAATCAGAATCAGCTTTAATGGTCAAGTATGTCACACACAAGGAATTTGACTCCGGCAACTTTTCTCTCCAGTACAGAACTTAAATAAGTGAAATTAAAACGGAAATAAAAATAAATACAAATAAATAATAAAGGATAATATGTACACCAAACCAGGGTTATTGTACAGTAAGTATATACAGCAGTGCAGAGTTTTAGTTTATTGTTCATGTGAATGGACTCAGACTCTGTGACTATTCCGAGTTCATCAGAGCGACAGCCTGGGGGTAGAAACTGTTCTTATGTCGGGTGGTTTTGGCGTACAGCGCTCTGTAACGCCGGCCTGAGGGGAGGAGCCTAAACAGATTGTGCCCAGGGTATGAGGGGTCAGTGGGGATTTTTCTGGCCCGCTTCCTGACCCTGGCCCGGAATAGGTCCTCAATGGAGGGAAGATCAGTACATATGATCCTCTCTGAGGACCTGACTGTTCTCTGCAGTCTGTCCTTGTCTTGCCTGGTGGCGGATCCGAATGGTCAGCAGTTCCTGAGGGAGGTTAAACTTTCTGAGCTGACGCAGAAAGTACAGCCTTTGCTGGGCCTTCTTCCTTATAGAGTCAATGTGGGAGGTCCACTTCAGGTCCCGTGTGATGGTGGATCCTAGGAACCTCAAAGACTCCACTGTGGGGACTGGCCTGTTGGTGATAATGAGAGGAGATGTTGATGGGGGTCTCTTCCTGAAGTCCACTGTCATCTCCACAGTTTTGAGCGGGTTTAGCTCCAGGTGGTTCTGACTTCACCAGAGGACCAGCTGTTCCACCTCCCTGCTGTATGCAGACTCGTTGCCGTCACGGATGAGTCCAATGACGGTGGTGTCATCTGCAAACTTCAGGAGTTTCACAGAAGGGTCTCTTGACGTGCAATCAGTGGTGTAAAGGGAGAAAAGCAGTGGGGAGAGAACACATCCCTGGGGGGTGCCGATGCTGAGAGACCGGGTGCTGGATATGAAGTTACCCAGTTTCACCTGCTGCCTCCTGTCAGTCAGGAAACTGGTAATCCACCTACAGGTGGAGGGAGGCACGTTGAGCTGGGACAGTTTTTTGTGGAGAAGCTCTGGGACAATGGTGTTGAATGCAGAGCTTAAGTCCACAAACAGGACCCGAGCGTAGGTACCTGCAGAGTCTAGGTGTTGCAGGATGTAGTGGAGAGCCACGTTGACTGTGTCATCCACTGACCTGTTTGCTCTATAGGCGAACTGCAGGGGGTCTAGCAGGGGATCCGTGATTTCCTTCAGGTGGGACAGCACCAGTCGCTCAAAGGATTTCATGACCACAGATGTCAGGGCGACTGGTCTGTAGTCATTTAATCCTGTGACAGGGGACTTCTTTGGAACCGGGATGATGGTGGAGCGTTTGAGGCAGGAGGGGACCTCACACAGCTCCAGGGAGTTATTGAAGATCTGAGTGAAGATGGGAGCCAGCTGGTCAGCACAGACTTTCAGTCAGGATCGTCAGCTATGGGGATGGTTTGGGGTGATGCTAGGCCTTTTGTGATGGAGATGGTGGGGGAGGTGGAAGGTGTGAAAGTTGTTTCAAACCTGGAGAAATAGTCATTGAGGTCCTCAGCCAGGCGGGGGCTCCCCACAGGGTGGGGGGATGGTCTCCTGTAGTTGGTGATGGTCTGCAGGCCCTTCCAAACTGAAGAAGAGTCGTTGACAGAAAAACACTCCTCCAGTTTTACACTGTAGTTCCTTTTTGCTGCCTTGATCTCCTTTGTCAGCTTGTTCCTGGCCTGCTTGTACAGGTCCCGATCCCCACTCCTGTAGGCCTCCTCCTTGTCCTGGCGTAGCCGTCTCAGTTCTGCAGTGAACCATGGTTTATTGTTGTTGAACGTGCAGAAGGTTTTGGTCTGCACACACATGTCCTCACAAAAGCTGATGTAAGATGTCACAGTGTCAGTCAGTTCGTCCAGGTCTGAGGCTGCTGCTTCAAAGACGCTCCAATCAGTGCAGTCAAAGCAGGCTTGTAACTGCATCTTTGACTCATCTGTCCATCTCTTCACAGTTCTTACTACAGGCTTAGCAGATTTCAGCTTCTGCTTGTAAGATGGGATGAGGTGGACCAGGCAGTGGTCAGAAAGTCCCAAAGCAGCACGGGGGACAGAGCGATATGCATTCTTTATTGTGGTGTAGCAGTGGTCTAAAGTGTTCATGTCCCTGGTGGGACACGTCACGTGTTGTCTATATTTAGGCAGTTCAAGTTTGAGATTTGCTCTATTAAAATCCCCGAGAATGATTAGCAGAGAGTCCGGGTGAGTTTTCTCCACGTCTGTGATCTGGTCGGCGAGGTAATGTAACGCCTCCGTTACGCACGCCTGTGGTGGAATGTATACAGCGACCAGCACAAACGAGGCGAACTCCCGCGGTGAATAAAATGGTTTACAGCTTATGAAGAAAGACTCTAGGTGAGGACTGCATGTCTTCTTTAACACTGTGACATCTGTACACCAACCTTCGTTAATGTAGAAACACGTTCCTCCTCCCTTTGACTTCCCAGATAGTTCCGCGCAGCGGTCCCCTCGGAACAGCTGGAAGCGCAGCAGCTGTAGTGCGCTGTCCGGGATGTGTTCACTGGACCAGGTTTCAGTGAAGCAAAAGGTGGCAGAACGACGAAAGTCTGAGTTCTTGGATAGGAGAAGGAGCAATTCATCCATTTTGTTAGGCAGAGAGCGGACGTTCCCCAGGTGTATGAATTTAACGAGCACACCAGCTCGTTTCCCTCGTTGGCGTCTCCGTCTAAATCCACAGAGCGCTGCTGCTCCTCCAGTCAGAATCTCCATAAAGTAGTCTGGTTGATTAAAAACCGGTGAAAAAGGTCCGGCACTGGATAGCCCTATTTGTAAGATGTCCTCTCTGCTCATTTTAATAGCAGAGGGAGTGCAGAAAACTACGCAAAAAAGTAAAATTTTAACAAGTACTAGGGAGCGGAGTACCGAGGCGTCCATCCGCGGCGCCATCTTAGTATCAAGATGCTAATAGTAAAGTCCTCCAGAGAAGCTGTAGCTTTAAATATAGGCCAGTTTGTTTTAACAAAACAGTCCACTAAGATGCTTTTAGACTCTAAAGTCCAGAGTTTTACCAGTTTGATAACAGTTCGATGTTTAATTTTCTGTCTGGTACATAAAGAGCGATATATGGTCTGAGTGGCCATAGGGAGTAGTGTTTGTCTTCAGGCTAGATATTGAAACCTTAAAGTTTGTTATTTTTCATATGAAGTGTTTTTCATTCAAATATTTGCAGGTTTCTTTTTGTGCAATATTAAATGTATAAATAAGTAACCAGGAAAGCAGAGAATTTTGAACTTTATTTTGATAATATTTAGTGTTATTTAAAATACCTTTATAATTATTTATGTTGTGCGAATTTTTGTGTTGCATTATTTTCAAAAAATAATTGAATATATTTTAGATGCATTTTGCACAATACATGTCCTTAAACGGGATTCTAAACGAGTTTTTCCGCTGCAATGTATTTTGACATATATATAAAAAAGAAAAAAATATATATTGTTACAGCAAATATAACTATATCCTACTTTAAATTTGAGGCCATATCACATAGCTCTACACAAGTACATATTCTTTTCACCCTTTATTTTATTTATACTTAATGTCTGCATGCTATAGGCATGAAACCATTCAAATCTCTAGTTTGTGCAATCCTTTTAGGGTTATATGAGCTACAAAACAGATTCAGCCTTGCATTTGCTGTAGGCTAACAGCCAAAATTTGTTGGATCCGTTTTTTGGCTTTTAGACATAAGTTAAGCATATTTTGTTTCTAATGAAACAAGTAAAACCAATATATTGCTGATTTAGGTACTCTATGTAGCCAGCTGTAAAGTAGCTCCCCTCTTGGGACAAATCCTCTGCCTGGAAAATAGTGGGGGGGTTATTTCCGCTCCCCAACACATAGATTTTTTTTCAGTTGCCTATCAATCTCTATATTTTAGTCTATGAATGTACTTCAAGTGGTAGGTGTGACGAGAAAAGTGATAGAAAGGCGTAATCCCTTTACTTTTCGTAAAAACATAACAGATATTGGTGGAATAAACACTAGTGATACACAACATCCATCAGAAGGTCTTGTGTTGTTGGCTGCTTAGCAATGATGTTGCCATGGAATTTGTTTTTTGTTGAAAATCATGTGACAGAAGAATAGCTATTCCTATGCCAAGAATATTCAGTGGTCCCTAGCTTGTAAATCTGTTTGTGTGAATACTTGTTATTGTTTGTCAATAGAGCAGTCAAACTCATTCATTCATGTGTCTTCAGTCAGCCATAGAAATGGATCAGCTCTGTCATAACAGTGCAGAAAAAAAAATCACAGGGATACTAATTCTTTCAAAAATTGTAGTCAAAAAAGATCTTTTGGGTTTCATATTTTTCACCTCATTCTTTTTGTATTGGCCATCTGTCTGCCTGAACTGGTTAATCAGCTTCAGGGCAGAGCTCAAATCTACATCTATCTGTCTGTCCACTTGCCTCTGTTTCTGACCCTTATCTGCCTTTTACAAAATTTTCTCCCTGAAATTATATTTCATTGATCAGTAGTGCAAAAAAAACACCCTGTAACTTTCCTGTGAAGACTCCGCCCCAAAGGCCAGCGTCAAGTGCGGCAAGATTACATGTAAAGTCTATGGTTGAGTCCATCAGATGTCCATCAGAGTCTCTGTGGCACTTTGTGTGCATTGGCTGCATACATTTTTCAAGGGCTACCTGCGTTTCAAGCGAAAAAGCAGCAAACGCACGCAATGGAGAAGTTCACCTAGCTGAACTTTTGACACCCGCAACACATTGCACCAACCAGTAAGAGTGTGTCACTCGACGTTGTCCAGCCAATCACGATCCGCTAGTGTTTGAAACATCCGACAGAGAAAGGCTGGCTCACGCATTTTGCAAGCTTCAGCTTTAAAAGGTATATGCGTCAAACTAGATGCATCATGAGTGTTGTTTGACGCTGACAAAGTGTGCGGTGTGAATGCACCATAAGAATAAGTGAACAACAAAGTAACATTCTTTGTTTAATCACTTTAGCTATTTTCTTTTTCAGGACTGATCACTACAACCTCACGAAAGCTGGATCGTGAACAACAACAGGGGCATGCTCTTGAGGTAAGGAAATCTGTCTTAATTGATATCCAACCTTAACCAATTACCCTGTCTTACACTACTTGTTTATGGAGTTTATTTTTAGGAGGATCTGGTCTATAAATAATGATTACGATATACTTTTTCTGCCCCCATAGGTTCTGGTTTCAGATGGCAGTCCAAATTCCAAAAGCAGTATATTGTGGGTAATGGTTTCAGTCTTAGATGAAAATGACAACCGACCAACTTTTCATGAGAAGGTATACCAAGTCAGACTTCCAGAGAGAGACCGAAGAAAGAAGGCTGAGCCCATCTATAGAGTGTTTGCCTATGACCTAGACGACGGGCCCAACAGTGACCTCTCATACAGCATTGTGGATGGCAATGACGATGGAAAATTCTTCATAGACCCCAAAACAGCTGTGGTTTCATCACGCAAGGCCTTTGCTGCAGGAAGCTACGATATCCTGACTGTATGAGTCCATTTTTAATCACTTTTTTAGTCAAGATATTCTAACTCGGTTGCTCAGATGGGTCTTCAATTTAATTTATGCTTATTCTTTAAAGAATGAGAAATTGCATTATATGTCTGTTATCTATTATGAGTTCAAAAGAGCCAATGACTGATGCCCCCATTTTACGGTTGTTATGATATGGTAAAAATATTTATTAATGTCATGGCATTGGTATAATAACTAAAAGACTTAATCAAATAGTCCCACAGTAGAACATCAGAATCAGCTTTAATGGCCAAGTATGACAAATACAAGGAATTTGCAGATATAGTACAACCTGATATTACATGATATTAATTTTAATCTTTAATTGACTGGAAACTTTTGTTTTTATTTAACAATTAGTTTCAACAGATTCATTGACTTTAGCCATTGTGTGCCTCTGCAGATTAAGGCATCCGACAACGGGCGTCCCCAGAGGTCATCAACAGCTCGTTTGCATATTGAGTGGATCCGGCGACTACCACCTTCATCACTACCGTTGCTCTTTGATGAGCCGTTCTATAATTTTACCGTTACAGAGAATGACAGGGTGGCTGAGATAGTCGGTGTGGTGTCTCTACAACAGAGCCTAGTTCCAGCTTGGTTTGATATCACAGGTAAAGGTCTAATGTAGGTCTAAACATATGTAATAGTCCTGCATAAAAATGTGACACTTTTTCCAACTTACAAGGAAAAGCCGATGGCTTAAACCAAGTTTTCAGTCTTTAGCTTGAGCTGAAATCAAACCAAAATAATGTGTTTTCTTTGTATCCTTTAAATAATAAGCCTTTAAATGCTAGTGGTTCTGCTGATTAGTAACACTTTCTGAAGGAAAAGATTACCAATATGTTAATAGAGCTGGAAGACACAGACTTAGGACGGTCTTAAATATTCTGTTCTGTTTTGAATGGTTCTGATTATTATAATGGTTTCAAACTTTCAAATTAAAAGTGTCTTCCATTTCAAAACAAGTATGAAAACAATCAGAACTTTCAGAGCTGTTTAACATGCAGTTATGCTTGAGTACAGGTGTGAAATAATGCTAATGAAGTTCCCATAACTGTTTTCAACCTCTTTTTGAAAATTATTAAAGTTATTTATCTTTATTGTTTAAATTGACTTTTTACAGTGATTAAAAAAGTATCTAAATTGTTTTATTGGCCAGTATAATACCATACATAAATTAATTCTGGACATGAACGGCATATCTTGGCTATTAACAAGGTATGTAAAATATGATTTTTAGTTGCAGTTAGATAGCAACAATTTTCAATGTTCTGTCTGTGGTCAAACCAATTCTACACTTTCATAAATGGAATTGGTGCTCTCCAAAAGAAAGCTCCTGCTCTAAGATAAACACCTTCCAGTACAATTGCTCAACCTCTGCAGATTATCCAGGAGCTGGTAGCAGCTGGAAGCTGTCTAGCTTTCAATGTGCCTTAAAGAACAATCCCTCCTGTTTGTCGAACTCCATAGATGCCCACATTAAATTAAGGTCACTGATGTCAGCCTACAAAGTGCCTAATGGAACAGCTCCCTATTTGAATCCACTCACAAATGTTTATGTTGCAACTCTGTCATTCCGGTTGTTGAAGGATTGTTGGGTATCAGTGCCTATGTCATCCTGCCACCATCTAGATAATGTGTGCTCTTTTTCGTGTGTCATTCAATAACAATTAAATTACCTACTAAGTGGTACCGGTAGCCCTATAGGGGCATCCCTACCTGTCTTCAAGAAACTCTTGTTGAACCAGTCCTTCAGAGAGGGTATCCTACCCTAGCCGCTTCCATGTAGTTCCTTAGCTTCTCTACTGTGCTGTCTCTTTATGTACTTCACTCTATGTCTGCACTTCATTTCTACACTTTCACATCTTACAGAATCTTACTAGTGGTCTTGCTTCTAATCAGCTAATTGTTAGCTTTGATATTGACTGCATTCTTATATCCTTATTGGTTAGTTGCTTTGAAAAAAGGTGACTGCCAAATCCATAAAAATAAAAAAACTGAACTTTTCAACAGCTCAGGGACAGGTCAGTTGTAGGCTTCTGAACCCAGGAGCATTGTTTTGTGGTAGTGGCACACAGATAAAGAATAAGTAAACCCCCCCCCATTCAGTTTAAGGTGCATAGAACATGGGTCCGATAAGGTTAAGGTGGAGTTACTGGTTCCACAAAACACAGTCCTTTGATTGGGGGAATGAAAAACATCACTGCTTGCGTGCAAGATAAACACCAGTGCTGTTGTTTTATCTCACTTCATTGTAAAAAAATCTGTTTCTCTTAGCTGCACACTCATAAACTCTGCAGTAAGGTTTGTGTAAAAAAAGAAACAAAAACAAAGCATGAGCTGCTGTCTTGACTCATTTGTTATGTTTTATTGTGTCACAATTCTCACCGCACTAGTCTGACAGCGTGGTACAACCCTGCCCAACCAGTGAGTCCAGCTAGCTCTCCTGAATATGCAAGACCATAAAATAGCAGACTGGACCAGAACAAGCCACACTGTTCTGCTCAGTGGAAACAAGGCTTTATATGACTGAATGAAATCTGTTCATTAAATAATGCTGCCTCTGTCTCTTTTCCAGTTTTTCTTCAAAAGTTCTAGTTCTTGCTGCCTCACCCATTCTCTCTTTTCTGTCTTTGATCCGTCATGCTTGGAAGGTGCCAGGTCTTTTCGTGAGATGTTCTATCTCTTGCAGAATGCTTGTTTCAAGAACTGTTCTTCAGAAGGTATTTTAGTCAACTTTCCATTCAAGTTCACTGTTATCAAGAGAAATCCATTCAATTAATCACCCTCTTAAAAACATAATTTCCATTTGTATTTCCTCATACCTATGGTCAACCCTTGTTCTTGTTATTTATTCTTCCTTCTTTTTTTGAGGTCATGGTTAGGTGCAATGTACAACCAAGAAGCTCAGTGTTTTTGTGTTTTGTGTCTGTTTAGTATCTGTGGCTACAGCTCTGGTCAGCCGTCTCAACAATGTAGGAACAGAATTTGGAACACTCAGATTCATTGTCACCCTCCTCAAACTGACCCTTTTGGCCCCTCCCATAAGTGGTGAGCCCATGAGAAGGGGGACCCACGTTACGTTTTCATGCAGTCACATGGGTTAAAAGTCCGATCAATAGGCGCTCCCCATTGTGCCCCACAGAGGAGGGCCCCGGTGACCTGTTGCTCAGTAATATTCTTAGGTTTAACATCTACAAAACCAAGGAGATTTTAGTGTCTGTTAAAGATATTCTATGACTCTGTGGTGGCTTCAGTAATTTTTTTACTGTGTTGTATGTTGGAGCAGCAGTTTATCAACAGCTGAGAGGAAGAGGTTGGATAAACTCATCAGGAAGGCCAGCTCTTTTGTAGGATGCCCCCTGGATCCAGTGCAGGTGGTGGGAGACAGAAGGACTCTGGTGAAAATAACATCTCTGATGCACAGTCTCCCACCCCATGCATGGAAATGTTGCTGAACTGCAAAGCTCCTTTAGTGACAGACTACTGCATCCTAGATGCATGAAGGAGTGATTACTCTGAGCGGATAGGATCTGGGAGAACTACTGCCCTCTACAGGTTTACCAAGTCTATGTATGTGCTTAAAAACACACTCATCCGGTTATGTGTGGATGTAGATTTATGTTTAAAGAGCAGAGGAAATAGTTCATTAAAAAAATGGCTACGTGTGTATATAGCCCGGGACTCATCTCTCAACAGCGGGCAAGCCCTTAGTCTGATTACTCCAGAAAGCTTGATTTAGATGTGCATGTAATGCCCCATTTCCACTAGGGCCAGTACGGTACAGTATGGAACAGGTCAGTACGGTCTGGAACGGGTAGGTTGTGTATCCATTACCATCTCAAAAGAACTGTAGTGAGCAAGGACGTGGGCAGGCTTAGCTTAACAAAAGCTCCAGCAAAATGCAGTCACAACAAAAGCTCCAGTAAAAAGCATCCCTCTTAAGTTGTTGAAGATTTCATTTTTGGAAAACAATGTACAATGAACATTAAATTCAAGTCATCTCCATGACAGTGTGATTGCAATAAAAGCAGGTTTTTGAGAAAAAAAAATATCACTTGCAATTTCTTCTTGTGAAAAAAAATCAGGTAGGAAAAAATCGATTAAAATCTGAAATCAGATTTGGTTGAAAAAAAAAATCAGAGATTTAATTTTTAAGCCATATCGCCCAGCCCTACCTTCTAGTGTTCTAGTGTTCTAGTGTTCTGAACCTTTAATCCTGTAAAATAACAGGGGTTTGGCCCTTGTGTAATAATGTTAGCCAGGGGAATCATATTTTGAAACAAAAATAAATAGAACAAATAGGGCATTGAAAAATCTCAAATTAAAAGTACTGTTCTGCCATTAAAATTGTGTTTTTGGTTTCATTTATTGAAATGCAAAACCTAAAACAAATCTGAAACAATTTAAAAATAAAGTATAAATATTTTTTTTTAAATCTAAAAAAAGTATTTTTTGAAACCAGGAAGAATATCTCTGAAAACGAACGTACTGTGAAAAAGCCTGCACCAGTAGCGGGACATAAACCAGACCTACTGAATAGCAGTCACCCACACCAACCCCTCAGCCAACATGGCAGACTGCATGGGTTCAATAGTATAAATACTGACACGATCCCCACATTTTTTAAAACATATATAATTCACGACTCACACCGGTTTCTTTAAAATTTTAGGCTGGGGGTTGGCTGGGGTCAGTTCAGAACGGACACAGGTAATGGAAACACGCCAAAGCGTCCCGTTCCGTACTATACTGGCACTAGTGGAAATGGGGTATAAATATACTGATTGTCTAAGAGTGGCAGGAGAGACACCGTCTGGGCCGGGAGCTTTCCTTTATTCAGGCTCTTTAACTGCTTCCTAAAATATGCTTCATGAATATGAAAAGTTTTGGTGGAGGAAGGTGATGTGAGGTCCTAATACGTCTGGGATGATGAGGGGGGTACTAAAGGTATATTCTTTGATGGTATTGAAAGAATAATTTTCCTCGGAGTGAGGGAGGTGGAGGGATGAGTTTTCATAGTGTCTCTATTGTTGGGACTGGTGGAGGTGTGAGGGCTGCTTGATGGCTCATCAAAATGGCAGTAGAAGTCGTTTAGGGTGTTGGCAAAGCGTTTTAGGCCCTGTCCACATGTAGCCGGGTATCTCATAAGAAGAGATATTTTTCTACGGTTTGGCCTGTCATCCACATGTAAATGGAGATTTTCGGCACCAAAAACAAAGCTTTTTTAAAACTCTAGCCACTGTGGAGATTTGCGTTTTCTCCTTTTTTAGTATCTGCTTGTGGACAGACGAAAACAGAGTTTTAAGATCCGTAACGTCACTATCTGCAACAAAAAATGCTCAAACGTTACTTGTGCGACGTGTTTACTCTCAAAAACAGCATTTATGCCCTCAGAGTTGTTTTGGCATCATCCATTGTTAAAGCGCGTTTTGTTTTGTTTTACAAACTCTGTCACTGCTCCTTGCTAAGGATAGAAGATAGAAAATTACTCTGATTGGATAGGATTTGGGAGAACTACTGCCCCCTACAGGTTTGCCACATCTATGAATGTGCTTAAAAACATATTTAACCGGTTATGTGTGGATGTAGATTTTTTTTTTTTTAAGAAGCAGAGGAAAAGCTTTGTTTAAAAAAAATGGCTACGTGTGGACATGGCCTTAGGCTCCAAGTTGGTAATCAGGTAGGATTTGATGTCATTCATTATGGTCCTTGGCAAGCATTTGACTATGGTTGCTAGGGTCGTTAATGCCATGTTTCTGACGATAGAGCTGCCAATTATCAAGAGTTGGCATCTCAGTAGGTGTGTCACTGAGTAGGGAAAATCTGTTAGGTGGTGACCCTTGGGCTGGGTTCTGGGACTATGCCTCCTACGTACTTTCACCCAGCCAGTCTGAAGTTGTGGCTTCATGGGTTCTGTCGAGGACAGGTAAATGATTCTGCCCTTTTTGGTTTCACACTTGCTAATGGACCTCAGCTATCTACTGGTTTTTCAACATTGCAGAGCCGGGCCTAAAATTCCAAAACCCTCACCTGCAAAGTTACGAAAATACTACATTTATTACACATAGCATTATAATTTAAGGAGGCAGAAGAGTAACTAAACATCTGACACAGAGAGTAAGAGAGAAAGACAGAGTTCCAAAAATGTAAGGTAAACTGACAAAAAATATGTTTTTTTGGCATGCTTGTTAGCTACAATAACTTAAGGCATAATCACAGAGAAAACTATTATCAGTTCAAGAGAGTCTTAACACCAAACAGCTTAACAGTGTGCATCAGCAACAACAGGAAACGACGAAACATAGTTTATTTTATAAATTTTGATGATTTGAATTTTGCTTAATAATAGGCCACTGCTGCATTCTACTCCTGCACTTCTACTCAGGACCTCAGATTATTACCTTATTATTACCTTAGTGTAAAATAAATACAGTATATAAGCAATTACTTAACCATGTTTAAAATATTGTCTCTTACAACTCACTAAGTTAAAATGGGTTGCAAAATTCAGAAATAGATTAAAAAGCATTCAGTTTATTGAAAAAGTACTTTTACTCTGTGCGTTAAAACCATTGTCTATAAGAAGTCTACATGTTTCTTTGTAAATCATTGTTAATACTTTGTGACATTTACTAACGTTTTGCATTGACATGAATTGAAAACGACATTGAAAAAAATGTACAGTATATATTTATACAAAAAAGTAGTATAGTGACAGAATTAAGATACATTTGTTTCTTTTGTAATGTATTTGTGATCTATTTATTTTTAGGGAACCTTTGTAGAAGTCAATTTGTATATCTTCTTCCAACTTTTCTTTTTGGCGAAGGTGGAAACAGCGACAGTGTGTTTGAAGTAGAGAAGACGGCAGCTACCATTATCATTGCTAAGCCTTTGGATGCTGAGCAATGTTCCTTCTACAACCTGACAGTGCTGGCCACAGATGGCACCAACACTGCATATGTACAGGTGACCTCTTACTTTGAACCTTTTAAATTATTTCTAGTTATTTTTTGTTTGTTTTTATTTCCTTATCAACTCTTTCTTTATGAAACTTCTGCTGTCTTTCAGTGACTTCCATTTAACTCCATCCCCCAATTTTCAAAACCTCGCAAGCAGATTTTGCACTCATTAAACCTTGAAACACATTAACAGTGCAAATAGTCCTGCTGCAGCTGACTTGTTAATTCAAAATATAGCATGCTGCTAACCAAGCACAAATTAGCATTCTGGACACAGAGAGGGAAATTCTTGTTTGTTGATTTTTTTTCTCCCATAAAAATATCCATCATGTTCCTAGCCTGACTTGTTGGTTTAATGTCACCTGAAGTGGCCCAGGTTGTTGAATCACACCACCACAGAGATTATTTTTATTGTTGAGATGTGTAGGTTGGATAATGTTAGGTGAAAATAATTATTTTTGGAGAAGTTGGACCTTTTTTCTGAAAACACTGTTTGAGAGCTTTGTCCAAGTGTATATTATGTTTTCCTACTCACCTTGGAGGTGGACCCTCCCCTCTTCGGTTTCCTCCAGGTAGGAAGCCTTGTCTCTGTGCTAACCACCAAGTGGTCTATTAACGCATCTCTCCACCGGTACGATTTGACTCGACTCGGATCGACTCGACCTCAGTACCTTTTACTCTCGACTGGGAGAAGTCTGGCTAAGCCGCTCCGAGCCGATACTATTTTTCGTACCACCTCAGCTGTGGTTCCATCCATGCTGAACTGGTACTGAAAAGCGACATCAGACGGCTGTCAGTCACTGATTGGCTTGAGAGCGGAGTCACTGGAGAGTAACTTGACAGCGTCTTTTAACAACTAACCGACCGCCCATTTGAAACTTCGCTACAACGAGTGAATGTGTTTAGTGTTTGCTGAAGGACAATGACAACGTTAAAAACCAGTGCTGTGATCCAAACGGAGTTTCTGCATTTCTGAGCTTGTTGGCTGAAGAGAAGATTGAGTGTGAGCTGGATGGAGCTGCTCACTGTGAGAGGGTTATCAAGGAGGAGTCGGAGCTGATCGTGGTTCATAGCTGATGGCTCTCACCTGCAGGCCAAAGCAGAGAAACGGAAAACGCAGAAGTCCTGAACTCGCTGTCTCTTACTCTCGGTAAGGACTGCAGACTAAACCATGACCCACAGACAGGTGCAACTGGACTTTTGTTTCTAAAATTTTTCTATACCTGTCCAATAAAAATCTCCAACCTATACGCTTGTATTATCATTTGCAGTTTCATTGCACACTGGTTGGTGGAATCCTTTTACAATATTATAGCTGGCATCAGGGTTCAGCAATATTTTAAAAATCTGATAGCAACATTTGCTCTGGCTGTTAAAAGTAAAAAAAGTATTGCGCTGCTAAATAAGTAAACTGCATACATTTGAAAGCTGCTGAAAAGCCTAAGCCTACTCAAAGATGGGATATCTGTAAAACACATTGTAGTGATGATGATTTAAAAAAACTGAAAACATTTTCAAAGCACACAGCTTTATTACAAAACATACAGTTGTGGTTTGTAATTCATAGAATTCGTAGCATGTATATGACAACTCCTGTCTTTAAGGGGACACAGAGGCGAAACGCTGCGTCGTTCCAGCGCTGGATGTAGTTTGCTGCACATGTAGATGAATTTGTTCCAACGTCCTGAAGTTCTGCAGCCACTGAGCTTCGGTGAAACCCAGAAGAACGTCTCATCACTGCAAGGCCCAGTTAAACGACCAAACCGACGGTCGGTTGCGACAACTTCACAGAGCAGTCATCTGAAACACGCACACACAGAATACTTATTAATAAAGCCAACTTGTTAACATACTTTTGTACGCTGGGCTTTAGTGAACAAATAAATATCCAGAGCATATTTATAGCCCACCACACGGGGGTTACCGACAGTAACAGTACAGTACGGAACGGTAAAAGGTACTAGTGGAGAGACGCCTTTAGAGTTCAGCTCAACCTGAAAAGCTGCTGCAGCTTTTTCAGGCCCTCTTTTTTTTTCACTGAACTTATATTATGCAGCCTGCTGTGTTCGCCTTCCTGCAGTCCAACGCTGTATTTTGGTCATGGATGCCATTTTACGGACATGACAGCAAAATTCTGTGGTTTCCTCCATCATCTTTTTTTTAAATACATGCATAGCTTGTGTTTTTATTTTTGTCAGAACACTGCATTGATGCCCTAGGCTTAGGACCTATATCCTATATATTAGCAAGTATTTTGTAGGGCGACTGGGAAAGTAACTGATCAATAAAATGCTGTTGATTTTTGAGCAAAATGTGGACGACTGTATGTGAAATTGAACTCAGTAAAAACTAAGCACACTTCAGTTGCACCTCCCTTTTATCTTTTCTTTTTTCTCTCTCCTTTTCCTCTTGTCAATGTGTTCTCATTCCAGGTTTACATTACTGTTCTAGACAGTAATGACAATGATCCCATCTTCTCACAACAAGTATATGAAGTCATTATTTTGGAGGATACACCACCCAACACTGAAGTGGTCCAGATACTGGCAACAGACCGTGATGAGCATCACCAGCTCACCTATTCTCTCCACAGCTCCATCGACTCTAGAAGCATGCATCTGTTCCACATCCACCCCATGCTAGGAATAATCTACACTGCTCAAAGGCTGGACCATGAGGCCTGTGCCCAACACATTTTGACTGTCATTGTAAGTAATGCTTTATTTAATAATAAGCCCATCCTTAGTGTAGGCTACTGTATGTGATCCTTAACCCTAGCTCCTTCGTTTAAGGTCATGCCATTTAAGGACTCTAAATTAGGGTTTAAATAATTCCTCAGTTGACCAATAAAAAAAAATGGAAGCAACATCCCCTAAAGGGATATGTCATTGAAATATAATTATTTTCTTTGTTATTATTTTGAAATTCAAAAAACCGTTAGTATCAGATAATTTTATTGTTATTCGTCATAACATTAAAATGCACTGCGAAACAAAAAAACAATGCATTTACCCACAACAAAAGGAAACAGATAAAAATAATTGGAGAATAAGAGTATAAAATAATAAAGGAATGTACATTTAACAACATAATTACATCTGTACAGAATGTGGAAAAGTGTTTTTAAAAACAGAGGAAATTAAATAAAATATCTTAAAAGCTGAGGCTTTTAAGGGTGTTCAAACGTCTGATGGCTGTTGGTTGAAGCTGTCACTAAGTCTCACTGTTCTGCATGGCAGGCTGTGGTATCTTCTGCCTGAGTGTAGGAGAGAGAACAGTCCATGACAAGGTTGGGTGGCATCCCTGGTGATTCATGTTGCTCTCGACAGGTAATGTTGATGGCAGTGTGACCCGAATAATCTTTTCGGCAGCCCTCACCACTCTCCCCAGTGCCTTTCTGTCTGAGGCACTACTGTCATACCATAGAGAGCTGCTGCTGGTTAGCCAACTCTCGATAGGTCCTTTGTTGAAGGTGGTGAGGGTTGATGGCCTGAGGGCAGCTCTCTTGAGCCTCCACAGGCAGTGTAGGTGCTGTTGAGCCTTTGGAGGAGGTGTGTATTGACCAGAAGAAGTTGTCGGCTACGTGGACCCCCAGGAATTTGTTTTGTGGGACGATCTCCCCAGCAGTGTCCTTGATGAAGAGCGGAGTATGCACCATCCTTTACCTCCTTAAGTCGATCTTCAGTTTTTTGGATGTTTCCACAGTTGTAAGCAAGTTGTTACTGCAGCACCAGTCATCAACTGGTTCCACAGTCTTCTCTGTAGTGCTTTTCCCTGCTGCCATGGATGAGACCCACCACTATTGTGTCATCCAAATGCATAATCTCATCATAGGGCATGAAAGTGTAAAGTAGGGGGCTGGGAAAACCATCCTGCAGAGAGCATGTGCTCAAAGTGATTGGATCTGACCGGTTATTCCCTTCCCATACAAGGCATCTCTGTTAAAAAATCCAGATTTGAAATTTAAATTTTAAAATCCACAAACAGCATGCGGACAATTGCGTTCTTATCTTTTTCTTTGCGTTCTTTATGTTCCAGGGACAGGTGAAGTGCAATGGATATAGCATTCTCTATGGAGTGGTTTTGACAATATGCAAATTGTGTGAGTCAAGTGAACTGGGTATGAGGTTACATGACCTTTGACCAGCCTTTCAAAGCACTTCATGATTATAGGTGTGAGTACTACAGGGCATTAGTCATTCAAATTTGCTTTTTAGGAACCGGGATGTTTGCTGAGAATTTGTAGCAACATGGCACAACAGCTTGATGCAGGGAGATGTTGAATATGTCTGTAAGGATATCTGTAATTTCTGGACATTCTTTGAGCGTACACCCTGGTATCTCACTTCCCTTTTTGATGTGATTACCAGCCTGATAAAGTACAGTTTGTTCTCTGTTGAGCTAGTATTTGATAACAGAATCGATGGAAGCAGCCTTCTACAAGTGTTAGCTTTATCCCTACTGTTAGCCCTGCCGCAGACTCATTGTTTCTTCTACAAAGTCGCCTTTGTCTCTCTGAAAGAAGAGAACACTGGTGAATAGTGCCAGTGCTCAGCAGGTATCACTCTGTGAGCACAGCATCCAAGGGTTTTCAGTAAATCGATGGTGTGTGAGTCCATTAAGATAATTTTGCATTCCACATGTAATAGCAGAAAGCTGTAGCCTACCAATCAAACATCTTCTTTTCTTTGTACTCAGCACATTTACATGCACATCTAAATCGAGTTTTTTGGAGTACTTAGATTAAGGCTTGCCCCCTGTTGAGAGCCAAGTCCCAGTTTTAATGTTACTCAGAAAATCAAATTATTAAAGGAAGTATGTTCGACTTCCAGACGATAGAAGGCGACATGCACCTCTACGTGTTAGCCTTATAGTGGTTAGCTTCGAGCTGCACTCAGGCAGTAAACAGACTGGTGAGAGTGAAACAGATTCAGTTAAAGAAGGATATTCACAATCACAATGCTTCGTCTCTTCGTCAGTCCAAACATGCATACATGCATTTCAAAAGTCTGATTTCAGTCAGCCTAAGGTAATAGTTTGACTTTCTCTTGCTGCGTGTAAAAATACTCACTGTGTTTTTCATGAGTCAACCGCAGCCAAAATGGGCTCTGCCATCTCTTAAGCCTAGCTTATACACTACCAAAAGTTTGGGGTCACCCAAACAATTTTGTGTTTTCCATGAAAAGTCACACTTATTCACCACCATACGTTGTGAAATGAATAAAAAATAGAGTCAAGACATTGACAAGGTTAGAAATAATTATTTTTATTTGAAATAAGATTGTTTTTACATCAAACTTTGCTTTCATCAAAGAATCCTCCATTTGCAGCAATTACAGCATTGCAGACCTTTGGCATTCTAGCTGTTAATTTGTTGAGGTAATCTGGAGAAATTGCACCCCACGCTTCTAGAAGCAGCTCCCACAATTTGGATTGGTTGGATGGGCACTTCTTGCGTACCATACGGTCAAGCTGCTCCCACAACAGCTCAACGGGGTTCAAATCTGGTGACTGCGCTGGCCACTCCATTACCGATAGAATACCAGCTGCCTGCTTCTTCTCTAAATAGTTCTTGCACAATTTCGAGGTGTGTTTTGGGTCATTGTCCTGTTGTAGGATGAAATTGGCTCCAATCAAGCGCTGTCCACTGGGTATGGCATGGCGTTGCAAAATGGAGTGATAGCCTTCCTTATTCAGAATCCCTTTTACCCTGTACAAATCTCCCACCTTACCAGCACCAAAGCAACCCCAGACCATCACATTACCTCCACCATGCTTAACAGATGGCATCAGGCATTCTTCCAGCATCTTTTCAGTTGTTCTGCGTCTCACAAACGTTCTTCTTTGTGATCCAAACACCTCAAACTTGGATTCATCCGTCCACAGCACTTTTTTCCAGTCTTCCTCTGTCCAATGTCTGTGTTCTTTTGCCCATCTTAATCTTTTTCTTTTATTGGCCAGTCTCAGATATGGCTTTTTCTTTGCCACTCTGCCCTGAAGCCCAGAATCCCGCAGCCGCCTCTTCACTGTAGATGTTGACACTGGTGTTTTGCGGGTACTATTTAATGAAGATGCCAGTTGGGGACCTGTGAGGCGTCTGTCTTCTCAAACTAGAGACTCTAATGTACTTATCTTCTTGCTCAGTTGTGCAACGCGGCCTCCCACTTCTTTTTCTACTCTGGTTAGAGCCTGTTTGTGCTGTCCTCTGAAGGGAGTAGTACACACCGTTGTAGGAAATCTTCAATTTCTTAGCAATTTCTCGCATGGAATAGCCTTCATTTCTAAGAACAAGAATAGACTGTCGAGTTTCAGATGAAAGTTCTCTTTTTCTGGCCATTTTGAGCGTTTAATTGACCCCACAAATGTGATGCTCCAGAAACTCAATCTGCTCAAAGGAAGGTCAGTTTTGTAGCTTCTGTACCGAGCTAAACTGTTTTCAGATGTGTGAACATGATTGCACAAGGGTTTTCTAATCATCAATTAGCCTTCTGAGCCAATGAGCAAACACATTGTACCATTAGAACACTGGAGTGATAGTTGCTGGAAATGGGCCTCTATACACCTATGTAGATATTGCACCAAAAACCAGACATTTGCAGCTAGAATAGTCATTTACCACATTAGCAATGTATAGCGTGTGTTTCTTTAAAGTTAAGACTAGTTTAAAGTTATCTTCATTGAAAAGTACAGTGCTTTTCCTTCAAAAATAAGGACATTTCAATGTGACCCCAAACTTTTGAATGGTAGTGTACCTCTCCATCAGCAAGTTTACACTCATACGCATATGTATTGACACAGATTTTTGGGGCTTGCCCAATGCAATGCAAGGAGCTTCGCAATGCATTGCACTGCCTCCATGCAATTGCATGGGCAGCTATTACTATTCACTTTTTAACATTTTCGGAAATTAATGAGGGTCGGACCGTAGCATGCACCCCCACAATATATACATCAAATCAACCGGCTCGATCGCGCGATGTGTGCTATTACTTTTATTGGCGATTGGAGTTACCATGGCGACGTAATTGGCCAAAAACAACGGCCAAAAAACCCCATTGGAAATTAATTGAAAATGAGTCAAAAATCATGAAAATTCACTATATTTGAGGATTTATTGTCACCATACAAGAACCTAGCAACCCCATTTAAAATTCAGAATGTAGCCACATCCCTGCTCTGTTCGGCATTGAAGACCGGATGTCGATAGCTGTTACGTTTTTTTCACAATTTGACTGTGTACGACCCAAAATTTGCCCCAAATCACCATTTCTAGAGTGTAAATGCTCGTTAAGTAGAGTGTGGAGTGATGTCACTTTGGAACCTGATGGTAAAAATATAAATCGCCGTCACGGTCACATGTTTCGCACTAGTGACATGATTTTTGGTCATGAAATAGAACTCCCCTTAGTGATTCTCACAATCATTTCAAAATTTCCCTATGTCTAACGGTTTTGTCTTAGCAAGTTCTAGAGTGCTCAAAGTGGAACCTAGTTTGATGACCTTTCTCATATACTTTATAATTGTGACTGCTCAGGATTTTCTGAAATCCAGAGATGTTCTAAGTCATCTTTCTCTCGTTGGTTCTCGGACTGAGAATAAGGTAAAGAGTTGTGCTTTGAGAATATCGAAGATCTCGCTCACACTTCAAGAATTTTTTTCGATACCTTGTACGGTTTTCGAATGGGAACGATTTGTTCGGAGCACTTTTTTGCTCTTAAAGTTGAATAGGAGCTGTTAATCATCAAAGTGTCTGACACCTGCTGCAGCTTTCACTCACCCTTGTTGCTGGGGAAACGGAGCACCTTTGATTATAGGTCACTAAAGTTCATCTCACATTGTCCAATACAGTACTACACAGTACTACATGGTTATATACAGTACTACAAAGTACTACATGGTCAAATACAGTACTACACAGTAGTATATGGTTATATACAGTACTACAAAGTACTAGATGGTCAAATAAAGTACTACAGGGTACTACATGGTCCAATACAGTACTGCACTGTACTACATGGTTATACACAGTACCACATGGTCAAATACAGCACTACACAGTACTATATGGTGAAATACAGTAGTACACAGTACTATATGGTCAAATAAAGTACTACAGGGTACTACATGGTCCAATACAGTATTACACAGTACTACATGGTTATATACAGTACTACACAGTACTACATGGTCCAATACAGTACTACATGGTCAAATACAGCACTACACAGTACTACATGGTCCAATACAGTACTACAAGGTTATACACAGTACTACACAGTACTACATGGTCATATACAGCACTACACAGTACTATATGGTGAAATACAGTACTACACAGTACTATATGGTGAAATACAGTACTACACAGTACTACATGGTCAAATACAGTACCTCAGGGTATTACATGGTCCAATACAGTACTACACAGTACTACATGGTTATATACAGTACTACATAGCACGACATGGTCAAATACAGTACTGCACAGTACTACATGGTACAATATAGTACTACACAGTACTACATGGCCAAATATAGTACTACACAGTACTACGTGGTCAAATACAGTACTACATAGTCAAACACTGTACTACAGGGTCCAATACAGTACTACACAGTACTACATGGCTATATACAGTACTACACAGTACTACATGGTCAAGTACAGTACTACTGGCTACTACATGGTCCAATACAGTACTACACAGTACAACATGGTGAAATACAGTACTACACAGTACTACATGATACAATACAGCACTACACAGTACTATATGGTCAAATACAGTACTACTCATTACAACATGGTGAAATACAGTACTACACAGTACTACATGGTTAAATACAGTACTACAGGTTACTACATGGTTCAATACAGTACTACACAGTACTACATGGTTATATACAGTACTACACAGTACTAAGTGGTTATATACAGTATTATACAGTATTACATGGCAAAATACAGTACTACACAGTACTACATGGTGAAATACAGTACTACAGGGTATTACATGGTCCAATACAGTACTACACACTACTACATGGTTCAATAAAGTGGTACACATAACTGCATGGTAAAATGAAGTACTACACAGTATTACAAAGTATAATATACTACTACATTACTACATAGTACAATACAGTACTACATGGTACAATTTTGTACTACACAGTACTACATGGTACAATATAGTACTACAGACTACTAAATGGTACAATAAAGTACTACATGCCCCTATTTATGAGTAACTAACTAAGAACCTGTGGCTGTTTTATCCTTTTAAGCTTCGATTCCCATTCCATCAATGTAGCTGGATATAACTTATCAACAGAAGCTCTTATTCGGGTTGGTAGTGAGTACACACACCGTGGCAGGCCCTGTTTAAATTTCCTGATATTTTCTAGTTTCCTTTAATACTTCTCCTTTCGTTGTTCCGCAAGACAGCAAGAGTTTTGACTACCATTGCATCTCTGGTTAACAACAGTTTATTTATGACAGCTTGTAAACGCACATCAACTCAAGGAGCAATGGCTGACAGAATGCGACTTTTGATTGAACAAGTTTTGATTGAGCTCTAAAGCTTTTAACCAGAAGTGAAGCTCACTGAATACTCTTAAAAACGTTTTGTTGTTTTCACACAGTCTCTGGGAGTTCAAAATCACAAAAGGACTATAGTATAGAGTATAGAGCAGCGTTCTGATGAAAAGATCTTGGATTGATTTTGATTTTACCAATAACAGATGTGCGTTCTTGGTTACATTCGATGAAAAGTTAAAACACTTTGCTCTACTCTGTCGACGGATAATGACGCTGCATGTCTCCTCACCTCAGCTGACAGAGTAGAATAAATAGTAGGGATGGGACTCGATAATTTTTTTTATCTAATTAATGTAATTAGTTAAGAATAATAAAAGTAAAAAGCAGCAGTCTCAAAAAGACGATGAAAACTGTGTAAAATCCGTTTCATTTTCAAATTGTTCTCAGTCAGTTGATAGATGAATTCTCACTTTGCAAAGAATTATTAAATTTTATGTGTTCATGTGACCAACCTGATCTTTGTAACTTTTTGTCACACACAGAAAAATGCCAGCTGTGTGAATGATGCCCTCCGCTACTGTTTTGTTGCAGCCAGACAGTTTGTCTTTTGCGTTTCGTACATAAAGGTAGTGTTTTGGATTAATGTAAAAAGCAGTTACGTAGTAGGGCACATTGCAATCACAACACAATGATGCATAACTTAGGGCATCACCCGCTGTCTGCTCTGTCTATGAACAAATCAGGACCAGATATAAAGTAGCTGCTAGTGGAGGATGTCAGATGAGAAAAGGCTGTTGTACTGCATGCATTACATCAGTCTGTTTAGGTATGGTCTCCTGATAAATGATGAAAATCCCCTCGGAACCCCCACAGAGCGCTTGAAAAGCAGATGATCACTCTACCTTAGCCTACCTCTAATGTGTGCATCATTGTAATTCACGTACCAGGAAATCATGCACAGACAAATGTTTCGTAATATTGGACACCAAACTGCAATTAAATTTGGTAATGTTGTTTAAATGCGCTAATTCTTCTGTAATTAATTAATCGCAATTAACGCGTTAAATTCCCACCCCTAATAAATAGCCTTTAATACATAGACGCGTAGCTTAATCCAGTGGATGCACTAAATCTCATGACCATTGTTGAAAAAAAAAAAAAACAATCATGCCAATTTTTGACAATGACTTCCCTCCATCACATTGGCTAATCAGGAGGACCGGAACATTTCCCAGTGGGCCAGTCTGATATTTAGGCTGCAAGGGCCGGTGCTATGGCAAACAGAGTTGTTCTATTATGTCAAATGTGCAAATAGGCAAACAAGGACGTGCATGAAACAGTATTTCTGAATTATTTTGACAAAATTTAAAACTTTTAGCGGAAAATCTTCAAGTAGTTCCATGTAGATGGATTACTATTTGCCATACAGAACAGTGGATATCAAAGATACAGAGTTTTTACCAATTTTTTACCATTTCCAGTGTTGTGCCTTATAGCAACCTAAATGTATTAGGTGGACCCAATATGTTTACATTTAGTTCACTCAACAAAATTCATTATTGCTAAATCAACCCAAATCAGTTGTGAAATGTTTTATTTTTGAGTGTGTGTAACTGAAGCTCTCATTTTGGGATTTACCTGGATAAACTTATTGGATATTACTTCTGAACTTCTGGATGGTTTGTGCAAATGGTGACTTTATTCGATTTTACTCATCTCCTCTGGAAGAAGACAAGAAAAAAAATTAATATGGCACCTTTCATCGAAAAAATCTTTTTAAATAAAGGGATGAGAGAGATTCCTTCAGGTTTATGGAGGTTTTAATACAGACTTGTTTGATCAAACAAGGAGGAACAGCTTTACATGGAACCGTGCAAAAACTGACCTGCTTCCCAACAACTGACATTCTTTTATAGATTCAGTAATCCTCATCAATATCATATCAAAAAACGCTTCTTTAGGGTGAGGACTGTAGACTTCCAGGTGTCTTCGGATTATATAAAAGGCACAGTCTTGTAAATGTCAGGACATCCAGTGAAGTCCAGGGGGTCGTCTCCATGGCAACACAGGATGTAGGAATTCAATATCAGTTAATTTGACCTGACCTAAGTCATACAGTGTGATACAATCAGACTAATCTATATGTTATGAAGGGATAGCACACAGTACTGTCAGTATGTAAGGATACACGGAACAGATCATTCTTAATATAAAGTTTTCCATAAAAAGCCTTTCACAGATGAAACACCAAAGTCCTTTATAAGATTACACAGATAAAACAAAACATTCTTACGGGGTATAATCAAGTAAAAGCTTGTCTAAAAAGAAATATCTTCATCTGCTTTTTAAAGGATTCAACAGAATTGTCCTCATGCACTTATGTTGGCAGGGCGTTCTAAAGCTTTGAAGCCACAGCCTGAAAAAACATATCTCGTCTGGTCTTAAACCATCTTAGGGATCTTTAGGAGGTTCTGGCCCAACGACCCAAGCACATGAACAGACTGGTAAGGGCACAGCAGATCACTAATATATTTATGGACCTGTGCATGCAAGGCTCTAAAAGTCACAACAAAAATTTTAAATTCAACTCTGTATTTGCCTGGAAGCCAATACAAGGAAGATAAAATTGGTGTAATGGTAGAATGCCTGGCAGATGCTGTTAAAAGCCTTGCTGCAGCGTTCTGAACATTTTGAAGACCCTTCAGAACAGATTTGTTAAAACAGGTAAAAAGGAATTACAATCATCTAAACTACATGAACTAAAAGCATGACTCACCAATTCAAGATCAGAGTTGGATAAAATTGATCTCAATTTGTCAATGTTTCTCAAGCGATAAAAACAGTTTTTGACCAAAGGTTTGCGATAGTTATTATGAGACAATGATTGCTCATACTACACACCAAGATTTCTGACACCTGACTGAACAGAAGAGGCCAAGGAACCAAGATGAGTTATAATGGCAGGATTTTTTTATGTCAGGAGCATTTATCAATTTTTCAGTCTTTCTTGCATCCAACTGAAGACACTTTTCAGTGAGCCTGGTCTGTACACTTGAGTATCACTCCAATAATTCTGAAACTATATGCACCTCTTCCTCCCTAAAAGAAAAATACAATTGGAGATCATCAGCATATAAATGATCAGATGTATTTTTAAATTGCCGATAATATTTTAAAAGAGGACTAATATACAATAAAAACAGAGTTGGTCCTGAGTAACACCATATAGCAAAGAAGAGGCCTCAGCCATCTTGTTTTTCCAAAATGATTCTGAAAACTATAAATACCAAAGTTGATGCAGTCATGAAAGATGTGCAGGACATTAAAAGTTAGCCTTCAATTCTCCCAAGTTTAAGTTGATAATCTGAGAGGGGAATAAAAAATTGGTGGATTAATTTGAAACACAATTACAATTATCATCCCGCTGCACTACTACCAGCTTTTGGGACATCATTACACAAGTGGAATTCCAGGAAAATCAAAGCCGGCGAAATAACCGTATCATTGATGGCCTTGTGCAAAAAAATGCCTTTGGATCATGCTCAGACTCTAATCAACATACTCAAGACTGATTCAAAGCCAATAGAAATTTAAGGATCGCATTGCAAGCCCAAAACAGAACCCAATCAGATTGAGGCCAATCATGAAATCTTACGCTATAAGGATAAAGAACTAATCCATGCAAAGGCTAAAGCTCACCTGAAGAAATCCGGCATATATGTCAATGATCACTTTTCGGAACAAGTCAGGAGGAAAAGAGCAGAGCTACTACCTGCAATGAAACAGGCTAGGGAAAAAGGAACCTTTACTGCGATTAGCTTTGCTAAACCTACATTTAGACCCCACCAACACCAGCAAATAGAAGCAATTAACGGAGTTTGAATATTTTCAGACCTGTCTGGATGATCTATTTTCTCTCTTCTTTTGAGTGAAGGTCTGTAAGTGTATTTGAGGAGTCTCTTGCACGGTGTTACTTGCATGTGCTGACCCAGTATATCATTAGCACCTGTCTTGAAAATTAAAACTTTCAATTTACTTTGATTGCACCGACAGAAACATGGTTCTCAGATGATACATATAATATGTTTAAATTTATGGATTACCAGCATATATTTATATGTAGACAAGATAGAGTGGGTGGAGGTATCTCCATGCTTATAAGATCTGGATTCAGGTATACCGATATTGAGAAAATCTTTAAGTCTTCCTCTGAATTATAAGGTATATTGACTAAGAAAGAGTTAGGGTCTGATTTATCAATGGTTTGCGCTTGTTAAAACCCTCGCAAACTGCACAGCATTGCAAAAACAGGCTCTTGCTCATCTACAGACATGGACAAAATTGTTGGTACCCTTCATTAAATCAAAGAAAAACTCATAATGGTCACAGAAATAACTTTAATCTGACAAAAGTAATAATAAATAAAAATTATATAAATGTTGACCAATGAAAGTCAGACATTGCTTTTCATCCATGCTTCAACAGAATTATTTAAAAAATAAATGCATGAAACAGGCCTGGACAAAAATGATGGTACCCCTAGAAAAGAATGAAAAGAATGTGACCAAAGGGACATGTTAATCCAAGGTATGTCCACTTGTGAAGCGGACAGCAATGCATTATTGAGATTTTTTACTGACAAAATTAAGTTGATCAAGGAGAAAATCCCTCCCCTTTTGTATGGAACCCCTGCTGTCGTTGAGCCTGTCTCCAGCTTGTGGTCCTCTTTCAGGTCTGTGACTCTTGCTGATATCTCAGCACTGGTGACCAAGATGAAACTCTCCTCTTGCTCATCGGATGTCCTTCCGTGTAGGCTTTTTGTGTGTTTGAGGTAATTTGCCCCTGGGTTACCAAAATGGTTAACCTTTCTCTGTCCTCCGGTGTGTTTCCCAATGCATTTAAGCATGCTATAGTGGAGCCTTTACTCAAAAAGACAGGCTTAGACCCGACTGTCCTCAGTAACTTCAGGCCGATCTCTAAGCTACCAATCTTGTCCAAGATCCTAGAAAAGGTGGTCTCTGAGCAGCTGTCATTATTCCTGGATCAAAACAACATCCATGAGACATTTCAGTCTGGTTTCCGCAAACATCACTCTACGGAGACAGCCTTGCTGAAAGTGTCCAGTGACATTATGATGTCTGCTGATTCGGGAAAGTGCACTGTTCTAGTTCTCTTAGATCTGTCCTCAGCCTTTGACACTGTCAACCACCAAATCCTGATGAGAAGGCTGAGGGAAGAAGTAGGACTGTCAGGTTCAGTTCTTCATTGGTTCTCGTCATACCTCTCTGGGCGCAGCTTTAGTGTCATAGCTAACCAAATAAGGTCTGGATCAGCAGATCTGTTGTGTGGAGTCCCCCAAGGTTCTGTTTTGGGTCCTTTATTATTTTTGTTGTACTTGATCCCCTTGGGAAAAATCATCCAGAGATTTCCTGTTGTCTCCTACCACATGTTTGCGGATGATATTCAGCTGTACTGCTCTTTTAAGTCTTCTGAGCTCCACAGGCTAAATTCCTTAGTTTATTGCTTGGTGGAGATTAATCAATGGCTAAGTGTGAACACCTTGCAGCTAAACGTGGACAAAACTGAAACCCTGGTTATTGCCCCTGATGGCTCCATTCCTGGGATTAACCAGTATTTGGGTGACTTGGGCCAGTCTGTTAAACCGAGCCTTAGAAACCTGGGTGTTGTGTTCGACAAAGACATGTCATTAGTGCAACACTGCAAACAGTTGACAACGAATTGCTTCTTTCATCTGAGGAATATTTCTAAACTCAGGAAAATGTTGTCGAAAAATGATTTGGACCTGGTCATTCACGCATTTGTGTCTTCGCGTTTGGACTATTGTAATAGTTTGTTCTCTTGTCTAAACAAGAAGGAGCTGTCTCGTCTGCAGCTGGTGCAAAACTCCGCAGCAAGAATTCTGACCCACTCTAATAGGAGGTCACACATAACCCCTATTCTCAAAGCTTTTCATTGGCTGCCAGTTTCTTTTAGGATCAATTTTAAAATTCTGGTTTTAACTTTTAGAGCTTTGCATGGTCAGGCCCCACCCTACATCAGCGATCTGATCCAGCCGTACACCCCAGCTCGGGCGCTGAGGTCTGTGGATCAGAATCTGCTGATGGTTCCTCGTACTCGCTTCCGGACCAGAGGAGACCGATCCTTCCAGGCCGTTGCCCCCAGGCTTTGGAACGATCTTCCGCTCTCTCTGCGTTCCATGGAGTCTGTTGACTCCTTCAAAAGGCAACTAAAGACCTTTTTATTTGTACAGGCTTTTGCCTAATTGTTTTGGGGCTGTTATGATTGTAAATTTGTTGTCTTGAGCTTTTAACTTGTATGTATCTCTTACTGTGTTTTTATTGTAACTGTGAAGCGCTCTGTGACCATGGTCTGTGAAGGGCGCTGTATAAATAAACTTTACTTACTTACTTACTTACTACTCAGCATCCTAGGTGCCTAGGAGGCTCGGTTATGTTCTGGGGCTGATTTGCTGCATCTGACACAGGGTGTCTTGAATCTGTGCAGGGTACAATGAAATCTCAAGACTATCAGGGGATTCTAGAGAGAAATGTGCTGGCCATTGTCAGAAAGCATGGTCTCAGTCGCAGGTCACGGTCTTACAACAGGAAAATGACCCAAAACACACAGCTAAAAACACCCAAGAAGGGCTAAGAGGAAAACACTGGCCTTCTATGAGCCCTGATCTCAATCCTATTGAGCATCTTTGGAAGGAGCTGAAACGTGCTGTCTGGAAAAGGCGCCCTTCAAACCGGAAACAACTAGAACAGTTTGCTCATGAGGAGTGGGCCAAAATACCTGCTGAGAGGTGCAGAAGTCTCATTGACAGTTACAGGAATCATTTGATTGCAGTGATTGCCTCAAAAGGTTGTGCAACCAAATATTAAGTTGTGGGTACCATCATTTTTGTCCAGGCCTGTTTCATGCATTTATTTTTTAAATAATTCCGTTGAAGCATGGATGAAAAGCAATGTCTGACTTTCATTGGTCAACATTTATATAATTTTTATTTATTATTACTTTTGTCAGATTAAAGTTATTTCTGTGACCATTATGAGTTTTTCTTTGATTTAATGAAGGGTACCAACAATTTTGTCCACGTCCTTATCAACACGGCGCAGAGTGCATTGCACCAGTTAAACCCACAGCAGGATGCACGCAATCCATTTAGCACTTTTGCCATTGATGAATATGGAAGCTGGCCGTTTCTCTTATCTTATCCCTTATCGGCTTAGTGTGGACGTAGCCTAAGAAGACACAAAATATTGGGAGGAGAATAGGCAAAGAAGTAGGGGTTCCAGGCGCAGTGTGATTTACGAAGCATAAAAATGTTTGCGGCGGCTATTTTAGCTTCTATTTTTGGAACTTCTGAAAAGCATGTCTTAAATTTGTGCTACCACATTCAACATGATATTATTGAAAAACAAAAAATGTCATCCACACAAAATGTAACCTAAGAGTAACCAACACTAATGGCGATAAACCTGGTAGTTATGTAAATATTTACCTGTTTTTCTCCCAAAGACACATCACAACTCACTGTGCACTCATCACGTTTACACCTGGTAAAGATGAGCTGAGCGCACATGATCCGAATGAATTCTCATTAGTTTCCCCTGTAGTGGTTAACCTTCCTGGAGTCAAATTATTAAATATAGTAATCATATAAAATACCAAAATTGGCAGTTTATATGACATTTTAAAAACAAAATTCAGACATGCTGCAGTTTTAATCAGTCTAACCCTGCAATACGATGTGTGCATGAAGCAGAGTGCAGCGCATGTACACCGCATGAATTACATTTATTACTGACAAACAAAAAACAGACCTTACAACATTTTTAACCTATTTTTTTGTTCCAAAGACGCATTATGAATCCATGCACATTATTCCTCCTCTCTCTAGCGGTGCTGCAGCTCGCATTAGCGGCTGCAAACTCCTCATTTGAATACTGCTGCTTGCGGCTGTTGAGAATTGCTCCTGCAATCTTAGTAAATCACCCGCAAATTAGGGACAATCCACTGACGCAAAATTTTAGCGCTGCACGCAATTTTGCAGTCGTTATCGGGAATCTTGATAAATCAGCCCCTTAGTATCTACAAGGCCACCTCATTGTAACCTTCAAGAATTCATTTATAATATCCACACTATCTTGGCTGTTATTGTAAAGGAAGGGAAAAATGTTATATAATGGGTGATTTAACTCATGATGGGTGATGTTACTTATACAAATTTTATACAAACTTTAATTTATACATTTAATCTTTGCTTTCCTATTCAAAATTCAATTCCTAATAAGAAACGGCTAAAGCCTTGGATAACCCCCGATATACTGAAACTGATAAAGGTCAAGCATAGGTTATATAAAAAGTACTTGGTTAAGCCTACTCCATATAATTTGGCAGTGTGCAAAAAATGTAGAAAGAGGTCAAATCATTTAATAATAAGGGGGAAAAATCTAATTTCTTTCATTGTACATTTAGACAGTACAAAAATGACATTTCAGGTACATGGATAACCATAAATGATATTCTTAGTAATGTTGCGGATGTAAAAGGGAAATATAGCTATTGGCTACTAAAAGTTAAGGAACTGCTTATGGCAGTCAATAAGATTAGTAATTTATTGAAAATTATTATTTTCAGGGCACCACCTATTTCTAGGAATTATTAATAGCCAAATATGTATATTTATCAGTCTCTAATATAGTGTAGCACCTGCCCAGCTAAAGCCGAGGTGAAAACATGAGGGAATGAGTTCTTAGCGTGTATTGGAACATAAACCTTGCCAAATGTGTGCAAAATAAATGACGACAGTGACTTTACACAATAACAAAACAAAAGTTTATTTACAAAAGGAAAAATAAGAAAAGCATTTTAATTACCAAGCTAGAAAAAGAACACACTACTGGCTACAATAAATGAATAGTTAATAATAAAAGAACAAAAAATGATGAATATGTAATGAGATGAGAAACCATGAATTCTGATGTTCTGCTTTTGGAGAAATCAGGATGCTTTAAAGGAATACTTCACCCCTGGAAACATGAATGTGTATTTAAAGAGGGTCAGATATGTAGTATAAATGTGACATTTTGTTTTGAATTTGGAGCATTCTAGACTGAGAAAAGCCAGAAAATGTATGTTTTACTCAGGTGGCTGAAATACAACAATTCCCAGAATGCTTTTGGTTTGCTGCCCTGAGGCAATTCACAAACCACGCCTACCTGTTACAGGCTTGATTTCTGAAGAGGTAATGCGCTAAGTAGTTTGCAACGCCGTTAAACACTAAAAGAACATTGAACCTGTGCCTAAACCATCAAAGGAGGCTGCCACAACTTCTTTCAAAAGTCGATTCTAAAGCCTGATGCACACGAGAGCTATCTGCTGAGCAAACGGCCTTGAATGACTGTTAGCTCTGTTATCTCAGCAGATAGCTCTTGTGTGCGGCAGGCTTAAGACCAACACCGATAGAAGCTTATCATACCTCAAATTCACTGTGCTACTATTCCCTGAGGTTTCTTACTGTGTCAAATCAGAATCACTCCCTGGCTTATTTCCGTTCTTTAGAATTTATTTTGGGATAAAAAAGTGAGCATTTCTCATTAAAAAGATGTCAACAAGAGTCGTGTAGTAGCTCTGCATATGATTTTTTCCCTCCAATTGAAATCACTATTTCTCTAAGCCGATACATTCTTTAGGTTAATATATACTCCAGTATAGCAACACTAAAGGTTTATAACACACAACATAACAAATGTGATTTATAACTTTTATTTAAAAAGTAAATAAAATAATATTAACACTTTTAACACTCAAAGCTCTTCGATAGCTTCAGCAGTTTCCTGATATATCCACAGTATTACTGTCAGGAGCGGGGTATCTTCGTCTGATGTCCAAAACAACACAGGTAGGTAAAACTAGACGACAGCCTTTGCCAAGTCTCTCGCACGTCTCGTTTCCGCGCGGAATGTTCATTCGGCAAGCATAAACCAAGCTTTATGCACGCACTACTCTGTCCAAATTCAGTGTGTTATTCAGGGGCATAACCATCAACTCAGAAATGAGGATGACACATTTTTCAGAGGTCTATGGGTAGCCTAGGTCATACCTATCTACTTACAGTCCATGGGTCCCCTACTGTCCAAAAAAAATTAATGAGAGTCAATGGAGCAATGAAATGTATCTTCTCATCCCAGTTGAATTCTGCCATGGATTTTACATTTGATATCCGTGAATTGTGAAAACTTAATTTTGATATCGAGAAAGCAAAAATTTCCGACCGTTGGCAAAAGATATTTGGGTTTTGTGTGAAAACACGTAGACTACAACTTAGGAAGAAGAAAAATGGCTGAGTTTAGCTAGGTTGATATCCTTCCTCCAGCATGAAGTAAATCTGGCAAAAACCACTACGAATCTGGTAGTATGGAAAGTGGCAGCTATACTGGCGGTAGAAACCTTCAGTGGAGTGAGAGCCAGCATGTGAGAGATGTTCTACAAGGTTTTGGTGGATATATCTAGTGATAGCTAGTGCAAGCTGACTTCTGATTTGTAGTCATTTTAATTAAAATTTTTTACAAGCAAATAAATCACAATTCACATAAAAATCCCAGTTGAAACTCACATCATTACTTATTATCTAAATTGAGGTACCTCATATGTGATTCAGGGAGTATAGCAAAGCAGACCAGAAAATAACTTGTATTGCTCCACAGACTTTCAATCACTTTTCTTTCCACCAGACATTTCAAGATTACACTGGCTTCAGCAAATCACAATAAAAAAACACAATCATGGCAGATCAACTCTTCAGAATAAAAGTTTTGTACAGGCTACCAAACTGATTAACAAGTGAAAGTTATTTTTTTTTATATAAAGCAAAAGTTCCTCTATTTCAGTAATTCAACTTAAAAGATTAAACTAAAAAATGATTAAGACACATGCAAAGCAATATATTTCAAACCTTTGTTATAATTATGATGCTGTCTTACAGCTTATGAAAACCTCAAATTCAAAATCTAAATATTGTGAAAGGGTTCAGTATTTTTGGCTGCACAGTACCACACTCTAATCAGCTAATTACTAATACTAATACTAATTCCTAGTATTAATACCAGTAAACAAAAGCATTCCTGGTCTTCCATAACACCTCAGCAGAGCCACAGGGTAATAGCATCCATGCCACATCACACTGAGGCAGGAAGTGATGCAAAAGGGGCCCAAACCAACTACTGAGTACATATACATGATTAGACTTCTCAAAGTTCAAAACTAATATTTTTTGAAACTTACAATTTTGTATTTTCATAAGCTGCAGGCCCTAATAATCATTAAAGTTATAATAACTAAAGGCTTGAAATATCTCGCTTTGCATGTAATGATTATTTCATATATTGGTTTCATTTGTTTATGTTGAATTACTTTTGCACAATATTCAAATTTTTAATTTTTCAATCCTGTTTTACCTAATAAAATACAGACAAAAACGTATTTTGGAGTGTGACTGAGATTTATTCTGAAGTATCATTTGAAGTATCATCACATTCAGTATCACATGAAGTATCATCTCCTTACATGAATACCTTGCATCATCCCCCCCAGCTGCAGCTGCTGGCCTTACATCTCCTCCCTGACTAGGATTTTTCTATTACCAAGAACAATAACGATTTCTCTCAAATAAGTGGATAGCAATAGTAAGCCCAAGATCCAAACAGAAACGTAGAACTCAAACTAACAAGGAATGAAACACAAGTAACATTGGTATTGTTAAATAGCTTAAAACAATGTATTAACTTGCTCTCATTTAGCTAATAATGCCTTTATGCAACAGCAAAACTCAACTTACACCTTGTTTGGAAAATTCTATACAACGTTTGTTGCCTTTTGCTGCATTTGTCTGTTGTGATTAGCTGCTCTGCAGCACCTGTTTGTGATCAAACTATGCCTGCGTTAACATGTGTGTACTTAAGGTGCATTTAAAAACCACTTGTAAAAATATGTTATCACACATTAAATGGCAGTAAGAGCTGAAAAAAGTGCGGGGGACAGAAGGCACTGACACAAAAAGCGCGGGGGACATGTCCCACATGTACCATGATGTTACGCCCATGGTGTTATACAGAGGACCCAAAGTCTGAAAACCTCGCCTTCTTTACATTCAGCTGTCACAAACTCAGTTTAGGAAAACATTGAAAAATAGCTTTTTTAGTGATTGTTATTTTCCTTATGGGATACAACTTAATAACTTGTTTTGAACGTCAGCTCATCTTTGATCATTGTAATACTCTTTTTACATATGGAGAGTACCACTGTAAATATTGATACATTTTATGGATATTAGTCTGTCTTAATGGAGGTTGTCTCAAGTTAAGCCCCTTAGTTTTTGTCAGCCTTCAATCACATTTGTTTTTCTTTTAAATCTACTTGTATCTTGGTATTGTTTTATTTGTGAAAATAATAAACTAAACTCACATATACAGTGTTGCATTCAAATTTTATTCATTTTAACCTCCTGAGCCCCTGCATCCTCATATGAGGACATTACATTTTTGCCTTTTTGCACCATGCTAATTTACTTCTGACAACTTTGACCTATTGGCCTCATTCAGGGGCACAGGTAGCACCTTCTAGTGGTCACAGAACAACACTGCCCCCATTTAACTGAACATTTTTTGGGGGGGGAATGCCAGCAAAAAACTTGTATTGTCACTCTTGACAGAAAAAAGAGCCAGGTAAGAAGTAAATACAATTTTCATGAATTAATCTAAATTATTTATGCAAAATATGGTCTGTAGAATCATATGGCTTGCAATTTTGTCATATATTGAAAATATTAGGAAATTAAAATGTATCTAAAGATGAAGTACTTGTTTGAGGACATTTGGACAATGTTAGGTTCTTAACTGTGCCATGTGGTCAGGTACACTTACAAACTTTTTGCTTTGGTTACAAGTGTAAATAAATATTTTAGGTTATACATTTATACAGCTATGTTTTCAGATAAGTTTGGGAATACTTTGAGCTTACAAGAGTAATGATTTCTTGCAACTGATATTTAAATTCAGCGTTTTAAATATTTAGCTAGCTAGTAGACTTGTCAGACAGGATGATGAGCTACTACCGAATGGGTGTCAGGACCAAAACATTGACCATTCGCATGATGATGAACTTTACCGATCTTGCCCTAGTGAACAGCTGGCTGTTATATCGGCAAGATTACCAAGAAAGTAGCACCCCAAGAAAGGCTATCGTGAAGTTTCTTGAGTTTGGTAGAGTAGTAGCTCAGGTATTCCTCAACAAGAATTGTATTCTTCATGAGGATGCTAGAGTTGTAGATGCAGAGGAAGAGAATGTACAGTCGTAACCAAAAGTTTTAAGAATTACATAACGTTGCTGCTTACGTTTTTATATAGCAATTTGCATATACTCCAGAATGTTATGAACAGTGATCAGATGAATTGCATAGTCCTTCTTTGCCATGAAAATTCCACTGCATTTCATTGCTGTCATTAAAGGACCTGCTGAGATCATTTCAGTAATCGTCTTGTTAACTCAGGGGAGAATGTTGATGAGCACAAGGCTGGAGATCATTATGTCAGGCTGATTGGGTTAGAATGGCACACTTGACATGTTAAAAAGAGGGTGATGCTTGAAAACATTGTTCTTCCATTGTTAACCATGGTGACCGGCAAAGAAATGAGTGCAGCCATCATTGCGTTGCATAAAAATGGCTTCACAGGCAAGGATATTGTGGCTACTAAGATTGTACTTAAATCAACAATTTATAGGATTATCAAGAACTTCAAAGAAAGAGGTTCAATTATTGTTGAGAAGGCTTCAGGGCGTCCAAGAAAGTCCAGGAAGTGCCATGATCGTCTCCTAAAGAGCATTCAGCTGCAGGATCAGAGTGCCACCAGTGCAGAGCTTGCTCAGGAATGGCAGCAGGCAGGTGGGAGCGCATCTGCACACACAGTAAGCGAAGACTTTTGGAAGATGGCCTGGTGTCAAGAAGGGCAGCAAAGAAGCCACTTTTCTCCAAAAAACACATCATGGACAGACTGATGTTCTGCAGAAAGTATGTTGAATGGACTGCTGAGGACTGGTGCAAAGTCAGATTCTCCCATGAAGCCTCTTTCTGATTGTTTGGGGCATCTGGAAAAAGGCTTGTCTGGAGAAGAAAAGGTGAGTACTGTGTCATGCCAACAGTAAAGCATCCTGAGATTCATGTGTGGGGTTTCTTCTCATCCAAGGGAGTGGGCTCACTTACAATTTTGCCCCAAAAACACAGCCATGAATAAAGAATGGTACCAAAACAGCCCCCCAACAGCAACTTCTTCAAACAATCCAACAACAGTTTGGTGAAGAACAATGCATTTTCCAGCAAAATGGCGTACCATGCCATAAGATAAAAATGATAACTAAGTGGTTCGGGGACCAAAACGTTGATTATTTGGGTCCATGGCCTGGAAACTCCACAGATCTTAATCCCATAGAGAACTTGTGGTCAATCCTCAAGAGGCAGGTGGACAAACAAAAACCCACGAATTCTGACAAAATCCAAGAAGTGATCATGAAAGAATGGGTTGCTATCAGTCAGGATTTGGCCCAGAAGTTGATAGAGAGCATGCCCAGTCGAATTGCAGAGGTCCTGAAAATGAAGGGCCGACACTGCAAATACTGACTCTTTGCATAAATGTCATGTAATTGTTGATAAAAGCCTTTGAAACGTATGAAGTGCTTGTAATTATATTTTAGTACATCACAGAAACAACTGAAACAAAGATCTAAAAGCAGTTTAGCAGCAAACTTTGTGAAAACTAATATTTGTGTCATTCTCAAAACTTTTGGCCACAACTGTATATGTTTTGCACTTTTTTGTATCGTCATGTTAGGGGCATGACACAAACAGCTGTTTGCTGTGTTTGTTTTCCTGATGTTCCAAGGTAAAATAAAAAGGCTTATATATACAGTTTTTAACCAATTGTGTCTTGTGTGTCATAACATGAGGATAGACCTATAGTGCTCATATGTGGACATTGAATTTTGAGAGAACTACTTATCACAAAATGCTGAAATTCACATTTTAGACTAATTGAGAACTCCTGATCTCATAAAACTAAGAACATTTTTAAAATGCAAAGATAAAACTACTGTCCCCATATGGGGAGATATTTTTTTTCCAAAAAACTACTTCCTATACAAAGACAGAGTTTTGGTATTATAATCTCTGACTAAACTCAAACAGCTAAGAAAAAATAAAAATGCACAGCAAAACGATGCTCAGGTCTCAGGAGGTTAATTGATGTTCAACCTGAACAAGCTGAACAAAGAATCCACATTGTACCATTACATATCAAGGAGATGAAATTATAACTTTTTTCTCAACAGTGACAACACACTGACTGTGGCCCCAGTAACTACATATAAAAAATGAAATTATATGATTGTGCTTAAAAAAGGAACAGTTAAGCAGAAGGTATCATCAGGTTTTGGACCTTTGCCTCCGATTGGCAACCTCTCATGGGGGTTTAGATGTTTTTCTGGAGGCTCAATCTGTGCCCGCTGCTACACTGGAGACTGGAATTACAAGCACAAAATCAGACAAAGTTTTGTAATCGGAATATTTTTCTCCAAGCACTCATATTCATTTTTAACAGATTAACTAATGTTCAGAAATGTCATCCATGATATGTTATCCAAATGTTGCTCTTTTTAGTTTTTATTTGAATGGAGCGCATACATGTGCTTTTTGAACCCAAAATAGTTCTATTTGATAGTTTTTGTCTCAGTGGACTAATTCTAAAATTTCAAGAATGTCAACAAAATTGTATGATCTCCAAGAGCAAAACAGGACTATTCCCTGTTTAAAGTGAGCTGATAGTAAAACTCCAGTAATCTCACAGTACAATGTGGTGTGATGTTTATGCCTTAATTGTTAAATATTACATATTAATGTGCTGCATTATAGAACATTCTTGTGGCTCTGAGAATTATTTTGGACCCTCATAATTCCAAATACCTCTGAGAGTTTATTAACAGGACATAACATCTGAAAGGTGACAGTACTGATAACCATAACTCTTATGTATTCTGCAGAATGTCCTTGTCATACTATGGGGCTGATTTATCAAGATTCCTTATAATGACTGCAAAATTGCATGTGGTGCTAATAATTTGCGCGAGTGGGTTGTCCTTAATTTGTGGGTGATTTACTAAGATTGCCTAAGCAATTCTCAACAGGCACAAGCAGCAGTATTCAAGTGAGGAGTTTGCGGCCGCTAATGTGAGCTGCACCACGGCTAGAGCGAGGAGAAGTAATGCGCATGGATCCATGATGTGTATTTGACACAAAAATTATGCTAAAATACTGTGAATTATACCTGTGAGTTTTTGTTTTTCAGTAATAAATGTAATTCATGTGGGTGTGCATGCGCTGCTCTCTGCTGCATGCACACATCGTATTGCATGGATAGACTGATTAAAACAGCAGCATGTCTGAATTTTGTTTTTAAAATGTCATATATAATGCCAATTATCATTGTGGTATTTTATATGATTACTACATTTTATTAATTGGACTCCAGGAACGTTATCCACTACGTGAGAAAACTAATGAGGATTCTTTAGGATCAGGTGAGGTGAGTGCGTCTTTACCAGGTGGAAATGTGATGAGATCGCAGTGAGTTATGAAGCGTCTTTTGGGGGAAGAAATTATTTACATAACTCTCAGGTTTATGGCTATTGGAGAGTTAATTAGTCTTAGTTTATATTGTGTGTGAATGACATTTTTTGTTTGTCAACAATAAAATTGCTGAATGTGGTAGCGCAAAATTAAGACATGCTTTTCTGAAGTGCTAAAAATAGATGCTAAAATAGCCAGCACAAACATGTTTATGCTTCACACTGCACCTGGAACGCCTACTTCTTTGCTTATTCTCCTCCCAATAATTTGTGTGTTCTTACAGAATCCCCCAGATTGCATCTTGGCAAAAGCGCTAAATGGATTGTGTGTATCTTGATGTGGGTTTAACAGGCACAATGCGCTCCGTGCCGTGTTGATAGATCAGCGATGCCTTTTTTTGCAATGCTGTGCTGTTTGCACGGGTTTTAACAAGCGCAAACCGCTGATAAATCAGGCCCTATGTATGTATTTTGTCAGGTTCCAAACAAAAACTTTACCTTTAGCAAATTTAATTGTACAGTTGTACAATTGAATTCTACCCTCTATAAAGGTCTAATTTGTGGTATGCAAAACAACTAGTTGTCTTGTTAACAAATGCTCCTACCTTAGTTGTATATCTCTGCAGCTCCACCATTGTGACCATATCTAGTTCTCTTATGTTAGATGATGAATTGAACAGAGCTCTGCACAGTGTTCATAGCTCAGGATATTGTTTTATAAGCTAACCCTGCTTTAAACCTGCTTTCTTACTGACCTATCTTCTGGGTTCCTTGGTCCTAATGGCCTGCTTGTTTACTAACATTTACCTTAAAAAATGCTATGGTCTTTATAGGACAAAACCTGGATTTAAACTACTTTTTTCTATGTATCTAATATCTGTTTTACTTTTTTTCCCTCTCCAGGTCAAGGATCACGAGTTCCCATACAGAAAAAATCTTGCACGTGTACTGATAGAGGTGGAAGACATAAATGATCATACACCCTTTTTTACAAGTGCACTCTATGAAGGCTCAGTTTATGAATCAGCTGCAGTAGGATCAGCTGTAGTTCAGGTTACGGCTCTCGACAAAGACAAAGGCAAGAATGCTGAATTGCTTTACTCTATTGAAGCAGGTAAGCAACTGTAACATCTGAAAGGTACTTTCTATAAATGTATATTTGCAATACATTGTAAATACTGTACATATTTTTTCCAATAGGAAACACTGGGAATGCATTTAACATGGAGCCAGTTCTTGGCATACTTCGTGTTGCACGTCACTTGGACTTATCAACCATAGGACAGTATGTTATTAGTGTCAGAGTCACTGACAGTGGCACCCCTGCCCTATCTGCTACCACAACACTACGAATTGCCATCACTCTCTCTGATAATTCTGGTCCAAGGTTTGTTCAACCTGAATATCAGTCTGAGATCAGAGAGAATTCCATTATTGGCACTTCTGTCACCACAATCAGTGCTGTCAGCCAGTCTACCCTCACTTTTGATATCAAGCACGGAAACATAGACCAAGTTTTTCAGATTAATCAATATAGTGGGGTCATTACTACTCAAAAGCCTCTTGACTATGAGAACATTACTTCTTACAACCTAATAGTGCAAGCTACTAACATGGCTGGCATGACCTCCAATGCCAGTCTTGTGATTCGGATATTGGATGAGAATGACAATCCCCCTGTATTCCAACAGCATCACTATCATGGGAGTATTTGTGAGTTGGCACCAATCAACAGTGTGGTCTTGAATTCAGAAAATCTCCCTCTCATAATCAAAGCCACTGATGCTGACTCAAACCAAAATGCTCTGTTGGTCTACCAGATTGTTGAGGAGACTGCAAAGATGTTTTTCACTGTGGACTCAGTAACAGGCTCCATTAGAACCATTGGTAATCTTGATCATGAGACATTTTCAGCCTTCCATTTCCATGTTCATGTGAAGGACAATGGTAGGCCACAACTAACAGCAGATAGTCCGACTGAGGTGACTATACAAGTGATGGACTCAAATGATTCTCCTCCTCTCTTTAAGCAGAATACTTATGAAGCTATTTTATTACTTCCCACCTACATTGGAGTAGAAATTGTGCAGGTGTCGGCAATAGACCCTGATACTGATGTTTCTAAAGATCTTACTTATTCTTTGGCTGATGGAGTGTTAGAGAATTTTTCCATCAAATCATCCAGTGGGATTATTGTAGTCAAAAACAGCAACTTCTCCAAAGAGTTTTTTCGCCTCAGTGTGAGAGTTTCGGATGGCAAATTTTCAAGCACTGCTTTGGTGACTATAATTGTCAAAGAGGCTCTGGACTCAGGTCTAAGTTTTTCCCAGAGAGTCTATGTTTCATCTATTAAAGAGAATGCGTCAAATATCTCCATAGTGGCTGTGGTCAGTGCCGTAGGAAACCGCCTTAATGAGCCATTAACACACACTCTCTTGAATGCTGGTACAAGGTTTGAAATTCGTCCGACATCTGGTGTTATCCAAACCACAGGAATACCCTTTGACCGAGAAGAACAGGACTTCTATGAACTGATTGTGGAAGCAAGACGGGAGCATGATCATCAGCATGTGGCCAGAGTTCTGGTTAAAGTGCACATTGAAGACATAAATGATAATGCCCCTGTGTTTGTTGGACTTCCATATTACGCAGCTGTACAAGCAGAAGCTGAGTCAGGGTTGCCGATTTTCAGAGTTTCTGCAGTAGATGTTGACAAAGGTATTAATGGAGAGGTGTCATACTTTCTCAAGGATGATCATGGCCACTTTAAGATTGACCAACAGACAGGCACCATTAGCCTAAAGAGAACTTTTGAGTCAGATTTGTCAAATGTGGAGTACCAAATAGTCATACATGCCAAAGACCATGGTGACCCTCCCCTGTCATCCACCATCACTTTCCCGATTACTGTAGTCAACAAAGCCATGCCTGTGTTTGACAAATCTTTTTACTATGTTTCTGTAAATGAAGATGTGGATGTACACACACCGATTCTCGGCATCAATGCAACCAGTCCTGATGGACAAAACATAATCTACACTATTATTGATGGAGATGTGTCTTTTCAGTTTGCAATTGGGTTTGATACTGGAGTTATAAGTGTAATTCATTCTTTGGACTATGAAGAAATGTCATATTATCGTCTGACCATCAGGGCGACAAACTACCTAACTGGCTCCCATGCAGAAGTTGATGTAGATATTCTGGTCCAAGACATAAATGATAACCCACCATTCTTTGAAGAGATGTCCTACAGGATAGTTTTGTCTGAAACTGTTATGATTGGAACTCCAGCCCTTCAAGTTATTGCCACAGACAAGGACTCCGAGAGGAACAATGTTGTCAGCTATCAGATATTCTCAGAAGAGCATAACAGCACAGATTATTTTCACATTGATAGTAGCAGTGGGTTAATCCTTACAGCACGAATCCTAGACCATGAACTAGTCCCAGAGTATGACTTCATTGTCAGGGCCACTGATAATGGTTTTCCATCATTAAACACTGAAGTATCAGTGACTGTTCTGCTAAAAGACATGAATGATAATCCTCCAGTTTTCAACCAGCTTCTCTATGAGGCATATGTGAATGAGTTAGCACCAAAGGGACACTTTATAACTTGTGTTCAGGCCTCAGATGCTGATAGTTCAGATTTCGACAAGTTGGTGTACAGTATTTTGTCAGGAAATGAAAGAATGGATTTTGTGATTGAAAGAAAAACAGGTATCCTCATGTTGTCCAGCCATCGTAAGCAAAGAATGGAGCCTGCTTACAACCTCAATGTTTCGGTGTCTGATGGAGTTTTCACCAGCACAGCTCAGGTTCATGTTAAAGTGTTCAATGCCAACCTACATGATCCATTGTTTGAACAGAAGACCTATGAGGCAGAGTTAAGGGAGAATTCCCCAGTGGGAACCAATGTAATTAAGGTAGGTGCCTTTGAGATTCACTATATTTAAAGTGTGTAGAGTATGTACATATGTCTGTCTACCATCTATATATGTTCTCATAATATACACTGTTTACAACAAAAATTATTTACATTCCAGGTGAGGGCAATGGATGCAGACCCTGGAGAATTTGGCCACATAACCTATTCATTTATGAATGATCTGGCTAACGACCTGTTTAGCATTGATGTTAATGGTCAAATAACCACAATAGAAAAACTTGACCGTGAGGACCCTTCCACCATGGACATTGTTCTTACAGTGGCCGCTCAGGATTCAGGGGGGCGTGTTTCCTATTGCACAATACATCTTACTATCTTAGATGAAAATGATAATGCACCTTACTTCAGTGCTACAGAGTACCAAGCTACACTAAAATTTGATGTCCCCAAGGGTTTCTTGATAACACAGATTCAGGCTCTTGATCCTGATTATGGCACCAATGCCAAAATAAAATTTTCACTATACAGTGAGGCGCGGATCTCTGTAGCAGAAATTTTGGACATAGACCCAGACAGTGGTTGGATGGTAACCAAAGGAAGCTTCAGTCACTTAAGAAACTCAGTTTTATCCTTTTTTGTGAAGGCAGTAGATGGAGGAAATCCATTTCGACACTCTTTGGTCCCTGTCTACATTCATGTTCTGTCTCCAGAGGCATTCTTTCCTGACTTCAGTCAGCCCCATTATTCATTTAGTATACCAGAAAATACACCCATAGGTTCAGTCATTGGACGGGTTCACCTCAAGATTCCTCCTAGATATAACCCACTTTCAGTTAGTTTTACCATTGTTAATGGAGAAAGTGGTGAAAACAATCTAGATGAAGTATTTTTAGTAGAGAAAAATACAGGTGTGATTAAACTGGATAAGCCTTTGGATCATGAGGTAATGAAAGGATTTAACTTTAAAATCACTGCCACTACACACCACAGTAAGTTGGAGGCTGTCACTTGTGTTGATGTTGAGGTCAAAGTTTTAGATTTAAATGACAATAAACCAGCCTTTGAGACCACCTCTTATGTGACTACTGTTATGGAGGGAATGACAGTTGGAACCAGAATCCTTCAGGTCAAAGCACGGGACCCAGATTCAGGAGCCAATGGCCAAGTAACATACAGGCTTGGAACATTGATCCAGGCTGAAGAAAACTCGGACACGTTGATGCAGACTTTTAGCATTGACAGTAATACTGGCTGGATAGCCTTATGCAAAGAGCTCGACCATGAGTCCAATCCTTCCTACATATTCACAGTGATAGCATCAGACCTTGGAGAGACCCTGTGTTTTTCCAGTACCAGCACTGTAACAATAGCAGTGACAGATATCAACGACAGTCCTCCCTTATTCATGGAGAACCATTACTTCAGTTCAGTTCAGGAGAGTGCTCCCCCTGGCGAGGTGGTGGCTGTGCTAAACACAAAGGACAATGACAGCTCTGCTGTAAACCGGCACGTCACCTATGTCATAACTGGTGAGTAATGAAGCTAACATGAACAAAGTGCACCCCATGATTCCATACAGTCATGGTAAAAATGCAGTCATGTAAATATACTCCCTATACATTCTAAATTTTGATTAATTTGATAAACATGATGGCTCTTTTACATATATCTATTTTTTTCTCAAGCTGTATGGTTTTGGATCTTGTCTGTATAAAATTACACATTGGACAATATTAAGGTTTTTTTTATACATTAGGGCTGAATAATACATTTTAGAGTCTGATATTGCATAGTCACTAAATCACATGATTCGTTGAAACCTTCAAAGAGTGTGATCTTTCTTTTTTACATGACTGTATGGTTTGGTGGACATTTATTTTTGCACAGTTTTCTTAAGGACCTACAACACTAGTTTAACCGACTAGATGTCTGGACTTTTACTGGCTCTGCCTAGATACAAATACATGTGTCTCACTGAAAATTGGTTAGAAATGGTTAGATTAATCATATTATTATCATTCATTTTGAATATTCAAAAGCAAAGTTAAAGAAAAAAGAACCAATAATATGCAACACATGATTTGTTGCACTGCACTGTTCTGATCTAGTGTTTTTGGAGAAAAATTATAATGAGCTGAATATAAGCTTACCAGTAATTGGGATTGATTAACACTTTATGTCTTTATGTTTTCCAGGTGGAAATTACAGAGGTGTGTTTGCGCTCGGCCTGGTTCAGAGTGAATGGAAGATGTATGTAAAAGGGCCACTGGACAGAGAGGAACGCAACCTCTACATCATCAATGTCACTGCAAGTGATGGACTCTTTGTTTCCCATACAATTGTGGAGGTGACAGTGATAGACAGCAATGACAACAACCCTATTTGTGACCAGGTAAATGTGGAAATTTAGTGTTACGGTTTTCTAAGGTGGCTCAGTAGGTAGAGTAGTTGCATCTGGACTATTGGATTCATGATAACTGGATATCTGCTGATTATCGCATGGTGGATTTTCCAAGGCATTGTAAATTTATGGCTTTTAAGGCTAAAAATTGGTAGGCTGCCTGGAAGCGGGAGGCTGCATGGCTGTTGTAACGCACAGACTCTTGCGATTTTCGAGCATGAACTCGTTTGTTACTGTGTGGGGAAACAACTTGGAGAAGTTCTCAGCTGGCTGGAATGGAAATGACCCTGATTTGGCTGGAAGGGAGACCACTTTGACAGACTCAAGGCTAAGAAGGAAAAGTGGAATTCGGCCTAGAACAAACATACTCGAATGTGAATCTAGAAGGACGCTCCATCCCCCCACCCTACCTCCACACCTTCAACTATGAGCTGACTCAGCTCTCCAAGGACGCAAATTACATCATAGGCAACCAGACTGTATGATTGAGCTGTGTGGAAATTCATGGGCTACTGATTACTGATGCACACACATGCACACATTGACTCACACCCTTACACACTTACACATGCGCACACTTTCCTTGTCATCACTGCACTTGCTGTACCCCCAATCTCTCCTGCCCACTCCACGAAGCAGGAAGACTGTGCGCTTCAGTGCAGCATGTCGACTTGTGGACTGGAGTTCACAGGGTATTTTGGGGTATTTTGCGCCCTAGGCAAGATTTCATGAGCAAAGCCCCGCCCCTTTTGTATTTCAGTCCTGCTTTTATTTCGGTGGGACACCCCAAGATCATAACTGGCCCCCTTTAAAAACTTTCTAGATACACTCCTGCTCATCACTCAGATGCAATATTTTTAACTCTGTATAAAAAACTTGTAAACATTTAAAAATAAATAAAAAATATTTTTGTATCACTATTACTCATAAATATTGATTTCATTTATTTATTAAGCAGATCAAGATGCATTACAGAGCACATTATATATATCAAAGAAACACATTTTTCTAGAGCAGAGAGGAAACAAACCCATATGGTATTGTCTGAGGCCTCAAAACACATGAATTGTATTCTCCTTAAGATCTACTGATTTAAGGAAAAAAACGTTTTACTCTTAATTAAACTAATTTCAATGGTAAATACAGCAGGTCTGACTCAAATTATTAAATACAAATATTAATTCATACTCTGATCCAAGGTGAGACAGAGGCGGATGGAGTACCTCTTATTTAAGATTTTTTTAAATGAGACTTTTTATACTTCGCCGACAATTTCCTACCTTCGTCGCTCATTTCCAACATGTTTTAATCTGTCACTAGTCACTAAGTGAACAGAACCGCACCTACCTTTGTTGATGCTGCGCCCCGCAGCATCAACAAAGGTAGGTGCGTCCAGTTTTTCTGGAGGGAAGGAAACTTGCTGTCCCATTTCCCTGATATATTTACATGTCTTCTAGTTGGTTTTTGAGCAACTCTATCTTCATCAGGTGCATCGTATTGTTGCTCCCGGAGCTGACTTTGCGAGACCTGCCACTGTAACTGAAGCAGGCAGCAGCTCTTGCACTTCTCTAAACTGAGAGGCAGAGGATTTTCTTATGATGATAAAATGCGGGAAATTTACAACTAAACTTTAATACGGCAAGACGGCGGGAAAGAAAATAGGAGGTTCCCGTATCCCCCCCGCGCTTTGTCACAACACCCTCCGCCAGCTCCTGCTGAGGGAGAGCAGACATCACTGCTCTCAAACCGGACACTGCTCTGTCATTTTGCTGCACTGTGCTGCTGTTCACCAGCATCCTGGTTGATGAGCTGATACGTCGGTACGGATCAGGAGCTCTGGACATTGAATGAACGATGACTGAGCGAAGTGAAGGTGAGTGGAAGGATCTTTGATACTGATGTGAGTAGAGATATTGTCAGGGAGCTCATCAGACCCAGCTGATCTGAGTTGGGGCTGACAACTTCCTGACAGAGCCCCCCCTCTAGGCCCGGCTCCCGAAGGGCCCGGACGATCCGGATGGAGGCAGTGAAAGTCAGAGATGAGCGAGGGGTCCAAGACATGACGTGAAGGTATCCAGGAGCGTTCCTCTGGACCGTAACCCCGCCAGTCCACCAGGTACTGGTACCCCCTGCCGCGGGGTCTGGAATCCACGATCCATCTCACCGTGTAGGCTGGACCACCATCGATGAAGCGAGGGAGAGGCGGTTGGGCTGCAGGTGGAGATAGAGGCGAGGTGACATGACGTTTGAGGAGGGAGCAGTGGAACTACGGGTGGACCTTGAGGGAGGCTGGAAGGCGGAGACTGTACGTGACTGGGTTGATGCTGTGGAGGACTGGATACGGACCTACGAAGCGGGGGGTCAGTTTCCGGCAGTCAGTCGGCAACTTGAGATGCCTGGTAGAGAGTGTAGAATTAAATTTTATCAACAAGATAATTCAGTGCATGTTCAAAACAGAGACGAATGGAGCCAATTTCCAGTTCTCACTTTTATTTTAAACAGATTAACAGATTGCAGTTTACAGAGAAACATGCCCATTTTCTCTGGGCCAGATTAAAGATCTGACAATGAATGGTTTTCATGTCATAACTTTTATAGACATCCAAACTTCGCCAGGATCTAGGCGTCTCTTCTCCCTCGGTCTCTGCTACAATCAGAACGTTTTTAAAAAGTGTCTTGACAATGACTGGTTGTCAAGAATTATGCAGTCATAAGATGGAAGTGTCCTCCTTCTTGGTCAAAAGTTCATTCTGAGTTTTATGGTTTTATGGTCCCGGTTCCTCCCAAGCAAAACTCCTAGTTTCTATCTCAACACCCTAATCTACAGACATCCTGTTTTTACAGCCAGCATTAAAACTCTTTGTCTCAGAGGTCCTCAAAGGTCACACATACTCCCAACATTATCCAAGGCTCTGATGTTCCTCAAAAGGTGCCCAATTAAAATACTGGTCAAGGATGTGTTTCACAACCATGCATAATATAAAACAGACTTTTACCTTCTGAATGCTTACTAAAGATATAAAATAGCCCCGAAAACGTAAAATACAACAAATGCCAAACCAAATCACCTGGTTGAAAGGTGGGACTGGACCGGTGGCGGCAGCGGTGTTGCTCCACGTACTTGGAGGTGGCCCGTTTGATGACGGCCCGGATCCACGCGGCCTTAGCAGGGCGGATCAGTTGCTGTGCCGCCGGCACCTCCACCTCTGGTTCCTGGTGGGAGAAGATGGATGGTTGATAGCCGTTGCAGACCTCGAAGGGCGACATACCTGTGGCAGAGGAGACCTGGAGATTGAGGGACACCTCAGCCCACAATAACGCACGCGGCCAAGCGGAGGGCTGCATCGAGGCGAAGCACCTGAGGTACTTCCCCACTTGCTGGTTTGCCCTCTCCGTTTGGCCATGGGTCTCAGGATGGAAACCAGATGAGAGACTGGCGGTTGCTCCGATGAGACGGCAGAAGGCTCTCCAGAACTTAGCTAAAAACTGGGGCCCGCGGTCGGAGACAATGTCCTGGGGAAAACAATGCAACCGCACTACATGCTCCAGGACCAGTTCAGCTCTTAGCCGTGGGCAGGCCGGGGAGGGCCACCAGGTGGACCGCTTTGGAGAAACGGTCTACAAAGGTGACGATGGTGTTTGAGCCGTCTGTGGTGGGGAGTCCTTTCACAAAGTCCACCCCAATATGGGACCAAGGGCGAGCTGGAACTGGTAGAGGTCGAAGGGGGTGATGGCATCAGGCTGAATCGGGACGGAGGTTTGGGAGTGCTGACGGGAGAGAGCGTCTGCCTTTCCATTCTTGGAACCAGGTCGATATGAGAGGTGAAAATTGTAATGTTCAAAAAGAAGCGCCCCGCGGGCCTGGCGAGGGTTTAGTTGTTTGGCGTTACGGATATGGATGAGGTTCTGATGGTCTGTCCAGATCAGGAATGGTTGTTGTTCCCATGAGCAGATGGCGTCACTCCTCCAGAGCCCACTTCACCGCCAGAAGCTCACGATCTCAGACCCCATAGGGCTGCTGTGTAGGCGTGTACTTCCTCGAGAAGAAGCAGCAGGGATGTAGCTTCTGATCTGGGCCGCGTTAGGACAGGATTGCCCCGACACCCACCTCCGAGGCATCCACCTCGACAGTGAAGTTCTTGGCTGGGTCCGGATGAATGAGGATGGGAGCTGAGGTGAATAGTTGGATGACCTGGTCGAATGCTCGCTTGGCCTCGGGGGGTAGGCTGAACGAGCACGGCTGGTCAGTTGATTTAGTCAGGTTGGTGAGGGGAGCCACAATGGTGCTGTAGTCACGGATGAACCGACGGTAGAAGTTTGCGAAACCAAGGAATGACTGGAGTTGTCTGAGGGTCAGGGGAAGCGGCCACTCCTTCACTGCTGCCACTTTTTGAGGATCCATAGCTACCCCCTCAGCTGAGATGACGTAGCCTAAGAAGGTGGTGGAGCGTTGGTGGAATGCACACTTTTCCAGTTTGCAGAATAGTTTGTTCTGGAGCAGGCGCTCAAGGACGGCTCGGACATATCGGGCGTGGTCCACCTCAGATGTGGAGTAGACCAGGATGTCATCTAGGTATACAAATACCCACCGTCCAAGCATGTCCCGCAGCACGTCATTGAGTAGTCGCTGGAACACCGCTGGGCTGTTGCAAAGACCAAATGGCATCACCAGATACTCCCAGTGGCCAGAGGGGGTGCTAAACGCAGTTCCATTCATCCCCTTCTCTAATGCGAACGAGATTGTAAGAATTCCGGAGGTCGAGTCGGGTGAAAATGGTTATCTGGGAAAGAGAGTCCAAAACAGTGTTCAGCAGAGGGAGTGGGTGGCGATCCTTTATGGTGACCTGGTTTAACCCTCTATAGTCAATGCAGGGACGCAGCGTCCCCTCTTTCTTCTTAAAAAAGAAGAAGCCGGCCGATGCTGGGGAGGTAGATGGGCGGATGAATCCTTGGTCCAGGGACTGGACAGAAGTCACCGGGACTGGGGTGTGGAGATTCTCCAGTGGAATCTGGAGCTTCGTGGCTAGTTGGTTGGTGATGAAGTTTTCCGCTGCTCCGGTGTTTAGCAGGGCGCCGAATGTATGCTGTGAGGTGCGATGAATGACCTGGACAAGAAGAAGAAAGCGAACTGGTCCTGTAGGGCAAAGGTTTTCCGCAGCTCCGCAACGAACTGGACATAATCGTTGCAGAGCACGGACTTCTGGTTGTAGAGGGCTGCCGCCCATTCTTGTGCCTGCCCGGAGAGGAGGGAGGTGAGCAGAGCCACCCTGGGAGGAGAGGAGGCGTATGTTGAGGGCTGACACTCGAAAATCATGTCCAGGGTGGCTAGTAAACCGTCTGGTCTGCCATCGCGACCATTCCACTTATCCGGGAGGCAGATTCTGGGTTCGGTGGAGGAGGACGGTCGCTGCTGGAAGGTGTTGACAAGCCCGGCTAGCCTGATGTGGGCCTCGGACAGAGTGTCGAGCTTGGAGCCGAGTCGATCCACCAATCCACGGAGGAGTGCCACCTCGGCCCGAAGGGCCTCTACCTCCACTGAAGCGCTCTTAGATGGCTCAGTCATCCTGTCAGGATCGCCAGTGGACTGGGAGCGGCGATCGGGTGAAGTTTGGCGCTCCAGGCGCGGATGGGAGTCACCCCGGGTTTGAGGCGGCTGGATGGCTCAGGAGATAGGCAGCGGCTGAGAATCGTAGGTGGGTCGTGGGGCAGGATGATGAGCGGGCAACTGAAGTTCGGACTTGTCTGGTTGACGGGCTGATACGTCGGTACGGATCAGGAGCTTTGGACATTGAATGAACGATGACTGAGCGAAGTGAAGGTGAGTGGAAGGATCTTTTATACTGATGTGAGTAGAGATATTGTCAAGGAGCTCATCAGACCCGGCTGGTCTGAGTTGGGACTGATGACTTCCTGACAGTCCGGCCCCTCATTAATTATGCAAGATTTCAAAAAATTCTCTTACAAAAACCAGCCTGGTTTAAGGACTTCCGCTGACGTCATGCCTGCAACAGCAGCTTGAAGACGGGGCTCTCGTCCAAAAGTTTAAGTTTTGAGTTTACAGCGTGACTTAATCTCGGTATTTATACACCTGGACAGTTTACAACATGAGTGGATCGAACAAGACAAGCAAAACCACTTCCAGACGCGACAATGCGAAGAACGAAGCGGAGGAAAGCATGGCTAGCCAAGCTAAAGCTAGCAATGTGGCCACAGGTGTTGGACCTCCGGACCTGGAGCTGAAGCTTGAGAGGGCTTACCGCGCGCTTGCTCCCAAACCCCAGGACTCAGAAGCCCCCCCAAGATCTATAATAGTACGATTTCTGGACTTCACAGTCAAAGAAAATGTGCTTCGGCTTGCATGGGGCCAGAAGAAAACGTATTTTGAGGGGAAATTGATATATTTTGATCATGATTACTCCCCTGATCTGCAGAGAAAAAGAGCGCGGGTCCGCTACGTGATCAAGCAACTTAAAATGAAAGGTATCAGTGCGAAATGTCTGTACCCAGCTCAACTCAAGATTCAACTGGAGACAGGAGAGAAAACGTATGCGACGTTGATGGAGGCCACCAGGCACCTACAGGAGATGGGCATTCCTGTGCGGACGGAGGAACGGGAGCGGCTGGAGAGTGCAGCGAGAGAGGACAGATGGCTATTGGCAGGACAAGCGCGCAAAGGAGAAGCGACACTTGCAGCTGTGGACTATAACCCCCTCTTTAACGAAACGCCGTAGATAAGTATCACCTCATAAAGAAATGCCACTTTAAGTTTACAATAATAAGATACCGAGAATGTTTTATATTTTTATTTAGATGTGAAGAATATTATAAAACGCTGTAAAATGTTACAACATATTTTTAGCTTGGACAATCAGGAGTGACCCCCGAGTGTAATGCACTCACAAAGCAGTCTCTTTTACTTAAAGGTGATTGCACTGGCATTTTGCCATACATTAATCCCAGAGGTAGCTCGTCACCTATCTCTGCCCCTATACCAACGGGAGCTGTTCGCCTTACGACCAGCTGGTTATTTGGAAGTCGATTATGTTACGGCACTGGTTCTGCCAATGTTCTGTGTTCTTTGTTTTTTGACAGATGTTCCGGGTTTAAATGATCATAAAACATTTTCTTTTGTCACGGCAAAAAATAGCAAAAATAACCATCTTATGTTGAAACGTTTTCCAGTTAAACATGACCGTGGTTAATTTAGTCAGTTACAATATAAAAGGTATTAATAACCCCATTAAGAGAAAAAAATTGTATAGTCAACTAAAACAACTGTGCTTCTCGATTGCTCTCATTCAAGAAACACACCTGTCTGATAAAGAACACTTGAAATTGAAACGCGAATGGGTAGATCAGGTATACAGTGCTTCATATAAAAGTGGGAAAAAAAGAGGGGTGGCAATTCTCTTTCACAGATCAGTACATTTCCATAATGAAGAGTTAATACAGGATGATGAGGGTCGTTATGTCATCGTAGTTGGTAAAATAGATAATATAGAAGTGACCATACTGAATCTGTATGCTCCTAATGAAGACTGCCCACACTTTTTTCACAAAATTGCTTCTATTGTGGCCGATAAAGGAAGAGGAATAATTATTGTAGGCGGCGATTTTAACTGTATACTTAATAGGACACAAGACCGGCTGCCTAAAGACGTTGGGCCAAGAACAAAAAAGATGGTGGCTCTGCAAGATATGCTAGAAGAACTGGGCCTGGTGGATATATGGCGTTCTCTTCACCCAAGAAAACGGGACTTTACATTTATGTCTCATGTACATGGGTCGTATTCGAGAATAGACTTCTTTGCTATGTCCAAAAAGGAATCATATAGAGCCATGGAGAGCAAAATCGAACCCATAACAATTTATGATAATGCGCCAGTTACGTTGCGTATGTGTTTGACTACGCAGGAGCGGTTTAGATACTGGAGGCTTAATGTCTCTCTTCTAACTGACCGTGATGTGTACCAAGAGTTAAAAAATGATTTGGTTGAATACTTCAGTTTAAATGATGTTGACAACATCTCTTCCTCTGCCTTGTGGGGAGGCTTCAAGGCTGTAATGCGAGGGAAGTTGATAGCCATCTCCTCAAGGATAAAGAGGCAAAGACTAAATGAACAAGAAAAATTAGAAGCCAACATTAGAAAGTTACAAAATGAACATAAGAAAACACAAGACAAAAATGTACTCCCCTTACTAAAAGAAACTAAACAAAAATTGGACGAATTACTTACTCATAAGGCAGAGGGGGCACTTAGATTTGTAAATAGAAAGTATTATAAAATGGGTAATAAAGCTAGTAGACTATTAGCCTTCCAACTACAAAAATCTCAATCAAGCCGAACTGTGACAAAAATTAGACATCCCGTAACTAAGGAAATAGTAACAAAACCTAAAGATATAACAGAAGCACTTGCAACCTACTACACTTTGCTATACCAGGGCCAAAATCAAGTTGATAAAATCGAAAAGATCAAAGAATTCCTAGAACCACTTAACATGGTAAAATTAACTAATGATGAGTCTGCTGACTTGGTAAAGCCTATAACAATAGCCGAGGTCAGAGAAACTATTAGTAAATTGAAAAATAACAAGTCCCCGGGAACCGACGGATTCCCTGGGGAATTTTACAAGATGTTCACATCTGAACTGTCTCCAGTTTTGACGAGAATATATAACAATGTTTTGAACAACAAAGACCCACCTACCACCTGGTCAGACGCTATAATAACGGTGATCAAGAAAGAGGGAAAAGACCCCACACTCTGTACTGGATACAGGCCAATTAGTCTTTTGTGTGTCGATCTCAAGATTTTGACAAGTATCCTTGCCAAGCGCATTCAGAAATATATTAAGAAACTGGTAAAACCTGATCAATCAGGTTTCATCAATGGTCGTCACGGTTCAAATAATATCAGAAAAACCCTGAACCTCCAATCACTTGCAGCATTACAGAAAGAACCATCGATGCTTCTCAGCCTAGATGCTGAGAAGGCATTTGATCGAGTTGACTGGCAATATCTACAACATGTTCTTCTAAGTATGGGTTTTGGGGACACATTTGTGGGATGGATAATGATGTTTTATAAAAATCCAAGATCAAGGGTTAGGGCTAATGGTCATTGCTCTGATTTTTTTTAACCTGGGTAGAGGAACAAGACAGAGAGACGGGCTCAGCCCAGTCCTGTTTGCCCTGAGTATCGAGCCATTAGCAGAATCAGTGAGACAAAACCAAAATATACAGGGCATAAGAGACGAGAGCGGAGTAGAGCACAAAATTGCACTATTTGCCGATGACGTATTATTATACTTGAAAAATCCAATCTCTTCCATTCCAGCTCTTCATCAATGCTTACATGACTATGGCTACATCTCAGGATTTAAGATCAACGAGAGTAAGTCTGAAGCAATGATGTTATCTGGAACATGGCCAACCCAACTAAATACGACAACATCATTTAGACAATGCCATCAAGGCTTTGGGTATTTGGGCATTACCTTAACACCAAATCCAATGCAACTTTTTAAAAATAACTACAATAAATTAATAACACAAATAAAGGCAGACTTACTGAGATGGGAGGTCCTACCCCTATCATTATTTGGAAGAGTGGAAACTGTCAAAATGAATGTTCTGCCGAGGCTCCTATACTTATTCCAATCTTTACCAATTTGGGTTCCCATGTCCACATTTACTCAGTTAGATAAAATGCTTTCTAAATTTGTGTGGCAAAATAAGAGGCCTAGAGTTAGATTAAAAGTTTTATGCTCACCAAAGGAGATGGGGGGAGTTTCTTTCCCAAATGTTAAATATTATTATTGGGCTGCTCAATTACTTGCTATAACACAGTGGATAAACAATGACCAGGAGGTGGGTTGGATTCAAATAGAGCAGAACGCAATATCGGATGTAAGCCTTTCGGCTCTACCATTTCTAAATGAAAAATTTTGGAAGAAACTTAAACTAAATAATGTATGGGTAAAACACACACTCCGGATATGGGATTCAGTAAGGAAAAAACTAGGAGGTGCAATTAACCTATCACGGGCCATGGCTATATCTGGAAATATTGAATTTCTGCCATCAGTGTGGGATAGTGGCTTTAAAAGATGGGAAAGCAGTGGACTACGCACAATTAATCAATTATTTGAAGATAATCATTTAAAGTCTTTCTCTCAACTACAAAACAAGTTTCACTTGCCCGCAAAAGACCACTATCGATATCTGCAAATAAGACACTATATTCAAAACCATGATGAATGGGATAAGGTAAAAGCTAACCCCACAGGTATGGAACAATACTTTATTACTATACGGGAAAAACACCTGCCGATGAGAAACCATGTGTCCCTCATCTACAAAATGTTGATGGGAAACCTGGTAGATAATACGTTCGATGTTCGAGATAAGTGGGAGCTGGAAATGAATGTTATAATTGATGACAAGACATGGGGAGATGTGTGCGGGGGCAGCCATAAGGTTATTAATAGTAATCTTTGGAAAGAATTTGATTGGAAAACTAAAATTAGATATTTCAGAACTCCTCTAGTAGTTTCTAAATTTTATAAGAATATATCCCCATTATGTTGGAGAAATTGTGGCAGGGTGGCCGATCACACACATGTCTTCTGGGACTGCCCGGTACTTACTAAGTATTGGCTGGAAGTTCAAATGGAAATTGAAAATATCTTGACTGTTAAAATACCAATGGACCCACTGATTTTTCTTCTTGGAATCCTGCCTGCTGACTATATTCAAGATAAAGACCACAGATACATACTACATATCCTCTTGTTGATTGCACGAAAAATGATCACTGTTAACTGGAGGAAGCCCTGTCCTCCAACAAAGACAGAATGGACACAGAGACTTAAGCAAGTCTATACAATGGAACAGCTGACAGCGAAACTTCAACTGAAAACTGACCTATTTTCACAAAGATGGACCCCGGTGACGCAATATCTGAAATTTTGAACATAAAACCCTCTGTCAAAGTTGTATTTACACATGTCAATGTTCATGCTTTATTTCAATAAAATTGAAGTTCAAAAAAAAAAAAACCAGCCTGGTTTAAAAAATTTTGACTAGCCCAGCGTTATCTCAGGAGGAATATGTAACCATAGAAAGTAAAAAAAAAAAATTGAAACCAGGCATTAAAGTTGTTTTTAACGTGTCTAAAGTCCAATGCTTTTCAATGGGGGCCTAGCGGCCAAATGGAGGTACTACAGCAATGGAGGAACAATGGCGGCCTCCATGGTATGCGGTCACAAAGCAGAGCAGCCAGTGCCCATTGTTCTGCATACACGGGAGTGCTGCTCTTGCGGCTGCAGGCCCTTCCATGACCTGGATCTGTTTGTTTTGTTTGTTGTTTGTAATGATCTTCGACAGGTTGTACTGTAAACTGAATTGCCCAGTGGGATAAATAAAGTGATCTGAAACTGAATCTTGCAATCAGGGGGTTGTAGGTTAAACTGATGTTGCCTACTGAGCTCTGTTACATCGTGTAAATGTGTGTGTTTGTGAGAGCAAATGAGTGAATTTGGCTCCAGTGTAAAGTGTTTAAGTGATCAATATCACTAGAGAAACATTTTGTAAGTTCAGTCCATTTACCAGAACAGCCAGTCAAAAAGAAAGACAGTCAGAAAAATCATACTTAAAAAGTTGATTGGTCATTTCATGAATTTATATACTTGTGTTTGCGTTTGTTCCCTATGTTTATTATCCACAGGTTCTATATACAGCCAGCATTGCAGAGGACCTCCCAATCAACACTGTGCTGCTGAGGGTTGGAGCTACAGATGCTGATACCGGCAGCAACGCTCAGCTCGAGTACTCCCTACATGGTCCTAGATCCCATGACTTCTCCATGGATCGAGACACTGGTATGTACACCGAGTCACTTTGGAAATTCAGTTGTAAGCCAAGACAACTCAAGCCAAATCTTTTTATGTAGCACAATCCATACACAAGGCAGTTCGAACTGCTTTAGAGGAAGTCAAAGTCAAGAAACTGAAATTAAGCTTTACTTTAAACGTGAGTTTAACATGTCAAAGCCTTTAAAGCATTGCATTAGAGGAACAACTTTTAAAGCATTGCATTAAACTAGCAACATTTTAAAAAGGAAATAAACCTTGATCCTCACAGTTCATTAGTAATAATCTTAAAGTTCAAGTAAATAATATTGTTGAACCAAGAGTTTCTTTGCATCTTAGATTGCAGGGAGTTTGTTCCAGTGCTAAGGAGCATATATACTAAATGCTGCCTCACTTTGTGGGGCTCTGGTCCTGGGTCCTAAGCTCGTCTCTGAAGACCTTAAAGGGACTTCATCATGCTATTTTACAGCTTTCAACTTCTGGGATAGACATATATATTAGGGTTGTCCCAAACGTTTTTTTTTTGCTCTCGAGTCAGAGTCCGAGTTATTTGATTTTGATTATCCGGCGACACCGAGTCCGGATCCCATACTTCTATTGGTAATGCATAAAAAAAGAATAAAGTAGAGCGGAGAAACTGATCCAGGATGTTACTTTTTTTATTCACCTTATTTTAACATTTAACAATTCTGTTAACAAACAGCGGACTTCTTTGGGGTAGCTTAAACGATTAAGTAATAAATAACAAATTATTAATTTTGGACTTTAGTGCAAAAGTAGCTTATACATTAAAAAGTCTTTAAAAAATAGTACCTCATCTTAAATAAACTTAATAATGAGAATGTACTGTATATACAGTACATATTAGGGGTCATGTTAACTGAATGTTTTCGGGATTTGACCAGGTTATTAGAACGGTGACAGAAAAATCTGAAGGCTGTCGGTCATTTTTACAGATTAAAATGAACTGACAACGTGTTGGAAATGAGCAGATATTTTCAAATTTACGCACAGATTCCAGGTAAATAAATCAACTAAACAAAAGAGTCCTGGACACTTTAAACAAGGCATATGGCTGACTGGGAGCTTACTGCAAGTTTCTGTGAGACATTTCGGTGTGCCAATGCAGTCTTTCTGGTTGGTCAGATGCGCTACGATGTGCCAAACACTTGCTGCTGCTTCTTTCCTACCGCGGGGTTTTCTGCAGTTGAAGCGTATTTTACGGTTCCGGAAAATGTTTGTTCAGAGTCGTGTAGACTTCTGATCGGTTTAATTGGAGAACTGTTTCCTCACTTTAAAACTTTGGCTGAAGTAACACATAATTACAGTCTCCAGTGCGGCAACGCGTAGATACAGAATCCAGAAATACACCTTAACCCCCATGAAAAGTCGGTTCCATGTGGAGCAGGAACCACAGTAGGTGGATTCTAACTGCAACTGCTTAATCTCACCTTATTAAGTAGCTCTCTGTTCAACTTGTTTAGATTGCATATTATTTAAAGTGAATAAAAGATAAATACTCTTGAACAGGAGTAGAGATAGACAATAGCCCCACCCATGAGGAATTAAAAAACTGACAGGTACATATGTATGAGTCCTGATCGGGAGGTAACACCCGATTTCGATCGAGTCTGAAACTATGTGATTGGGGCCGATTTCCGATCACATGATCGGATCAGGGACATCCCTAATATATATATGATAAAATGTTACAGTTGGTGTAATACAGTATTAATTTGTCCTGAAATTTAACTTGTATCCTGTAGTTAATGTTAGACCACGAAGTGAAACGGCTCGTTTCTCTATAAACCCGCCTCCTGCCCCCCTGCTATGCTCCACCATGCTGCACAGCTGAGAGCAGATCAAACTGAAGCAAACAGTGCAAAGCTTCATCATAAACAGTATTCTCACCAATAATTCGGAAAGCACAGACTATCACAATAAAACTCTGTTATATTAAGGGCTCAGACAATTGGTTTATTTGATTTTTTCATTCTCCAGGCTTTAGACAGAGCCCAAACTAACACAGCTGCTTCAACTAAGCAAATCTTTCCAGCCCAGTATATAAAAAAGCCATGGGTGTTGTTTGCACCCGTTTACTATACATTCTGAGATGCTACAGATCAATTAATTAACCACACAATACTGTTATAAGATCACATAAGCAGGTTGATAAATGGCTAACCCACATTAGCATTAGCATGTAGCCACTTACTTCTCTGTCCATAAGGCGTCTTTGTTCTTTGATCCAGCTGCTGTTTTTAGGAATGTAGAATAAAATCCCGTAATCCATGTAATCAAATGGCAGTTTTCACAGAGAAAGTAAAAAATCCAACAAAAAAAGGGTTTTAAAGGGATACCAGGCAAGTTTGAGTGTTTTCTCTACAATGCTCCCCCTAGCGTCCGTTAGTAAATTTTGCTTTCAAACACACTGTCGTAAAAACGAATTGTTTTGTTTTTCCCCGCTCGCCAGGAGCGACCAAGCTGATCAGTTGCCAACCCTAACCAGGCACAAAGTAAAATATAAAAGTGTTACTTACAAGCGCAACAGCATGAATGCGAGGTCTGTATCCGACTTGGAGCCTTCGGTGTCTTTCAGCTCTCGCCATTCGGTAAAAGTTTGACCAATATTGATGCGTGTGTGAGCCCTCGCTTGGTCTGAAGCTCTTTTTCTTTTCTTGGCATCTTCCATCAAGGGTTTTCGCTGCTTCTTAGCCGACTCGGCCATCAGTTTGCCACACTCGCTAGCCGGGTTTCGTTAGCCTGCCTCAGTGTTGAGGATGCGTGCCGAAAACTGATCCTGCTTCTCGCGATGTCTGAGACTTCGCGAGACTGAAGGACACTGGGTCGGTACACTGAACTTGCAAGTGGGATATTCTGTCTACAGGCAGTAGGGGCGGGCGAGGGAGTCTTCATTCGCCCTGTAATGAGTCATTTAACCATATACCGACTTACAAAGATGATTAATTAAGATGAAAATGTTGCCTAGTATCCCTTTAAGCTGCCAAAAACCGAAGCAGCCATTAGCTGTGAGAAGGATGAGGGTGAGTTTGAAAATCTACCAGGGGTAAGCCGCTCTGCCTGCAGGGGCGGTGCAGACACCTCCAGCACTTAACTTTCAACCAGTGATGTCACTAGTTGAACACACTCAGTTGATTTCTAGGAGAGGGAGGGGCAGCTGCTCAGAGAGCAGGATTCAGGAGGATTACTCAGACATGCATGAATTAAGCCAAAAACCACTCTGGTGGGGTTTTTTTATGAGAAAATTGCACTACCATATAACTTGATTTTGCTTGATATAGCCCCTTTAAAGATCTGAGTGGTTCGTACTTGAGAGGCAACTCAGAAAATATATTTTGGTCCAAGTTCATTCAATAGAAAAAGGGTAAACTCTTCAAATTTATTCTTTTTTCACAAATAAGAACCCAGTGCTGTGTGATGACTATTTCCCTGGTGTTGGCGAGAATTTTAGATGAGTTACAACTGCCTAATTTTACAGAACCCAGTTAAAACACCATTATAACAATCCAACCTACTGAAGATCAATGCATGAACTATTTTTTCGTCTTGTCTTACCAGGAAAACCATTTTATTTGGCAGTGTCACATAAGTGTTGAAATGTAGTTGTGTTTTCACCGAAGCAATAAGAAATTTATGGGGGGGTTGTTGCAACGCTTTCATGCCTGTTTGGTTTTTGGTCTCCAAATGTGCCTTTCTTTGCTTCTTATCTTACTAGGTGAAATCAAGTCAACAGTTATTCTCGACCGTGAGATCAGTCCTAACTACGGATTAACGGCCAGAGCAACTGACGGTGGAGGTCGGTGGTGTCATGCTAAAGTGCAGCTTGTGGTGACAGACGTCAATGACAACCCGCCACTTTTTACGCTGTCACAGTACTATGTCAGCGTGTATGAAGATACTCCAGTAAAGGCTCTGCTTACTCGCATCCATGCCATAGATCCAGATGAAGGTGATGACAGACTTACTGTTAATGCTTGTTTAACTGTTGTTGCTGACGGTGTTGGTATTGCCAATCTCACCACATAAGTGTCATTTAGAGAGTGACACAAGTGCTTTGTTTTCCTAATTTATTGTACTTACTGAGCTTGCAGGATTAAGTTGTGAAGAATACAGACGTAAGTGTGGGACCCACCAGTGTTAGCATACACATGGTTTGTGACTCTGTTTTGGAGGCAAAAAATAGGGATATACCGTATATTTGTATTAGAGGTGTAACAGTTCGCCAAAAGTCTCAATTCAGTATGTACCATGGTTCAACTGCACAGTTTGAGTTATTTTCAGTACAGTCAAGGAACAAAGAAAAAAATAAGTTTTTTTGTGTAATTAAACTAAAAGATCTGGTTGCAGGTTAGAACCCCCTCCTTTAACCACTGTTCAGAGAAATATATTAGAATGTTAAGAAAATTACTCATACTTAAATTATTTTTACCCTTTGAGTTTTTCGGAGAGAAAATGACTGAGGGTGACAACTTGTCAGCTTGTGCAACTTGTGTGGCAGGGCCCACAATGAGGTCCCAGGGTTGCTTCGATCCCCAGACTCCCAGGTGAGAGTCATGCACACTAACTAGTCACCCAAAGGGATATTCCAACGGCCAAGTAGCCAGGGGGCATGATATGTCATATGCATAGCGACAGGACCCTAACACTGTCACATGGCCCTCATTTCATGACCAAAAACACAGTGGCCGGATGTCTGTTCGTGTGTGCACCAGAGAGCAAAGAGAGACCAGGTCAAAAGCTGGTCTGGTGGTTTGTCAGTTATCAGGGAAAAGCAGCCTCTCCTGGTTCCCTTGGAATCCTCTCCTCTTTTATGTGGTTAAAAATCCATCTGTCCAACCATCCATCCTATGAGGGGGGGTACACCGTCTATCGCAGGGCAGCACAGGCAAACAGGGCAAACAACCATGCACAGACACTCATACTTAAGGGCAATTTAGAAAGACTAATTAACCTAACAGTCATGTTTTTGGGCTGTGGGAGGAAGCCAGAGTACCCGGAAGGAAGTCACGTATGCACAGAGAGAACCTGCAGAAAGATCCAGGGACAGGATTCAAACACAGGACCTTCTTGCTGCAGGGCAACAGTGCCACTTTACAGCCCCTGTGGTTAATTATTACTGTGAAGAATAGCAAAGTGTTATGTAGTAAATGAGTAAGATGAAAATATCTAAATTTCTTTCTCCTTATGAAAACACTGACAACATTAACATTTACTCACAAACATAAAGACCCATGAAATTCAAATACGTAATCAGCTATTCTTCTTTTTTACAAAACAGGTCCAGGTCGCATGGTGGTCTACTCCCTGGCTGACTCTGCTGGAGGTTTTTTCTCCATTGATAAGTTCACAGGCATAGTAACCCTGGAGCACATTCTCGACCGTGAAGTTCAGTCGACTCATCAGATAACCGTGTGTGCAGCCGATCAGGGTTCCCCGCTGCCTCTTTTCTCACTTGCCAACATCACAATTACTGTGCTGGACATCAATGACAACCCTCCTGTTTTTGAGCGCCGTGATCTTATGGCAACAGTTCCAGAGGATGTGGAAGTTGGTACTGAGATTCTGCAAGTGCATGCTGCCAGCAAAGACATTGGGACAAATGCGGAGATCTCCTACAGCATCAGATCAGGCAATGAGCACAGGAAGTTTCAGATTCATCCACTGACTGGTAAGTGAGGGAGTTGTCTGTATTACAGTATGTAACCAGTGACTATAATACGATGGATTTATTTTCAGTGTGCCACTGATTTCTTTATGTGAATGTAAAACATGGTTTTAATTTACAACCTAACAAAACAATATTCCTGTTCTGCCACAAAGAGGTGGTTTGGAACCTAGGCAAGTTTATTTATATAGCACATTTCAGCAACAAGACTATCCAAAGTACTTAACTTGATAAAAAAAATAAAAATAAAAAATGATATACATATATCCTCCTTTGGCCACTGTACACAAGCTGTAAGTAAGGATGCAGAGGACTGATGAGCATGAGAGCAACTATCCAGGATGAAAAATTGAAGCTCCATAAGTACATCAAGGACAAGGCTTCAAGACGATGTATTTAGTGAATGCATGAGACAATGGCAAGATGAGGAGGTGCTGGAGGAGGAACCCATCATGGGAGGACAAGCCCCTACTGTACATGGGATGTACCATTGGAACATAACTGAAGTGGCTGATCTCAAGAAATCCTATCAATGGCTAGAGAGGGCTGGACTACAAGACACCACAGAGGCACTCATCCTGGCAGCACAGGAGCAGGCTCTGAGCACCAGATCGATAGAGGCCGAGATATACCACACCAGACAAAAACCCAAGGTGCAGGCTGTGCAAAGAGTCATCTGAGACAAAACCAGCACATAACAGCAGGATGTAAATTGCTGGCAAGAAAAGCATACATGGAACGTCAAAACCAAGTGGCTTGCATAGTATACAGAAACATATGTGCAGAGTATGGGCTGGAAACCCCAAGGTCAATCAGGGAAACACCACCAAAGGTGGTGGAGAATGACCGAGCAAAGATCCTGTGGGACTTCCAGATCCAGACAGACAGGATGGTAATGCTGAACCAACCGGATATTGTGGTGGTTGATAAAGAGCAGAGGAAAGTCGTTGTGGTGGATGTGGATATACCAAGTGATGGTAACATCAAGAAGAAGGAACATGAGAAACTTGAGAAATACCAAGGGCTCAGAGAGGAGCTGGAGAAGGCTTGGAAGGTAAAGGTGATAGTAGTACCCGTGATAATCGGAGCACTCGGGGCAGTGAACCCCAAACTGGAGGAATGGCTTCAGTAGATCCCTGGAAGAACCTCGGACATCTCAGTCCAGAAAAGTGCAGTACTTGGAACAGCAAAAAAACTGCGTAGACCCTCAAGCTCCCAGGCCTCTGGTAGACGACCCGAGCTTGGAATGAGAATTACCGCCCACGGTGGACGAGAGGGGTATATATATACAGTATATTCTTCCTTCTCACAATCTGCCTGAAGTAAATTCCTTGTATGTCTTTGTACTTGCAAATTGATTCTGATTCTGATCCCACATCATGAAAATCCTGTCCGTTAGACCTACTTTAGCACTGACTGCTACAGGAGATCCAACCTGCTGTAGTGGAAAGACCGAAAATTATTGGAGCATTTCATGCCTCCTTCTGCCAAGAAAAAAATTATCAGAAAATGCTCTAAAAATACATGCATCTCCAATAGGGATGTTACGATCTTGATTATGTGTTGAAATCGATCTAAATTACGTTATGACCTTGCACATCGAAATCCAAAAGAGGATCGCGATCACCTCCTGCCATCTTTTATCCTGTGTCCCACTCAGGACTCCGTAACAACAGTTAGCAGACAACCGTCTCATCACAAGGAACCACGGATTGCATTTCCCCTAAGAAGTAAATCTCACCAGTTCTCATACAACTGATAACATCACCTGGTAACATTATTAACTGCCTGTATCACAACCCCGTGATCAGAGCAAATGTCTAGAGAGCTCATTAGCCGACGCCAGCAAGTAGCTAAAGATTAGCTAAAGCTCGACCACGGCTAGGATAGATGCAGGAGCGGAGCTAAAGCTGCTCCTACTTTGAAATAACAGGTGAGGAAATTTTGAGTTCCCTGCGAGTTAAGTCCACATTTGCATTGTAAACAAGAGGACAACTGATAGCTGTATTTTTCTCGGCCCAATGAGATATCTGGAGCACTACATTTGCTCTGCAGTAACTATAAAAAGTCAATAGATAGCAGCAAGCCTCTATTAAAACAATACTGTTCCAATGATTGTGAATAAATTATTTGACCATTAAAGCGTAGTTTATGCTTCTGCGTTTTAACGGAGACAGATTGACACAACGCCATTATCACTCAACGCAAGGGCTCTCCGTCACCTACGCAAGGACGCACAGAGTAGATGCCTGAATTATAACTATCCGTCGACGGAGGGCATATGCATCTGATGGGTCAGTTTCAGCAACAACCAGAGGTGGCTTCAACAGAACGGGGCTCTATAGTGGCTGTAATCAGTAGTTAATGCAGTGTTTGGCCACTATATTCTTTATATTGAAAGGATAAGTCATCTAATCTGTTCCTTTGGCGATTTTGAACACAAGGAGGTGTAGGAAAACAACAAAAAAGGCTGCTGTGTTTTGTTTCCATGTGTTTCTATAGCATTCTATGAGCTACACTTCTAGTAAAAAGCTTCACAGCTTAATCAAAACTTACTTTCTGTCGTTCATTGTTCCTTGACGACGAAATACGTTCACAAGCCTAGAAAAAACCAGAAGCGGCGCTGTGATAGTAGGCAGAGACCATGAAAAACCATGAAAACTTAGCACCCCTTGATGTCCTGGTCGAGAAACGCTGAAAAAACAATAGAGAATGGAGTGGAAGAGCTGAGTACTATAAACAGAAAAAGTCTTCGTCAATACGTCTGCGTCTGACTGCAAATTTGCGGTCGCAGAAGCATAAACTAGGCTTAAGGCAAGGCAAGGCAAGTTTATTTGTAGAGCACAATTCATACACAAGGCAATTCAAAGTGCTTCACAGTTGCTTAAGTTAAGAAAACATTAAAAAAAAAGAATTTAAAAAATCAACTTAAAAAATAATTAGTTACAATAAAAAGCAAGAGTGCAGATAAAATACTTTCAATTGTCATATGCACGGGTAAAAAAACTGTTTTCAGCCTGGATTTCAACATTGTTAGAGTTGAGGCTTGTCTCACATCCTCAAGAAGACTGTTCCATATTTTAGCTGCCTGTAACTGAAATGCAGCCTCGCCGTGTTTATTGTTGACTCTGGGAACCACCAGGAGACCCCTCCCTGAAGTTCTCAGGGCCCGAGATGGTTCATATGTTACTAACATGTCAGAGATGTACTTTGGTGCCAAACCATGAAAAGACTTGTACACAAGCAGAGCTGTTTTAAATTCTATTCTCTGCGCCACAGGAAGCCAGTGTGTAGAACTGAGCACTGGAATAATATCGTCGTATTTCTTGGTTCTTGTCAGGACTCGAGCAGCAGTGTTCTGGATGTACTGCAGCTGTCTAACAGCTCGTTTAGAGAGGCCAGTGAACAGGCCGTTACAGTAGACCATTAATGCCTAATGTGATGCATTACACAAGGATAATAAAAATTGCATCACTTTTGTCTTTTAAAATAAAATTTACCGTACAAAATGTAATGAATAAAACCAATGATCATAGAATAGTCTAAAAATGACATAGAGCTCAGTACTGTAAATGGGAAAATAAATAATAAAAATTGAGAATCGAATCGTGACCCTGAAATCAAAATTCAAATCGAATCAAGGATTTGGAGAATTGTGACACCACTAATCTCTAACAAAAAAAAAGTATTTTACATCCAAAAGGATCAAATTAATGCCCTTAAGGTTGTTTACAACAAACACTGTCTGTGCTGTATATTCTACCTAGTTCTTGGTCTACTTTAAGAAAAATTATAAACATGTCCCATTCACAAGATGGTGGATTATGGGGCCTTAAAACTTTTCTTTTGGTTTCCTGAATGATGTATTGTAAGTGTTATGTTTACTCTAAACACTCTTACTAATCTTTTCTTTAAGGTTTGTTGGGCCACAGTGGCCATTAAATTATGAAAGGGGAGAAGACGTGTCAAAGATGGCACTTGGAGGCCACTACCCCAAACGACGCTCATACTGTGAATAATCTTAATTGTTTATGAGTACTTTATCTAACAATACATTTACAAAACTATGACTAATACTTCAAAACAGCTTGCTAGGTTTATGGCAGATGAGCTGTGGAACAGAAACCAGGTTTAAAACATTCACTTTCATCACATGCATTTCAATCTAAAAGAGTGTATTTACACCCAAAAGGATCAAACTAATGTCCTTAAACTTGTCTACAACAAACACTCTGTCTCTGTGCTGTTTTTTATTACCATAATGTATGGTATTTTTAGAAAAACAGTAACGATGTGCCATTCACAAGATGGCAATTCTAAAACAGCTTGCTACACATGAGATTGCGGATGCTCTGTGGAACAAAAGCCAGGTCTGAAATATTCACAAAAAATAAATGCTCAGTTCAAAATTTATCAAAATATTCTCAGATGGCCAAAGGTACATCTAGAACAACCTTGACTTTTCAAAAGTGTATTTAATAAACATACTTTGAGAGAAAAAATTCTTCCTATTGTAAATCCCATAGCAGAGTTAGGCTAAAACTGAAAAAAATCATGAAAAAGCCCCTGCTTACCTTAAAATGCTAAAATAAATTCCCGTTGACCAGGTGTCCTTCGACTATCTGCTGGATTTTTGTCATAATGCTTTCAATAATAATGAGTGAAATAAAAACGTTTCAATACATCATTCTCATCAGTCTCAGTTTAATTGCTTTGATTCGCAGAAAAATGCAACATATCACACACTATTTTACTGTTTTACTATTTTTACTGTATTGACAATATCCTGGTTACCAGTTTGTGCAAAAAAATCTTTAGTTTGTCAAAGGGATGTAGGAGATAAACCAACTTTATTCATACCCATGTTGCGGATATTAAATAAAACTAGAAAATGGGCATTTCCAGCCAAAATGCAGTGTGAATGCTGTAAAATGAATGTATTTTGCTGAAAATTGCTGAAGAATTTGAAGACAATTGCAGAATAGAGTGTGACACGGGAATGAATTGTCGCTCCCGTCCTATCCCGATCCCAAGAAAATACTCCCGTCACGTCCCGATCATGTGACAGCGACATTGCCTGTCCTGGCCCGAATCCCGTAGATTAGTAATTTACCTCCTATGGCGCTCGCTCCCCCCGCCCCCCTTTAAACCATAGCCTAGCACAGTATCAAAGATCGTCTATTTAGCTTTATCCGCCATCTTTAACCATATCCTGCATTCTCGTTGTTTGGCCACCTTACCACGTCCTGAATGGACTCGATTTGTCTGACTACCAAGCTATTAAGATAGACGCATTTTCAGTCGGATATCATATGCTTACCAGTTTATCCAGGTGGTGAAGCAACAACATAGAAGTTTCAATTTTGGTGCGTGCAGTATAGTAGACCCGATGGAATTCAACTAAAGATAGGGATCTGTCAGATTGCATTTTGCAGCGGAGTTAATAACCACACACGTTGGCACTGCATCGCAGCGTCATTTTTTAAAGCTAATTCCCTGTTTTTTAAATGTCTAATTTCCGGTTTCTCGTCCAATCCCGTGGATTATATTTTGTCCCGTCCAAATCACATTACCAACAGTGTAATTGAATCCCGTCCCGCGGGAATCCTGCAGGAATCTTGTGACCCGTGGGAATCCCGAAAAATATTTTCACCCTCTACTGCAGAATATTGGCTTAATTATAAAAAAGTAGAATAAGACAAAAAATAAATATTTGCAAAATTGTGTTACGTAGAAAAACAATCATTAGCTAAAATGCACAAGTTGTCAAAATTTTATAACGAGCTCCAGCTAGCATGTTGTGGAACTATAAAGTAAGTAAAAGCAAGTAAGTAAGTAAAAATCAGCAGAAAAAGAGGACTCATCAAGTTATACTGGAAAACTGTTGAATAAAGTGCCATTGTTAGCCAAAATGAGCTAAAATGCATAAAGTAGCTAAATGAGCCTTAAAATGCTAGTGGGAAAATGTTGCTGAACTATATTACGTTGAATAAGCTGATAAAGAATGGCAGTCTTCAAGCTCTAAAACTGTAAATTAGATCAAATTAGGGAAAATTATAACATCAGCTAAAATACAAGTTGTAGCATGTTCCAAATTGCTAATGTTAGCTAAATGCTCCAGTTATCTTAAATGACAGATACAATGTGTAGACAAAGACTAATATGTTGTTAAAAAAAACTCAATCCATTCAGTATGTGAAAATATACCAAAAAGCATATTCTAGCTTAATTGAGCTATGGTGCTAATGCTAGCTTAAATGCTAGTGTTAGCTTAAATGACACCAACAGCATGTAGGAAAACCCTGATATGTTGCTTCACAATGACAAAAACCATTGGGTATGTTAAAATATACCTGAAAAGCATATGCTATCTTAAATTAGCTAAGGTACTAATGCTATCTTAAATGCTAGTGTTAGCTTAAATGCCATCAACAGCATGTTGGCAAACACTAACATGTTTGTTAACAATTAAACAAACCATTCAGTATGTTAAAATATACCCAAGCTGGAGCAATGTAAACCCATATATTGAGAAAAAAAGAACAATCCACACCAATAAGTTCAAGCAGGAAATGGTGCAATGTATTTCAATGAAGTTACCAAACCATTCTATTGCACAACTCATTACTGGATTGCAAAAAAGTGATCCTAATAGTCCAGTCTAAATAATTAAATCCATATGGCTATAAAGTTCTGTTGTGGTCTGTCTTTAAACCCTCCTGAGCTCCCTCCATTCCATATAAGGCCAGTCATTTTTCGATCAATCACAGACTAGCTCTCACTGATACAGACAGGGACACAGATGCGCAACACTTTTGATCCTTAACTTTTAGCCTTTTTTTAATGGGAATGCAGCTTATGAACAGCTCTTAATATCTTGAGTACCGTGAGGCCTATGGATATCACCAATCCACCGTTTTTATCAGAACGGATAGGAGAATGCTCTCAACCCACTCAATCTGTTCAAAATACAATATTATATGTGTAAATTGATTTCAAACATATTTTAGGTGAAATCAGAAATCTGACTTTACTTGGTCTAGATCAACCTCCTGTAACTTGGAAACTATAAGGGCTATCAAAATCAGTCTTTCACTTTAGTTATCAAGAGGATTTGGTGATTAATACTTTTTTTGTTTCGTGTGTGTACCTTAATCTGTCTCCGCGCAGGGATTTTGTAAAAACGAGCATAATTTTGACATGCGGAAATCTGAGCAGGATCCACTCAGGGGTGTTTTTTCATCGCTTTGGGGCCATTTGTGTGAGATCTTTAATGTCACATTAATGATGGTTATATTTCCTGAATCCCAACAATATTTCATACGTTTTGATGGATAAAATGTCTAGATAGTTTGCAATTTGTATGAACAGCATGAATTTGTTTGTCAAAAGTCAGAGAAAGGTTAAAAAAACGGCAGTTGCTAGAGTGTACTGTACACTCTGCCAGTTGAAGAATTCCACCATGGAAATACATTGTAAATTTGAAAACTTGAAAAAATTGGCATAACACTTAAATAGTGATTTCAGAAAAAATGTAAGAGATAGCAAAAAGCTGAATCATTTGAAGCTAGCCTAATGCCTTGTGACCAATTTAAAGTTTGAATGGCGTTTCTAGCTGAAAGTATGCTGAAGTCGTTTTTGCTGAATTTCGTAGGATTTTGAAAATTCTCCATGTATTAAAATGGGCCAAAAATGGCTATAAAAAGCTGAATATTTAAAAAAGTATAAAATATATAAATACCAAATGACATAGCCGCAATGAGCAGAATAGTTTAAAAGTGGAATGGTTGAAATAGCACAAACATTGTGGGAGGAGATACGGTCCAAAAAATGTAAAGACACTTAAGTGGAAGAATCTCTATAATAACTAGAAGAATTTGCATTTCCTGCAAAAATTCAGTGTGAATGCTGTAAGCTGAATTTTCTTGCAGAAAATTGCTGAACAAGTTATACAAAACTGCAGAAATGTGCTAAAATGTAAAAACCAGGGTTATCAAACATTATGAAATCTGAAAAGTATACTCAGTAGCAAAAGTTAAGAAGAAGAACAAAAAATAGTTTGAATTCTAATGCAATGACAAAAAAATCAAAATTGGCTGGAATGCCAGTGTTAGATAAAATAAGCTTAACAGTCAAATCAGCTGAAATCGCCTAAACTGCCAGTTGTAGCACGATGCTGCACTGTTATGTGTAGATGAGCTAAAAAACGAAAAACAGTCTGCAAGCACGCATACATAATAAAAATTTCAATAAGCTAAAATCTCCATAATAGCTAAAATGAGCTAAAATTCTAAAATTAGGTTATATGTAAAGGACAGCATATTTGTAAAATTCTAAAAGCAAATAAAAGAAAATGAAAAAAGTAATCTAAAAATTGTACTACAAAGCACAACTGGGAGAATAAACAAATTCAGCAATACAAGCCAACACTAGTTAAACTGCAGTTTGTTAAATCTTGATTTATTCTAAGATGTTGCGTAATAGTAATGTATTATCTTCATTATAATAAAATGAGCAGAACTACCAATCGTAGCTAAATTAATTAAAATGCTAATATTAGCTAAATGCTATTGCTACCAAGTTGTAAAATACTAGTATGTTGGATAACAATTAATCGATCAATTCACTATGTTAACATATACCTAGAAAGAATGTATTAGCTTAAATGAGCTATAAGGAAAACGCTAGCTCAAACATCAGTGTTTAAATGACAGTAACAGCATATAAGCAAACTTTAACATGTTGGTTTGCAAGAACACAAACCATTCAGTATGTTAAAATGTACCTAAAAAGCTCATTTTGATTTGAATGAGCTTAAAGGCTAATGCTAGAAAAAATGCTATTAGCTTTAATGACACTAACAGCATGTAGGAAAACACTAACATGTTAGTTAACAATGAAGCAAACCATTCAGTATGTTAACATATACCTAAAAATAATGTGTTAGCTTAAACACGCTAAATTTTATAATGCTAGCTTAAATGCTAGTGTTAGGTTAAATGACACCAAAAGCAAGTAGGCCAACACTAACATGTTGGTTAACAATCACGCAAACCATTTAAGAGGTTAAAATATTCCTAAAAATCATATGTTAGCTTAAATCAGCTAAAATGCTAGTGCTAGCTTAGATGCTATTGTTGGGTTAAATGACCCTGACAGCATGTTGGCAAACACTAACATGTTAGTTAATAATGACACAAGGTATTCAGTATTTTAAAATATATTTAAAAAGCATATGTTAGCCTAAATCAGCTAAAATGCTAATGCTAGCTTAAATGCTATTGTTGGCTTAAATGACCCTGACAGCATGTAGGCAAACACTAACATGTTAGTTAATACTGACACAAGCTATTCAGTATGTTACAATATACTTAAAAAGCACGTTAGCTTAAACATGCTAATATGCTAATGCTAGCTTAAAAGCTACTGTTATCTTAAATGACCCAGACATTATGTACTTATACAATATTTTATTACTTAATGACACAAGCCACTTATGTTAATGTTTACCTAAAAAGCATAGGCTATCTTAAACATGCTAAAATGCTATTGCTAGCTTAAATGCTTTTGATGGGTTAAATGAAACCAAAACCAAGTAAGCAAATACTAGCAAGTTGGTCAACAATGATGCAAACCATTTAGAAGGTTAAACTATTACTAAAAAGCATATGTTAGCTTAAATCAGCTAAAATGCTAATGCTAGCTTAAATGCTATCTTTGGCCTAAATGACCCCGACAGCATTTAGGCAAACACTAACATGTTAGTTAATAACGACACAAGGTATTCAGTATTTTAAAATATATTTAAAAAGCACGTTAGCTTAAATGTGCTAATATGCTAATGCTAGCTTAAATGCTACTGTTAGCTTAAATGACCCCGACATTATCTTGGCAAACACTAACACGTCAGTTAACAATGACACAACATATTCAGTATGTTCAAAAACCCCTTAACTGGAGCAATGTAAACCCATATACTGAGAAAAAAAGAACACTCCACACTAATAAATTCAGGCAGGCAATGGTGTAATGTATTTCACTGAGGTTACAAAACCCTTCCATAGTACAACATAAGGCTGTATTGCAAAAAAGTGGTCTTAGTAGGCCAGTCTAACATGTAATAATTAAATCCCAATGGCTGTGAGGATCTGTCGTACTCTGTCTTTAATCTCTCCAGAGCTCCCTCCACTCCATATGAGGCCTGTCATTTTTCGACCAATCACAGGCCAGGGTTCACTGACACACACAGGCACAAAGATGTGCAGCACTTTGGATCCTTAACTTTTATGCTTTCTTGAATGGGAATGCAGCTTCCGAACAACTCTTAATATCTCGAGTCCCTGGCTCTGATGCTGCTACCCCAACAAATGATGGACGAAGAGATAACACTCTCCACGAAAGGATTGTAGAAGATATGCAGCATCTTGCTGCAAACCTTGAAGGACTTCAGCTTTCTCAAAAAGTAAAGTCTGCTCTGTCCCTTCTTGTAGACAGCTTCGCTGTTGATTCTCCAGTCCAGTCTGTTGTCCAGGTGAACTCCGAGGTATTTACACTCCTCAACCACCTCCACTTCCTTTCCCATGATGGAGACAATCTTTGACTTATCCCTGTTTCTTCTGAAATCTACAATCATCTCTTTTGTTATGTTCAGATTCAAGGTAAGATGATTGTTTCCACACCATGCCACAAAGCGGCTCACCAGCTCTCTGTATTCAGCTTCTTCTCCATCTCTGATACTCTCGACAATTGCGGAGTCGTCTGAGTATTTCTGCAGTTAACAGGTCTCCGTCTTATACTGGAAGTCTGAGGTGTACAGAGTGAAAAGGATTGGTGAGAGTACAGTCCCTTGTGGTGCTCCTATGCTGCTGACTAGCTGGTTTGACGAACAATTCTTCAATCTCACAAACTGTGGTCCGTTTGTCAGGTAGTCATTGATCCAGCTGATTGTTGAGGCCTCCACCTGTGTCTTCAGGAGTTTCTGACAAACCAAATCAGGCTGAATTGTGTTAAATGCACTGGAGAAATCAAAGAACATGATTCTCACAGTGCTACCTGCTTTGTCCAGATGACAGTGGGTTGGCTGAAGCAGGTTGATGATGGCATCTTCAACACCAACTCCATGGCGATAAGCAAATTGCAGGGGTTCCTGATACGTCCTAGTTTGCTTACTCAGGTGGGGCATCAGGAGTCTCTCCAGGACCTTCATGATGTAGGACGTCAGGGCAACAGGTCTATAGTCAATGATGACTGAAGGGTGATGTTTCTTTGGTATGGTTTGGTTTAAATTCAGTAATACAAGCCAACGCTACATAAAATGCAATTTCTTAAATCTTGATTCATGCTAATATGTTGGGTAACAATAGTCCATTGCCTTCAGTACAATAAAAATGAGCAGAACTACCAATCTCAGCTAAATTAGCAAAAATGCTAATATTAGCCATAAATGCTATTGGTACCATGTTGGAAAATAGTAACAGGTTGGATAACAATGAATCAACCAATTCAGTATGTTGATATACACCTAAAAAGAATTTGTTAGCTTAAATGAGCTTAAAGGAAAACGCTAGCTAAAACACTAAAGTTAGCTTAAATGACAGTAACAGCAAATAAGCAAACTTTAACATGTTGGTTTGCAAGAACACAAACCATTCAGTATGTTAAAATGTACCTAAAAAGCTCATTTTGATTTGAATGAGCTAAAAGGCTAATGCTAGCTAAAATGCAAAAAATAGCTTAAATGACACTAACAGCATGTAGGCCGACACTAACATATTAGTTAATAATGACACAAGGTATTCAGTATGTTAAAATATACTTAAAAAGCATATGTTAGCTTAAATCAGCTAAAATGCTAATGCTAGCTTAAATGCTATTGTTGGCTTAAATGACCCCGACAGCATGTAGGCAAACACTAACATGTTAGTTAATAATGAAACAAGGTATTAAGTATGTTAAAATACATTTAAAAAGCATATGTTAGCCTAAATCAGCTAAAATGCTAATGCTAGCTTAAATGATATTGTTGGCTTAAATGACCCTGACAGTATGTAGGCAAACACTAACATGTTAGTTAATAGTGACACAAGCTATTCAGTATGTTACAATATTATTAAAAAGTACATGTTAGCTTAAACGCGCTAATATGCTAATACTAGCTTAAATGCTACTGTTATCTTTAATGACCCCAACATTATCTTGGCAAACACTAACATGTCAGTTAACAATGACAACACCTTAAATGGAGCAATGTAAACCCATTTACTGAGAAGAAAAGACTAACTTTTAGGCTTTTTTGAATGGGAATGCAGCTTCCGAACAACTCTTAATATCTCGAGAACCGTGAGGCCTATGAACATGCCCAATGCACCGTTTTTATCGGAACGGATAGGGGAACGCTCGGATCCTACTCAATCTTTTGAAAATATAATATTATAGCTGTAAAACGATGTTAAATATGCCAATAAAATTGAGAAAAACTGAAAACTGCCTGTGCTTGGTTCCGAACAACTTCTTGTAACTCGGAAACTATAAGGTGTATTGAAAAAAAATGTCTTTGTAAGTAAGTAAGTAAAATCGTACTTCATTTCATGTCTGTACATCAATTTGTGTAGGAGCAGTGATTTTGTAAAAATGAGCATAATTTTTGCATTTCTGAATCTGCCATTTCAGCGAGGAGCAAATTTGTTACACTCGAACAAGTCAAATTTATGGAGAAATGGTAAAACGTATCATGAACGTTGGTTAATGTTGAGTCACGAGGGTCTGAAGTGTAATCTGTTCAAGGCTCATGTTTCTACATCGCATGAAAATTGCAGAAGTAGTTGAAGTCCAAAAAAACGAGCAACCAGAATAATAATAATAAAGAATAAAGAAAAACAGGAACACAATAGTGTGAATGTCTACAGCATTAACACAATAATAATAATAAAGAATAAAGAAAAACAGGAACACAATGGTATGAATACCTACAGCATTCACACAATAATAAAGAATAAAGAGAAACAGGAACACTATAGTGTGAATGCCTACAGCATTCACACAATAATAATAATAAAGAGAAACAGGAACACTATAGTGTGAATGCCTACAGCATTCACACAATAATAATAATAATAATAATAAAGAATAAAGAGAAACAGGAACACTATAGTGTGAATGCCTACAGCATTAACACAATAATAATAAGAAGAAGAAAGAAAGAAAAACAGGAACACAATGGTATGAATACCTACAGCATTCACACAGTAATAAGAAAGAATAAAGAAAAACAGGAACACAGTGTGAATGCCTACAGCATCCACACAAATATAACTATTTGGAAATGAATAGTGAAAGGAATGCTTATGACAGTCAAACTTAGTAATTTGTGTTAAATTATTATTTAGGGCACCACCTGATTCTATCATTATCTATTTTAATAGCCAAATTTCTATATCAGTTTCATAATTCTGAAGTAATGAATTCTTTAATGTCAATTGGTCTTACACCTTGCAATATGTGTGTGTTGAAGAAAAAATGACAACTGTTACTTTCCAAACAAAAGATTTATTTACACCAAAGAAATAAGATAAACATTTAATCACTCAAACTAATCATAAAAGAACACACTACTGATTAAAATACATTTATAGTTTAAATAAAGAAACACAAAAGATGAATAATGTAATCTTTGTTCATGAAACGGTGGCTTAAACCGACACGTGGGCTTGTTTAGCTTAAGCTCTCTGCGACGCACGTGGGGCGTATAGAGTAGCTCAAATATATTTATTAAACATTAAACAAAAAGGAAAAACTCCATTTTGAGTAGCTCAAACTGCAGGATTTAAAAACGACTCTTTGTTAGGAAAAAAGTCTTTTAAAAACACTGATTAAAGTTTCAGGCCGAAAGGCCTCTATTACCCAAAGAGAGCAGATGAAAATAATACAATTGAATTCAGTTTATTTATATAGCGCCATTTCACAACAAATGTCATCTCAAGGTACTTTACCAGAAAAGTTATTACAATACAATGTTTAATCTAGGAATTAGAGAACCACAGAAGATTGCGTCAGGACTTCTCAGAAATCCCTCACACTGAGCAAGCATGAAGCGACAGTGGAGAGGAAAAACTTCCTTTTAACAGGAAGAAACCTCCAGCAGAACCAGGTTCAGCATAAGCGGTCATCTGCCGAGAACGTCCTACAACACCACAAAAAGGGAAAAACCTTTAAAATTAGTTGTCCTGACTAATTTGCCTCTGCCCAAACAGACCTTTGATGAACGGTTAAGTCTCTGAGTTGCTGCGTATCGATGAGGGAAGGGGGGTGAGGCGACGTTAGCCTAGTGGCTAACAACGGCTCCAATCTGGTTAGCTGCAGTGAGGAGCTCCTGGCTTGTGGCTCCGTCCAGCTGCGTCTGGCTCTGGCTGCGTGACGATTGGCCCCCGGCATCCACTTTTACAGTACCTCTTGGGCAGCTTTCCAGCGTGGCAATTCTTGTCGGCTGTGTGGTGGCGGATGAATGCGGCTTCTGCTGCCTCTGGCCCAGGCACACGTGGCTTCCCCTCTGCAGTCTTGCAGCACTCAGCAGCCTGAAACTTAGAGAGGTAGCTTTGGGCTCTGGGACAAATGTCTTTGTATGTCAATGTTTAGGATTCACCTGGAGTGGCCTTTGGGTTCCTTTGGAGCAAGTTTATGCCAGAAACTTGGACCATCCTTCGCCAGCAAAGGAAGATGGATTGAGATACCTTCTGTTGTTGGTCCCCGGCCAGAGGTCGACTCAGAAGGAAGAGCGGCAGGAAGGGGCGGTCCTATTTATAGTTTCACCTGGCTGACTTCCGGTGGAAGAGAGCAGCATAGCGCCCCCGATGGCTGTGTGTGTGACCCAACACACATACCTGTGAAAAAGCGGAGTAATGGATTTCAGAATAGAAAATAAAGTTTGAGTGTACGGATTGTTCAGCATGATATAGGGACTTCTATTTTCAACACAAAACTTCATATGGATAGACTTGGTTTTTTGGGGATTGCGGTTAAATTGCACATTTTTAACACTTTTATGAAAAAGTCGTGCCCACTTCCGTCAACCGTTACCCTATTAAAGATATCATAAAAGGGCTATGTCCTGGACGTATATCTTGCATTCCGTCAAAATCCGATGAGCGCTTTTTGCGTAACAAACCTTTCACTTTCAACAATGCCCCCTAGTGATGAACATTGGTATATACACTAATTATCATATTTGTAGTTTGGTAGTTATTCTTTCCATAGATAAGGCCTGCAAATTTCTAGGCCAATCACAAAATATCCTAGGGGGGTGGATTGTTTAAAGTCAGTTTTGTTGCTCTGTAAAAAATGATTAACATCCCCTAAAACATAATTTAAATCATCCTATCTATTGCAGAATCTTTCAAAGAAACTTTGTCCACTTTAATTTAGTCAATGTTACATCCCGTTTTTGAGTTATAAGCTAAAACATGTTGGGGTTGTCAATCACTATCAGCTTGTCAAAGTTTTCTGCCCCTAATAGCTTTGGAATCAGATGGGACCCAAAGTCTTCTGGGATGCCCACTATCTTGATGTTGTTGAGTCTCGAACTACCCTCAAGATCCAAAAGCTTTGAGCAAAGCACCTTGTTTGTCTTGCTGGACAGCCGCCAGCGATGTCTTGAAAACTGAATGCGCTGTTCATGTTCTCCGGCCTGGTTTTCCACATTAGTCACCCTCTCGATCAGAACTTGTTAGTCAGTCATGACACGTTGAAACTTTTTGTCTTTCATTAAAAGGTATTGATGATGGATTTTGAGATTTTCTGCCATATTAGCAAAATATAATCCTCCTCATTGTCAGCTGTCTCACACAGACTTGTGTGAGCAGTTCGACTAACTATAGCCTTTGCTCCGCTTGCCTGGAGTCCTCTTCTTTCACTTTTACCAGCCATTTACGTAATTTAGTTTATAAATTAGCACGGACAGACAACTGGTGCTATCTTTAGGATGTAAACGAAGGCTTTAATGTTAGCAAAATATACGTTTTGAGAATAAAGGTGGTAATATTCCGAGGAGCTCCAGAAGAACAAGTCCAAACAGCTGCCATCTCTCTAACGCCCCCTCAAACTTTAAAGTGTAACTGAACCCCATGAAAAAGCATCATCCTGCCCCCATTCAACATTTGAAAAACTCTACCAAAGTGGGCAGGGCCAGGAGAAACGGAGGGGCCACATGTGGAGGATGAGTGCGAGGGTGGGATGCGGGGGTGTGGTCTGGTAGGTAGTCACTGCTGAACTATGGCATGCCGCCGCCGAGCTCCTTAAAGCCTCTATTTACCTACGGTAAAGGGAGAAATGAGTTCTCTTCTCTGCCATCCACCATAGGTAAAGAGAGGCTCTATGGAGCGCAGCAGCCAAATTATGTATCAGTTTAAGTGTTTGGCTCAGGGCGCCTACAGCATGTATAGTATCAAACAAGCACAGAGAGCCTAGTGCTAGCATCGATGCTAAGTAGCTTCGGAGGGAACTACCTCAGCTTTTGTTTACTTATTCACAGTGTGTTTAAAACATATAGCATATAACTTATGGCCAAAAAATTCGGAAAATTGACAATTTTACACGAAAATGTCAAATATATACCCTTGAACTGAAAGATTGCATTGGTAAAAACCCATTTATGCAGTTTATATGCAAAAAAAGGATTTGGAGGTTTAGTTACATCGTGAAATTGCACTTATTTACTTGTTTCATTTACTGAGTGAAAGAACAAATTGTTCCTCATGAGATAGAGCTGAAAATCCACAACTTGGCAAATAACACTAAGAATTAAAGGTAGAAAACAGTAAGAGGGCATGCTCTCTAAATCTTTTCTACACACTTACACACACACACACACACACACACACACACATACATATATATATATATATATATATATATATATATATATATATATATATATATATATATATATATATTGTCAATCGATTAAACATTTTAATTGAATTATTCACAGTGTAGCTGTGACTTTATCACGATTAATCAGGATTAACATTCCTCAATTTGACAAAAAAACTTACATTATCAGTGTAAAAGGACAAATCCGGATGCCCCTGTTCTTTCATTTAATGAAATAAAGGACAGATAAATGGAATTTTCAGTTTAAACTCCGTAATCACATTCACTCATGGCCCTTTTAACCTGTTTATCTTTTAGCCAGTTGCTAAGGCAAACTAACTGGTTAACATTTTCTGTATGTAAAGCTGATCATACTCTTCATGGGACCGTCCTACAACAAGAGTGTTTTCAATCAAAGGTTTCCACATTTTTTTTACAACACAGACTGCTACCGTAGTGGAGGAAACAAGCGGTCTATCAAGGTACTGATTCAGTGAGAGATCACTCTGTTCCCCCTTTAGTACCTACCAGCTCCACTTAAGGCCATTCAGAGTATGAGAAGATATGCCGGAGAAAAGGCTGTTATATTAATTATTTAGTTCTTTATTATTATGTATGTGTGGTCTCCAATAAAAAATAAATACAAGTAAGTTAGTTGAACTAACCAAAATATATGAATAAACTTAACATTTGGATATCAGCAGTCTGTGTTACATATCAAATAAATCAAATGTAATGTAGAATTAGTATTCAATTGTCATAATTTACTATTTTGCCATAAGTAAACAGATAAAACTATCAATGTTAACATCGGAAAATGAATGCTCTTATTGCACAGCTATTTCCACTGATGAGTTAGCAGTAATTTAAGTCCAAAAAAATTACTTTTGACAGCCTTTATATATATATACTGTATATATATGATAAATGTATATATAATACTAAATTCATGTAAAAATGACGTCTTACCTTTGCTCAGCTATTTGACATCAATATAACGGAGGAGATATTCATGTTCTGCAGAACATTCCTCGACAGAAAGCTTCAAACAACTGTGTTGTTTGGCCTTTGCACAAATGGAGTTGATGATTTTCACAGCAGGCGTGATGCCATGATGAAATCCCATGACTTTTGCGCATATAACCTGCTTGTGGATGATGCAGTGATAATTTAGAAACGTAGGAGTCTAGGTCTTATTTGAAGACAGCAATAAATCCGGAGTGTCATACCATTATAGCTGGTGGTCCATCGGTTTTTATCAATACCAATATTTTCAATGGAACTCTCCCTTTATGGCGTTGAAAATATCAGCTCCCTTAGTGGTAGTTTTAGAGGTAGTAATGTCAAAATCTCTTCTTTTGAGGACAAACTAAGAAACACCATCCAGATGAAAACTGTCAGCTGTGCTGCATCTCTTGAGCCCCAGGGACTCGTCACCCTTGAAAATCTCGAGGAAAGTTGCCATGAACTTTGGTAAAATAACGCTCCACGTTGCATTTTTTACCAACTGCCAGGCTTGCTCCGTAATTAAGACATACACTTGTCATTCACACGTTTAAAACACAAGTCCTTTTCCCACTCTTTGTGAAATTAATATGTTTTTTGTTTTTTTCTTCATGTGATTGCCAGACTGCTGCCATGGTTGCAGTCTCTGACCCTTTTCAGTTCTTTAAAACCTATACACATTTGTGTAATGAACAGTGCTTTTGAAGTTTTTTTTTTTACTATTTTAATTGGGAGGTTTGTTCAGAAATATTCGAATTATAGTCTAATGGTTAATGACTTGAAAATATGCTGACTGTCACATGCATTGACTGCTTAGGAACATCAGAGAAAAATATATTTTGCATAATAATTTGGAATGCAGTTCAGCTTTTGAGGACTGAAGTTTGAGACCCCTGGTATACAAAGGGTTTCCTTAACTGAATTTGTGGATATATTAATGTGGCCATCACTACTCTGAATGCATGTAAATCTCCTTCTCTCTGTCATCTCACTCATTCACAGGTGCCATTTTAGTCAACCAACCTTTGGACTATGATACCTGCAGGGACTACTTTCTAACAGTGGAGGCTCGTGATGGTGGCACTCCTACTTTAAGCACCATTACTACACTGAACATAAACCTAACCGATGTCAATGATAATGCTCCGGTGTTCAGCCATGCACTTTACACTGCTGTGGTGCCAGAAGATTCCACGATTGGAGAGTTTGTAATACAGGTATGTTTGAAGAACGTGTCAAGTAAGGTTGAAGGTAGACTAAGAAAAACATGGTTCTTAATTTTTAGCCTGACTTAATTTCTTACAACCTTGAAGTGGAAATGGTTGGATAAATGTCCCACTACTGAATCTTATATGTAATACATTGGTAATATTAGTGTTTATTTCTTGTTTTTCTGAATGGTTACATAAATGTCTTGCCTAAATCCCATGAAAAGAGGAATTTATTATAAAAATATGTATGCTCAGAATCTCAGTATTAACACTTTGATTGTATTAGATTGAATGATTATTCCCTCCCTAGGCTCCAGCTTCATCATATTGGATGGGTTTGAGTGTCCCAGTGATCCTAGAAACTAAGCTGACGGTGGCTTTATGCCCCTGGTAGGGTCACCCATGGCAAACTGGCCCTAGCAGTCCATGGGCCAGAGCCCAAAATTTAACTTGTGGGTACCACTCAAGGTGACTATACTTGCTAATGATTTTTGAAAAGATCTATGTCTGTAGATTATATTTTGCTATTATAACTATTCCTGAGTGGCAACTGTATCTTGGTTATCAGTTCATTAAGTTATCCATCACTTTTAGAAAACTATGTGCATATCCCGGTTTAGACTCATGTACAAGACATCTATCATTTTTTAACACAGCTGTGTTTGGTATTAGTATAAAGGTGGCATTTTAAAGTTTCATTTAAAGGCATAGTGTGTAATTTTCGGCCAGTAGGGGGCAGTGCATACATAAATTAACACAAGCATGCAGTATCTGTGTCTTCGAGTAAGAAACTCAACAACGGAGGTCCAACTAGTGCTGGTTTCAAACGCTCAATTCCCTGAGAATTATCTATTTGCAGCAACATGAAGAGCACATCAGTCTCTCTTTCATCGCTTGGAACTAGTGAAGAGGTAAAAATGTATTCATGGTGAAACTTTTTTGCATTTTGAGGGGAAATCAATGTTTTAGTAGCGGACGTGTTCTGTGCGCTTTGTCCGTCCGGGCTCTTGTAGAAGTAAAGACGCCATCTAATATGGCTTTCCCCTGAAAAGACGACCCGCGCCTATGTATTTTAAAACACTGATTTTTAAAGTCATATTTTACAATATGCAAATATTTTGCAATTAATGTACTTTACGTGATTATTATTACATAATATTTTAATGGCTATTTTCAAAGATGTACTGCAAAAACTACACAATGTCACTTTAAGGCAAGATGTGAATCTATCTAACCAATATAGAAGCCACAGTAGCTCTTTAAACAAGCAAAAATACACAGTTTTACACCATTTCCACCTAAATGATATACTATCTTTTAGCCTTGTGTCATCTGGGAACAACAGTGACTCAAAATATAATATGTGGAATACTTAAAGGGCCATACAGATTCAGGAAATGTATAACACGCCTGTATTCATTCATTGTAAGGAGTGTTTGTGAACATTACATTCAAAGAGGACCTTTAGGCTGCTAATACATTTGAACAAAGGAAGAAAAAACAGGAAAGCGTATTTCTTTACCTGTGTTCTAGTAAAACTGCGGTCATCTAGCAAGGTAATGTAAGTAAAAATGGTCATTGGAAATAAATAATAAATTTGTTATGAATATGATTATAGAACCAATATATGATGTTTATAGATATGTTTAGGATATCCCACATTCCTAAATGTGTTTTTTTTTAGTTCTTTACCCCACTGAGTAAACAATATCTCAACATCAGTTTTACCCATTTCAAACTGTATCAAAACCAAATATCTACACACCATCAGCTAAAAATACATTTATGGAAGACTTTATTTTAAAAACTATGCCTTTGATATATTTACACCGTTTCCTTTTATTTACAAACTAATTAGCGCAGACCAGGGCTGGTTGTCCCATGGGTTGGTTGTCATATTTCTTATTACAGCCCCACTAGAGGTCACTGTGGTTTAATTTTGATATCAAATATTTGGCTTACTAATGTGGCGTTTTTGAACTATTCATCTTTTGATTTTAATACACAAAACTGAGGTGGGATAAATTGTATTGTCTATCGGTTTGAACAATTTTTTCAGTTGGCTTTATTTATTTATAATGAGAACTTTGAATTAAGCTAAAATTTAATGAGCAAGCTAAAGTTATGTGTTAGCTAGATATATTTTTTAATAAAGAGATCACTTGGGGCTGGTTGTTTAACTGCTCCATGGGTTGGTTGTCTCTTGGCTTTTTGTACGTTTTGTACTTTGTCATTCTACTAAATATTTTTAAATAGTAATTCAGAAACTCTCACGACCACCAACTATCTATACCATCCACCCTATGCAGGGTTGGGGGGTGGGAACAGTACACCAGTTCATTGCAGGGCAACATAGAGACACGGGACAAACAATCATGTAGGTGCACACTCATACCTAAGGGTAATTTAGAAAGACCAGTTAACTTAATAGCTGGAGGAACCCACACATGCACAGGGAGAAGAAGATAACTCCATGCAGAAAGATCTCAGGTCAGGATTCAAAACCAATGCAATCCTCCAATGTTCTGATGATGACAATCTTATAGTAATGATATTGTATATACAGTTACATTCATCCATCCATCCATCTATCCATCTTCTTACGCTTCATCCAGGGTCGGGTCGCGGGGGCAGCAACTTAAACAGAGAGACCCAGACTTTCCTCTCCCCAGCCACTTGGGCCAGCTCCTCGGGAGGAATCCCGAGGTATTCCCAGGCCAGCCGAGAGACATAGTCCCTCCAGCAAGTTCTGGGTCTTACTCTGGGTCTCCTCTAGGTTGGACATGCCCGGAACACCTCACCAGGGAGGCATTCAGGAGACATCACGACCAGATGAATGAGCCACCTGAATTGGCTCCTCTCAATGTGGAGGAGCAGCGGCTCTACTCTGAGCGCCCTACAGGTGACTGAGGTTCTCACCCTATCTCTCAGGGAGAGCCCAGCCACCCTACAGAGGGAACTCATTTCACCTGCTTGTATCCATGATCTTGTTCTTGCATTATAGTGACAAGTCTTTGGCAGGGAATGCAGAGCTCATACACTCCCTCCATAGATTCTCAACTGGATTGACGTTTGGATAATGGCTAGGCCACTCGAGAACCTTGAAGTGCTTTTTATGTAGACAATACTTTATTACCCAGACGGGGTGTTTGGAATTACCGTCATGCTGGAAGATCCAGCCACATTTCATTTCCAATGCTTTCACTGATGGGAGGAGGTTTTTGCCCAATATTTGATGCTACATGTCCCCATATTTTCTTTCCTTAATACATATCAGTTGTCTTGGTCCCTCTGCAGAAAAGCAGTCCCAAAGCATGATGTTTCCACCCCCATGCTTCACACCTGGTAGAATAGAATTATCCTTTATTGTCCTACAAAGGGGAAGTTCAGCTGTAACAGCAGCAAAGTGATGAGCATTATGAGCACTGCATTCACACAAGTAAAATGACAAAATTACAAAACCGAGGTACTGTGCAGTTTTGAAAAAAATAAAGTGGCACACTCAGATTAAAATGTGCAACTGAGTAGCATACTTCATACAGCATCAACAGACAAGCTCAAACGGCAGACAAAATAAACATATAAGCATATAACTACATTTGTCGGTTTTTAGTTCCATAATAAAAAATCCAGTGCCGAAAAATCAGTATCAAAAGAAAGGTAAGAACTTGCTACATCCAATCATGTAACGTTTAGTTTCGAATCACCAAAATTTTCAATCAGGCACTCAACAAAACTCAGAAAAATACTTTTGAAACAACAACGAGTAAGTTAAATCTGTCTTATCTTTGCTGTTATGTTCAGAAAAAGTTAAATTCAAATGAAAATGGGGTATTTTATGTACTACTGTAACACATAGGAACACATAGAAGCCATTCTGTATTTAGAGTAGCTACCAATCCGAACATGGAATAGCTCGAGGTCGAAACCCCGTTTGTGCGTCACAGCCCGAGTCTCTCTGTATTCTTCTTTGTCATTGGTCAGGGATTCTGGCCAGCTAAGAACGGTTTTTATCATTGGTTATGTGGACTTTCTGCTTTTCATGTCACATGGGATAAAGGTAGTTAAGCTGATTTTAAATAAGCAAAGTTCAGAGGGACAGAGAATCAAGGGGATTCTTCTCTAGTTTATTTTATCCTATTTTACTTGACAAATTCAATTGTTCAAACAAAGTTTTGTGAAGTTTGTTTTTTTTAAACTGCATTATAATGACCAAATATAAAATAGGATCCAAAATTTCCTATTTCATTGAGATATTCTATATCTGACTTTTTGAGCCAAATTGTGCCAAATCTGGCACAGCTGGTTTCCGCATAGACTTTTTTTCAATCAGAATCTCAATAACCTTCAATTAAGTTTTTACAGACACCAACAGATGGTCTAAAGTCAAAAAGGGTAAGTAGTTACTATTTATGATTTTTATTTGCTTCTTGAAAATGAAAAAAAGCTTCAGAATATTTTTTTCAGGCATAATTCATATTTTCTGTCTTTCAACATCAATTACTCATGCTTACTATGATTTTCTTGGGAATTTTCACATTCACAGTATCCACATAGACCTTATTATTATATGAGAGCAATTTGATCATTTTAGGCCTTTTACAAGCTGTGAAAAGCCTTCCAGGGTGTAGGTATGCCAAAGTTAGAAAAACAGCCCAAAGCTTAAGAGCTTAAAACGTAAACATTATTTCCAAGAAGTTAGTAGAATATATACTGTGGAAAAAATTATATGCAAATAGTAGTAGAAAATATATTTAAGTTAGTTAAATAATGTATATTACTGCAGGGATGTAAACATTATAGAGTTTGTTCGGAGCAGTTGTGGTTGTAAAGTCCAACGGATGCAGGGTGGAAGGACCTGTGAAAATGCTCTTTCATGCATCTAGGATGCAGCATTCTGTCACTGAAGGAGCTGTGCAGCGCAGCAACATCTTCATGCATGGGCTGGGAGACTCTGTCCATCAGTGATGTTACTTTCCAGGGCGCATCCTAGAACAGTGCTGACCTTCCTGATGAGGTTATCCAACTTCTTCCTCTCAGGCAGAAGTAAACTGCTGCTCCAAGATACCATACTATAAAATAGCTGATGCCACCACAGAGTCAAAGATTAACTTTAAAAGTGTTCCCTGGACTCCAGGAGACCTCAGTCTCCTCAGCAGATAGAGTCCGCTCTGACCTCTGACCCTTCGTGAAGAGAGCATCAGTGTTGTGACTCCAATCCAGTTTATTGTTAGGGTGAACACCGGGGTACTTCGAAGAGTCCACTTTCTCAATGTCCACTCCCTGGATGTGTCAGTGTGGAGAGTCTGTTTCTGCAGAAGTCATCCACCAAATCCTGGATTTTCCACGCGCGGATAGGAGGTGGTTCTGCTGGCACCATTCCACAAGTATGATGTTCTTGGGAATCAACTGGCCATTCTTTCTCCTTCAAACATGGCAAGTGTTGTTTAAAACAAAGAGTTCTATTTTGGTCTCATCTAACCACATGATGTTCTCCGAATCCTCCTCTGCATCATCCAGATGGTTTCTGGCAAACATTGGACGGGCCTGGACACATAACGGCTTAGACAGGATGAACTTTTAATCCAGTGTTTTACTATTAGTAACCTTTGGTACTATGGTCCTAGCTCTGTTCAAGGCATTGACCAGTTTCCCCAAGTAATGTTTCCCACCAGGTGAAATCTTGCATAGAGCCCTAGGTTGAGGGAAATTGTCAGTGATCTTGTATTACTCCGATTTTCTAATACATGCTCCAGCAGTTGATCTCCTCTCACCAACCTGCTTGCCTATTATTGTCATGTTGGTGTTTGGCTAATTCTACAGGTGGCAACAACTCCAGATAGCACTTAAGAAGTTTTTTTTGCACCAAGTCTTTTTATTGGTTTTTTTGTTTGTTTGTTTCATTTTCAAAAGGGATACATTGGCACAAATTTGAAACATAGAACATAAAACACAATATATATGCTCCAATAGAGAATTCCAGGTAAAATAAAACTCCTGCACTGACCCTTTCATAGAAAACCGAATTTTTTCCAACACCAAAAAGTGAAAAAGGTCGTTCACCCACATCTTGAAAGTTGGAGGGTAATGTTCTTTCCACTTAAGGAGTATGAGTCTTCTGGCGATCAAAGTGCCAAAGGGGATCATGGTTTGTACTCTATGTTCCAGGTTTTGAGGTAAAACACCAAATAACACTCAAAACACAGAGGGTTGTAAAGGTGTTTGTAACACATCAGACAAAAAACTGAATATAGACTGCCAGAAGTTATCTAAATTAGAACAGGACCAGAACATATTGGACATGGTGCCTGCAGAGTAGCTACATCGGTCACAGGTGGGATCTATATTGTGGATGAACTTTGAGAGTTTAGATTTGGACCAGTGGAGTCGATGTACAATCTTAAACTGAGTAATTCGATGACACTAACAGATTGATGAGGAGTGTCTCTTGTCCAGTGCTTTTCTCCAAACATCGTCAGAGATGTTTAAGTTAAATTCATCTTCCCAGTGAGATTTAAGTATTGTCAAAGGCTCTAAATCGTGTGTGTTTTATATAGAGTAGACCTTTCCAATTGTACCCTTGGCGCCAACTTTGATTTTCAAAACGGATTCCAGAAGGGAATCGGGCGGACGAGAAGGGAAACAGGTAAATGATTTTGATACAAAACTACGAAGCTGCAGATATCTAAAAAAATGAGAGTATGAGAGTACCTATGTATTCCGGTTATGTTAATATCCTGGCGTATTGCTATGGTCAATGGCTCAATCACGATGGCGAACAACAGAGGGGATAGGGGGCAGCCCACGCTTGAGAGAGAAATAGGGAGAAAGATTATTGTTTGGACAAACAGCTGCTAATGGGGAAGAGTACAGAATGTTTATCCAAGAAATACATTTTTCACCAAAGCCGAATTGTTTTAAAGTGTAGATCATGTAAACCCACTCCACCCGGTCAAAAGCCTTCTCTGCATCCAAAGACAAAAGAACTTCTGGGACATCAGGTGAAGCGGGACCATAAAGAATATGAAATAGACGTCTAACTTTATAAAAAGAATGGCAACCTTTGATGAAGCCTGTCTGGTCATCTGCGATTATCGAGGGCAGAACCCCCTCCAAACGACTGGATAGCATCTGTGAAAGATTCTTATTATCTACATTCAAAAGGGAAATAGGACGGTATGAATTACATTCATGAGGGTTCTTATCTGGTTTGGGGATAAGGGAGATGACTGCTTGTCGCGTGGTTGGAGGGAGAATGCCTGTGTTGAGTGACTATTCAAAAACTGAGAGTAGGAGTGGGGAAAGTTGATCAGAAAAATCTTTCATAAATTCAACACAGAACCCGTCGGGTCCTGGGCATTTTCCATTTTGCATGGACTTAATCGCGTTTATAACTTCTTGGACGGAAAAAGGTTTGTCCAGTTCCAGAGACAACTTGTTCTCAATTAAGGGGACATTTATGTTCTTAAAAAATGAATCAAATAAAGTTTGATCAGAGATTCCATGTCATACAGGTTTGAATAGAATTTATAAAAACAGGAATTTATTTCTGAGCGGTCTCTATGTTTATTACCTGACTGATCATTTATTTCAATTACAGCCCTGCTGACAGTTTTTTGGTGAAGCTGGTGGGCTAAAAATTTTCCAGCTTTTTCACCGTGTTCGTATCTCTGGCTTTGTGTTTTGTTAATTAGGTTTTCTATATATTTAGTAGACAACAAATTAAACTCTGGAGATTCAAACGTAATTTGAATAAGTCTTCGGATGGAGTGACTGCAAGCAATGTATCCAATTTGAAGATCTCTTTGGTCAGATTATCGAGTTTTAGATTGTTGTTTTTGCTTTGTTGGGCACAGTAGGAAATGATCTGGCCCCTCAGGTAGGCCTTCAAGGATTCCCACACAGTAGAAAAGCACATTCCTGTAGTCTGATTACATTTCAAAATGAATGTTATCTCAGATGAGATGAATTTAGTAAGGTTTTCGTCAAAGAGTGACATGTTGTTAAACAGCCAAAGACAGTTGCTATAAAAGGAAGTTGGAATACACAAAGTCATAAGTAGAGGGGCATGATCTGAAATTACTATGGCCTGATTATTCACATTTTCGAACAAGAGAGAGGAGTCGTTTATGCAGAAAGATGTAATCAATACGGGAATATGTCCCATGAACATGTGGTTGTGGGATACAAAAACCTCCAAATATCAATGACACCATTAGTGTTAAGAAAGCACTGCAATTGGAGAGCCGAACTTGTCTTGGGTACTGGTCGCAGTGAGCTGCGATCCAGATTTGGTGATAGAACACAGTTCATGTCTCCCCACAATAGTAATTGGTGAGTGTTCACGTTTGGGATTTTGGAAAAAAAATTAAGGAAAAAGGAGCTGTCATCCCAGTGGGGTGCATAAACATTAACTAACACAACAAGCGTGTTATACAACCTGCGAGTAACAATTACATAGCGCCCTAAAGAATCTGTTTCCACTACTGATGGGATATCTTTGTTAATGAGGATAGCCACACCCTGAGATTTAGAGCAAAAATTAGAGTGGTATGATTGTCCAATCCACCCTCCCCTGAGTCGAAAGTGATCAAAAGTTCGAAGGTGAGTTTCTTGAAGAAAAACTATTCCGGCTTTTAACTTATTTAAATGGCCCAATACTTTTTTCCGCACTTAAGAAGTTTTAATACGTTTATTAAGATGTTGAGAGTGAACTCGATGAACAGGAGACTGCGGGGAACTCTGTGCTGGAACACAGGAATGGAACTCAGAGCAGGGACACTGACATCGAACCAGAGCAATGGAGGAAAGACAGGTAAGTGATAGAATGAATAATACAAATAACCGGGAGAACAGTTGTGAAGAGAGTGGGTCTTACTTGGTGCTTGATGAAGAAGAGAACTAAGAGGAGGTAAGTGGGCTACAGTAAACTGAGGCTGCCTGGGGTTGAGTGGTCTCGTGTCCTTAGTGGTAATTTGTCCTATTTCCACAGATGGTGGTGGCTGATTGGTGGACCGGCAGCAGCTCGTGGAGGAATGGCAATGGAGATGAGTCCTGTTCTAAGTTCAGGTGGGAGCGGTCAGCGGCTGACCAGGGATGAATCCAGGTGTAAGGAACCAGCGGTGAATTTTGCAGATTACAGGAACAAACTGATTGGTCTGCGAGGAGAACAAGAGAGTAAGATTACTTGAGGAAGCAAATAACAAGATTGTAAGGAAACAACTGGGGTGCAGGAAGAGCATCCATTTACCATGCTTGATAATGGAATCATCTGGCGTCAGTCTGCGACTATAGCTCCCCTTAAATGCTTCTAGGCTGATGACCTTAATTGATGTCACCTGCTTCAGCCACTGCCAGTCGCACCCCTGCAGAGACACAGCCATACTACCAGCACACAGTTACCGAAAACCCAACAATAATAGATTAGCTCATCACAGTCTTTTGCATATGTACAAAATTGTCTCTGGCGTCCTTGGACAGCTCTCTGGTCTTGGCCATGGTGGCGGTTGGAGTCTTACTCTTTCAAGGTGTGGACAGTGTTTTTTAAATGAATAATGACTTCAAACAGGTTCCATTAATACAGGTAACGAGTGGAGGATAGAAACGTTTCTTAAAAAGTAAGGAAAAGGTGTGTGAGTGCCAGAATTCTTGAATGTTTGTAAGTGCTAAATACTCATTTTCTGCACCCTAATACGAATAGTTTCATTAAAAACCATTAAATGCGATTTTCTAGATTTTCTTTACACTCTATATTGGTCAGACAGATTCACATCTTACCTTAAATGAAACCTTAAAATGCTACCTATAAAATAATACCAAACACAACAGTGTTACAAATTGATAGATGTCTTGGACATGAGTCTAAAATAGGATATGCACCAGCATAAAAAATGTAGTTTTCTGAAGAGGGTCGATAAATTCATGAGCTGATAACTAAGATACAGCTAATATAATCTACAAACAAAGATCTTTTTAAAAATCATATACAAGTTTTGTCACCTTGAGTGGTACTGACATCTGGTTTGGCCTATGAACTATAGGTGAAGATTCAGATAAAGTGCAGCCCAATGACCCCTATGATGAGCGGAACCTTGGATGCATTGTTTTCTCGCCTTGATGAGGGTCACCACGGCCCCCCCTCTGGAGCCAGGCCTGAAGGTGGGGCATGTTGGCGAGCGCCTTATAGACAGGCCTTTACCATTGGGCCTGGCCGGGCTAAAAGACGCAACATGCGCCCCCCTTATCATGAGCTCACTGTCTGAGGGAGGGACCATAGGATTCAGGTGCAATGTAAAATGGGCAGTTACTGAAGCCTTGGCGGTCCGATTCTCGGCTGCAGAAGCGATGTCAGATCTACATCGGGATAGTGTGGACATCAGGGCAGTTCCCTTGGATTAGCAGACCAGTGTGGTGGTCCCCCTATTTAAAAGGGGGACTACAGAGTGTCTTCTAACTATAGGGGAATCACACATTTGAGCCTCCCTGTCAAGGTCTATTCAGGGGTCCTCTGATTCAGGAGGAACAATGCGTTTTTCATCCTTGCCATGAATCACTGGACCAGCTCTACACCCTCAGCAGGGTCTTTGAGCATGCAAGGGAGTTAGCCCAACCAGTTTACATGTGTTTGGTGGACTTGGAGAAGGTGTTGGATCCTTTCCCATAAAGAGTTCTGTGAGGGTTACTCCGGGAGTACGGGGTGCCTGGGTGCTTATATGGGCTGTTAGGTCTGAGTACAACCTGAGTCAGAGCTTGGTTTGCATTGCCGGAAGTAAGTCGGGCTTGTTTCCAGTGAGAGCTGGACTTCGCCAAGGTTTCCCCAAGGGGATGAGGGGATCCGTTTTGGTGGCCTCAGGATTGTGTCTCTGCTTTTTGCAGGTGATGTGATCCTGTTGGCTTAATCGGAATGCGATTGAAAGCTTTGGCTAGAGAGGTTCGCAGCAGAGTGTGATGCAGCTGGAATGAGACTCCTACACCAAGGTCTCGAGCTGGAAAAGGGTAGAGTGTCTGCTCAGGGTTTGGGACGAGGTCCTGTCCCAAGTGGAGGGATATCCAGGGATATCTGGAGGTCTTGTTCACGAAGTAGCGAAAAATGGTGCGGGAGATTAATAGGCAGAATGGTAGGGCATCAGCAGTTATGCCAGTGCTGTACCGGTCTGTCATGGTGAACAGAGAGCTGAGCCAAAGTCAAAGCTCTCGATTTACCGGTCGATCTATATTCCTAATCTCATCTAGGGTCATGAATTCTGAGTAGTGACCGAAATAACAACATCACAGATTGAAGCGGCTAAAATGTGTTTCCCCGCAGGGTGTCTGGGTTCTCCCTTAAACTGGGATCATATGATTACGGCTGTCCTAGACTTTTACTTTTGTCGTTACCAAAACCAGCCCTCGGCGATCTTCAGGCCTTGTGAGTGATATGTTAGCTAGGATAATGTTAAACAATGCCTACCTTAAGCTTGTTTTGAGAACAGGCATTCCAAACTGTCCCTTTTTCCCATCTATGAGCATGCCCAGATTAATATTTTCTTCCTCATCTTCCTCGTCCACAGTCTAGAAACACAATATTAACACAGCTAGCACTTGTTTATATTTCCTTATCACCATATTGGCTTTGTCCATATGTCAGCTTTCAGTGACGTATGCTATGTCACTGGTGTCGTTTGCTTTTGCGCATTTTGCTACAGCAGACGTCACACAGTTTGACCAACTGAAATCTGCGGCTGTGCATTGTGACACATCTCTGGTGCTTGGTGGAGCTTGCACAGTGTGGCATGGATCAGTCTGTTGAGACGGCTAAGAAATGCACAGTGTGAACCCGGCTTTAGAGTGTCAGAAGCTCAGTTTTCCTGGAGGGACTCAGAGTACAGCCGCCTCACTGCCTCCTGGTAGCCTTCCTGGTGAGGTGGATTATATTGCATCTAGTCATAGATATATCAATAATTAAACTGTGTTGGAAACATTGGTTGCTCTTGGCTTTTTATTTTGTTATTTTGACCGATGGGGTAAAAAAAAGTAAAATCTCATCATGATCTAATATACTCATTGTATTTGTATTGTTTTTATTCATTTTAATTAATATTCAGTCTGAACTAAGATGGCCATTCTAAGATGGCGCCGCGGATGGACGCCTCGGTACTTCGCTCCCTAGTACTTGATACAATTTTACTTTTTTGCGTAGTTTTCTGCACTCCCTCTGCTATTAAAATGAGCAGAGAGGAAATCCTACAAATAGGACTATCCAGTGCCGGACTTTTTTCACCGGTTTTTAATCAAACAGACTACTTTATGGAGATTCTGACTGGAGGAGCAGCAGGGCTCTGTGGATTTAGACGGAGACGCCGGCGAGGGAAACGAGCTGGTGTGCTCGTTAAATTGCGACAGCGAGGATTACGCAACGCTCTCCCATCCATACACCTGGGGAACGTTCGCTCTCTGCCTAACAAAATGGATGAATTGCTCCTTCTCCTATCCAAGAACTCAGACTTTCGTCGTTCTGCCGCCTTTTGCTTCACTGAAACCTGGTCCAGTGAACACATCCCGGACAGCGCACTACAGCTCCCGCGCTTCCAGCTGTTCCGAGCGGACCGCTGCGCGGAACTGTCTGGGAAGTCAAAGGGAGGAGGATCGTGTTTCTACATAAACGAAGGTTGGTGTACAGATGTCAAAGTGTTAAAGAAGACATGCAGCCCTCACCTAGAGTCTTTTTTCATAAACTGTAAACCATTTTATTCACCGCGGGAGTTCGCCTCATTTGTGCTGGTCGCTGTATACATTCCACCGCAGGCGTGTGTAACTGAGGCGTTACATTACCTCGCCGACCAGATCACAGACGTGGAGAAAACTCACCCGGACTCTCTGCTAATCATTCTCTGGGATTTTAATAGATCAAATCTCAAACTTGAACTGCCTAAATATAGACAACACGTGAAGTGTCCCACCAGGGACATGAACACTTTAGACCACTGCTACACCACAATAAAGAATGCATATCGCTCTGTCCCCCGTGCTGCTTTGGGACTTTCTGACCACTGCCTGGTCCACCTCATCCCATCTTACAAGCAGAAGCTGAAATCTGCTTAGCCTGTAGTAAGAACTGTGAAGAGATGGACAGATGAGTCAAAGATGCAGTTACAGGCCTGCTTTGACTGCACTGATTGGAGCGTCTTTGAAGCAGCAGCCTCAGACCTGGACGAACTGACTGACACTGTGACATCTTACATCAGCTTTTGTGAGGACATGTGTGTGCAGACCAAAACCTTCTGCACGTTCAACAACAACAAACCATGGTTCACTGCAGAACTGAGACGGCTACGCCAGGACAAGGAGGAGGCCTACAGGAGTGGGGATCGGGACCTGTACAAGCAGGCCAGGAACAAGCTAACAAAGGAGATCAAGGCAGAAAAAAGAATCTACAGCCAAAAACTGAAGGAGCGTTTTTCTGCCAACGACTCTTCTGCAGTTTGGAAGGGCCTGCAGACCATCACCAACTACAGGAGACCATCCCCCCACCCTGTGGGGAGCCCCCGCCTGGCTGAGGACCTCAATGACTTTTTCTCCAGGTTTGAAACAACTTTCACACCTTCCACCTCCCCCACCATCTCCATCACAAAAGGCCTAGCATCACCCCAAACCATCCCCATACCTGACCCCCTGCCCGCGCTGACGATCTGTGAACAGGATGTGCGCCAACTATTTCAGAGACAGATGATTAAGAAGGCATCAGGTCCTGATGGAGTGTCTCCGTCCTGTCTGAAAGTCTGTGCTGACCAGCTGGCTCCCATCTTCACTCAGATCTTCAATAACTCCCTGGAGCTGTGTGAGGTCCCCTCCTGCCTCAAACGCTCCACCATCATCCCGGTTCCAAAGAAGTCCCCTGTCACAGGATTAAATGACTACAGACCAGTCGCCCTGACATCTGTGGTCATGAAATCCTTTGAGCGACTGGTGCTGTCCCACCTGAAGGAAATCACGGATCCCCTGCTAGACCCCCTGCAGTTCGCCTATAGAGCAAACAGGTCAGTGGATGATGCAGTCAACATGGCTCTCCACTACATCCTGCACCACCTTGACTCTGCAGGTACCTACGCTCGGGTCCTGTTTGTGGACTTTAGCTCTGTATTTAACACCATCGTCCCAGAGCTCCTCCACCAAAAACTGTCCCAGCTCACCGTGCCTCCCTCCACCTGTCAGTGGATTACCAGTTTCCTGACTGACAGGAGGCAGCAGGTGAAACTGGGTAACTTCACATCCAGCACCCGGTCCATCAGCATCGGCGCCCCCCAGGGATGTGTTCTCTCCCCACTGCTTTTCTCCCTTTACACCACTGATTGCACGTCAAGAGACCCTTCTGTGAAACTCCTGAAGTTTGCAGATGACACCACCGTCATTGGACTCATCCGTGACGGCGACGAGTCTGCGTACAGAAGGGAGGTGGAACAGCTGGTCCTATGGTGCAGTCAGAACCACCTGGAGCTAAACCCGCTCAAAACTGTGGAGATGACAGTCGACTTCAGGAAGAGACCCCCTGCAAAATCTCCTCTCATAATCACCAACAGTTCAGTCCCCACAGTAGAGTCTTTCAGGTTCCTAGGATCCACCATCACACGGGACCTGAAGTGGACCTCCCACATTGACTCTATAAGGAAGAAGGCCCAGCAAAGGCTGTACTTTCTGCGTCAGCTCAGAAGGTTTAACCTGCCTCAGGAACTGCTGACCATATTCTACACAGCAATAGTCCAGTCTGTCCTGACCTCATCCATCTCTGTCTGGTTCGGATCTGCCACCAGGCAAGACAGGGACAGACTGCAGAGAACAGTCAGGTCCTCAGAGAGGATCATAGGTACTGACCTTCCCTCCATTGAGGACCTTTTCCGGGCCAGGGTCAGGAAGCGGGCCAGAAAAATCACCACTGACCCCTCACACCCTGGCCACAATCTGTTTAGGCTCCTCCCCTCAGGCCGGCGTTACAGAGCGCTGTACGCCAAAACCATCCGACACAAGAACAGTTTCTTCCCCCAGGCTGTCGCTCTGATGAACTCTGAATAGTCACAGAGTGTGTGTCCACTGACATGAACAATAAACTAAAACTCTGCACTGCTGTATATACTTACTGTACAATAACCCTGGTTTGGTGTATATATTATCCTTTATTCTTATTTTATTTATTTTATTTATTTTTTTTTTTTTCCGTTTTTTAATTTCACTTATTTAAGTTCTGTACTGGAGAGAAAAGTTGCCGGAGTCAAATTCCTTGTATGTGTCATACTTGGCCATTAAAGCTGATTCTGATTCTGATTCTGATTCTGAACAGAAAGCCACACATGAATAATTAAATCAAACAACTACACTTAAAATCTGTACAGTTCTGTCAGCAGGGCTGCTTATACTGTGGTGTGTCAGGATAATCAAGTGGGAAAATAAAGTAGGAAATCACACAGTACAGTACAGTACTGAGGAGATTTTCAGATACACTCAGATTAAGTTTCTTTGCAGCTGGCCTGTTGTGGGATGTCTTTTTTGCTTCTGGTTGCTACATAAAATTATTGGATTTATTGCTCTATTAAAAGCTGTTTGTTGCATTGAATTAAAGGTATCCTAGCAGTTATTTTAGCCTCTATATGTCATATGAAACTTTGTTTGGGGCTGAGCATAGCACAGAAGCCCTGATATATAGCCAAGTACAACCCCATAATAATGGCCTGCAATTGAAAGACTGGTTTCAACCAGCACACAGGTTCATCCAGGAAAGAAAGAACTGTTTTCCATCCCAAATTATGAATATTAAAAGAGCTGTGAGCTGATTAGTCAATCTACCCCAATGGGTCTACGACAATGGAGGTTATAGTTCCTTAACCAGCAGTTACATACTGCCTAAATTGAAGTGGGTGGAGACATGTACATTAAACAGGATTTGTCCACGGCTTCTTCTAAGCAGGTTTATCGACTGAGGAAAAGACAAAAGATAAACAAAGCACAGAAATTAGAGACAGAAGCCACAGAGAAAACAAATACTACCCTAAGAAAATACAGGTATTCACACAAAGAGACAAGACAGAAGAATAAAAGAAAAGGAATAAACTAAAATGGCAGAATCTAAGTAAATGTGCAACAAAGAAATTGTGAAATCAGAAACACAGATTAAACCATAGTTCATCATCTATGGATTATGACAAGAGAGAAATGATTTGACATTTTTCCAATGCTCTAGAGCCTGTTGACAGTGTGCTGTACATTACTGTGCTTTGAACTGTACTTAATGTAAGGCTGCTGTACTGTGATGTAAGGCTTGAATGCAGCTGTATTGGTATTGAAACACAATCCATAAAGTGTTCAATGCATTGTTCTTAATCTAACGTAATGCCACTTAAAGTTTGGAGGTCTGCACCTATTGACTCTGCAGGAAGTTGGTAAACTCTTTATACTCTGAACTTGGGTTGGATCGGTTGGGAGCTGGCGGGCAGGATCATTGGCGATCAATTGAGATGAGGAGCCGTCCTTGTGTACGGAGCATGGTTGGGGTTTTTTTTGTTTTTTGTTATGTAATGGTATGGCCGTCTTTTTGAGCTTTCCTTTGTATAATAGTAGTCCTTTCTGCGCCACCCTATTTTACCTTTCAAACACCGCTGACTGATTGCTCTGACCTTTAATGTTGAGGTGCGCTGAGAGAAAAAAATGAAAGCAGCCACCTGGCAGCTGTGAAGCGGCCCTTTATGGCAAGCTGTTTCAATAAAAAATCTTTATCCTTATATACATTGTTTTCTAAATGCTTAATAGTATGCAACTACATGGGACTAGTTAAACATTTTCCCCTACAAGTTTAATCTTTTGCCAAACTAGTGCATAAATAGTGTTAATAGCAACTCCTTTTTGACTAGCACATTTAGCACACTAGTACATCTACTTACCATAGAATCGGCCTTTACGGCCCGCATATCAGACCGGCCAACCGGGAAATGTCCAGATGCTCCCGTTTAGCCACTCCGGGCCTGGAAATATATATGATAAAATGTTATCATTGGTATTATACACTATTAATTTGTCCTAACATTTAACTTGTATCCTATAGTTAATGTTTGACCACAAAGTAAAACGGCTCATTTTTCTATAATCCCGCCTCCTCCCACCCCCCTCTCCCGCTCCGCTCCAATGCAAGGTCGCAGCAGCTCAGACTGAGAAAAACAGTGCTAAGCTTTATCTCAAACAGTATTCTGACAGTGAATTTGAAAAGCACCAAATACCACAATGAAACTCTGTTATATTAAGGACTCAGACGTTTGGTTTATTTTTTGTGTGTGTAAAAAACCGGGTCAATAAAACTTATTTCAGTTGCTAAATCTCCAGGCTTTAGGCAGAGCCCAAACTAACAAAGCTAACAAACAAAAAAAGCTGCGCGTGTTGTTTACACCCGTTTACTGAACATTACTGAACATTCTGAGATGCTACAGATCAATTAATTAACCACTTAATGCTGTTATATCATTATATCTTAAGTAGCTTAATGATATCATTATCATTAAGCTACTTACTTCTCTGTCCATCAGGCATCTCTGTTCTTTGATCCAGCTGCTGTTCTTTATGAAAGTAGAATAACTTTAACTACTCAGACATGCGTGAATTAAGCCAAAAACCACTCTGGTGGAGTTTTTTTATGAGAAAATTGCATTACAAGATGATTAAAAACTTCATAATCACTTCAATTTTGCATGATATAGGCCCTTTAAGTAGTGGATTGTAGGCGGAATACTGACAGTGTAGTTTTCAGTTTGCATGGTGTGGTTTGTTTATCAGTAGAGGCCGAGCGATATATTCAACTTTTTGCTATATCGGTCATCAGCCGAAGGAAAAAAACAGTATTAAAAAAAAAAAAAGATTAAGATTATGCACCTATGTGGCCAGCTACAGCCACTACTTGACTGAAGGAAGGACCTCCACACAGTCACAACCACCGTGTGCAGGCCCACTCACATTTTACTCTTTTTAGATTTTAATATTTACTTCTATGTGGAAGTCTGCTTCACTTTGAGTTGATTTTCCTTTGATACATTAAGTTCAGATTCTAATCAACCAGCTATTGGCACCATTATTGGACTCAGGTTACTGTTTTGAGTTTGTTTTTATATTGTCTTATGGTTGAAGTTCAATAAAAATAAACAAAAAGAGTTTTATTCAATTTTTATTTATATTACACAGAGTGATTGTTCAATTGTCTTTCACTATCAATGTGCTGCTAAAAAGTATATATAATCGGCCTTGGTTATGACCGTTAATAATCAGCTTCAGATATCGGCCATTGGCAATCAAATTTTTTTTAATCGGTATCAGCATCAGCCTTTAAAAACCCATGTCGGTCGGCTTCTGTTTATCGGAATTTTCCCCCCTCCTCTCTGCCGTCCTGCAGGTGTAGGAGAAGACCAGGATGTTTTCCTGTACTTTGTTTTTTCCGCTTCCTGTCTATCTTAAATTCACGCTCTCCATCTTACATGCATTAGACTGGTGATAAGGAAACAGGTGACATGGAGGCCGTTGTCTGTGGTATGCAGATATAAAAAGACCTTACAGCAATTTCTAATAAAGATTTCTTATACATATGTATCTAGTGGAGTACTATAGCAAAAGCCTTAATACTCCACTTGTGAAAGTAAATCTGTCTGGCTTCTACCAGACACTCAGACATCAATTCTGAGTGCCACACTACCAAAAAAGAAAGAAAATCAACCCAACCAGGATGGGCGGAGGGGGCCTAGAATGGAATGCGGTAGACCAGAGATGTCAAACATGTTTCCATTTTGGGCCACATAAAGATAATGAATGTACTTAAAGGGCCAGTTGTGCCGGAAAGTATTGATAAAACTATATTTAACAAACTACTAAAACATGAAGAAATATCTGTCTAAACAAGTACTTCTTAAAATTAAATGATTCTGAACATCTTTTCGTAGTGATGTGATTTAGGACTATTCACATAAACACGGATTTGAGTGATAAAAGGGAATTTAGGTGAATATAAATAGAACGTAAAAGTTCTATGTATATGGTCCTCTACAGTGTAGAGGGCTACATCCATGGCAGGCCAGATTCGGCCCCCGGGCCTTGAGTTTGACATCTGTGCTATAGACCAAAGGAGTTAAAAAGAAATAGAAGACTTAGAGTTCAAAGATTAAGATTTCAATTAGTAATGGAAGAAATTTGGTGACAGTTACAAAGGAGCATGAAATCGGGAGACTGATGACAAAGGAATAAGAGCCTGGAAGGCCGGCGACAAAGGGACAGGAACCTGGGAGAGAAGCAACAAAGGAACAGGAACTGAGGAGGCTGTCGACGAGGAAACAGGTGATGAAGAGGCTGGCAACGAGAAAACAGGTGACATGGAGGCCAGTGTCTGAGAACCTTTTGGACCTTCTGATGAGGAGGCCATCAATGGAGGACCTTGGGATCTGGCCGCAGTGGCAGAGAACCTTGTGATGAGGTGCTGGGGACCTTCTGCGAAGTGCTGGCTCTGTAGCACAAGGTTTAGGATACTGGAGCCCATCCTTAGGCTCCATGGCTCTGAGCCCACTGGGGGCGTCAGTGCGCTGGGACCCACTGGAGGGGTCACCAGGCTGGAACCTACTGGAGGGGTCACCAGGCTGGAACCTACTGGAGTGGTCTGCAGGCTGGAATCCATGGCAGAGGTGTGTTGGCTGGCACCCACAAGGAGACTTGGCAAACCCGAACTCTGGAGGACCACGAAGAAATTAAGGTTCTGCAGGACCACTAAGATGCTCAGGCTCTGACTCAGGATGGTTGCTAACAGGCTCATGATCATGGCTACAGGGCAGCTCTGGCCTTCAGGCTGAGAACCCGCTGAGGCCGGCTGTGGTGACTGAAGCCCAGTTTATGCTTTTTTGGCCACAAATTTGAACTCAGACGCAGACGTATCGATGCAGACGTTTTTCATTCATGGTACTCCCTTTTTTTCTCTCCACTATCCATTGTTTTTACAGCGCTCCTCGACCAGGACAGCAGAGGATCCTAACTTTTCATGCCATCTCTGCCTACAATCACAAAACTTTTTAATAGAGGTGCAGCTCACAGAATACAAACACAGCGTTTTTTTTATTGTTTTCCTACAACTCCTTGTGTTCACAATCGCCAAAAGAACAGATTAGATCAATTATCTTTTCAATATAACGCATGTAGTGGCCAAACACTGTATTAACTAGTGATTACACCGAGTATATTGCCCCATTCTGGTGAAGTGATCTCCAGCTGTGACCAATCAGAGACATATGCTCTGTTGACGGAGACAGATAGTTAAGAATTAAATTTTTCAATTGAATTCACTTTTATTTATACAGCGGCAATTCACAACAAATGTCATCTCAAGGCACTTACAACAAAAGTTGTTTCAATACAATTACACAAACATTCCAATCAGTTAAGTTTTCTTTGTAAGGAATCCCAGTAGATTGCGATGAGTCATCGACATGAGGTTGTGCCAGGATCATGCAGACTCCAACCACAGCTATTCCTCAGCAATCCCTCATACTGAGCAAGCATGTAGCGACAGTGGAGAGGAAAAACGCCCCTTTAACAGGAAGAAACCTCCGGCAGAACCTGGCTCAGTACAAGCGGTCATCTGCCACGACCGTCTGGGGGTCTGAGAGGACAGAGAAGAGACAGCATGGAGGATGCTCAGTGACTATGAGCATCATCTGGACCGCTGTTCCCCATCCAGCAGGGGGCATTGTAGTTGAGCAGGGTACCAGACCATGTGGAGCTTCTATGGGGAAAAAATACTCAGATAAAACTGGGTTAACAATCACAATAACAGTAGAAAAATACCTCTGGAGAGTGGTAGAAGAGAAAAGTGGAAGAGAGAAGAAAAGTGGTCAGTCTGTCCTCCAACAGTTTAAGCCTATAGCAGTATAACTACAAAAATAGCTCAGGATAACCTAAGCCTCTAACTATAAGCTTAATCAAAAAGGAAGGTTTTAAGCCTAGTCTTGAAAACAGACAGAATATCTGCTTCACAAACTAAAACTGGGAGCTGGTTCCACAGGAGAGGAGCTTGATAACTAAAATATCTGCCTCCAGTTCTACTTTTAGAAATTCTAGTAACAACCAATAGACCTGTATTCTGAGAACGAAATGCTCTGTTAATAACATATGGAACAATCAGATCTCTGATGTACGATGGAGCTTGATTATTAAGGGCTTTATAAGTAAGGAGGATGATCTTAAACTTTATTCTGGATTTAACAGGGAGCCAGTGGAGAGAAGCTAAAACAGGAGAAATGGGGCTTTACTCTGTGTGTCCTTGCGTAGGTGACAGAGAGCCCTTGCGTCGACGGATAATGGCGTTGTGTCAATAGTATTATTTTTGCTCTTGATTTTGTTTATGTTGTTGTCATATGTGAAATGGGTCCATAAATATTTTCTTGTTTTTCTCTCAGCCCTGAACAGTTTCTACTTTTATCACGTGATCAGCTGTTGTCTTCTTCAAACAGTCGTTAGCACCATGTCTCAGTAAGATGACTGATTGGTTCTCTGTCCCACTTATTCCATTTGTTGAGTGGTTCTTCGCTCTATTCCTTGCATCTTTTCCTTCATCTGATTGAATTTTCACCATTGTTGATTTTCGTCTCATCTCTTATTCATTGACTTATGTCGATCAGTTTAGTTGTCTTCATTTTTATAGATTTTTTTTTCCGTCTGCTTTTCGTCTGAAAAAATATATTTGTAATGAAAATAATGCCGAAAATATTTCGTCAAAAAATCAACACTGGGTTCTAAGTCTAAGAATGATTAGTAGATGAGAGTTGGAGGACCTGAGTGGTCTGGGTGGTTTGTATAGCAACAACAGGTCTTCAACATATTTTGGAGCTAAGTCACTTAATGATTTATAAACTATAGCAGCTGTCTGATTGACTTTTTAGGCAGACCTGTGAGGACACTTTTTCAGTAATCGAGTCGACTAAAGATAAATTTGCATATTTTGTATACTTACTTACTTGCATATGTTGTATGCTTACAGCTGGTTGCAGAAGATGCTGACAGTGGTCTGAATGGAGCCATCCTCTACTCAATTTTCGGTGGAGACCAGGACAATGAGTTCTTCATTGACCCAATAAGTGGGACTGTAAAGGTCAACAAGCCATTGGACCGTGAGAAAGTAAGGACACATAAGTACAATACTTTTCCCCTGTTCATAAAACATTTCCTCATCTGATTTTACTTTTAGGTGTTCTCCTGAATACTAATGTCACACCCTCGAAATTCTAGGACTTTACAAATAGCGTACATACCTTGAGTTTTGGTGGTATTCTTTCTTTTCTTTTTCTTTTTTAGTTTGACTTCATCTTCTTTAATAAATGAACAACAAATAAAATCACATGGGACAATATGTGGAGTGCAGTTTAGTACATTTGAGGGTTATTTTAAATAATTTCAGAACCACAATTTCAAAGGGTGAATACACACATATTCTTCAATAATAAAATAAAATTTGTATTAATTTGTCTGCAATTAATAACTTGTTGTTGACTATAAGAGGGCATGATGGGAGACTGTTGACAATAAATGTGTCAGGACATGTTGTCCGCTCTGTGTCTGTGTCTGATTGTTTCCAGGTGTTCCTAGTGCTGTTGATTTCTCACCTGTGTATATATGTTCCCCACTCCCCTAGTGTCCTCGCTGTGTCGTAGTTATGTCTCGTGCTGGCGTTGCTTGTGCCTCTTCCTGATCCTCCTGTTTGGGTTCCTGATCAGCAAATAAAGTGAGTTTAGTTTAACCTGTCGCCTATGGAGTCTGCATCCAACTACTCGCAAATCATGACAGAACGACACAGCCGAAAAGACTCAGCGTCAGATACTCACACTTTTTGAATGGATGGCAAGGGAGGCTGCAAAGAAGGACTCACACTTCTGGGGTACCGGGCTGGTGCTTTGCCTGGGGGGTCTGTGGTCCCGCCATCGGAGTGCCGGTCTCCAGTCGTTTTATCTAGGGCGGCGTGGACCACAACGCTCTCAAGGGGCAAAGCTTCCATACGGCTCTCAATTGGCAAAGCTTCCTCGCTGCTTCCAAGTTCCTGATCCGCTCCCGCAACGTTCTCAAGTTCCTGTGCCCCCCCTCCGTGGCGTTCTCAAGTTCCTGTGCCAACCTCGCGGTGTTCTCAAGTTCCTGATCCACTCCCGCGGCATTCTCAAGCTCCCGTGCCACCCCCGTGACCATGTCAAGTTCCTGTGCCAGCCCCACGGTGTTCTCAAGTTCCTCAGCCGCCCCCGCAACGTTCTCAAGTTCCTGTGCTGCCCCCACGGCGTTCTCAAGTTCCTGTGCCGCCCCCGCGACGATCCCAAGTTCCTGTGCCTGCGTCGTTCTCAAGGTCCTGATCTGCTCCTGCGACGCTCTGAAGTTCCTGTGCCGATCCTGCGATGCTCTGAGGTTCCTGCACTACTCCCAGGACGTTCTCAAGCTCTTGTTCCAGCTTCCCATTGTTTGGAGGTCTCAGCCTGTCATTCTGCATCGCCTAAGGGGGTCTGGGTTGCTCCTCTTGACCTCAAGACTTCTGCGATTGCAGTGGTGGCTGCAGTCCTCCTGGCCACACAGCAGCCGTTTTGAACTTTTCGTCCGCAGAGTTTAAAGAGCCTTTGCCTGCGGATGTTGTTGGTCCTCCCGCCGCTCTTCTGCGTGGAATTCTTCACGAAGCCCGGCCCGGGCTTCTCCTACGCCCCCTACGACTTCTCAGCACTGCACTGCCCCTACGCGGTTTACATCGCTGTGGGATTTCCAAAAGAGGTTCCCATCAGCCCCTTTCTAGATTCCTTCGGGCTATAATTCGTCGCCGACTACCGGGCCTTCGCAGAGCGGTAGTGAGACATAATAGTCAGCCTCCAGACGTCTTTTTCATTCTGTTTAGGCCACGAGGGCGGTTTCCTAACCGTCCAAGGAGGCGCTTACGCCTTTTTGGCTGAATAAAAGCTTGGAATATAAGCTGGGTTCTGGTCTATTTGAGACATTTTCCAGAAAACTATTTTTGTTTTTGTTTTGAACTTTCTAATGCCTCTGTGGACTATTTTGGTTATTTCTTAGGCTGAGAGACTAGATGATTTCTCACCTGTGTATACATGTTCCCCACTCCCCTAGTGTCCTCGCTGTGTCGTAGTTATGTCTTGTGCTGGTGTTACTTGTGCCTGTCCCTGATCCTCCTATTTGGGTTCCTGATCAGTAAAGTGAGTTTAGTTTAACCTGCCACCTACGGAATCTGCATCCAACTACCCGCAAATCATGACAAAATTGACAAATAAATTGACAAAATAAAACTGCGGCTGTACCGCTGACTGCTCTCTACGTACTGTATGTCTATGGCTCTCTGCCGCTGACACATATGTGCAGCAGTGGGAATCCAAATCAGTCCTGGCGTAACATTGGAAAAGCCCAAACTGTCATGGCGAGCCAACAACGGAGCGCTAATTGTTAGGGTAAAAAATAGTGGTTAACCTAAAAGAATCACACACGGGTCAGAGAGAAATTGAAGTTAAATGAGATCTGCAGAGGGAGATAGAATAAAGTTTTGCAGTGGGAGACCAGGAGGATACTCTGGTTGACCGTGTGTCTGTTCTCCTCTCAGCTTCTCAGACAGTCTCAAAGCTCTGTCTCCTGGTCTCAAAGGCTCATCCCCCTGCAGTCTCCTTTTAGTCAGTCAAACTTCATTAGCATCTTAAAATAACAGGGTGTAATACAAAGGAACATATGTGTGAAACCAAATGACATTTAAAAAGTAAATTTAAACTATGTGATAAAGAAATACACCCTAAGAAAATGATAATACAACATTATTATTTTACCTAACATTTCCCTAACACTAATGTTTCGGAGCGTTTTATAAAAATTGTACAGAAGCATGTGTAATCCAAAATCCACATGATAGAATCTGCTTACCGTGGCAGGACGACAGTGATGCTCCAGCATCTTAACAGGAAGCCCGGTGCAGCTGACTATGTAATGGGACAGTTACCTCACTAAGCTAATTAGCGCTTTAGCTGTTAACTTTAACACCAGCAGTAGGCTGACTGAACATCCTCTTTTAACAAGTCGGCTTTGCGTGTTCAGTCTGGACCATTCATAGATCAATATAAATGTGGAGATTTTTTGATTTATCGCAGCTTTTCACTCATGTCACCAGCACCTGGATGGTGGCTGATTCTGATCAGTTCAAAGCAGACAGCGTAGCGCTGCGTCTGTCAACAAGACTGTATGGTCCCGACAATTGCAGAGGAGTGCTCATAGCTGACTCATTTATTTCTGTTTATGGCATCATCCCAATACCCCATTGGTCTCATGGATGCCAAAACTACGAAAAGGCTGAACAAAGTGAGAGTTTATCTATTAAATGGAAAATGTTTTTGATTACTTGTATTGATATCTGTGACATTAACAAAAGTGACTGATTTTATTTCCCTAAGCACGTCATGTGTCTGCTGTAAAATAGTTTTTTGTAGTTCATAAATGTTAAATAAGTGATAATTGTAACTGTCAGTATTTTAGATAGCACATAATACTTAGAGCAAACACTTCCATCTGGAAGTCAATTATGTATATATTTTAGCAGCTTCTGCTATAAGAAACAATTCATGGGCGATCCGATTAGTCGACTAATCGGTAAAATAATAGACGATTGGTCGATTTATCAAAATAATTGTTTGTGGCAACCCTAATCTACATGTATGAAACTGAGTAGTTATTAAACCATGTTCAATGTGATGCAGAGAAACTTTTATCAACAATTACTCTTTCACCACACTGCACTATTTATATTTTCTTCTAAAAAACAGAAATAAAATTTATCATCCAGGATAACAACCAGCTCATCGGCCTCTTCAGGTTACTGAAATTAAGAACCTGGACAATATGTAAGGTCCTGATTGGTATTTAGGTCCGTCTAAGATGGCTCTAGCTTTCTAAGATGACGGTCCTTTATCCATGTAGCTACTGACCACACTGGGGCTGCCAACAACAGAGCCGTCTTAGATGGACTGGACAGATGAATCGTGCATGTTGTCCATATTTTTGTGAATAAGATGTGATTGTCTTGTAACGTGCATTAAAATGACATTTCTTTTGAATTGGCAGTAAAAGCCTATAAAAAACTGAGGTCTTTGTGTGCTGAGCCATGCCAGCTCTGTGGGATGGAATCTTTTGTATGTAAGTGAGGGTTAATCAAATTCCCATACAATGTAGTTGAACAAACCAACATTAAGCACAGGTTGCAGCAAGAGCTTTTGTTCTAATGAAATGAGCTAATAACTCTATATCAATCCGAAACTATCCCATGGAAACTTGCCTTTAACTATATTTGAGACAAGCATCACTTTAGCACTATATCTGTTATCCTTAAGTTATTTTATATGACTATCGAAACATTACATGTCAGTAAAACATGTAGTTGTATTTATAGTTTAGCTCTACATATGTAAAATTGTTATAACACCACTTTACAGGAGAAAAAGCTCCTTCTGTTTAGTACCAAATGTGCATTAGAACATACAGTACATGTTATATTTCTTGCCTATAGTAATGCTTTGTTTTACATCCTTAACTGTCCTTTCTTTAAAATTGGATTTATTGTTTTCATTCTAGGTTCCTTCTCTAACACTAGCTCAATAATCTTTAAAGTGCTCTGTACTTCTTAGGTTCCCAGCTACTCACTTTCTGTCAGAGCACTCGATGCTGGAACCCCACCAATGTCAGCCACCACAGTGGTCAGAGTGGAGATCTCTGACATTAATGACAACCCACCAAGCTTCATTCCAGCAACCCCTGCTGCTGTCATACAGGTAATCATGATGGGATACTTTTAAACTAGAAAACAATTGTTGTACACACCAGAGATTAGTAATGAATAATTAAAAAATGTAGATATATGTAATGGATTGGACATAAAACTATGTTCAAGGTGATGCAGAAAAACCTTGTCCAACGATCAGTGTTTATGCAACAAGTAAAAAATCTAATTATTGCCTCAGTCTGACTGAAGTTGGACTTCTGAAATGCATGTATACACCGTATACTTCTTTTATTTGTAATAACGTATCCAGATAATGTGATTGAAAATCGAATTTTTTTGCAACCAGACTCGATTTGAGTCCAATTACTGACAAAAGCTTGATTTAGAATAGCATGTACATGTATGGAGTAACTCTGTCTTCATACTGCACCATTTATACTTTTTTCTAAAAAGACCAGACCGAATTTTCTCATCCAGAATGGTAACTGGATCATCAGCCACTTCAGGTTTCCAAATGGAAAGAGTACTCAAAGCTGTGGCCCCTCTTATAGGTGACACAGCAAGGACCTGTGCTCCATGTAGCTATTGCAGTGTTTCCCCTAGATATTTTTCCAGCCGTGATGCTAGTCAATAAAATTACAGTACAAAACAATTTCAGTTTCAACACATAAAAAAGTATACGGTTTTTTGTATCTTTTAAGTCACAACAATACATAAATAATAAAGGTACACCAATAAATAATGGAAGTGCTGCGGCCAATTACAATAATTATTCAGACTTTTGCAACCACATTACTATGTATGCAGTAATTTTCCCATTCACTTACTGGAAATTGGTTATAAAAAACCCCAATAAAACTTATATTATTGATTGTAATGTTTTAAAAAGAAAGCTAGACATTTTGTACTGTACTGACCACGATCTTTAAATGTTTTTTTGCTCTCCATCTGGCGTTGACAGTCTGCAAAAAACACACACACACTTGTTCTAGTTCTTATTTTGACTAGTTAAGTGATTTTTTATTTATTTGACCTCACCAAAATTATCTGCACTGCATATTTTAATATTGAACAGTAAAACAAAAAAGTTCCACGTGCTTTGATTAAAGGTGTGCTTATACCAGCTGATAGCCACAAGTTAACTGCATTGAATTACTTATTTAATCAAAATTGTAAAAATGTTTGATTATAATTAAAATTGCAATTTGTTTTGCCTAGGTGTTAGGTGTTTTTGTTTTTAAGAATGTAATAGTTAAATTGGTTTACAGCTCATATGCACACGTCACTGAGGCTAATTTATACATTACCTTCAGCTCCCTGGTGGCTGATGTCCGCATCATAATTGCGCACTGTGATCTGTGGAGGGTCGCAAGCTTGGACCATGTTCTTATATTTATTCAGAAACATCTGAGGGACATGGACCCTTTTCTTTTTGAAAGGTCTGCTGCTGAACATGATCAATAGAATACTAAGAAGAAAAAAAACACCTCAATTTTTTTTCCATTTTTTCACTTAGACTTTGGCTCGAATGTTTCCACAGTGAAAGTAATGGTATGCTGATTGGTTTATATTTATCAAAAGCTGGCAGGTCCACCGACATGCAAATAGAGTTTACCTTTTTATATAACTGCAGCGAGTGGGGAATGGAGAGAGAGGCAGACCTGTGGCAGTGTGCAGGAGGAGGAAATATGGGGGAGGGGGGACACATTTACATTCGTTAGACTCTTTATTCTCCACTTTTCTACCATGATTGGCTGAAACTGCTTTACCATGCTGCTGTATCGTGTTGTCAGACATGAATAGGCTACTGCAAGTGCACACTTGACACAGAACTCACATGTCCGCAGCTTTTTTGCGTAGTTTAGAGGTGTGTGTTGTACCAGCATACAACGTAGATATAAACCTGTGTACTTGCTCCGCAAAATGTGTACAGCTTGGAAGGTCTGAATTTTGTAGTAGAGGACGACCAATATACCGGCCAACCGATATATAAAAAGTTTTCTATATCAGCTATCGGCCGAAATTTGTTTTGAAAAACCAAAAATATATATATATATATTAGGCACCTGTGTGGCCCGATGCAGCCACTACTTGACTGAAAGAAGGACCCCCACACACTCAGAACCACGCGAGCCAGTCCACTCTTATTTTACTCTGAAGTTTGGTGTTTAATCTTTGATTGCACTATTTATATATATATATTTTAGATTTTATCATATACTACCATGTGGTAGTGGGCTTTACTACTGTGGGGATTTTTCTTTGATCCTGGAAGTCCAGATTCTACCTAAACCAGCGGTTTGCACCATTATTCTGGTTACTGCTTCAATTTATTTTATTTTGTATACTTAAAGAAACTTGAATCTGTTTTATTTTCTATTGTTTTGAAACCATTTGCACTCAGGTTACTGTTTTGAGTTTGTTTTTATAATGTCTTATATTTGAAGTTCAATAAATATTTAAGAGTTTTATTGACTTTTTAATTTATATTGCACACAGTGAGTTTTCAGTTGTCTTCTCCCTGAATGACCACCTTATACCACAGGAAAAAATTGAAATAATACCACAAAGACTGTTTCTTTTTTGGCTTCTTTTATTGCGCTTAAGTATATATTTTGGCCTTAATAATTGGCTTTAGAAATCGGCCATCGCTGACCGGAGTTTTAGAAAAATCGGTATCGACCTTTAAAAAACTCATATTGGTCGGCCTCTATTTTGTAGGCTTGGTGCTAGAATTTAAGTTGTGGTGGAGCGCCACAGTAACGCCTATGGAAGGGAAACACTGTAATGGCAGCAATAGAGCTCCCAGGCAAGATTTCTCAGTGTTAACATATCCTCCTTTCTTCACAATTCCCTCTCTGTATTTTTAATTTACTAATTGTTACCTCAGCTGAACCAGTTTAAAATATATTTTTCCCTCTGCTGTTTCCTCATTTCCTTTCTTCCTAATCTTAATCTTTGCTCCAGGAAAACAAGCCGATTGGCACCACAATTTTGCAGCTGTCAGTCATCGATCAGGACTCTTTTGAAAATGGTCCACCCTTTTCCTTCAGTATCCTTTCTGGAAATGATGGCAAGGAGTTTCAGTTGGAGACAGACGGTACACTGGTTGCGAATCAAGTCTTCAGAAGGGACATAGCAAAGGAGTATGTTCTTCAGATCCAGGTAGAGTTACAACATAGACTGTAAATACATTAGACAAACCCTCAGGTGACCCATATGTTTCTAAAGAGCAGAAAATGAAGCCAACTGGGCGGTCCCACCGCTTCCATCTTGGCCACATAAATCCCCTTGTCAGTCTCAGAAAATACAAAAATGAGAAAAGAGGTGAAGCTGTGTGTGGCGCTGTGAGGGTGGGAGCGGAGGATTGACACTGAGCTGACATAGCCACAAGCTAGTCAAGCTAGTTAAAGCGAACATAGGCTGCAGTCTTCTGGCAATTTGTTAGCCAGAAGATCGCGGTTGAGAGACTCTTGCCCCTTTTCAACTAGGGTCCGAAGACCCCGAAACACATCAAGAGGTGAACACATTGAAATAAGACTCCAACGGGTCAGGTCAGTACAGCCTAAAACGGGATGGTTGTGTTTCCATCACCATCTCAGAAGAACAGTAGATGGCGAGGACATGGGTAGGCTTAGCTTAACACAAGCTCCAGCAAAAACCAGTCACAAAGTCATCATGACAACGCAAATCCTCTTAAAAGTTAAGACTTTTGACTGACCTCACACACTCAAACATTGGTCCATTCATGCCTCCAGCTCCTGATCTGTGTTACTCAAGCCAGTACTGATCTAACCAGTGGTCATCCAGTCTTTTGAGACTGCGACTCGGCAACCTTCCAGTCGATCTACCCAACTCCAGCTCTCTGTTCACCGCAGAAACCTCCTGCCTCTCTGTTACTAGCGGCTGTCAGCCTTCCTTCTCCCCGACACTACGGGTTCGCCACGGCTTCTCGGTCCTGTCACACGGCAACTTTGCTGCTCTGCTGCCACCCGACTGTGCGCCTGCTCCAATCCGTGTTACAACCTGGCTGGTCTAGAATTAGGATGTTACTAAATACCCTGCAGACAGATGTTAAAATGCAGGAACAGAAGAGTTTAATCAGAAAAAGAACAGCAAAACAAACAGAAAAATGGTCTTAAACAAAACTGACCAGAGCTATGTTTCTGAATAAACAAAAGGATGCCCAAAAACACAGGCTAAGGGAAGCCTTAAAAAAATAAAATGGGGCACAAAACACTAAACTTAAGGTGCTGTCTTTTTAACTTACTGGCATAAGGTCTTATCTAAAATAATCTACTCAAATACCCAGTTTCCACAGAGTGGTCTGCATTTTTGGCCATTCCCACCGTCAAAGTGGCCCATACCGGGCTGGAGGTGGTCCGCTTTTAGTTTCCTGACCAGGGCAGAGTGGTCCGGGCACGGTGCAAAATTTTTTTCACTTCCTCTTCCCTGCCAAATGATGCTGCAAAAGTGTCCCTGCACGCTTCGGCAGAGTCCTGTCTGCGGTTGGAACGCAGACATGAAAAGTGGGCATTGCGAAATAGCGATCGGGTCTGCACTGTGCTGCTACTTAACCGCTCTGTAGAAACGATAACATAAAACTAAAATTGCAACACTAAACCAAAGTTCCAACAAAAACAGAGCACAAACACAGACCAGAAACAAAAAGGAATGAAATGGTTGCAGGCTTTGGGGGCAAGCAGCACAGTTTCAAGCTACAACCCCATCTACAGGTGAGCTGATGGTCTTTAAAAGGCAGGGAACCAATCAGGAGCTCCAGCTTTCCTGGTGAGCCACAACTGGTCCTGATCAGTGAGGGAGGAGGAGCAGTCTGCAGAGGAAGCAGGCAGAGTTTGAAAGGCAGACTAGGAAAATAAAACAAGTCAATTAAACACATAAAGGACCCTGCAATAACACGTGGCCATAACACACTTCCTCTTAAATCACAAAATATACAGTTTTGAGAACAAAACAAAAAATGTATAAAACAAACACGAATAGAGACCCAGAGTTCATGAGGAATCGAAGACCCTGGAGGGCCTACAGAAACAGAGGACCCCAGAGGGTTGGCCATACAGCAGACCCGGAGGTCCAGCCACACAGAGGACCAGAAGGTCTGGCGGATGAGGGTCCCAGAGGTGTATAGCAAATAAAGCCAAGCCATTCTCCGGATATGATCTACCATTGTTTAAAACATCCGGCAACAGAGGAACCCCCCCCCTGCAATATTCATACTGTCCAATCGGCACCTTGACATGCCACAACTGTTGAGGTGGAATGGATTATCACGGCAAAGTGCTCACTAACAAAATTTTAGATAGTTTTGTGGACATTACTGAGAGTTAAGGACCTTTGTGGATATAGAAAATGTTTCAGATCTTTGAGTTCAGCTCATGAAAAATTGGAGCAAAAACAAAAATATTTTGTTTATTTTTTGTTCTGTCTAGATTTAGTGGAAGGAAACAAAAACTTAAGAAGATACAGAGATAGCTGCTGCACCAATGAAGACTCCTGGTTCCAATAATGAAAATGCAGAATATAGCAGACATAATTTTTGATGCATGGGCACTAGGGCCCAGACATTATTTCCAAGAAGATATTATTTCTTCTAGCTCATTAAAAGATCCTAGTGGAAGACTAGATGTCATTATGAAAGCAACAGGAAGGAAACATTTCATTTTCTTGCTTTGCAAAAATTACTTTTGAATAACCTGGCACTGTATAAAAAAGAAGACAAATGGGTTTTTCTATGAAAATCTACATTAGCATGATTTTAGCCATGAATAAAGAATCATATTATTTGGATCTGTCCATCTCAAGTTCAAGAATTCGTTTTCATTTGTTTCTTTTTTGTCTTTTATTGCTTCTTCTCCTCTAGGTGTCGGACTCTGGGAAGCCTTCTTTGTCCTCCTTCTCACATCTTACTGTTCGAGTGATTGAAGAGAGCCTCCACCGCCCAGTAGCCTTTCCACTGGAAATTCATATCATCACTATGGAGGATGAGTTTCCTGGTGGTGTAATTGGGCAGCTCCATGCAACCGATGCTGACCCTTATGATGCACTGACCTTTGGACATGCAGGACCCTCTCAGCGCAGTCTATTCAAGATCAGCCCCCATGATGGGAAGATCATTGCTCTCAGTGGGTTGGATGCCGGTGAATACTTTCTCAATGCCAGTGTTAGTGATGGCCGTTTTAATGTGCCTGTTCCTGTCGACATCCATGTAGAGCAAGCAACACTTGAAATGCTGCGTGATGCTGTGACACTGCGTTTTGAAAGTGTAGCACCAGAAGATTTTGTAGCATTGCATCTGAAGAGCATGTTGAAAGTGATGCAGCAGGCGGCCACGTCCCAACAGCACGACACGCTGCATCTGCTCAGTCTGCAACCAGTTGGCGGAACACAGCAACTAGACCTGCTTGTGTCAGTGGAAACAGCAGGAGGGGGTTACTACAAGGCAGCTTACCTCACTCAGAAACTTAGCACTTCACGTCGGAAACTCGAGGATGTGCTTAGATTATCGGCTATTCTGGATAAAAACTGTTCTGGATTAGAGTGCCGAGGAGCACAATGTGAACAGAGTATTATTCTAGATTCACACAACTTGGCTACATACAGCACTCCTCAAATCAGTTTTGTTTCACCACGTTTCCATCGGACCTCACGTTGTACATGCCATGGTAAGAAACTAAATTTCCCAATTATATTGTGAATATTGGTTTAGAAATATCCACATAGTATCTTTATAATTTTTTTGTGTATTATGTGATATTTTTCAACGATTACCATTACTTACAATACCACTTATAATACGTGTTCTTATGATGTGTATTTGTGTACAGATGCCAGTTGTACCGTATTGTTGGAACAATGTAAGGAACAACTGTGTCCACCAGACATGCAATGTGTTTCAGTAGAGGCAACTAGAGGGCACTATGCATGCCAATGTCCACGAGGCAAACTAGGAGAATGTGCAGGTGTGATGTCAGGGACTAATCTTTGAACAAAACTAATCCACTTTATTACCATACCGTAGCAGTGTTTAGAATAACCTTCAGTATTGTGTTGCATACAGGTCATTCCTCTCTGAGTTTCTCAGGCAACAGCTACATAAAATACAGACTGACCAACCAGTTACAAATGGAGCTGAAACTTACCCTGAGGATTAGGACACTGCAGAGCCGAGGAATTATCATGTATATGCACAATGAGCGGTGCATTATTCTCAAGGTACCTACACACACACACACACACACACACACTCATACTGTCTTTTCTTATAAGTAGTAATGAAAACCTTCCTTAACTTCCATTCATTTTAGTGCCTGTATCATGCTTATCCCAATTTTCCTAGCCATAACCATGAATAAAATTAATTCATTCCATACCACTAAAACCAACCAGTAGAGCCACAGTGATATTGTGAGAAAATAGGGACCAGGCAAAATGTCCTTTCTTTGTAATACATGCTACTCATTTTACATGGGAAAACCCTTAAGCCTTGAAAGCATACAGACACTCGGATACTATCTGTGTGAACTATACAATATTTAGGCATATTGGTCTGTTTGTATATGTGTGTTTGCACAGTTGGAGGATGGGAAGTTGTGGTTCCAGCTGTCATGTGACCCTTTCCCGAGTGGAGGTGCTGATGGTCCAGACATGTTGGGGCCTGCTGGACGTCGCATCAATGATGGCAACTGGCACAATGTGGTGCTTGAACTGAATCGTAACTTCAGTAGCCTGGCACTAGATGACAGCTATATTGAGCAACGACATCCCCGTTCATTAATGCAAACCTTATCTCCAGATCGAACATTCTACTTTGGAGCACTGGTCAGTACCTGCTTTAGGGTTTCTACAATGGGCTGTTCTGGGATTCCTTGTTTTTATGGCAGTAACAACTATGTTCTGGTGTTATAACTCAGCAGTTCTTCTTGTTCACTGAACTTGGCAAGTGGTATGTTTGAAAAAAATCTACCTTTGAAATGCAGTCATAGAAGATTTTGTCCCATTAACAAATGTCGAAACTAACATTTTTTAATGTTATCTTATGACGTAATTTTGAAGAATTCTGAAAGTAGAACCCTGAAGTGCACAACTCCAACAGCCAGACAGTTTACAGTGAATATGCCTGTTCCCATAACTCGGAACAGGCAAAACTAATTATTGTTGTACAATCATAATCTAAATAGTACTTGGATGTATCTTCATCCATAAAAAATATTTGTTTGCAGTATAGAGCAGTCTTTCATATGTCTTGCACTGAGGAGAGGCTCCTGTCGGGCCACTCTGCCATAAAGCCCTAACGGGTAGAGGGCTGGAGTGATAGGTGATTAAGTGGAACTTTCTCCCATCTCCCTACTGCAGTTCTGAAGCTCAGCCACAGTGATCTTTCTTTTTTTCTTTGCCTCTCTCACCAAGGCTCTTTTGCCATGATTGCTAAGTTTTGCTGGATGACCAGGTCTAGGAAGAGTTCTGGTCCTCGCAAACTTCTTCCATTTGAGAATTAAGGCCACTGTGTAATAAGTAACATTGAGTACTGCGGAAATTATTTTTTAACCTTGGCCAGATCTGTGCCTTGCCACAGTTCTGTCTCTGAGCTCCTTGGACAGTTCCTTTTATCTCATGACTCTCATTTGCTCTGATATGCAGATAGATTTTGATAAATAAGGTAATTTAATTATGCATTCTTCACAAGTGTTTGTTACTCATATATGCAGAAGGGCTGCACAGTGGAGTAGTTGTTACTGTCTCAACTTCTTAATGATGATCAGTTTAGGTAGACGAAGATCACAGCCCAACATTTTTTAGGTTCCTAAAGCTATACTGAAAAGTTTTGTTGCAACATTCTAAATTTCCTGTAGCCTTTGATTGAAGTAAGATCTTAGTTTAGCTATTTGCCATGTTAAACATGTTCCATGATATCAAATAATTAATCTAATAAGATTATTCACTACACTTACTATAATAATTTAATAAAAACTTCACTTTGTCGAATAAATTAGTAGTATAGATTAATCTTTTGAATTGATTTTCTCGATGGCTTAAGACAAACAAATCTACTTGCCCAACAATTCTGTCATTCTACAAAGGTTGTGTTTCTTTACGTGCAACATCACACCACGTTTCTGTCTCTTTATTTTACTTAATGTTCATATTCTAAACTCCTTTTCAGGTGCGGCCACCAAACTTGCGGAATCTTGTGGTGTCCCAAAAGGTCTTGAGGGTGTATGAGGGATTCCAAGGGTGCCTTGATTCAGTCCTGCTGAATAATAAAGAGCTGCCCCTGCAGAACAAACGATCGCAGTATGCAGAGGTAGTGGAACTGACAGAGCTGAAGCTTGGCTGCATTCTCTACCCTGATGCCTGCCATCATCAACCATGTCACAATGGTGCAACTTGTAACAGTCTGCCCTCTGGTGGTGAGTCACAGTAAATACAAGGAACAGCAGAGCTTACTCAAGGCTGTGTGCAGGCATTACAGCATAATAGAAACCCTACAGTAGTAGCTGAATAAAGAGCATTAAAATGAACCGTTTTATACCTAATAATAATCATATTGCGGGACTATACTTTTAACAAATTCTTTATAAAAACTTTAACAGTATTCATTCGTTGGCAAAAGGGAAGAGTGTCTGTAAAGAAAGTATATTTTTCCATAAATTAAATAATTTAGGTTCAAAATATTAGCTATAGTTATTAATGATTTTCTAAAAAATATATTTATATTGGAGTCATTTTTACTTTTTATTTATTTTTTTATATTAATTTCAGAAATTCAAATGGAGTTCAAATGTTGTTTGTATTATACAGATTTCTTTGTTGAGTTGTTGTCATTTAGTTGATTGTACAAACTGATGACTGTAGGCATGAAGTCTCTCCAGTAGTGGTCAGTCTTAGTATGGCTTTTTAAGAACCCTCTGACTGAAGATACTGTGACAGACAAACAGGGGGGGGAAATTAAGGGAGCATCAGTGTCTCTTAACTTGGTTGAAAAAAAACATTGAAGTACAAAGATCAGAAGGTTTGATGATCAAGGCTAAAAATGAAACAAATGTGTGTGAGAGGAAATCTTTCTGAAAGCCATTAGAAACTTAGAAAGGCATTAAAAAACTTTGAAAGTTATATTTATGGATATATATTTCAGGAAATGGTAGCCACTGTAAGAAATTACTGCAAATGGGATGTTCTTGAAAAATAGCAGAAGCTTTTGTTCTGTTTTTGTATATCAGTAGCAAAGTATCAGCATAATGCAGAGCTGAAGGGTAATCCCATCTCAAGAATCACTCTCATCACCCTGCTCCTTGCCTGCAAGTTTACCTTTCACTTCCTCTCAGTAAGTGCCTCTTCCTTTCCCCATGGCCCATTGGACCACCACTCTAGCTTTAATGTTTCAGGGTGGAGTACTGGCTCAGTAGACAATTACTTAAATTGGTGGTCCTCTTGGCATCCCAGAAGATCCTAGCCATTCACAGTCCTCTGGTGGAAACCAAGTTGGGGAACCTCGGCTAATTGCGCACTTTGGAATTTAATTCTTTATTGACATTTGCATAAATCAAATCATGTATCATATTTTATGTGTGTCCGGTAGAGGAGACACCGATAAAACTTTGGAAGTATACCAGCAAGATGTAGTTAAACCTATCTAATATTGCAACACCACTTACTGCTCACAGTTTAATATATGGGGACAATAGATAAAATTTCACAGTGGCATGTGCCCGTTGCACAAAACTAGGATAAGGATATCCTGGCTCAGCTTATCTGGTTGCACAAAAACTCGATGAGGGCAATAGGGTGTGTTATGGTAAAAGTTATCATACAGATTTATTAATTACATCTAGCCTGCTCTAAATCAGGCTATGTTCAAGGTTCTATTTAATCTGATCTTTCATCTCAGTCAGCAGTTACGACAAATTGAAACCAATAATTATTTCACTGCCCACTGCAAATTTATTTCATATTATTTAAACGTTTGTGACAATACATTTTCACCATTTCAAAAAAAAATTAAATGATTTTGCAGATTCCCATAGACTACAAGGCTATGTATGCATATTTACATATATATATATTAGGGATGCACCAATGCTGGTATTAGGTATCGGGGCAGATACTGCTGTTCTGTACAGTATTGGCATCCGATACTATGAACCGATACTTAAAATATTCAAACTTTGCAATAATTTTATACTAAATGTTTATTTTTCATTTGCATTTTCAGTTTTGTGGTCATTGTTATTAATATTTTCTTTTTTTAACTAATTCACCATCATCTGTTGTAACAATCAGAGAAGAACATAAACTTGTCTTCCAATTCATTGTATTTTTTTGTGTGGTAGAAGTATCGGTATTGGTACTCAGTAACGGTAAGTACTCAAATCCAAGTATCAGTCAATCTGAAAGGTGAGTTTTTTTGCGCAATGTATCAAACACTGAAAGAAGCACAGAGACTTTCTTAAATTTAGGAAATTTATTCAACACATGCTCAAACAATAACAAAATAAATTGAATCTAGTCTAAAAGGAACTACTATACTTATTCTAAGCAATGGCTCTATGCTACAGGGATGGACAAGATTGATTGATGAATACGGAAGTAAACAGCAAGGCAATGTCACCGGACTGACCACCTCATGTGCTTACGTCGTAAGTGTGCGGAAGGGAGAGGGGGGAGAGCTGAGCAGCTCTACTCGCTCAAGCCTGCCGCACACGAGAGCAATCTGCTAAGCAAACAGTCATTCGAGGCCGCATGCTCAGCAGATAGCTCCCCGTGTCCGCCTATTTTTTGGTGAGTTTTCTGCCTCCTGAGGAGCTGAGGAGATAATCAAGCTGGTTAGATTTTTTCCGCCTCGCAAGGCTTTGTGCGCTCTCTGTGAGCTCACTGCTGCAGTGATGTGCGAGTCATGAACGAATCGTTCAAAACTCGAGAATCACTTTACTCACTCGGTTAACACTCGGTCACAGCACATTGAGTTACTCACCCCTTTCTTTCCGAGAGCTAACCGGAGCTAGCTTGAAATGTCCAGTGCTGAGTCATAGCTTGAACAAATCGCTCCATCCCACCCAGCACACAGCTCAAACGAGCTGAACGAAATGAAACAACTCACCCCTCCTCCCGGCTCACAGCTCAAACGAGTTGAACGACTCACTGACTCAGCCCTCCTCCCGGCTCACAGCTCAAACGAGTTGAACGACTCACTGACTCAGCCTTCCTCCCGGCGCACACAGCTTACGAGCTGAACAAAATGAAACAACTCACCCCTCCTCCTGGCTCACAGCTCAAACGAGCTGAACGACTCACTGACTCAGCCCTCCTCCCGGCTCACAGCTCAAACGAGTTGAACGACTCACTGACTCAGCCTTCCTCCCGGCGCACACAGCTCACGAGCTGAACAAAATGAAACAACTCACCCCTCCTCCTGGCTCACAGCTCAAACGAGCTGAACGATGTCATGAATCAACTCACCCTCTCTTTATTTATATTTTGAATTTTTATTTTGTTGATTCACTTTTAATTTTCTGTTTGTCAGATATGTCATTAATATTCTATTGAAATGAAAATAAATGTGCACTTTAGAAATCTTTTTTTTCTCATTTTTCTCTACAAGTTAAAGTAATAGTTTTCTTTTTCATTCACTTATCTTAGTAGCAAAATTGATATAAAATGAGAAAAGAATTGAGTGAAAATTTGCATTTTTTGCACTCTCTGGGCAACTGACTCAGTGACTCAAATGACTCAAAACACCCAATTTTAATGAGTTACTCATTCAGACTTGATTCAGTAAAAATAATCAAATTTATTATCACTAGTCTGCTGAGCTCAAATATTCACGCGACCAATCAAAACGTGGTCTTCGATCACATGATTCCAAGATGGCAGCCCACGGAGAAGATTACATTTTAGAAGATAAAGACTTGTGGAAATGTTGCCAAACTATACCTGTTTATATGATCAAACGACACCACATGAACAAAATGAGTAGCAGCATTTGCTCCATATCCATCTCGGTCTCAGTTTCATTCATTTTTCTGAGGTAAGGGATGGGGGCTGCCATCGAAGAGATTTTTGAATATTTTATCCACCAAGTTCGAGACTTGGTGGATAAAAAGGGTGGGCAACGGCTTGCGATGCATTGCTGCGTCATCCAGGGATGGTGTTGAGTTAACAAATTAGCTTTGAGGAGCTTGGAGGAAGATGGCGGCTGGCCCGGTGCAAGGAATGCTGGGAGACTGAGTCCAGTTACTATTATTTAGTATTTGATATTTGATATTTACTTGACTGACCCATATATATATATATATATATATAAAAACCACAGACTTCGAGAATAAATTAATATATTTAGTTAGACGAGCATGGTAATTAAAACATGTGGGCTGGTTTTGCTCGTCACGAGATCTAAATAAGCTGTTGGGGATCACCTGACACGGTACCCACAGGGTAGCAATTCATATGTATGTGCTCTGTTTTTCATCACGATTCTTTTCCAGACAATACAAATGTTCTAGGACAGCTGAAATCGCACAGTGTGATCCCAGCTTTATGATGATGATGAGAGTTGTTAAAATGAGGGTGTGGAGCATTTCGCAGAATTGTACTTCAGCTTGGGTTTCACAAACAAGGAGATAATTAATCTTTTGGTACATCAGCATCACATTGTCAGAAGTATTGGGACTTTAAATAGAATATGCAAGAAAATGCATCTTTTTAACAGAAAGAACCAGTATCATAAATTTTGGATGTTTTCCTTCTTCAGTATGGCCCTAATATACATCCCATATGATTGTGCATTAGAGTGTAACAATATATTCCTTTTTTAAATAAGCATCAAACAAAATAAGGAAAACATTACGGTTTTGTGACCACAGCGACATTTATTAGTAATGGATAGTGCAGAAAGGCTGTGATGGACTGGCGACCTGTCCAGGGTGCACCCCGCCTCTCGCCCGTTGACAGCTGGAGATGGGCACCAGCCCCCCCCCCCCCCGCGACCCCTTGAGGAATAAGCGGTTCAGAAGATGGATGGATGGATGGATAGTGCAGAAAGGAGAGAGATAGAGGGAAAGAGACATTCTGCAAATTACCGTAGGGTTGCATTGAACCCAGGAAAGCTGCTTCTATGGCTGAGGCTTCTGAACATGGGGCGTCTGTCTTAACCACTATGCAATGTGACATCTCAATCAATAAGGATTGTTATTAATTCTCTGACCATGTTCAGCTTGCTCTGTTGGCAGCAGAGCTAAACAGCCCAACAGAATCCAGGATCGGTTCCTTCATGCTGGGTCTTCCCTTCCCCCTCTCTTTTGCTTTCAATAGTTTAGAAACCATTGAATGGCTTAGCACCAAAGTATGTTGAAGATCTGTTATCACTCAAACGACCCCCCTCCCCCCCACACACACCGTCAAGTCTAGTCTACTAACCATCAACAAATTAGGCCATGTCCACACGTAGCCGGGATTTTTTTTTTTAACGAAGATTTTCCTCTGCTCCTTAAAAAAATACATCCACACATATGGGCGACTGTGGCTCAGTGGTAGAGTAGTTGGCTTGCAATCGGAGGGTCGTAGGTTCGATTCCAGCTTCCTCCAGTCACATGTCGATGTGCCCCTGGGCAAGGCACTTAACCCCCAAATTCTACATTGTCCTACCGAGCCATGTTGGGTGTCGGTGTATGAATGCGAGTGTGAATGGGTGAATGCGGCTTCAATGTAAAGCGCTTTGAGTGGTCAGTATGACTAGAAAAGCGCTATATAAGTTCAGTCCATTTACCATTTACCATAACTGGATAAATGTGTTTTTCAGTACATTCATAGACGTAGCAAACCTGTAGGGGGCAGTAGTTCTCCCAAATCCTATCCGCTCAGAGTAACTTTCTGTCCTCTATCTTCAGCACGCAGCAATCATGCAGCTTGTAAAAGCAACAAAACGTGCTTTAACAATGGATGATACTAATGCAGCTCTAAAGTTTTTTGAGAGTAAACACAGGTCACACAAGTAATGTTGGAGCATTTTTTGCCACGGATAGTGACGTTATGGCTCTTAAAACTGTGCTTTCGCCCATCCACACGCAGATACTGAAAACGGAGAAAAAGCAAATCTCCACTTTAGCTGGAGTTTTAAAAAAAATTAGTTTTTGGTGCCGAAAAATCTCAGTTTACGTGTGGATGACAGGACCAACTGTAGAAAAATATCTCCGTTTTGTGAGATACCCAGCTACGTGCGGACAGGGCCTTAGAAACAGGCATGAAAAAGCAGCTTTCAGTTTGGAACAAACGTCCAGACTACCTGAAAGCTGCTGAAACACTGAATTCCATTAAATCAAGGCTAAAAACTCATCTGTTTAGAGATGCCTTTGATTAAGCGTTTAATATTAGCTGGGATGTCATAGGTTTTAATGTGTCATGTGTTATGTGTCTCTAATGTTGGATTTTATGCTTTTACTATTGTTTTATTGCTGCTTCTATTTGATCGCCTAATAACCCAAAGCACGTAGAATCGCCTAGAATTTTTTCTTTGTGAATAAAGTTTCTTTACCTTGCCTTGTCTGTCTATTAATATGAACAACAGAATGGGGACAATCACAAGGTTGAAATGTAGGGGGGAATTAACTTAAATAACATGAAAAGAAATATAAATAATAATCCATGTTATTTAGATTTACTTTATTTGCTCATGTATTCATGTATTATATTCCCTTGACAATTTCCCCCCATATTTTTAATCCTTTATTTGTGCATCATTTTGAGCTTGTTTTTTTAAACCTAAGTTTTTATTTAAATTTTAGAGTAATTATTTTAATCATGTATTTATACTGCATTTATCTTTAATTTTGTCTTTTTTTTTATAACAAGCTCTTGTGCAACCTGTTTCAGTTTTTGGTGGCTTGATTTTGTTATTTTTAACATACCCCTTTTTTCCTTTTTATTAGTTTTATGAATGTCTTTGTATGTATAATATATTAGTAAGATACAGCAGACACTCTTCTGATTTGCCTAATATAACGCATCAATCACTTTTTCCTCTTTACAACTTTTTGTCTTTCAGGGTATACATGTACTTGTAATCCCCAGTACACCGGAGGTAGCTGTGAAATGGAGATTACGGTGTGTGTTCCCAACCCCTGTCAGAACAGTGGCGTGTGTAAACCCATCGGCAACGCATTCCTCTGTAGCTGCAGGAGAGGTTTCAGGGGCCTTATGTGAGTTCCAACCCAAACATCCAAAGGGTAACATGAAGGAGAATTTATGCTGGGCTCATGTGAATCATCACAGCTCACACTTTATGCTTTCCAGGGATTTTTTCCCCCATCTGTTCCTAAATTTTCTTTAGAGAGATTTATAGCCTACTTAATGCAGTCAGATCACTTCTATTTAACTTATTTCCTGATTCTCCAAATCTGGCAGTTATCAAATGATTACAGTCAATTCCTGATACCAACTATTACTTTTTAGGCCAGATTTGTTTGGGTATCTTTTTTCGGACGAAATCATGAAGGCGATTACTTTTTGTAATTAGTGCGGTTCTCTTCTGATATATTCTTTTTTAGAGGATCTGAAACATTTAAGGGTGACACAAAAAAAAAAAACCCTGAAGAAATACTTCTCCACAGCAGTGTAAAGTGTAAAATAAATCATTCTAATTCTGTTAGTTCATTAGACATACACACTCTGATGTCACAGACTGTCTGTAAACTCACCTGACCCTCACAATCACGGCAAATAGACTTATAAAAAATATCTAGGATTTTTTTTATTATTTGATTATATTGAAAATAACTGATTCCAAAGATGTTTCCTAAAAGAATTACAGACCTCTTCAATGTTGTTTCTGGTATTTTCAAACATACATAAAAGACTCTGGGCTTGATTTATCTAAATTCCAAATACGGTTTTTCTCAGTCGCTTTGGTGCTTTTCTCAGATCAGAATGAAAATTCTCACAACTATTAGTTCAACCTCCACAACATAGAGTCGTTTGTCCACATCATCGTCGCAGTTTCTCATTCCTTTGAACAAATTGCAAATGCTTTTGGACATGTATCAGTTACTTTCATACAATTCTCTGCTGTTTTATAACATTATCATTTGCTTATGTCAAGTAAGTCAAAATGAAACATACCTATAAATGCTGAATAGTCATTCCCTATAAAACTAATAGTCTTGATTTCATTGCTTGACCCATTACATACAAAATTGTTGAACTGGTTGTTATAATTAGTCAAGCTAATTTCATACATTGCTTTATCTTTTTTTTTTTTTTGTCTGAAAATGTCAACAATTGCTTTCAGGTGAACTTCAGCTTTCACTCATAAGGAGGAGTATGAAGCATTGTAGTTGTAACCAATGACAAGCCACTTGTCCACAGTCACTCAGAGCTGAATCCTATGAACCCTCACTTGGAAAGCATATATAAACCAGGCAGGACATAGTGTGAACCATTTCTACAATTCTGTGACACAAAAATGGAACGTCAGCGTCGTGGAGGAGGGGTGAGAATCCGTAGAGGAATGGGAAGGGGACAAAACCGGGGCAGAGGAAGAAGAGGTCAAGTACATATGCAAATTTCTTATGAAATTAGGACTACACTTGTACACCATGTTGTGAATCACGACCTCACTATGGCTGAGGCTGGTCAACGAGTACAACCAAATGCAGGAAGAACGACTGTGTATATTCATATTCACTGTACATTACTATAATTTTAGTCTGCAACACATAAGACTACAAGACAACCTCCCAGGGGGCCTGTTTTAACTCCACAACAAGAGGAAGCAATTTGTGCAATAGTTAGTACAAACAATGCAATAAGATTGAGAGAGATTCAAAGTGCTGTTATAGATAATGACAATATCTTTGGTAATATTGAATCTGTTTCAATTGCAACAATTGACTGAGTGTTTAGGATCAATGAAATGCTCATGAAACAACTTTACAATGTCCAGGAATAATTTAAATTCAGTTTACAGTGCACAGTAAAGTGACTGTATTAGAATTGAAAATACCATATGCAGTAAATATGTGAAACATACATAGGTATGTGTCTTGCACTCAGTTACCTCACTAAATACAGTAATGTGTAACTTTAATGTAGTTTTCAAATGTCTGTATAGGTGTATAGTGCTGTCTTGAGCATTTTTAGGTTGTGTCACCAAGATCTGACTTTTATGCACTGTAAAACACAGAGAAAGTAAACTGTAACAAGGAAAACATGACATGATTTTTTTGTTCATACACAATGGTGTCAGGACTTATTATTTTGATGACACAGACAGTTTCGTTGTCATGTATGCTTTCTTTTGAGGAATCAAATATTCATTTTGAGCAAGTGACGCACTTTTGCAGGTTATCCACTAGGTTTTGCAGTTTGTACTAATTGCTCTGGGAAATGCACTAACTGTTGTGCAAATGTTAATAGTGATGTGAGAAATGCACCAAAGCGACTGAGAAAAACTGTAACGAGCAAAAAATTGTGTGCGTCACAGACATTTACGCCAGTGCATCGCCCTTCATTTGCGGTAAAAAGTACAGGGTGCCAGTGGTGGACTTTCCAATTGTGGTGTTCTTGAGCAAATGCCAGTTGAGCTCCAGGGTGCTGGGTAGAGGGTGACACCGGAAATAATTGTCGCTCCCCTCCCCGTCCCGATCCCCAAAAAATACTCCCGTCATGTCCTGATCACGTGACAGCCCCACAAAGAAAATCTTGTCCCGAAAAAATCCAGAGAGAAAGACTCCCGTCCCGACCCGAATCCCGTAGATTAGTAATTTACCTCCTATGGCGCTCGCTCCCCCCGCCCCCTTTAAACCATAGCGTAGCACAGTATCAAAGATCATCTATTTAGCTTTATCCGCCGTCTTTAACCATATCCTGCATTCTCGTTGTTTGGCCAACTTACCACGTCATGAATGGACTCGATTCGTCTGACTACCAAACTATTAAGATACACGCATTTTCAGTCGGATATCATATGCTTACCAGTTTATCCAGGTGGTGTAGCAACAACGTAGTAGTTTCAGTTTTGGTGCGTGCAGTGTAGCAGACCCGATGGAATTGCATTTTGCAGCGGAGTTAATAACCACACACATTGGCACCGCAACGCAGCGTCATTTTTTTAAAGCTAATTCCCTAATAAGACAAGATAAATGTAAAAAAAAAAAATTTTTTAATTATAATTTCCGTTTTCCCGTCCGATCCCGTGAATTATTTCCTGTCCCGTCCCGATCACGTTACCAACAGTGAAATTGACTCCTGTCCCGCGGGAATCCCGCAGGAATCACGTGGCCCGTGGGAATCCCGAAAAATTGTCACCCTCTAGTGCTGGGCAGTGAGCACAGGGTCCACTACAGGACGTCGGGCCCTCAGGCCATCTTCATGAAGTCTGTTCCCGATTGTTTGGGTATAGACATTCACAACATTGGCCTACTGGAGTTCAATCTGTAGGGCACGGGCAGTGCTCAGCCTGTTCCGCCTTGCACAAAGGAGCAGGTATCGGTCCTGCTGATGGGTTGAGGACCTTCTAGGGCCCTGTGCAGCTCTCGTCCACCGCTCACACACGCCACAACAGCTGTATCATCTGAGTACTTCTGGATGTGTGAGGACTCTGAGTTGTATCTGCAGTCTGATGTGTAGAGTGTGAACAGAAAAGGAGCCAAAACATTCCCTTGTGGGACCCCAGTGCTGCATCCCAGTGCCCCAGAAACACATCTCCCCAACCTGACGTATTGAGGTCTGGATTTCTGGTAGTCCATAATCCAGGATGTCAGGGAGGGGGCTATACCCATACCCATAAGTTTGTTGCCCAGTATGGAGGGCTTTATGGTGTTAAAAGCGTTGGAGTGTTCCTGATAGGCAAACTGCAGTTTCATTCTACAGACAAGGAGGCTCTCCAACAGCTCTACCGGTCGCCCTATTTTGGGAACCAGTATGAGACATGAAGTCTTCCACAGCAGTGGGACATTTTCTATCTGAAGGCTCAGACTGAAAAGTCTCTGAGGAGGAACTGCCAGATGTCCTGCACAGTCCTTCAGAAGCCTTGGACAAACTCCATCCATTCCTGAGCTCAACTCCAACCTCTTCTGTTATCAACAGTTGGAGCAGCTCAGGATGCAGGGGAAGGGGGACAGCACAGGTGTTGAAGGAGGAGTGAAAGCAGCCACAGATGTGGAGGTGGAGAAAGCAGCCACAGATGTGGAGGTAGAGGAAGCAGCCACAGACGTGGAGGTAGAGGAAACAGCTGTAGATGTGGAGGTGGAGGAGGCAGATGCGGAGTTGGAAGAGGCAACCATAGACATGGAGGTGGATGAAACAGCCACAAACGTGGAGGAAGTATCCGCAGACGTAGCCACAGATGTGGAGGGAGCAGCCGCAGACATGTTGGTGTAATAGGCAGACGTGGAGGTGGAGGGAGCAGATGTGGAGGTGGAGGAAGTAGCCGCAGATGTGGAGGAAGAAACAGTAGATGTAGCCGCAAATGTGGAGGTGGTGGGAGCAGCCTCAGACGTGGAGGTGAAGAAAACAGCTGCAGACATTGAGGTGGAGGGAGCATCAGTGTCAAACCTGATGTAGTACTGGTTGAAGGAGTTATCAATGTCTACTTCATCTTCTATAGACTGGGCATTCTTCATCTTATAGCCAGTGATGGTCTTCATCCCTCTCCACACCTCCTTGATGTCTCTGTTCTCCAGCTGTTTCTCTATTGTCATCTTGTAATTCACCTCAGCATGGCTCAGAGTCTTTTTTTAGTTCCTGTTGCTCACTCCTCTGCTTCTCCGAATCACCATCCTTGAACAGCATCTTCTTCTGATTAAGGAGACCCTTAAAGTCACTGGTGATCCATGGTTTATTATTAGGATAGCATCTAACACTCCTAACCAGAATCACAGAGTCCCTACAGAAGGTGATGTAGTCAGCAATAATCAGGGGCGGATCTACTGGGGTGGCATAGGGTGGCAGTTGCCACCCTAAAAGAAAGCCATGCCACCCCAGCTGCCACCCCAGCCAGCGGCTATGAAATCACTAAATAGTTGTGTAAAATCGTAGCTGTGAATTAATTTGGACTAATTAACATTCCTAAATATGACTAAAAAAACCTAAAATTTTTAGTGTAAAGGAAATTGTCGTAGCGGTTATACACTAGGATATGGTGCCACCCCAGAAATATCCTTGCCACCCTCTTGCCACCCCAGAAATATTTTTCTAGATCCGCCCCTGGCGATGATATCAACACTTCTGTCTATGACCATCTCTTGCTCCTCCAGCTGCACAACCCAGTCTGTGCACTCAAAGCAGTCTCTCACTGCATCACTTGCCTCTGATGACCAATTCCTGAAAGTTGTTGTGATAACAGGAATTGTCTGTACATGAGGTTTGTATGTGGGTTGGAGATAGACCCTGTTGTGATCAGATCTGCCCAATGGAAGGAGTCTTTACCTTGACTCTGGCTCTCCATCCATGAAACGTCCCCCTTAATTCTGTTGGAATGGGATGTTTCAGTCCATGTTTTGTCCTTGATGGTTTCAACAGTTCTTCCTTTGTTTAAACTTCTTTATTAGACGCCGTACACATTCTTTTGAAAAAAGCTAACAAATATATTATTTTCAACAAAAATAGTAAAGTAAGAGTAGTTAAAAAGTTTGTCAGCTAGAAAAAAAAATTTAATTTAAGCTTTAAAGGTGGCTATCAGCTACATATTACGCTTCACTGAAATTACACACCACTTACGCATCCGGCGGAAAGGAGGGGTTAGATTTCTATATGCTACAATTCCAAATCGTGAACCGGCTCGGAGGTAAGAAATCCAACAACAGCCGCCCACGACCTGTTGCTAAATTCGAACGTTTCAAGCATAATGAACAAGTAAAAGGACAGGCCAGAGAGCTGCGGGGGATGAATTACAGCGTTAATTACCAATTTCCAAAAGAGATTCTGGAGAGAAGACGCATATTATTTCCAATTCGGAATAAATATATCATTTAAGGCAGCAGGGCTATAGTTACAGTAGATAAACTGTATGTTAATGGTCAGTTGTTCAGGGACCCCCAGCTTACTCCTTGGCTTTATTAACAGAAATGTCTGTGTTAATAAAGCCAAGGAGTAAGATAATAATCTCCAAGGAGTTTTTTTATTTGACAACTGTAACTTAATGTAAGCACATCACAGCAGGCTGTTTATGTTTGTAGACGTAGGGAGGGATCAGGCTATGCACTGGGTTCTTTTTTCTCTCTATTTCACATGCACGTCACCAAATTTCTTTGTTACTTTTTTGTCTTCCACTATCACTTCCTCTATCACTTACACACTTTTCTCTTAGAATAATTATATATCTCTATCACACTCTCATTCTTAACACATCCATAACTCTCTTCTTCTCCCAATATCTCTGCTTTGGGACTCTCAATCAGCCATATCCATGATCAATCCAAGGTTGCTCCTGTGTTTTTCAGTTTTGTTGGTGATATGAAATCTTTAATGTGTGTCTTTCCTCCATGAATTTTCTCAAATTTCTAGCATGGAATGGTCATAGATCTGGCAACAGACATAAAATAATTAATTAATTGACGTGTTCAGCTCAGCTGCAGATGATCTTAAATCAACTGAGTATCCCAATGTATTTTGTCCTTGCTTTAATTCTATACAATATGAGTAGCAATGTTGATAAATAAAAATAATAATTTTAAAGTAATAGACAGTTACAGATCCAGAGGGTAGATTTGTGATATTAAACTATTTATACATAACCAAAGATTATGTGTAGTTAGTGTATATGGCCCAAATGTTGGCGACCCGTTATTCCTTCATGCCTTTTTCTTCGATTCTGGCGGAAGGATTGAACATGGATTGCTTACATCTTTTTGGGGGCGACCTCAACTTTGGTTTAAGTGCAGAAATATACAGGCTTTGTACAGCAGGGACGATTACGGACTTTGTGATGCTTGGCAATTTCTTCATCCCGCCGACAGAAAATACACTTTTTTTTCAAATGTTCACCATTCTTTTTCTAGATTACACTATTACTTAGTCAGCAGCTCACTGTTAAATAACATATCAGACACTGAGATACATCCTATCAGTGTTCACGCTCCTGTCTCTTTAAATCTGGTAAATAAAAAAGTAACCTTTCAATGCAAAAATTGGAGATTTAATGTATCATTACATGAGAATGGAGAGTTTATTAAATATATTGAAAAAGAATGGACTTCATACTTGGAACTTAATGAACTCCCAGGTATGTCGCCATCCACTCTCTGGGACGCATGGAAAATTGTGATTAGAGGTGAAATAATCTAATTCTCTTCAAATAAAAAGAAAAAAAAAGAATAAACATCATGCACGCTTACCAGTCAGCAAAAAAAAACTATGTTGGTGGCCACACACCCAGGGCACATTATCAATCAGACAGGACCCCCCACACTCTCGCACACAGTTTATTAAACCGAGGGTACAGATTAGTAATCCATGCGCACAGTTTTATAATCCCTGCAATTGTTTTATTAAACTGAGGGTACGGATTCTTACCCCCTCAATATTATTTCTGCACCTGACCCCTGCAGGGCTCCGGAAGATAACCTAAGCCACTTTAAGATTTAGCAAAAAGGAATATTTTTAGCCTGGTTTTAAAGTAGACATGATCCCTGACATGATCTCTGTTCAGATCAACAGATCTCTGTTTTATGGTGGAGCTTGACTGTTAATCAAACCTCCATCAAGACGAAAAAAGGAGAAATATATATAAGATATGCTACAGCATTTTGGATCAGCTGAAGGCTTTTAACTGGACTAAATCATCATTGGACAGAATATTTCTAATTTTGGAGATATTCTGGCATTGAAAGAAAGAAATCCTATAAACCTTTTTAATATGGGATTTGAATTTCAAATCCTTTTCAAAAACAATATAAATGTTCTTTATTTTATTATCATTATTATTATTTCTTTCTTTTTCAAAGACTCTGGTCCAAAAACGACAACTTTTATCTTGGCAGAATTTTTAAGATGAAGGTTTTGTTTCATCCAGGTTTCTGTGATTCATCAGGATTTATGGACAGATTTAGCTAACTATCATCAGCATAATAGTGGAAATTTATCCAATGCTGTGTGATGATTTTACCAAATGGAAGCATATGTATAGTAAAGGAAATTGGTCCAATCACAGAACCCTGTGGTACTCTATATGAAACCCTGGAGTGTGAAGATTTATCATTTACATGGACAAACAGGAATTTGTGGGACAAATATGATTTTAACCAAGCTAGTGCTGTTCTGTTAATCACAACAATGTAAAGCCTTTCTAAGAGAATATTGTGCTTCTGCAAGTGATATCAGCAGCTTGTCTTATGCTATACATCATGCTTTGCTCCATGGGAGAAGGTTTGACTGAACTGAATGATTCTGGTATGGTCAGAATACAGTGGACAGAGACCTTTAAAAAAGAATAAATTTATCAAGTTATAAGCAGTTAAGTAATGAAAAGTAACACTCAAAGCAGAAACATCAATTAAACCCAAAAGTCAAGCACTCCAGGACGGTGACAGAAGCCTTTATTAGAGATCACAGAAACCTTTTTAGATCCTGTATTTTTGTTTAATATGATGAATCTCTGCTAACAACAAATAATAATACATTTTAGATTAGAATATTACATCAGAACGTTCAAAAACAACAAGTTTTAATACAAAAATGGTTTTCACTAAAATTATGTTAAATGCTGGTGTATAGGTTATTTTATAAAAGGTACCTTTAATTTCATCATAACACAGATTTTAATCCCTTAACTCTGGTTGTTGGTTTTATGGTTGCTGCTTGGTTCTGACCTGTCCACCTCCCAAATAGTGATTAGGGCCAGTGGCTACAGCTCCTTCTGAGTGCTTATAACACCTTTTAGACGGTGTCCTAACATCTTTGTATTGCAGTTTTTCCCATCATGCAGACTACATGCATCCCATTACAAGACAGTTTATCAACTTCATTCTTATACTTAACCTTTTATTTAGTGTAACTTGCTGCCATTTTACACAGTGTAAATACTGGCTCAATTGTAGCTTCAGATACATAACAGACAAACCAGGAAGTTGCTGTTAACCTAGCTGGTCCAGACCACGATGAAACAGCAAGTCACACTGTGCTGGAAAATGCCATGACAACCAGTCATTTGTGTATTTTACACTAAACTGAATGAGACAAGTATTCTGTATTAATACCTTGAACCGGGTTTAATATTGCAGAAATCCAGAATCTATCCTCCTGGAAACAATATGAGATTTGTTTGCATTAATCTATGCTGTAGCTGCTAAATAGAATGACTACTGATCTCCCATCATTTCATTCATTTTGCAGATGTGAGGAAGATGTGAATGAATGTGACCGAAACAACCCTGAGGGTGATTGTGAGAATGGAGGCACCTGCATCAACACTCCAGGCTCTTTCTACTGTAACTGCACACCTGGCTTTGTGGGCCAGCGCTGCACTTTACGACCTGTCGTTGTCCCGAACATCCAGGCTGGCCATGCTGTGGTTGGCAAAGAGGAGCTGATTGGCATTACTGGAGTGCTTTTTGTCATTATCATCCTTATTGTCCTCTTTATTGTTTTCCGCAAGAAAGTTTTTAATAAAAACTACTCGAGGAACAATCTATCTCTGGTCCAGGACCCAGCCACTGCAGCGCTTCTCAACAAGGCCAGTTGTGTTCCATTAAAGACTTTACACTGCACACCCGCAGACCATCAAAACCTGTACTCAGAGTCAGGTATACAGCCCGACCTGATGGGAGGAGTTGGTGTAATTGGACCTCCACAGGTCCCTGTGAGACCCATGGCATACACACCTTGTTTCCAAGGAGACCCACTGTTGAAGTTGGAAAAGCTGGCAGAGAAACAAACCCTGGAGCATACCGAGATGAGCACCTTTCACCCTGAATCCCCAAGAATTCTGTCTGGAACCATTAGGAGAGGGGTGGTGGTGTGCAGTGTTGCCCCCAACCTGCCACCAGTCTCCCCTTGTCGCTCAGACTGTGACTCCATACGCAAGAGCCCTTTGGCAAGTGATGATGGTGAGTTTTACACAAGCTCTGGGTGTAGGTTACAGTCAGTGGGTTTACATGCAGTAAGAGAAACAGAACTATTGCCTCAGTGTGACTTATTTCAGACTTTTGAAATGCATTTATAAGCCTTAGTCCAGCTGGAGTTGAACCAAACTTGCCTACTCTTACTTGAGCCAACACAACCAGATAAAGTGGTTAAATTTCTCTACATGTAAATGGTATCCCACATACGTTGAGCTATTACTTGCCTTGGCACTTACTCTTCCAGAAGTAACGAGTCCACAGAAGCTGGAACAACAACAACACAGCAGCTACAATAAGTGTGACACAATCAAACTATACAGTACTTACGAAATGCAGTGTGCTGCAGCCTTATTGCTGTCAATTTCTTAGCTTATTGTGCATATCCTGCTTTTACTCCATCTGCTTCAATCTCGCCAACCTTTTTTTTCTATTTGAGTGAGGCTATACGGCAATAGGAAAAATGCCAACACAAAAGATCCTTGTCACCACCTACCATTGTGGAGTCGATGGCACTTAATTCAATAATTCAGTTTACTTACAGAAAATGTATACTCGGGTAAATATTCCTGCTATGGTTGAGGTATTAGATCAATCATAGCCATAGCTTGATTTAGATGTGCATTTACATGCACTGACTGTCAGTAAGGATGTAGTTAAATACAGTCTGCAGCAGACTGTAACTTCTAGCTGTAGTGTGGTAATGCATATATTGCACAAGTTAATTTAACACCTGTCATAGATAACAATCATTTTTCAACCTTCTAAACAAATTTCCTTCTATTTAAACACATCAGACAAACCCGTGCTTCTTTATCAACATTAATTTAAATATTCAAAAATATAATTCAGCAATGATCCTTTCCTCCTTACAGTTGTTGGTTACTTTGCTCAGACACAACTTTTCTATTTTTCTCTGAGACTGAGATTAAAGTTTTGTGATGGACACACCAAAACGTTGAGTTTGTTGTCTCCAAGGCCCTTTGAAACAGTTTTGGCCGTATCCACATTAGTTTGGATCAGTTTGGCTGTTTGAGACTGGGTAAGTCTTAATGGGGTCAGAGCTACCAAGGTGTGTCTGAGAAATTGTCTATAAACCTTCTGGAGTGATACCCAAAATGTTTTACCCAAGTCATACAATTCAAAGGCTGTCGACAGATACTGAGGAAATATATATATACATTTCAGTCACGAAAAGAAAGTAGTATAAAAATGTCCAACAGTAGGACATTAAGGTATTGTGAGGGAGAAAGGGAGGGAATAAAGCGAAGATGTGGGACTATGGCTAAATGGAATTCGATAAGTTATGCCACAGAGTCAATACCTGAACCACTAAAATTTGTTATTAGAATTCTTTAACAACGTGATGTGTTCTCTCACAGAGAAAGGGTAAAACAGCTGAAAATTGTAACTAAAAGGGCTGAGATTAGAGGGCAAGTTACTGTGAGAAAAAGAAATCGAAAGGAAAGATTTGAAAAAGGCATCATACCAGAAATGACCTGTGTCCTTCAACAGTTGTGTTTTGTGTGATTAACGTGATAAAAAGATGTATGAACTATTTACTGGAGGAGGTTAGAAATTTTGATAGTTTTTTGCACAAAAAATCGTGTTTAGAATATGTTTAGAATAACTTGGTGAGTTAAAGCCTGTAGTTCCTTGCCATCTCAGGGCTGACAAATTACCTTAAAAGAAGAGGCAGAAGAACATGGAGCCCTGCAGTCACCCACTAAATCCCTCCGCCTGATTCAAACTGGCTGTGTAATGTGTGCAGCCCGGTTTCGGTACGGACGAAAAAACAGGGAGTCCAATCAAAGCATTCAAACCGGCTGCTATATGAGTTCAGTGAGGATGTTGAGCTCAGTTAACTTTCCAGGTCAAGTCTATTTTTTCCAGATACTGTGTGCAGATTTTAATGAAGTTAAAGAAATAACAAACATATTTAGTGTTAATAGAAAATGATCAAAGCACATAACTTAGCTCCTTTGCTAGTTAAAGTTAAAATTATTTGGATATTTAAAAGACAAAAAAGCAACATAAGACTTGACATTAAAGTATATCAAAGTGAAGTGTACTTAACCATTGTATTACAACCCAAAGGGACTAAATAATGTTCTACAAAAGTACAAGAAGGCGAGTGTGGCTTTTGTTTACAATCCTTTCTTTATATATGTGTGGATGCATAGCAGATAGGTTGGGGGTGAAGGGGGGTTATAGCTGTGATCAGTGTTTTTATTGTGGGTTGAGGGGGTTCCATTTTAATCTGTAAAGCACTTTGAGAAGCTTTGTAGTTTGAAAAGCGCTTTATAAATAAAGTTTGATTTGATTTGGTACTCAGGCTGGAACAAATTTCTGGAGATGTTTCGCACACAATTCCGCAGGTATGAATTGCAGTCCGTGCGGCAGCTGTATAGAAAACGTACTGCACATGTACCACACCCGGTTTGAATCAGTTAGTAATCTTTCTTTTGCTTAGAAATACGAAATAGGAAGCATTGCAACATACGCTCAATCAAAACTGTGGCCTCTTACTTTTGGTCTAATAGAAGCGAGTGACCCACATTTCAAGTATGTATACTGGAACAATATCTTTTCTCCTGGAAGAACTGTACAAGAAACAGTGCAGACTATTTTCCATTTAACTAAGTACCTTTGAACTATGTTTATTTAGTTTAGTATACCCTAAAAAGTTCCCAAAGCATATTTAATACTACCAGCTTCCAAAAATATGCAGTTCCTTTACTAGTGTAAAAAAACAGCAACAATGTAAAGAAAGTTGGTAGAGTAGGTAAAACAGTAAACTACTGTAGTACTTTTAAATAGAATTCCCTTATTTATGTCTTCCTGCAGATAAAGTGGTCAACATGGCAGAGGGGGGAACATGTTTATCACGTAGCAACAAAGGCAGTAACTCAGAGGTCCAGTCCCTGAGTTCATTTCAGTCCGACTCCTGTGAAGATAACGGTAAGAGAAATTCTTCAATCACACAAATTGTCGTTTTCATAACAGTCATGTGTGGCTTTTTTTCAAAGCTTACATTTGCTTGTTCTTCATTTGGTTTAATCAATTCAATCCTCTATTTGAAAATTCTACTCATCAGACCCAACATTTGCATCTGCCTACATTGCTGTTAGCTTTCAGCTTGTGTTGTTTTATTGAGAAGTCGATGTCATAAAAGTCAATCAAAAACAGGCTTTCATTGAGTTCTTAATTTTACTTTTGCTGTTCAAAGGACAAGCTTTAATTTGTCTTCTTTGAGCAATTTCAGTGTTTTTCATCTGTTTGGATTTGTGATGCTGTTGTACTATTGGATTCTTCATCACTCACTTATCTAAACGGTATTCCAGGTCTTCAAAAATATTTTCTGACTGAAAACCTGTTTAAATCAATTTTCTAAATGTAAAAGAAAGACATTTTATCATGAAATATTACAGAGCTTGCATCCACTGCAATATGTTTTTGTTCTATAGCTAAAAATGCTTGACATGTTTTGTTTTCAATGTGTTTCTCATTCTCATTGTACAGCCAATAAATATACTCTTCAGCGCCTGTGCTTCTAAACATGTATACAAATAATCATTCAATTAAATCATGAGTGCATTGTAAAGCCTTATGAAATAAGGTTTCTATTAGCTGAAAACAAAGACGACTGTGATCCTGGAAGGCTCTGTGTAGCTGTTATCTTCCAACCCACTCTGCTTTTATGTAATCTGAACATTTGTTTATGTCTTCATATTGCAGTTGCTCTCTACACAGCCCAAATGCAGTACATCACCAATCTCTCTTTAATTATCCTGATTTGAGTTTCATAGATCTAAAATTACTGTATGTTCTCATGTTTTTTGTTTCGTTTTTCAGTTCCCCTATTAGAATTGAGAGAATAGTTTATTTCATGGTTAGGACCAACTCCAGCTCTTCTCAATGTAGAGTTTTGATATTAAAATGGACATGAAAGTCTGGGGAGAAAAAAAACTAATTGACTATGTTTAGAAAGGTGACAGTCTAGCCTGTATGGCTTATAGATTAAAGGATTCCAGTCTGAACGACATGTATGGATGATAGCTTTAAGGAGAATTGGCGGAAAATAACTTATAGATGGGTATTGCTTTCATGAAGCCAAACTGGAAAAGCTTATGCTGCATTCAGACCAAGCCCATGCGTCAGCGTCAGGTGCGGCAAGATTACATGTAAAGTCTATGGTAGAGTACGTCAGAGGTCCATCAAGGGCTCTGCGTTGCGTTGAGTACGTTGGCTCTGTCAACGTCGCTTGCGTTTCATACGGCGCTCCTAAGGAGGAACAGAGAACCTGTAGTTGGTGTCCTGGTAGGAGATTTAAGCTCCGATGCGGCCGAGGAGGTCGTAAAATTAGGTGCGGGACAGACGGAAGTAGCACTGAAAGCTAACCTCCTCCATACGCAGCTCCTGGAGCAAATGGTTAAACTCCCCAAACTCTGAACGCTTCTGAATAATGGGCGCTGATGCACCCAATGTCAACGTTGTCTAGCTTTAACTAGCAAATAAAGCCAAGCCACTTTCTAGTTACGATCCACCATAGTGCAGAACCTACGTCAACAGAGGAAGCCCCGCCCATGCGTTGTTTTTTCCTCAGAAGCAGGCTATGGAAGCCAAAAAGTACATACGTCAAACTTCATCCGTTGGATGCATTGCCTGACGCAGACCAAATGTGCAGTGTGAATGCACCATAATGAACACAATGAGTAAACCCAAAATATGATAAATCATTGAATTCACATGGGCATTACATTCTTTTATTCCAGGAGTAAGAAAATAAAGGCAATGCTAATTATGTGGTTATGAAAGGATACACTCGACTGTATCCTTTCATGCCCATGTAATTAGAATTGCCTATATGTTAATTTCCCTATGTAGCTCAGTATTTTTGAATCAATTACGGAGAAGAATTGCTGCATGATTTATCTGACTGATATATTCAGATAGTATTTCAATATAATGTTTGAGCCAGTTTATTCTTACAACATATGAGCTATTATGAGCCCTGATCAGGACAAAATAAATTCCTGCTGGTGGCTAGTTTTAATTAGTAATGTAACACCTATTCTGTACAGTAGACCACTGGTAGAAGGATAACGTTAAATATAAGGTATATCATCTGTGGCATCCTGCTATCACCAGGCATTAGTGTTGCTTACCTTGCTTTATAATTGCTAATAGATGTAAATGTCATTTGTGTGCATTTTATCTAAAAAGGAAAATGAAGGAAGACTTTTGGACTCAGGTAACCCTGATCACAGTGTTTCTGTCAGTACAGCATCAATACAGTATTAGCATGAGGCTCAGCCCTCATCAACAGCTTTCTTTCTCTATAAATGTCTATTACTTAAAAAATGTATCTGCTCCTTGTTTCCTTCTTCAAGCCTCCATTGTGACTGTCATTCGACTGGTCAATGATGCAGTTGACACAATCGAAAGTGAAGGTACCATGTCTTATCTTTCTTGTGTCTCTTCACTTGCTGTTCCAGTCTTGAATAACTTCTCACTTATACAGATTATCACTTTTATTAGCTAGACAACCAGAGCCAAACTCATACCTCACATTAGAATCTTTTGCCTTTGTTCAATGATGGCTACTGTCACGCAGCTTGTAGATGTGTCCCCACATAAGTGTGTCAGCTCCTGCTAATGACTTAATCCTTTGATATTATTGAGTTCAAACAGTAATACATCTAAAAGTTGCAGGACACCACCCATGAAGGTTTTGACACTACATCTGCAGGGACTCTTCTCCTGTTTGAGATGTGCTTCCTGACCTTTAGGTAAAATATTATTATTGCAGCAGCATAATCTCACACTGGAAAAGAGTGGAAAAATCCAAATTTAATTTAACTAGATCTATTTAAAGGGTGGTAAAATCCAGTGTATATAGATAATTGTTTTTTCAATTGTAAAAACGTTTGGTACTCCTATCATTTTAACCTGGTTAAATGTTTAATTATGTGTTTTTAGAATCTGTACTAGTTTTAGGAACTTAGAATTAGTTCTCTATGATTTTGTTTCCCTAGGGTATAAATATGGTGTGACAAACAGATTTATTTGTTTTAGTTATAAAAAAAACCTCAGATTTAGTTCAGTTTGTTCAAAGCACATAGATTTAGTTAAAGAGTGCATCATACTGCACTTGTTTCTGTTGCTGTGGTATGACAAAAAAATACATTTCTAGCATCACTCCCAAACAACAGGTGACAAGAAAATAGCATTGAATGGTTGCTTTGGTGAATGGTTACCACAAGATGTCTCTGCTAAGTTTTTGAGGTTGATATTTTCAGCCAAAAACACTTTAGGTGCACTAGGCTTGAAACAAAGTATAAATATGTGAAAAAGCACATCATACTCTCAGAAGAAAGTATCTTTAGAAGGTGTTTTATAAACTATGTTTAATAGCTGTGCCAATATGTTTGGCTGGAACTTGAAGTTAAATATACATTAAATTTATTATTCTTAAGAAAACTTTATTAGAAGAATTTAAACAGCAAATACTCATGATCCTGGAGAGCCAATATTTATTTATTTATTTAATTAATATGGTCATGATTGAAAGCTAAAGGTTGATGTGTTTTGTTGTTCTTCCATCTGACAGTGTCAGTTATGGACCAATGTGAAATCTACAACAGAGGTGACTTGTTGATTCAGTCTTTTTTTTTACTCTTTCTCTGTCTCGTAGTGCACAGCAGTGAGTAGACAAAATGATAATTACCAAGTAATATTGGTTTATAATTTTTACTAGTGTGGATTTACACCCCACAATATTCTAAAAATTTGTTGTAATGGCCGGATTGGGATTTGTAATCAAAACACCTCAGGCTAATTTGAACACTGATGATTTGAATATAAAACATAAAATTAACTATTCTCTTCATTCACCACTTTCATCAGACTTCTGTGGTGGCTGTAGCTGCTCATATTTCGGTATCTGTTCAGTTTTACTCAGCCTTTGGGCTTGAGAGACTCCATCTCTGTTCAGAATATATTTAATTTAACTATTGAACTGGACTAAAACAAAAATGTTGTAGAACACCAGATATCAGCAAATACAGTAAATCCATTGTTGTAATTTGCAAATAAAATCTTCATTTAATTTGAGTAATTTATTTATTTTTATTCTTTTTCAGTCTGAGTGGAATTATTTTGTCTACGTACTGCAGCTTTCTGTACTTTCTGTCACTGTCGCAGGCTGTGATCTGTGTGCTCCGTCTGAGCTCTGGATTACTTCGTGGTGTTCCTATGCTTGTTGTGTATTGTGCTGATGCTGAGACCCAGCCAATGACCTTGCTTAACCCCCTGTTGCCTTTCCAGTTGTTTAACTCCTTTTACAGATCCAGTCATTTCATGGTGTTTTATACATAAAATCAATCTTTAATTTCTCATGGTTTTTGTTTTAAATTTACCTATTCATTGGTGTTTTCAAAGTTATGTGGCTAGTGTTGGAATCAGTCATTTCTGTGCTAATTTTGACTTCTAATGTGTTTCAAATTTGGTTTTGTTTGAAGCACTTTGAATTTCATGAATACTCTTTGTTTTTTAATGCGAAGGCAAAACAATACATAAAAAATGACAAACCCCAACCACACAGCGAGAAAAATAAAATAAAATAAAAAACAAGCGACAACAGCCCACACCATTGGAAAAGACATGGAAGGAAAACGAAACATTCAGTTACACCAGTGGTTCCCAAAGTGTGGAAGCAGATAAATTGCAGTAGATGAAATTCAAATGCTAGTATAATGTGCAGATTTTGTTAAAACAGACACCTTCAAATGCTCAGCTGAGCTCTTATAACGTTTTTTATGTAGTTGCATAATGTAAAAAACACAATCGCGGAGGATTGTATACTTCCCTGCACTATAGTTCTAGCTACATAACCAGTGAAATTTTGTTTAGCAGCTCTAGGCTAAAAACACACAAAATAATCTAAAATACAAATGAAATGTTAATGGACATCTATGGACTTTGTAGAGATCTGAAAGGATGGGGCAAAGACTATGGCTGGGAGACTTGGAGCGCTGGAGTTGTTCATGAAGCTCCGCCAATATTGCACTGGTGATGTAATGATCAATATCTTTGGCACAGTCAACTTTTTGCGGCAGTGTGTGAGAAAATGGGCTCTGACAGACAGCCGTTCTGTTTCACAGTGAGTCTTGATAACTATCGTGGGGATGTGTTGTCCAAGGTCTTTCAACTGCAAGATGAGATTTGCAGTGATCTTTGCCACAAAATGTACTATAACAAGTTTATAATGAAACTTGCATGCAGTGGAATAATAATATCTGCCCTGATCCCCAGATGGCTGCTTGTGGTGAGCCAGGTTCTGCTGGAGGTTTCCTGTTTAAGGGGAGTTTTTCCGCTCCACCGTCTCCAAATGCTTGCTGAATATATAAATGTAAATGTAAATGTATTTTATTTATATAGCACCTTCCATCGACCGATAGGTGAACCAAGGTGCTTTACAACAGAGTAAGCAACACACTAGTACAGCAACACAAATACAGTAATAAATGACAGAAAATTAATAAAAAATAGAATAAAAGTAAATAAAAATAAATTAAAATTAAAATTAAAAGTGTCACCGCACTACTGGGAACTAAAAGCCATTTTAAAAAGATGCGTTTTAAGTTTTGATTTGAATATGAGGGATTGCTATGGTTGAAGTCTCCATGTACGGGGCAAAGCATCACATCAATGACCTGACGAAATCTGCTGGGATTCCTGTCACCACCAGGCGCAGACACAGACTGCAGTGCAATGTGCGCACGGTTGAGAACTTGATTGGCTGCAACCTCCGATCTTTACAGAACCTGTACACCATCAGAAATTTCGGTTGTGCAGGTTGGATTGCGGGTGACCCTTCTCACCCTGGACACAGCTAGTTTAACTTTCTCCGCTCAGGCAGGAGACTATGGTCTATCCGGACCAGAACTTCCATTAACAGGAACAGCTTCTTCCCCTCAAACTATAAGCTTTATCACAAAAGAAGGTTTTAAGCCTGGTCTTAGACAAGGTGTCTGCCTCATGGATTAAAAATGGGAGCTGGTTCAACAGGAGAGGAGCTTGATAACTAAAAGATCTGGCTCCCAATTTTACTTTTAGACTTCCAAGGAACCATCAGTGAACCTGCAATCTGATAGCAAAGTGTTCATATGGAACAATCAGATTTCTGGTGTATGATGGAGTTTGATTATTAAGGGCTTTATAAATAAGAAAGAGGATCTTGAATTATTTTCTGGACTTAATAGTGAGCCAGTGAAGAGAAATATCATCTCTCTATTCAATATTTATCAGAACTGTTGCTGCAGCATTTTGGATCAACTAACGTTTTTTAATTATATTTTGTGGACTTCCTGATAGTAAAGAATTACAGAAGTCCAGCATTGAAGTAAAAAATGGATGGATTAGTTTATCATCATCACTCCTGGACAGGAGGTTTCTAATTTTAGCAGTATTTCAGAAGTGAAGGAAATCCTAGAACCCTGTTTAATATGACATTTGAAGGTCTGGCATTGCTCAAAAATTATGGGGAGTTTTTGTTGACATTATTGCCAGTTTAATGAGACCAGTTTAATGCCATTCGAATTAAGTGATTGACTAAGCAGTTTCTTTTTTTTGGATTCTGGTCTAAAGATGACCTTTTCTCTCTTATCTGAATTTAACAGAAAAAAGTTTAATCATCCTGATTTTTATGTCTTCAAGACATGCCTGGATCTATATAATTGATTGGAATCATCAGGATTTATGGATAAATATAGTTGTGTATCATCAGCATAATTATATTATCCAAAAATGGTCAGACAGGACTGGGTTATGTTGGAGGACTGTTACTTCCTCACAGTCGATGCAACACACTGACCCAGCCACAAATTATATAGAAATATTATCCTATGACCTGTTGGACTACTGCCTGGCTCCTGTTCTCCCTGCTGGTTTTATTTGTTCCTGCCCCCCTAGGCCATCCCTTTGCCTTGGTTGGGGAGGAATAAATTCAGGACTTCTGCGTCCTGTGCCAACTATTTCTCTGAGAAATTAGCTTGACCGCTGTCTACGGAAGCAGTTGGTTTGTTTCTCACTTATCAGTGACAGATCAGTGTTAAGAGTTATGGGAAATTCCATTATATCTTGAACTGGTTTTTGTTGAGAAGCAATGTGTGGTGTAGCTATCCTGTTTGTGCTCAAATGTCCTACAGCAGCAAATGCAGCATGTTGAAAGGTGATCACTGCCTTGATTAGGCTGATGAAGTTCACCTGCTGAGTCTGATGCACAGCCAGAAAATGAACCAAAGATATCATGCAGGCTCATCATGGATATTTTTGTTTTGGAACTGAACTCAAACCTCGTTCCTGCGCTGGCCGGCCAAGTAGGCCCTGAACAGCCTTGTTGGTGCTACTAGGAAAAAGTATAACCTATCGTGCTCTCTTACCTTGTTGTGTATTGTTATATATTTCCCTCCGACATATAGTAGTGACGTAATTGAGGACTTTACATTATTACCTGCTGAAATTGCAACAATCTATAAGCGAGTCCTCATCGTTAATGATTTTAATACGTGTGTTGCCTTTGCTGAACCTAGTCAGGGATTTTCTGGATTTTCTGGGCTCTTTTGGTTTAACTCAGTCTGTCATTGGTCCAACTCAAGACCACTCACACACTGTGGATCTTGTTCTGTCCTATGGCCTGTCATTAAATGACTTTTCTTTTTTGCTTGCTAGTAAGTATTTCTTTCTGATAATTTTCCTGTTTCATTTCATTTTGATCTTTGTTCTACCTTCTATTTTAACTGGGCTGGTGCGTTTCTCTTAATCTGTCATACAACTGCTATGTATTTCTCTGCTCCCTTTCTGATCTCTATTTGCACTTCTTCTCCTTCCACTACTGTGGATTACCTACTCAGTGACCATCGTGTACCCTGTCTTTCAGTGCTAAATACTGTAGCTCCGCTTAAACCTATGTGCTGAACTTTGAAAAGTGGCTAGATGTTCACACTTGTGATATTAGGACAAGGAGTGGGTTTTTTGCGTGCCAATGTAAAAAGGATTGGCTGTCGATTTCTCTTGAGATGTTAAGAAGTGCCTGGACTAGGGATGGATATCGTTTAGGTTTTATCCGATACCGTTGCCAAACTGGTATTTTTGAAACACTGCCGGTGCTTAAAAGTTTCTCGATACGGTGCTCAAAACGGTGCTTAAAGAATGGAAAACATACAAACTTCGTCAAAAAAAAGTGTTACATCCCAAATGGACAGTAAGGAAAATTCCCACAGACAACTTATGAACTTATAATCATATTAACCCAATATGCCAATAATAATATACGCACATGTCATTTAGGCACACACACACATGGTGCTGCACAACAATCCGCGGTTTGGCTGGTTAGGAAGAACTGATGTGAAGCGGGTTGAATTATAAACATGGTGATACTCTTTGAATGCGTTAATAAAATTGAGTTAATTTGAGTAATTAATCGTCCTGTGATAATGGGTTAATTTTGACACCCCTAACTTTTAGCTTTTTTGTTGTTGTTGTTTTTTGCAAAAAGATAGCAATGTTATTCAATTCAGTTCACTTTTATCTATATAGCGCAAAATCACAACGGATTTCATCTCAAGGCACTTTACAACAAAAGTCATTTCAATACAATTATACAAACATTCCAACCAGTTTAAGGATTTCTATGTAAGGAATCCCAGCAGATTGTGATGAGTCATCAACGTGAGGTTGTGCCAGGATCATGGAAATGCTATTCCTCAGCAATCCCTCATACTGAGCAAGCATGTAGCAAAAGTGGAGAGGAAAGACTCCCTTTTAACAGGAAGAAACCGCCGGCAGAACCTGGCTCAGTACAATCAGTCATCTGCCACGACCGTCTGGGGTTTTGAGAAGACAGAGAAAAGAGACAGCATGGAGGATAGCCGGTGACTTTGAGCATCATCTGGACCGATGTTCCCCATCCAGCAGGGGACTTTATAGTTGAGCAGGGTACCAGACCATGTGGAGCTTCTATGGGGAGAAAAATACTGAGAAAACTTAGTTAACAATCACAATAACAAGAGAAAAAATATCTCTGGAGAGTGGTAGAAGAAAAAAGTAGAAGAGAGAAGAAAAGTGGTCAGTCTGTCCTCCAACAGTCTAAACCTATAGCAGCATAACAAAAAAACCAAAATATCTCAGGATAACCTAAGCCACTAACTATAAACTTAATCAAAAAGGAGGGTTTTAAGCCTAGTTTTGAAAAAAGAGTCTCTACCTCACAGACTAAAATTGGGAGCTGGTTCCACAGGAGAGGAGCCTGATACCTAAAAGATCTGCCTCCCATTCTACTTTTAGAAGTCCTAGGAACTACCAGTAGACCTGCATTCTGAGAACAAAGCGCTCAGAAGCCTTTTCTGTTAGTCTTTTCTGGTGATATAGGGCATCACTCTTAGCTGATGGCATACCCAGAATCCATAGGGGAAAAAAGAAGCGACATAAGGCAACGAAATGTGCGTTGCCTTATGCCTTTGTCCACTCATCTTCCACTTAGTCCATCGGTTCATTAATTGCAGATTTGGTCCTGGTGGTGGTCCGTCACCCCCCATCTTTAAGAAAACAAAACATAATCATAAAAGTAGTGAACATCAACTAAATAAATAAATCTGGAAATACATTAAAAAATATAATAATTTCACATATATTTATTTATTTAGACATTTATTAAGAGTTTCTTAAAAGAAGTTTTCTAAACTCTTAAAAGAAGTTTTCCCTCTGATCGCTGCTCCAATTTTAAATATAATGAATCTATCCTTAGTCAATGGATATGTACCACAGGAGTTTAAGATTGCTGTAATTAAACCTCTACTTAAGAAACCCTCTCTTGATCAAAACGACTTAATTAACTATAGACCGATATCTAATCTTCCCTTCTTATCTAAAATTCTTGAGAAAATAGTTGCACACCAGATATGTGAGCATTTAAACAATAATGAGCTGTTTGAGAAGTTTCAGTCAGGCTTTAGAGCTCATCACAGCACTGAAACAGCTCTGGTGAAGGTTACTAATGATATTCTCATAGCCTCAGACAATGGACTGGTGACCATTCTGGTCCTGTTAGATCTCAGTGCTGCCTTTGACACTGTTGACCACAATATTCTCATAGAAAGGCTTCAAAGTGTCGGTATAATAGGAACAGCACTAGGTTGGTTTAAATCTTATTTGTCTAACAGATTTCAGTTTGTTCAGGTAAACAATAGATCTTCCTCAACCTCAATAGTTACTTGCGGAGTACCACAGGGTTCAGTGCTTGGGCCGATTCTCTTTACTATATATATGCTTCCTATTGGTAAAATAATTAGGCAGCATGGGATAAAATTCCATAGTTACGCAGATGATACACAGCTATATCTATCCATAAATCCTGATGAATCCAATCAGTTAGGTAGACTACAGGCATGTCTGGAAGACATAAAAACTTGGATGACTCTAAACTTCTTGCTTCTAAATTCTGATAAAACAGAAGTTGTCGTCTTTGGACCAGAAGCTCTGAAAAAGAAACTACTTAGTCAGCCCCTTCACCTGGACGGCATTAAATTAGCCTCCAGTAATAAAGCAAAAAACCTCGGTGTCATTTTTGACCAAGATATGTCATTTAGAACTCACATTAAAGAAGTCTGTAGGATTTCCTTTTTTCACCTTAGGAATATTGCAAAAATTAGAACCATCCTGTCCAGGACTGATGCTGAAAAACTAGTCCATGCATTTGTTACTTCAAGGCTGGATTACTGTAACTGTCTATTATCAGGTAGTCCACAGAATACAATTAAAAGTCTACAGTTAGTTCAAAATGCTGCTGCTAGGATTCTGATGAATATTAAAAGAAGAGATCACATTTCCCCTGTTTTAGCTTCTCTTCACTGGCTCCCAGTAAAATCTAGAATAGAATTCAAGATCCTCCTTCTGACATATAAAGCCCTTAATAATCTAGCTCCATCATACATAAGAGACCTGATTGTTCCATATGTTCCTAACAGAGACCTTCGCTCTCAGACTGCAGGTTTACTGGTAGTTCCTAGGATTTCTAAAAGTAGAATGGGTGGCAGATCTTTCAGCTATCAGGCTCCCCTCCTATGGAACCGGCTCCCAGGGTTGGTTCGTGAAGCAGACAATTTGTCTATCTTTAAAACTAGGCTAAAAACTTTCCTCTTTGACAAAGCTTACAGTTAGAGATATGTTTATAGGTAGTTAGAGTCAGGTCAGACAGGTAGATAGGAAGAGACAGGTTAATGTTAGTAGTCAGGCAGAGTGTCAAAAGTTAGGAAGAGATAGGAAGAGGTAGAGTAGCTAGGTAGAGATAGATTAATGTAAGCCAGGTAAAGATCCGGAGCCGGTCGCGGCTTACCGCCGCGGAAGAAATGTGCCCCACAGGGGCCAGCCAGCGCCGGAGAGAGGTCCCTCAAGGGGATCCTCCCGCACAGTGCGGCCGCCCATTACCTGCCGGGTTGAATCCCCCGGGCAGACTGTGCGGACCCCACCCGTTTATCTCTTAAACGTTTCTCGCCCTCTTCAACTCTGTCCTCTCAGTTCTGTCTATTTTTCCTTAAGATAGTTGTCGACTATCGGTCTCGTGCCGGTATTTAGCCTTAGATGGAGTTTACCACCCACTTTGAGCTGCATTCTCAAACAACCCGACTCCGAGAAGACCCCGGCATGACGGGGGCCGTTACCGGCCCTACACCGTCCACGGGTCAGGAGGACTCAGACAGAGTGTTGGTAGCCAGGTCTCCTAGTAGCTAGGAGACAGGTTAATGTTAGTAGCTATGCTGCTTTAGGCTAGGCTGTTGGAGGACATTATTAGGGTCTGTTCCTACTTTCTCTCCTACTTCTCCCCAACTGCATGATGTGCTGTCAATTCAAGCACTAACCTGTTTTCTATTATAGTAGGTGCTCCGGATTAGCCCTGCTTGACGACCCTGACTAAGATGGCATTGCAGTGACGGAAAATTCTCCACGTCCTGCAACAAACTTCTGCATCAGTTCTATTGCTCTTTCTGTGTCTCTGTTATGTATTCTCCAAGCCACAGACGGTCGCGGCAGATAACCGCTTGTGCTGAGCCTGGTTCTGCCGGAGGTTTCTTCCTGTTAAAAGGGAGTTTTTCCTTCCCACTGTCGCTGCATGCTTGCTCAGTATGAGGGATTGCTGAGAATTCCACGACGCAATCTTCTGTGGTTCTGTAATTTCTACACTAAACATTGTATTGTAATAACTCTTTTTGTAAAGTGCCTTGAGATGACATCTGTTGTGAAATGGCGCTATATAAATAAACTGAATTGAATTGAATTGAATATCTCCATTTAGGACTAGTCACTATTAATAATTCTAAAAACCAATAGAAGTCTCTGGGTCCTGAGAGAGTGAGGGTTTTTTTTCTTACTTTAGACACAGCACAAGGTCTGTTTCTGCCAGAAAAAAGTACGATCAGCTGCGCACTTGTGCTCAAAGAGCTAGAAATGACCCTTCATCCGCTTTTGAAGTTACCATCCCGCAACCGAAATAAAAGGAAACTAGACTTGAGGTCAGTTGAAACATTTTTGTATCATTATTACCTCTGAGGATGTAACTAATTGAAACTTCAGCTTCTTTCAGTCACATAACGACTGTTCTCAAAACTTGCGGCTGGCTGCTATGGCGTGCATCACTGATTACAGCTGATTGTTTTCCCCATCGGACATATGCAAATCACGTGACCTGTTTTGGCTTCAAAAACGTGGCAAAGTTCTCCTTCACCTCCTGCTGATAGACTTTCATGTTCGGAATGATGAAACTGTAGCCTACCCCATAGCACTTGGCAAAATGCAAATTAAACATGTTTTATTCCCCTTCACATAAGAAACAGTGAGTGTATGTTATGCAACGCTGTCAGATATAGGGAAAAATTTGTGAGAATGGTGGCTCCGGAAGATATTCGGGAGGGGCACTGATATTCGGGACTCTCCCGGGAAAATCAGGATGGTTGGCAAGTATGACGGGAAGCCCCCAAGTAGCATCTCACAAATGAGCGCATCTTGTCTTACGTTTTTGAGAACAGTTCACAAGCACCTGTCCATGTATAATGTTAAATTGCCTACTCTAAACCACCTTCAAGAGAGCTGACACTTGGAAATAGGCAGTCAAGCCGGCTGACGTTAGCTCTCTTATAAAGATTAGCTTTGTGCATACACCGTGCACTACGGTGCTAGATAATTTATCAGGAGTTGAAAATTGTTATTTGTTACCTACCTACTACTTTTCCATACCATTTCCAGAATGAATATAATGTTATTGTCAATCTTTTGGAAAAATATGAAGTCAAATACTTCATATGTTTGGGTCACTTAGGAATGTATTTCTGAGAGGTGACCACAAATTCTGTACATTATTAAAGGACCATCTATACTGTGAACACAATAAAAAGTTTCTGGGTTTTATTATATACTTATTCGGTCTATAATCATATGGCATTTAGAAGTAATTTAGTAATAAATTACCTAAAACAATAGACAATGACACTGTTTAATACTGGAAACATGAAAAGTGGGATGTACACGCATGGTAGGGGGGAGTCTTACTTGTACCGCCACTGGGTTTATTATCTTGGTCACAGGAAAAGGGCCCACAAAATGAGGCGCATGCTTGCGGTTCTCCTCTTTAAGCGGCAAGTCCCTTGTAGAGAGCCATACTCTCTGCCCAACCAAATATCTCGGGGCCTGAGAACGATGACGGTTGGCTGACCGGATGTTAACTGCAGAAGTTTTGTATAGAGCAGCTCTGGCCTGTCTCCAAACTCTGACAGCGTCGGATAGCTACATGTGCAGCAGGAACCAGGGTGGGTCTCTCCTGTACAGAAAAAACAGGTGGCTGATATCCATAAACAACATGGAATGGCGACAAACCTGTGGCGCTTGATGGCAACCCGTTGATTGCATACTCAACCCACGGGAGGTTCTGCGTCCACCGACTAGGGGCATTCGTACAGAGAGCCCGTAGCTTGGTCTCTACTTCCTGGTTCATTTGCTCAGTTTGTCCATCCATCTGTGGATGGAAGCCAAAGGACAGACTTAGGTTGATTCCAAGCAGAGAGCAGAATGCACACCAGAAACGAGAGATGAACTGAGACCCCCGGTCAGAAACAATATCGCGAGGAATACCATGGAGTCTGAATATTTTTTGGACCATTACTTCTGCAAGTTCAGCAGCTGAGGGGAGCGTCTTGAGGGCGAATAGATGTACCATTTTAGAAAATCTGTCAACTACGGTTAGGAAAACACTCTTACCTTGGGATGATGGAAGACCAGTGACAAAGTCCATAGACAAGTGTGACCAAGGTCGATGAGGAATGGGCAGGGGCCTGAGGTAACCTGCAGGACGGTGGCGTGAGGTTTTGACTTGAGAGCAGACTGGACAAGCGGCAACCAACTCCTTTGTGTCCTTCCTAAGAGAAGGCCACCAGAAACTGGACTGAACTACTGACAGTGTCTTAGTGAGTCCAGGGTGGCAGAAGAGTTTGGAGCAATGACAGAATTGTAGCACCATAGAAATCATTGATTCTGGCACAAACAAACAGCCCTTAGGACATTGAGCCGGAGGGGGATATGAAGCATAGTTTCCCTTGAGCAATCTCTGCCTTGGGTGGTAGAATAAAGTCCGGCACTTCTGAGACAGATGATTGTGAAGGAGACTGAAAAAGTCTTGATAGTGCATCAGGTTTTATGTTTTTACTTTCAGGACGATAGGACAGAGAGAAGTCAAAACTGCTGAAAAACAGGGCCCACCTGGCCTGGCGTGGATTTAGCCATTTATCAGTTTTCAGGTATTCAAGATTCTTATGGTATGTCCACACAGTGAAAGGATGTGTGGCTCCCTCTAACCAGTGTCTCCACTCCTCAAGGGCCAGTTTAATTGCCAAGAGTTCACAATCTCCCACATCATAATTATGTTCTGAGGGGGAGAGGTGGCGAGAAAAGAATGCACAAGGATGCAACTTGGCATCATCAGCATGCAGCTGGGAAAACACAGCCCCTACCCCAGTTTCTGAGGCATCTACCTAAACAATAAAAGGTCTAGAAGGGTCAGGGAATCGTAGCACTGGAGCAGAAGTGAACAAGACCTTCAACCGGTCAAAACTTCTCTGGGCATTAAGGGATCAGAAAAACCAAGCCTTGGAAAGTCTGTGGAGGGGGGCTGCGATCGAACTGTAGTCTTTAATGAACAGTTGATAAAAGTTTGCGAAGCCCAAAAATCGTTGAAGCTCCTTAACATTAGAAGGAACAGGCCACTCCAGTACCGCAGCTACTTTGGATGGATCAATGCTAATCTCTCTGGGGAAATAATGAAGCCCAGAAAAGACACAGGAACGGTGAAAATCACACTTCTCAGCCTTGACAAACAGATTATTCTGTAGCAATCTGTGGAGAACATCTCGAACATGCTTAACATGTGACAAGGTCTTTGGAGTAGACTAAGATGTCATCGAGATACACAAAAACAAATCTGTTTAGCATGTCTCTCAACACATCATTAACTAGGTCCTGAAAAACTGCAGTAGCATTAGTAAGCCCAAAAGGCATCACTAGATACTCATAGTGGCCTGAAGGAGTATTGAAGGCCGTCTTCCATTCGTCTCCCTCCTTAATGCGAACTAGGTGATAAGCATTACGTAAGTCCAGTTTGGTAAAGACTGTGCTCCCCTGAAGGAGTTCAAAGGCAGACGACATCAGGGGCAAGGGGTACCGGTTCTTTACAGTAATCTCATTAAGGCTGCGATAGTGAATACATGGTCTTAATGACCCGTCCTTCTTGCCAACAAAAAAGAACCCAGCCCCAGCGGGTGAAGTCGATTTTCTAATGAGGCCAGCTTTTAAAGAATCAGAAATGTAACTTTCCATGGCCTCTCTTTCTGTGCCAGAAAGAGAATAAAGTCTGCCCCTTGGGGGTGTAGTGCCAGGCAGAAGATCAATCTGGCAGTCATAGGGTCTATGGGGGGGCAGAGAAGTGGCCCTTGATTTATTAAAGATCTCATAGAGGTCATGGTATTCGTTGGGAACCTTGGATAAATCAGGGTATTCAGAATTATTCTCCCTAAAACCAGCTTGAGCATGAGCCTCCTGTAATCAAACAGAAGAACAAGTAGAGCCCCATGACTGTACCTCACCAGTGCTCCAATTAATGACTGGGTTGTGTTTAACCAACCATGGATGGCCTAAAATAATTGGGATATCGGGCGAGTGAACTAGAAGGAACAAAATCACCTCACGATAATTTCCTGACATTAACACAGAAACTGGTCTACTACAATGGTTACCTGGGCAATGTTGTGACCATCAATGGCAAAAACCTCACGGGGGTATTCCAGAAGGGTTACTTCTAGTTGAAGCTCGTGAGCCAGTCCTTCATCCAGAAAGTCTCCATCAGCTCCAAAGTCTATAAAGACAGGTGTCTCTCTTGTGACAGGTGAGTCTGTAAATTTGATGGTACAGCCTCCCTGAGGGATATTTCTTGACTTAAACATTGGTCTCAGTAAAGACCCCTGCTCCTTTACTGAGCCTGACCTTTTAGTGCGAAATTCTTTGCCTGATGATTCTTCCCCCCACAGTAGAAGCAGAGGCGGTTTCTAAGTCTCCTCTCCTCTCTTGAAGAGACAACTTGATTCTTCCTAGTTGCATAGGTTGCTCAGAATTTTCAGATGACTTAGTGGGTAATGAGCAAGCCTGACCTAGAGGGCTGACCTGTATTAAGTCTTAAGACTTATGTGTTAAGCTCCTCTGCTTGGCAGTGAAAGTCCTCTCTCTCCTTCTCTCTCGAAATGTTTGATCAATCCGAGTAGCTAGCTGTTTAAGTGCCTGAAGAGAGGTGGGGGGGTCTCGGGTGGCTATCTCGCCCATGATCTCCTCAGACAGCCCCTGATAAAACACATCATATAATGCATCATTATTCCAACAAGTCACTGGTCGTGATCCCTGTTTAAGAGAAAACAGTTTACGTGATGCTTCCCTCTCAGGACGAATTGGGTCCTCTGAGAACTCGGCAAAGTTGTAACAGGACCCAGCGTCATTCTCCCATTTAGAAGTCCCCCACTGCTTCGCCCGACCAGAGAGTAGATAGATGGTATAATCCACCTTGGCCTGTTCAGAAGGAAAGAACAGGTTGGAGCTCGAACACCAGGGAACATTGTGTCAGGAACGGTCTGCACTGATCTGGGTCGCCATCAAAGCGCTCTGGAGGCGGCAACTTGGGTTCATTGAATGGAACACAGATGGAAGGAGAAACTGTAGAGACAGAAGCAGGAGGATTAACAGGAGAATGGCTTTTACTTAGTACTGAGAGTCCATGTAGTATTTCCTGAACGCTTCTCTCTAGCCCACCAATTGTATTCTCTACTTTGGTGTACCACTCAGAAGTTGGTCGTAGGTCCATATTGGCAAGATCGTACTGTCAGGCTATCGTACTACCTGAACCCAGTACACAACCAACAAGGCAGAGAAAGGTTTGAATTTTTATTAGAACAAGGAAGAACAAAGGGATCCTGTAAAAAGAGTCTCTCTGGTCTCAGATTCCAGCTCCCGGGGGAAGTCAGCAGCTCGTCCCTTCAGGAGATTGGGCTCAATCCACATGAGGAAGAGCCAGAGGGAATGGTGTCTCAACAGCAAACAAAACTCCGCTCTAGGGCAGTGAGGAATACAACTAAGGATCCTGGCACTCTCAGGAGGAAGCAGAAACAAAAATCCCTCAGATCAAAGCAGCGTGGTCAAAAACAGTCGAGGGTTAAACACATTATGTCCATCCTAGGGGAGGAGGCAAAAAGTCCAAAAAATCCAACAAGCGAGAGCAGGGTCAGGTCTCAGGCAGAATAGTCAAACCTCAGTGGAGGGGGAAAATAGCTATTCACAGAATGAGCAAGTTAAGGGCTGAAGCAGTGGTAGAACAGAGTCCAAACATAAGCATTGGCTTGAGAGCTGTGGCAGGTGACAACAGACGATCTTGCACTGGCTCAGAGTGTGAGAGGCATCTAAATAGAGACCTGGCAGGTGGAAGCAATCAGGGCAGCAATGGGGAAATTGGTGTGGCCAGAGAGGGTGAAAGATAACAGCATGATCAGACAGGATTATCTGTGACTATATATATATATATATAGCACTGTTGCCTTGCAGCAAGAAGGTTGTGGGTTTGTATCCCGGCCCAGGGTCTTTCTGCATGTTTTCTTTCTGCATGAGTTTGCATGTTCTCCCCGTGCATGCGTGGGTTTCCTCCGGGTACTCCGGCTTCCTCCCACAGTCCAAAAACATGACTGTCAGGTTAATTGATCTCTCCAAATTGTCCTTAAGTGTGAGTGTGTGCGTGCATGGTTGTTTGTCCTGTCTGTCTGTGTGTGGCCCTGTGATGGACTGGCGACCTGTCCAGGGTGTACCCCGCCTCTCGCCCGTTGACAGCTGGAGATAGGCACCAGCCCCCCCGCATTAAGGATTAAGTGGTTAAGAAAATGGATGGATGGATATATATATATATATATATATATATATATATATATATATATATATATATATATATATATTTCTAGTTTTTTGTGTGTATAAACTTCCTCAACTACAGTATATAAACTAAACAAATCTTTGAATGATAACAAATGGTCACACTTATGTTTTTAGATTATTTTTTTGTGGGGAACACTTACATATACAACATGACGGCTTTAGTCGGTTTTAACATTTGTAACTTCAGCAGATAAATCCAGCTGAGCTGACAGATCTATAGTGGGATAATGGGACTACACCAGAGGTTGCGCTAGACATTTTGACCGGCAGGGTAAAAAAAAGAACTGTTACAATCTATTTTTATCCCTCAAATTTTAATGATTGTTCGGGGGGGAGCTTATCTGAAAGTCTGACGAGTTAAAACAACCTGTTTTACTAGAACTACAAGTGAAATTGAACACTGCTCTATTATTAGAATATCAAGGCATGGAACAAAAATGCTCACTTTTTTTTTCTTTTTTTCCCATAATCTAATTGTCAGATTGTTGCAGAATTTATACACATAAGGTTATGGATTTTTTTCCGCGGACATTGGGTAATCACAGCTGTTGATCTACAGGCAAAATCTGCGCTTCGCTAGCCTGCAGACTGCAACGTCATTCACTTCAGACTAACTTTAACATCCCTTTGTAGCAAGTATAATTTGAAGAGTCTGAAACGAGTCTTTTCCTGACTCGTAAACTACCGGGGGACGGGTGGACTGGTGATCTGTCCAAGGTGCATCACACCTCTCACCTGATAACCACTGGATATTTGCACCAGACCCGCCACAACCCTTAAAGGAGAAGTGGGATGAAGAATGGATGGAATTTATTTACCTGGATTTTGTGCATAGAGTTGAAAAAAAAATCAGTGGAACGCTTAAAGTGGTCAGAGGGAGGTTTGAAAATGAATCTGTAAAAATGTAGGAGACCCTTTAGAATTTTCCGTCACCGTTCTAAAACGGTGTGGTTACAGTGTAGATGGCCCCCTTGATGTACAGAGACAGAAATAAATTACTGAAAGTGACCCAACATAGATATTATGAAGTATTGGACTTCACATTTTTATCCATATTTCCATTCAGGAAATAGTATGGAAAAAGTAGTAGGTAGATCTGGTTAAAGCCTCTCACCTCATTTCATGAGGCTGAAGTTGGTTTCATTTTCTAGCTTCCGAGTCGGGAAATGACTAAAGGATAATTACACCAAATTTTTCTCTACTCTGAGCATCTTTACTCTGCTCTAGTTTAAAAACTACAGTACTTAGACATTTCAGACCCGGACTAGATTGTTCTACACTAATAGTAGAACAATTTAAACCCAGGGTTGGTTTGGATTTGTGAAACCTCTATGTGAATTGTTTAAAATTTAATAAACACAGATTTGAACACTTTTTCTGCATCTGGACCACAATATGTAACTCAAAAACTACAATACTCAGACATTTCAAAACTGGGTCAGATTATTCTACACTAACAGCATATTAATTAAAACCAGCTCTGGGATTTGTGAAATTGTTATGTGATTTGTGAAATTTATTTAGCCTTCAAGGCTGCATCAGTTCCTGTCAATTCTCAATTACCGTAATGCACGATCTACTGTATGCACAAAGCTCATATTTATAAGAGAGCTAACATCAGCACCTTTGACTGCCTATTTCCAAGAGTCGGCTCCCTTGACCATTGTGAGTGGGGAATTCAACATGAGACGTGGACAGACGAGATGCCAAGGCGGACTGAGTGCTCAGTTGGGAGGTGCTGCTTGGGGGCTTCCCGCTAGCTTAGCTAGGAGCTTAACCTGGTTAGCCTTCAATTGTTAATTTTTTCATCCCAGCACCTCACCTTCCAGGGCATCTCCTTTTTCGTCTGTTGCTCGCAGGAGCCCTCCATGTCAAGGACAGCAGGGTATCTCAACTCTGTCACAGAAACATAATGTAGCTAGCTGATGCTAACGCTCCTCCTCAAGCTTGGTTTATGCTTGCCGCGTCCGCGAGGCCTGCACGGCTCCACGCGGCCAAACTACGTAATTTCAGTAACCGCGCCTCTCCGCACGGCCTCCTCCCGCCCCAAAATTTTCGCACCGCGCACCTAGGAAAATTTGTAACTACGTGGACAGTCCCGCGCGGAAAAACATGGCGGACCGGCAAGAGCTCATATTGCCGGAGGTTCGTAAATAGACCTCTTTATGATTCGGCCGATAGAGAGCACTGTGATGAGCTGTGTTTTAATGGACGAGTGGACAGTCTCCTTTTTCTTCTTTTTTCCTAAGTAAACAGCATAAAAGTTCTGCTTTGTTTAAGCTCACGGGTGTCACCATCTTGTAAACAACAGGGATTACTACTTCTACTATGTTGTATGCATGCCGTAGAGCCCTACACCGCCCCCTACAGTCGTCAAGAATATTGGCTCTCAGCAGGGACAAGCTGCAGAAAGTATAAACACTGCTCGAAGGCGTCTTGGCCGGTTCCGCACGTCTCGTTTCCGCGCGGAATGTACATGCGGCAAGCATAAACCAAGCTGGACCACTTCACTGGAAATACAGAGACTTGAAGCTGACCAATCAGGGTTTAGGCCAGTGTTAGAAACACCCACTTATTAGAAACCACTCATGTAAAGAAATCACGATAGGGTCACGATTCGATTCTCGTTTTTTTTTTTTTTTTTTAAGTACAGAGCCCTATGTCATTTTAGACTAGTCTACGATCACTGGTTTTATTCATTAAATTTTGTACAGTAAATCTTATTTTAAAAGACAAGTTGATGATGCAAGTTGATGCAATTTTTATTATTTTTGTGAAATGTATCACATTAGGTATTAATGGTCAAACTGAAAACATTTATTTACAATAAAAGTGTATCAGTATTGTTTGAATAACAGAAATGATTAGTAACGGAGGGTGGCTGCTATCTAGTGACTCTTTATTGTTAATGCAGAACGACTGACACAAAGCTCAAGATAGCTCATAGGAACGAGCAAAATGCAGCTAACAGCAGTCATCTTGTTTACAATGTGAATGTGCCCTTAACTCACAGGGAACTAAAAATTTCTCACCGGTGGTTTGAGAGTAGGAGTGGCCTTAGCTCCCGTCACGGTACTTCACTTTTTTCTAATGCTCAGAATGAATGCAAATATGTTTATTAGGTCTTTAAAACGTTTCCCCAGTTGATTTTCATTATTTCAACTATTTAGTCTTATATCAAAGTACAAAAAGCCAAGAGTCATATTTGACAACCAACCCTTGGAACAGTGAGAACCCCAGCCCCATGTGACCTATTGACCATAATCTTTAACTACCTTAATAAATGTTAGTTCAAATTAAAGCTGTCATCTTTGACTTTTCAGTTAATTAATTAAGGCACTTTTTAAAGGTAATAACTTAAAAACATTTAATACAAAAATAACACAAAGATGAAAAATTGCTCTGACCCATAAATATACAAAACCTTGAACACTTTGAACTTTGAACACACTTTATTGATCCCATGAGCAGCAATTCAATGTACAGTACAACCCAGCCAAGAACATATAACAACAATCTATAAACATAACAGGATCAGGTAGACTGTGGGAGCAGCTGAATGCAGGACTACTTTTACTGGTAATAAATGGTCACATTAGGTTGGAGGAAAATTGGGAGGCAGGGAAAAATAACACATCTCATTCCTGCCCCCCTACAGCAAAAAACCCCACCTCCCTACAATGTAGCACGTGTATCAAAAAAACTAGGCATATACTGTCCGAGGAGCGAAGAAAGGGCAAGGGTGTTTTTAAGCTTCCACGAGCATGTTGATATCAAGGAGCGTGTGCATGTCTATGGTTGTGGCGTGAACGTGCATGCATGTGTGTGTAGAAGTGTGAGACCGTGAAACTCCTCTTAGTTCAATCCCTGAGTCTGACACCTGTAATACACAACCTTGAGAGAGCTGAATCAGGAAGCTCACATGCTCATATAGGGGATCAGAGGGGTGGGGTGGGATGGCGGGTCCTTTTACATTCACATTTTCAGAAGTTTTAAAATCTTTGGCCTACCATTGCCAAGGGTATTCAGATTAGACGTCTTTGATGGTCAAAAGCAAGAGATAAAAGGCCTTGCATAATGTTCCATTGGAACAGCTCGGTTCTCCCTTAGCCGTTCTCCAGGTAGAGAAAATTTGATTAATTGCATTAAGAGACCAGCTGACCAGAACAAGATCCAGATCCATAGTTGATCTTTTGTTTTGGAGGACAATGCAGAAAGAGGCTCCAGATAGTTGACAAGACAAAAGAGTAAAGAAAATGGGCAGTAAATAGGGAAGGCATGAAGAAAGTGTCCCTTAGTAAGAGGTGAATAAGTTCGCCAACCTCACTGTATCCTCGCCTCGTTGTTGTGTTTTCAAATCAAGATGAACAGTGGAAAATGAGCAGATTAAACAGTAATCAGGCTGAAAACCTGGTCTGTGCTTTTATATTTATTCAGTAGATTCTGTACATGAACCCAGAGCTGGTCAAAAACTCTTTTGCCCACTTCCATGACTGAACCCCATCCCCCTTTAAGTGAAACAATATTATGTTCCTCACTCCCTCCGACAACATGTTGATGTCTAGTCTCCCAAGGTTAACAACATACTTCTCACGGTAGCTAAAGCGAATAAGATGAAAGGCCGATACATATTTATATAATTAGAAAAGAGCATTGTGATTCCCATTATGGATGCCAATCAAGCATACTATCATAACTGTAAACACAAAAATGTTTTTACCCTTGTCTTTTTACATCCACAATGGTCCGATTAAAGTCCTCTAATAACGTGCTTAGTCCCGGACAACAATAAATCCCATGATAAAGCAAATAAACAGCCAAAATGCACCTCTGAAATTGTTTTTGTCTTTATACCTGCGCTCCATTTCTGGTGACGTCGTGTCTGCAAATTCACTGCACATGGCTAGAAGTTTTAGCTTTTGATTGACACCTTATCTGATCCGGGTTATCCCATCTACGTTGCACATCTGCTACCAAAACCTGATGGATGGATAGTCATGTTTGTGAACCAATCACGGTTCACAAATCTGATGACTGACTCATCGAGTAACCAATGGAATGCTTTCAATGCAGATTTATAACATGAAAGGATGGCTTTATCGCTGCCATTGTAAATGGCAAGCGTAAAATTGTGTATCCAAACAGACATATGATGATTATGCACAATGCCGTTGCCGTGGAGCTTTGTTGGAAATGTTTTGGGGTTAAATAAAGAGCACTTTTTTTTCCATAAGAGTCTACATATGAAAAATACAACAGTGTCAGTTCATGAGAATATCATCTTTTAATTATTTTAGAACTTAAAAAATCTTATCTGGCATTTTGCTCAGCTATGAAGCCTTGCGGATGAAGACCAAGGCTTACTGAGAGGCTGAGTAACAGGTCACAAACAGATTCTTGCAAAGAGAAACACCTTATGAAGAACACAAAAATGAACTGGCATCTTACAAGGAATTCATGTAGGAAACAGCTAGTGGAACCATAGAGGATTTGAGGTTTACCATACGGCTTTACAGCACTCAGGCACTGAAGGTCTGACAACCAGCTCCTATATCCTCAGCTGGGGATGAGCTTCAATGAGCTGCACCTGTTTAAGCTCCAGCAAGGTGGCTCCATCTCCGGCTTGGCTGACAGGTCCTTCACTCAGCCTGGACCTCTTGTGGAATTCTCCACAATGGTGGAGAATAGAGCAGGAGGCAGACAGACAAGGACAAACAAAAAACACACCAAACTCCTAAAACATGCTTCATTAACTGAGCCTAGACTTGAAGTTATGGATTTGGCAAAAAGAAATCAATCAAGAGGAAATTAAATCCATGTTTAAATAATCATCGAAATAATCATTGAAGAAAGACTTTAGGTTTCATGCCAAAAACCTATTTTCCATAAGAACCCTTTAATCTGATTGAACTGTGTGTTGAGATGAATTGAATTGAAACCCTTATTTGAATTGAATTGAAACCACTATTTTCCTCCCTTTCAAGTATAAAGCAATTATACTTTAAAACTCTTCTGACGAAATTATATTATATTAAAATTAGACCAAAAACCCAATCAAATCAAAAAATTTGAGAAAACAATTATCCATTATTTTTCTCCTAATTGTGTGAATGCTGTAGGCATTCACACAATTAGGAGAAAAATTTTATTTTATTCTTTAACTTTATTCTTTATTATTATTGTTATTATTCCGGTTGCTCCGTTTTTTGGACTTTAACTACTTCAGCATTCCTTCAGATACGGTCGCCATTCAAACTTTAAACGAGTAACAAGGCCTTCAGCTTTCTTCAAATAAATCAGCTTTTTGCTATAAGCTATAGTTTTTCTAAAATCGCGATTTAAGTTTTATGCAAATTTTTTCAGATTTTCAATTTTACAATGTATTTTAATAATAGAATTCTTCAACTGGCAGAGTGTTGAAGAATTCTATCATTAAAATACATTGTAAAATTTACTCTAGCAACTGCCGTTTTTTGCAAATTACTGCTGTTCATACAAATTTCACACTATCTACGCATATTACACATCAAAATGTAGGAAAAACATTTTGGATTTAGGAAATGTAACCACCATTAATGTGACATTTACCAATTTCCGCCAATTGGCCCCAAAGCCATGAAAAAACACCCCTTAGTGGATCCTGCTCAGGTTACCACATTTCAAAATTATGCTGGTTTTTACAAAATCACTGCGCGGAGACAGATTAAAGTACACACACAAAACAAGAAAGTATTAATCACCAAAGCTTCCTGATGCCTAAAGTGAAAGACAAAGAAAATTTTGATAGCCATTATAGTTTCCAGGTTACAGGAGGTTGTTCTAGACCAAGTAAAGTCATATTTCTGATTACACCTAAAATATATTCCTGTTTGACATCAATTTACACGTATAATATTGTATTTTGAACAGATTGAGTGGGTCGAGAGCGTTCCCCTATCTATTCCGATAAAAACGGTGCATTGGTGATATCCATAAGCCACACGGTTCTCGAGATATTAAGAGTTCGGAAGCTGCAATCCCATTCACAAAAGCCTAAAAGATTCAAAAGTGTTGCGCATCTGTGTCTCTGTCTGTGTCAGTGAGAGGTGGTCTGTGATTGGTCGAAAAATTACTGACCTTATATGGAGCGGAGGGAGCTCTGGAGGGATTAAAGACGGAGCACAACAGAATTTTACAGCCATACGGATTTAATTATTTAGACTTGACTATTAGGATCAGTTTTTTGCAATCCAGTAATGAGTTGTGCAATGGAATGGTTTGGTAAGGTCATTGAAATACATATCACCATTTCCTGCTTGAACTTATTAGTGTGGAGTATTCTTTTTTTCTTCAGTATATGGGTTTACATTGCTCCAGCTTGGGTATATTTTACTGAATGGTTTGTTTTATTGTTAACCAACATGTTAGTGTTTGCCTACATGCTGTTGGTGTCATTTAAGCTAACACTAGCATTTAAGATAGCATTAGCACCTCAGCTCATTTAAGCTAGCATATGCTTTTCAGGTATATTTTAACATACCAAATGGTTTGTGTCATTGTTAAGCAACATATTAGTGTTGAGCTACATGCTGTTGCTGGCATTTAAGCTAACACTACCATCACCTTAGCTCATTTAAGCTAGCATATGCTTTTCAGGTATATGTTACACACCCCAGGTATGGGACTGAATGCAACAGATTTAAAGAGTAACTCAACACCCTACCAGAGTATAACCCCACCCACATTTATTTTTTAAAAACGGCTCAAAAGAAGGCGTTGCCTGGCGGACCAGGAAAAACGCGGGGGGAATACTGGCTGGGCGTGGCCTGGGCTGTGACTGACTGGCAGGCAGCAGCGCAGAGTCACAGACGGACAGAAAGGCGGAGAGAGACACAGCAACGAGAGCTCCTTTGCCTCAAAGGGAAATAATCTGTAGGTTGAGTTTTTCTCCAGTTCTGTGGAGTAATTGAGTGGCTCTGAGTCATATCATTTCGGGTCGATGTCTCGTTCTCAGCAGCAGGTGCCGAACCTGTAGCGGTATGGCAGCATAGAATGAGCGCCGTCTCGGAGTGGGACATTGTTGTTACCAAATCTAATGCTAAATATCGATTAGCTCAAGTAATTTCGTGTGATTCTACCTCGACAGGCGCACCTGCAGCCACTGTACATTATTGTCTGCAGCAGAAAATGTGAAGAGAGATGCCCGGTATAAAATATCCAAGCATGACGACAAAATCATTCAGGAATGTGCAAAAAAAAAAAAAAAAAGAAACACCATCACAATTATTCCATTAAAAACGAACTCTTAGCCCAGATTTTATTTTCCATTCACTGATGTTAGTTATCCTTTATCTTTACGTTTATCATAGGTACTGAGAAAATGTCAGTAAGTAGGGATAACTCAGGTTTTGTGCTGCAAGCAGTTCATGTGTGGCCGAGTTCCCCTCTCTTAAACAGAGCCGTAGTAAAAAGAAAAGTAACTACACTAAAAACGCTACACTGAAGAACTAACTAAATCCTATGCTAATGATAACTTGCTAACCTGAAAATCGATGTAAAACGCTCGCTCACTGTTCCAACTCCAACGCGGGCGAGCCTTGACTGCTTTTATACCCCAAGCGGCAGAGCGACGGACGTCACACACCACCAAAATCACGTCACACAAACTTCTGAGCAAATGGGGAGGACAGGAATGAAATTCAAATGTAGTGCAACCGAAAATGCACAGATGGCGCTACACAGACGGTTTTAGGCTCAAAAGTGATATTTGATCTAATTTGCACTAAAATGTCACAAAAAGGGACCAGGACATGTAGAGAGCAGTATAAGAAGCATATTTATGCAGTTTATAAGCTACAAAAAGTTGATTTGGTGTTTAGTTGTCCTTTAAAAGATCCTGAAAGACAGGGGAAATAACGGGAGAGTTTGACACAGCAGCTTTTCTTGTTTTCTCCCAAATTTTATCTGCTTTATTCATTCAGAATAAATCACAAAATATTTGTGTATTAATTATTAATTGCTTTCTTCATGTCCCAGTTTGTTGTACACTATATATAAAGTATATAATATTTAAATATCTAATAATAGTAAAGACTATGTTATATATTCAATATATACATAAACAATTCCTACAAAACATTGGCATATTACCTTTTCCCAAAATAACACAATATCACATACTCTATATTCACATTCTAACATATCAGTTATCCAAAGCCACTGTGGCCGCATAGTGTACTTTAACAAGGCTACAAGATATGAAAATCACTTTAAATAATTTAAACTTAACAGCAATAACCATTTACAAATGGTTTTGTATATATGGACTAATTCATGCTTATTCAAATTGGCAAAATAATCGTTTCTAAAACCAGTGTGTATTTGTTCTTATTAAAGTTGGCAAAATAACTGTTTCTAACAAGCAGAGTGTTGAAGCTCAAAATGCTATGCTCCATGAATCAATGGGATGATAATTACCCAGTTAACTGTAAGACGGCAGCTAGACATCTGCATTACCGTTATTTCAGTTTGTGGCAACGGCTTGTTTTCGAGACGGCAGTTACTGTAACTGTTTCCAGTAACCTACCCCAGGTAACTGCCTTGATCAACGGTAAACTTTCTGTTTACACTTTGATAACTGATCGTAGTCTTGTTTATAATCTAACAGATGTTAAGAAAAAGGGTGCTACCCCAACAAATAAAGATTTTAAAAAACAGTTTACCATTACTGACCTGAAAGACCGGTGAAATAACGGGAAAGTTTGACAAAGCAGCTTTTCTCGTTTTCTCCCAAATTGTATCTGAGAGCGAGCGGATGTCTGTTCCCATAGCAACCGGAACTCTACTGCTTGCGCTGTGCCTTAAAGTGACAGTGGAAATAAATAAAACAAAATATCTTGTTAACACGGATTTGAGTGTGCCACATATATTTTGGCATACCGAACGGTTTGTGTCATTGTTAAGCAACATATTAGTTTTGGGCTATGTGCTGTTAGTGGTTAAGCTAGCACTCGCATTTAAGCTAGCATTAGCACTTTAGCTCATTTAAGCTAACATATGCTTTTTAGGTTATTTTAACTTACTGAATGCTTTGTGTCCTTTTTAACCAACGGGTTAGTGTTTTCCTACATGCTGTTGGTGTCATTTAAGCTAACATTACCATTTAAGCTAGCATTAGCACCTTAGCTCATTTAAGCTAGCATATGCTTTTCAGGTATATCTTAACAGTGAATGGTTTATGTCATTCTTAAGCAACATATTAGGGTTTTCCTACATGCTGTTGGTGTCATTAAAACTAACACTAGCATTTAAGCTAGCATTAGTACTTTAGCTCATTTAAGCTAACACATCCTTTGGGGTATACTTTAACATACTGAATGGAATGAGTTGTTTTTAAAAACATGTTGGCATTTGCCTACACACTAAATGTGTCATTTAAGATAACAGGAGCATTTTAGCTAACATTCACAATTTCAAACAGGCTACAACTTGTATTTTAGCTAATATTACCATTTTTCCTAATTCTAGCTAATTAACAGTTTTACGCATAAAATCATGAAAATTATCTGTCTTTTTCAGCTTATTTGACGTAATATTGTTCAGCAATATAATACCATTATCATTTTAAGGATGATTAGCTACTTTCTGCATTTTAGCTAATTTTGGCTAACAATGGCACTTTAGCTATTCAACAGTTTTGCAATTCAGTATAAATTGATGACTCTCTTCTTTTTCTGCTGATTTTTATTTTTGATAGTTCTACAAAATGCTAACTGGAGCTTGTTATAAAAATTTGACAACTTGTGCATTTTAGCTAATATTGATTGTTTTTCTATTTTACACAATTTTGCAAAAATTTGTTTTTTGGCTTATTCTGCTTTTTTGCAATTCAGCCATTATTCTGCAGTTGTCTTCATTCTTCAGCAATTTTCAGCAAAACAAATTAAGCTTACAGCATTCACACTGCATTTTCGCAGGAAATGCAATTTTTCTAGTTGGTTATTAGTTATCCCATCTTTTCTTTGAAATATCGACCTCATGTGAAAACTTCCGACCTTAAAGACTGCTGTCTGAGGAAAGCTTTGACGATAAAAAGTTAACAGACAGCAAAAAATTCACCAAAGTCAAAGGTGATAAACACAGCTTAACAGTTCCAGAATCTCTTTTGAAAACTTCCTATTTAGTCACTGTTAAATAAAATCAATAATTCAAGAGACAATCTCGAAGCTTTATCTTTATTTAATCTAATTACTACTTAATTAGTTCAAATAATTCTATGTAAATTTCTTCAGGGTGTTTTATATTTATCAGCATAATTTTTTTCCACTGTCTCTGATCCTGGTAATTCATTTGGAAACTTGAGAGCTTTTATTTTGTTTGGTCATCCCTGTTAATTTAATTAATTACACACCATTTTCCTTAAGCTATGCCTGTCAACATAATTGTAGTGCACCCACCTTCTGCTGTGAAGAAGTGCCTTTCTGACAGCTAAAGTACAGAGTACAGCTTATTCCTATCAATAAAGTACTAATTTCATTTTCTTCTTTTTGTTCATCATGATGAACATTTCTATTAATAATTTTTAATGTTCAGTTTTCTCCTCCTGAATTTTAAAGAATCTTATGGTCAGGATTTCATCCTAAACCCAGGCACGAATTACCAATTACACCCCTGTCCTCTTAGTGTACAAATGGGAAGGAAAAAATTATATGTTCTTCTCTCGTTAAAGTTTTCTCAGGCAGTTGTTCTATGCCCTTAGGTAATCCTCTAATTGCTAAAAAAATCCTATAGTATAAAGTAAAACAATATTATTCTCATTACTCCCTCCTATGCCAGTTTGATTTCTAATCCTCAGAGGTTAACAAAACGCTTAACACTGCAGAGCCAAAGGGATAGGGGCAGAGGGCCTACTAATCAATCAATTTGTAACTGACGTCTCTTTAAACACAAGTGTTGTGATCTCTCATGGGCGGACCTGATACCTGAATAGGCAGGCCTGGACCCCCTGGCCCGTCCATTTGTGCTGGGCCTTACTGGCTCTATATTTGGTAATCAGTTAGTCACTTTTGCATATAAGACCACCAGAGTGTATTTTTTCAGATGGAACTAGAACTGCGATTTGATTAATGCTATCTGCCCAACCCTGAGTGTTTTTTTTTTAATGGAGAATAAAATCAACAAACAGGAACTATTTGACAATGCAAGTCATAGGTTTATTGTAAATTTAAGGTTTGAATTTAAGGTTCTTTTGTAGTTTTTGTTGTAAGCCTGTATGACTGTCCTATTGACTGTCAATTAGTTTGGTGTGAATTGTGAAGGTACAACAAACTCTAGCAAAAAATGAATCTAGCACAACTCGATTAACTTTTGCATTCTTTTTGTTGGATTTAATTCTTCATTCCTTTTCTCTTAACTGTGGGTTCAAAGCATGGCTTCTGTGGTTGTCATTCTCCAACCTGAGCTGAGGGAACATTTGATGCATGTGTAATTTGTTACAAGGAAACCCAACTTTTTTTCTTTGGAGGTTTTTCCCATCAACTTGGCATATTTTATTTGACATCAGCATGTTTTATTTGACTTGCTGCAACAGTCCTAATGTTTTCTAAAAGCATGTTACTGAATATTATCTAATTGTAAAGATGAGTTTTCTTAATCTGTTGTTCCTGATACCATTGATGATGCTGCTAATCATATTACCTTTACTTGACCAGCTTACCACTGGGACACCTCTGACTGGATGCCAAGCACAAGGCTGTCCGACAGTGAAGAAGTGCAGAACTTCAGGTCACCTTCCGACAGCGACACAGTTGGTTTGGACTCTTCTGTGGGAGGACCCACACATGAGCTGGAGTCAGATTACTACCTGGGAGGTTATGATGTTGATAGTGACTACCCCCCTCCACATGAAGAAGAGTTCCTTAGTCAAGACCAGCTCCCACCCCCGCTGCCTGGAGGTGAGGACTGCCCTGAACCACACACACCACTGCTCTCCAGCATGCCCATTTCTAAGGAGCCCCTCCTGGACACAAGCAGTGCGAGGCATCAAAACGCAAGGCCTCATTTCCACCCCAGCCAATATCTGCCCTCCCACCAGCTACCCACTCGGAATGTACCCCTGAGAGACTTCAGTACACCAGTGGATCAGTCAGCTCCAGTCAATGGGAACGTTGCGGTCTCATTAGATATGCACCTATCAGTTGATGCATCATCAGCCTGTCAAATGTCCGCCTCCTGTGTACTGGACTCTGAACATGGCAGCACTTGTGAAGGCTTGAGTGAGGTTCGCAGAGGGGTGACCATCATCACTGACTCACAACAGCAGACTGAAGTGTGATCATCTAACCTGTAGCTTGCAGAAAAGGCCCAAAGGAGCATGTCAATACTACTGAGATAAAAGGTCTTACAGGAACTAACGTTTCCGTTATATTGAACAAATGACTTTACAAACACATGGCACAAATACTCTTTCTGTGTAGGTGGGTGTAGTTCTGTTGGGGAACAGAGATGATTGAGTTCTGATCCTGAATCTACCTATATCTGTAATTTTTTATCTACAACTCTTATTTGAGAAGTCATTTTGGTTGTTAGTTGTGCAGCAATCATAAACATATTCTATTAAACCTACTGAACTGACTGCTGTGCTTTCCTGCCAGCTGCAGTGGAAACAACCCATAGTCAAATGGTGTGATTGGTCTCTACCTAAAGTAAGAAAACTTGGTTACATTTAACAAGACTAAAGGACTACAAATAGTTTTTTCTCTTATATCAATAGAGGAGACAAACAGTTGAGTACAGGTTACATCAAAGAAAATGATCAGTTTGCTGTCAAAAGCTCTGCAGGAAAGTAAGACTTGGTTTTTATAAGAAGGAAGACAAAGTGCCGTCAATTCTCTTTTTGCATTTCTGGACTGCTAAAAAAAACGGGCTCTATGTATTTCCTATATGCAAATTCTGAGATCTTTAGCAGGCTCAATATTTGACATATTCTTAGGCTACGTCCACACTAAGCCGATAAGGTTATATGGGTTTAAGGTCTGTTTAAGGTCCCATGATTGCACAATCCCATTGCGACCTGTGCAAATACTGGGCATGCGCGAAAAGACGCACGAAACACGCGTATAATCTATGTGACGCCAGCGCCTACATAATATATACAAGAAGCTCTACAACCCAGTACATATCTGCTTGTCCCGTAAACCGAAGAGAACAATAGCTGCTCAGTTTTTGGTGTGGACAGACGACGAGATCGATTTATTACTCTTCGTTGTTGTCTTTGTCTGTAGTGTCGTATTGTTATTGACGCAGCATTCATTGACGCCACTTCCTTTCATTATCCGGGGAAGCTGTCCACACTAGCTCGTTTAGCAGTTGAATTAAGATTTAGACGGCTCTCTTACCCGGCTAATAGTTATCCGGCCACAGACCTTAAAGGACCCTGGGTTAGTTTGGACGATAGGGGGGTGTAGAGTAAATAATTATACGTTTAAGGCATTATCCGGCTTAGTGTGGACGTGGCCTTACAGTGGTTAAAATGTCCCAAAATATTGAATAAAATGAATTATTCAGTGAAAGCAATTATCTTGTTTTCATTTGCAAAGCTTTGGCCTGCAGACATCTCTTTCCTCAGCTGGTGACTTTAGTCTGTTCGTGTCTGGTGTTAGATCCGACACTCATTCTGTATCAGCCTTACTACTCCTTACTCTTCCTCTGCAGCAGCTTCATCTGTCAGACATGTGCCAAATAAATACAAAATGCATCAGAATCTAAAAAAGAAAAGACCTGATTCTGGCTGTTTCAACTTTCAGTATCAAATCTGCAACACCACAGGACCACACAGTTTGGATTTGGTGAGTGAAATGGACTGTCAGAATCAGAGAAGAATGCTAATCTTGGATCAGACCAACTCTATCACTTCTGGTTCTGTTGGAAGGGTTTTACAATAGCTTGGTAACAGAACATGAATAAGAAGGTCTAGACAGATTTAAATGTGCAAATACAATATAAAGCATTTGAAAGAAAAGCAATGATGAACCAAGGTGTAGGAATAGACATTTTGTGTACAGTAAGACTAATGATCGGGGTAAAGATACTGGTTGAAATAAAACTTAATTTAGGTCTAAAATCAACATTTTTGTTGTACCTCACTGTTTCCCAGTGACATCTATGTTATGCCCAGTAGTTTTCATATGGAATGTATTTGCTCTTACAGTTTTCTGTGTCGGAGAACAAGTCTCATACCTCAAGTAAAGCCACCTTGGCCCTGAAACTGCAATGCACTCCTTTAACATTCCACAGCCAACATCATGCTTCCCCATAGCACATATCAGGTGTTTTTGTATTCCTTGTGAAATGTAGCAAGGACAATGTCCTAATAAGTATTCTATTTGTAGTTCATCGTTCCATAGAATTTTTTTATTGGAGTAACTGGGCCAAACATGGCATTAAGATTGGACTCGTTTGCTGCTGGTGCTACAGAGAACATTTGTGATATCCATTACAGCTCATATAGAATCTGTAGAACCTGTTTGCACATAGCAAAGGGTCCTTATCATGTGGCTCCCTAATGGCTGAGAACACAGAATCCATCTGCTCCAGGTTAGAAAAAACTATGCTTATGTTTTATGTGTTGGAAAGATGTTTGTACAGTGTACATAGTTCATTGTTTAAATGGAGATTTTGTAGATATTTCATTGCCGCTCTGAGCTGCCTTTGGTCTTTCTGTGTTTTGTTTTGACTTTTATGCGAATGTGTAGAACCTGGAATCTCAACTATTTCCTAATTATTTCTTCTCCGCTGTTTACGCAATGCTAAGAACTTTTTTGCATTGTTTTTTAATCAAAGATGAATGTCATTTTAAGATGATAAATTAACTGGATAAATGTGTTACATTCTGAAAATAAATCTGAAAATAATACATTTAGTTCTTTTATAACATGATTGGGGTTGTTTTGTATATGCCTTTGTATTTTAAATGTTTAGTTTGGTTAATTTCTTTCCTTCTTTCTGAGGACAGACCGTATGAAAACTGCCTGTAACTGGTGTACATTTAATAAACAATAACTGCAATGCTTTTTCCCAGGTCTGGTAAGTACCACGAACAGAAAAGGCCAATGTGATACCACAATATTAATGGTCAACAACTGTCATACATTGGATCTTGTGATGTAAATGGTAAATGGACTGAACTTATGTAGCGCTTTTCTAGTCATACTGACCACTCAAAGTGCTTTACATTGAAGTCACATCCACCCACTCACACTTACATCTATACACCAATAGCCAACATGGCTACGATGTAGAAATTTTGGCATTAAGTGCCTTGCCCAGAGGCACATCAACATGTGGCTGGAGGAAGCTGAAATCGAACCTACAACCCTCCGATTGTAAGCCAACTACTCTACCACTGAGCCACATGTATGCAGCAGGAGCACATTCCAGCCGTGAACTTGGTCCTTGAATTATGTGGACCTTCCCAATCCTGTCCCGGAGATATCCCCCCAGGACCACACTGTTCCAGTATGGAGTAAGACAATTCTAGCAATCTTATTGGTACTTCAATGGCAATAAAAGTGTTGTACAGAAAATTCTGCTGCCATATATGTGAGTCTGAGAAATTGTGTGGGTTTGAAATGTTTTGATAGACGTATGACTCTAAAAAATTGTGAAGGCAAAGTCTTCAGAATAGAATTAATTTCTACGACCTAAAAACTTTTAGTCTCCACTGCTGTGAAGAAAAATAGTGTTAAGTTTTGGGTTAACTCCTAATGTTAGCACTAATTTAGCGTCACTAGCATGCTGTTAGCTTTGCAGGCTATAGCAGTACAGCTCTAAGTCCAAGAACAATTATAAATAAGTAGTTTCTTTAAAATTGTACGTATTAAGAAAATAAATACTGGATACTATATACACCTGATATGGTTGCACCACACTGTCCTTCTATCGTCAGCAATCTTTCAATTTGGAAGATTACGCATTTGGTGGAATCGGTGGTTTCACTACTGCCCCCTGTGACGTCATTTCTGTATTAATCTACTTGTACCCACAAACTTGAGTTTGTCCTCACAGCAGTGAAGACTTTGAAGTAATAGAAAGTACTGTAGAGTTATATTCACAAGACTTGCACTTGCAGCTTTTAGGTTAATAAAAGAAATGTTTCTAACCTGCAAAATTTTGTAGACTCATGTATATGACAGCATAATTTTGTGTAGAATACTTTTATTACCATACAAGTACAAATTTGAATGATTGGAATTATCTACACATACTCCATAAGATGCAGTGGACTTTAGATTCCAAATTTAGCTTTCTTTCTGACAATGGAAGATAGTTCTAACGTGCTTTTAACATACATGAGCTCTTGCTTTGTGAAGATGTGTACCTTCATCCTCTTCATTCTTCATGAGATTTAGAACGTAAATGAAAAGTTCTTTAAAATCAGGCACCATGTTCTGCTGTTTTGGTTGATATGAATCCAAGCTGAAAATGTGCATTAAAAGCATTTAAAATACCAGAATAAATTCCTCTGTTAGATAAAAAATAGTGGTTGACCTAGAAAGAATCACACACAGGGGTCGGAGAGAAATTGAAGTTAGTGAGCTCTGCAAAGGGAGATAGAATACGTTTTTTGCAGAGGGAGATCAAGAGAATACTGTGGTTGACCGTGTGTCTGCTCTCCTCCTCTCAGCTCGTCTCCTGGTCTCGAAGGCTCCTTTTACTCAGTCAAACTTCATTAGCATCTTAAAAGAACAGGGTGTCATACAAAGGAACATATGTTTGAAACCAAATGACATTTAAAAAGTACATTTAAACTATGTGATAAAGAAAGGCACCCTAAGAAAATAATAATACATTATTTATTTACCTAACATTTCCCTAACACTCTCAGTAAACCACGTACATGTTCAGTGTGATAGCACTAACTATAGCACGTAAAACACTCACCAAGAGCTTGTAGAACTTCTCCTGCATGCTGGCTTTCACTGCACTGACTGCTTTAACCCCGACATAGCTGCCACTTTCCAGATAGTCAGATTTATAGAGGTTTTCTCCGTGTTTAATGCTCCTTCCTTCGCCCTGAAGGCTACGACCCTCGCTCTCCTTCTTCTTCTGCAGTTGTATTCCGCTAAATGTTTTTAAACAAAACCTAAAGTAACTTTTGCCACCGGTCGAAAATCTGCATTTTCTCCGCATCAAAATTAGTTTTTGAAATTCATGGACATCATATGTTCGATCCACAGCGCATTTCAAATCGGATTAAGAAAATAACTTTTAGCGCTCCATTGACTCTCATTCATTTTTTTTGGCAGTAGGGGACTCATGGTCCAGAAGTAGAAGGATGTGACTGATGAAGCCTTCAGACCGCAGGCTTTGTTAGGCGTAAGCAATGTCAAGATTACATACTAAGTCTATGATTGAGGCCGTTGAAGGAGAGTTGCGGTCTCTGCGCCGCTTTGTGAGCGTTGGCTCCGTCAACTTCTCAAGCTTTTCCTGTGTTTCAAGCTTCAAAGCTCATAACGCGAGCAACGCAGAAGTTCAGCTAGTTTAAATTTTGACAGTCTTATGCTGCGTTCACACCTCCCAAAACGGCAGCGTCAGTTGCGGCAAGATTACATGTAAAGTCTATGGTCGAGTCTGTCAGGGGCTCTGTGGTGCGTTGTGTACGTTGGCCCCTTCAACTTCACTTGTGTTACATACAGCAACGCAGAAGTTCATTAAGCTGAACTTTTGACGCACCCAACGCAGTTAACGCAGTGCGGAAACCAATCAGAGCGTCTCACTGTAGTGATGTCACTATACACGTATCTTGAATAAAGCGTGGGTCCAGTGAAAACATTTTCAACAAACGCAGATTTCAAAAATCAGAAATAACACTTACCGAAGACAGATGGACAGGCGCTCCTAAGGAGGAACAGAGAACCTGTAGTTGGTGTCCTGGTAGGAGATTTGAGCTCTGATGCGCCCCAGGAGGTCGTAAAATTAGGCGTGGGACAGATGGAAGTTGCACTGAAAGCGAACCTCATCCATACATAGCTCCTGGAGCAAATGGTTAAACTCCCCAAACTCAGAACGCATCTGAATAATGGGGTGAACCCACAAACGGTGCTGATGTAGCTGAAGTTGACGTTGTCTAGGTTTATTTAGCAAATAAAGCCAAGCCACACTCTCGATACTATCTGCCATAGTTCAGAACGTACGGCAACAGAAGCTCCGCCCACGTGTTGTTTTTTGCTCAGATGCAAGTATTGCATGCTTTTTAGGACAAGCGTCAAGCTTCATCCGTTGGATGCGTTGCTCGACGCATCCAACGGATGCGGTCTGAAGGCAACATAACTGCTCTTAACACAGCACGGCAACCAATCAAAGTGTCTCAATGTAGTGACGTTGCCCGACGTTGACGCTGCCTAGCTAACTACGATCCGCGAGTCTTTAAAACATCCAGCAGAGAAAGCCCCGCCTACGAGCTTTGCAAGCTTCAGCCTAAAATGTATCTTCTGTGTATATGCGTCGAACTAGTCGCTTTATGAGCGTTGCTTGATGCTGACAAAGCTTGCGGTCTGAATGCACTTTTAGGTTGCCCATCTCCTGGCCTAGGAACACCTAGTGATTCCCAGAACCAGCCATGTCTGTGTTCATCCACTGAACTATACCCACAAACCACAGTTGAGTTTTGGACTTTGACTGATGATTTCTCGTAGGGATTTAGATGTTCTGAAAGCTGAATCTGTGCTCCGCTGCCACACTGGAGACTGAAATACAAGTACCATTTTAGTTTGAACCCCTTCAGCGGGAGAAAGTTCAGTAGCAAGCACCACTTCTGTACAAGTGAATGGAAATACACCAGGCTTTTTGAAGCAGGACTGTGACTGCTCCAAAACCTCTGTCCCTCTTCAGCACACTGCTAGCTTATTGATAATGAGATGCCATGAAATGATGCACAAATGCTCCTATAGGAATCTTTTTTTATTGATTTAGTTAACTGAATTCCAAATGTCTGCACAACAAATGGTCAGGGATATGAGTACAAATCTGTCAAAATGACAGAAACCCTCCTGATTTATCCGTCACCGGTATAAAAATAAAAAAAACTGGTCAAATATGGAAACGATCCCTGCTTTTCATTTATTGGACGATACATCATATCTCTCTGTTGACAAAATCCAATTTGTTTTCAAGGTTTCAATAATAGGAAAATTGTTAATTAGAAGTTAGAAACTCTGAACAACTGAATCCATTGTTGAAATAGGCAACTTTAATGTCTAAATCATGAAGTTCACCTCCCCAAAACTATTAAATAAGCACAGAGTGACAGTTATGATAGTCCACTACACTACCCATAATCCTTGTGGCCTAAGGTTTCATCCATATATTCAAACATATCAATATATAGTATTTTCCTGAATGACATGCCATAACACACACACACACACACACATATATATACACTCAATAAAAATATAAAGGCAACACCTTTGTCTCTGCTCCCATTTTTCATGAGATGGACTTAAAGATCTAAAATTCATTCCAGATACACAATATTACCATTTCTTTCAAACATTGTTCACAAATCAGTCTAAATGTGTGATAGTGAGCATTTCTGCTTTGCTGAGATAATCCATCCCACCTCACAGGTGTGCCACATCAAGATGCTGATCCGACATCATGATTAGTGCACAGGTGTACCTTATACTGCCGACAATAAAAGACCACCCTGGAATGTGCAGTTTTGTCTCACAGCAAAATGCCACAGATGCCACAAGCATTGAGGGAGCGTGCAATAGGCATGCTGACAGCAGGAATGTCAACCAGATCTGTTGCTCGTGCATTGAATGTTCATTTCTCCACCATAAGCCGTCTCCAAAGGCGTTTCAGAGAATATGGCAGTACATCCAACTGGCCTCACAACCACAGACCACGTGTAACCACACCAGCCCAGGACCTCCACATCCAGCAGGTTCATCTCCAAGATTGTCTGAGACCAGCCACTCAGACAGCTGCTGAAACAATTGGCTTGCATAACCGAACAATTTCTGCACAAACTGTCAGAAACCGTCTCAGGGAAGCTCAACTGCATGCTCGTCGTCCTCATCGGGGTGTTGACCTGACTCCAGCTCGTCGCCGTAACAGACTTGAGTGGGCAAATGCTTACATTTGATGGCGTCTGGCACGTTGGAGAGGTGTTCTCTTCACGGATGAATCTCGGTTTACATTGTTCAGGGCAGATAGCAGACAGAGTTTGTGGCGTCTTGTGGGTGAGTGCTTTGCTGATGTCAATGTTGTGGATCGAGTGGCCCATGATGGTGGTGGTGGGGTTATGGTATGGGCAGGCATCTTTAATGGACGAAGAACACAGGTGCATTTTATTGATGGAATTTTGAATGCACAGAGATACCGTGATGAGATTCTGAGGCCCATTGTTGTACCATACATCCATGAACATCACCTGATGTTTCAGCAAGATAATGCACGGCCCCATGTTGCAAGAATCTGTGCACAATTCTTGGAAGCTGAAAATGTCCCAGTTCTTGCATGGCCAGCATACTCACCGGACATGTCACCCATTGAGGATATTTGGGATGTGCTTGACCGGCATATACGACAGCGTGTACCAGTTCCCACTAATATCCAACAACTTTGCACAGCCATTGAAGAGTAGTGGACCAACATTCCACAGGCCACAATTGACAATCTGATAAACTCTATGCGAAGAAGATGTGTTGCACTGCATGAGACAAATGGTGGTCACACCAGATACTGACAGGTTCTGACGCCCCAGACCCCCAATAAGGCAAAAAACTGCACATTCCAGGGTGGCCAGCAATTCCTCAGTAATCCGTCATATTGAGCAAGCATGTAGTGATAGTGGAGACGAAAAACTCCCCATTAACAGGAATAAACCTCTGGCAGAACCAGAACCAGGCTCAGTACAAGCGGTCATCCGCCACGACTGTCAGGGGGTCTGAGAAGACAGAAGAGACAGCATGTTGGATGCTCTGTCACTTTGAGCATCATCTGGACCGATGCTCCCCATCCAGCAGGGGCCATTGTACCCCGTTCTATTTGTCCAACGAACTCGGTTTCCGAGTCGGATTACGGGATTACGACCCGGAAGTTGCAAATAGAACGCTCCCGAGGTCGTAAATACAAGTGGTCAACTCGTCGAGGGTAGGAGGACCCCGAGTTCAGTTATCAAGATGGCTACCACGAGCATCACACGTACGTAAACATTGAGGTTTTCTTTTATTTTAGGCACTTTTGTCTTTGTTGTAACGGAATGCAGAAGTCATACACATAGCAGTGTATACGGTTACCTATATTCATGTCGCTACAGTCTTGTTACAGTCTTATTACGTGCTAAATACCACCTAATAAGTTATTTTGTCGCTTTGCCTCAGACAAAGGAAACCTCATGGCTCATAGGCATGTGTTTTTCTCAGTTTTGTATGTATTTAGACTATATTTTTTGTGATCACTGTATGTATGTCTATATTTGATTAACGTTAAAACGTTTAAACACATAAAGATACTATTTTCAAAGCATATTACACAAAGGACACAAAGGAAACATCATAGCTGCTAACACATTACAAAGGCAATCGTTTTTAGTTTGTTTTTTTCAGTACTACATGTTCTTTCAAGCTAACGTGTATGTTTGTGTTTTAGTGTATTTAGATGAGAACATGAAACTGTTCCTGAACTCCCAGAGGACCCTGCTGTTCCCCGGTCCTCTGTACCAGCGTGTAGATGACCCCGATGAGCATACATCTGGAGAGGGAGGGTCTCCCAAAGTCTCTGAAGGACCTCAACAGCCGACTCAGGTTTGGCTGAAAGAACAAAAAGGAGATGTGGGCAGACATGGCTTCCAAACTGACAGAACAGTATAAAGAAATATTCTGCCCTGACAAGGTGGCCAGGAAGTGGTCCACCTTGGTGGAATGCTATAAGAAAGTAAAGGACAATAACAAAAGCACAGGGAACGGCACCATTCGTTTCCAGTTTTACAGAGAAATGGATGAGCTGCTTGGGGCCCAACATGATGTCGTGTTCCCTGTTATGGGAACTAAAGACGGGGTGGATGTCCGAAGACAGGGAGCAGTGGTTTGCAGTGAAACTGCCACTGCCCCCATAGCCGCAGCCACCACCTCCCGCACCATCGTCTCAGCCACCACCTCCTCACACACGTCACCCAGCCCAGCAACAAGCACAGCATCCAGCTCCACACCACCAGAGAAACCCTGCACCACCACAAGAATGCCGCGCAAGCGTCCACGGGACGATGACCTCCTCACTATCCTGCAGGATGCCGAAATTGCCAGCCAGCGCCGCCACCAGGAGGTCATGGACCAGATGCGGTCTTCCCAGCAGGGCTTTGAAAGTCTCATGTCACGATTGATTGATAAATTCTGAGTGTCATTTAATCCTCCCTCTATTTTTTACATTTATAATTCAAATTTTTCATAGCTTGTTAAGTTGTATATATAAAATCTTTTGTATTCAATTTTTTAATTCTTTTTCTCATTTTATATTTTTTTATTGCCAATAAATATTTGCTTGTTTCTTACCCAAGCCTAAATTTTTTTCTTTTTTTGAAGACAGTATTTTATTTATAGTTCTGCATGTTCAAATTGTACACTACTGCCTCAAAAGGCCATTCAAGCAACAACAAAAAATTGGAAACAGTACCCTTTTTAGTAGGGAAATCACCCAGTAAGAATAAAATAAATTAAGAAATCAAAGGGGAAAATACTTCAGATGACAAGTGGTAGTTTTAGCCATTTTCACCATAATGTCATTCTTGGCCTGATAATCTAAAATAAGCAATAACTGGCCCAGCATTTTACGAATAAGTCCATTTACACCTGGAGTTTTACTGCTACTCTTTCCATCGAGTACACTGTCATTAGTCTATCTTTCCATTGATTTTAAATGGGATTGCAGCCATTTATATATTTGCCTTCATTTTCTGAAAACCATATTGTGGGCTAAAAAAAGGTGAAGCCATCAATTTAGGGAAACCACTTTTATGTTTATAATTCAAAGTTTTTATAGTTCGTTAAGTTGTATATATAATATATTTTGTATTCAATTGTTTATTCTGTGTTTCTCATTTGATATTAACAATTGCAAATAAATAAAACTATGCGCTAGAAAAAGGTGAAGCATTAAATGCAGGGAAACCACTTTTATTTGTACACAGAAAAAAAAAGTTAACATTAATCATGTTAGAAAGAGCAATTGCATTGTAACATGTATTTACAAGCTTTCAACCGTGAAAATGAGTCTACTCGTTGTGATCTTCCTGCCTTGGGTAGCCATATCGGTGTTCTGCACATACGTCTGTAGCAGCAACACACATGTTGTGTAAGAAACAAGCAGACATAACTATCATGACCACAGTGTCAATGCAGGTGTTCTGTAGGTCACGTAGACGCCTCCATTTTCACTTCATTCTTCCAAAAGCATTCTCTACAATGACCCATTGCTCAAAATGCAGACTGGGGCACCTTTCCTTGTTTCTTTGTCCTTTCTTTGTAACATATTGTAGTACAGCCTTCTGCTTACAAAGCCTCCGTTCAGAATAAACTTCCACTAATATCTTTCAGCCTCTTAGGTACATCTAAAAACGTATGTTACACATATATAAAGCATATTAGGCAAACATTTACCAGTGGCGCTAACGTTAGCAGCGAAATTAACAGCGGTTAAAACATTCATAGACTACAATCAAATAAGATGAAACATGAACTTACATTCTCTGCTTTCTATCATCTTCTTCCATATTTTGCTGATGGACCACAAACTTTGATTGTAGCTCTCTGTACTCTTTTAGAGCTAGCGCAACAGCAACTTTCCTGGAGGCGTCCATCTTTTCTCCGACCTGCCGTGTTGTGTACAAACAGAACGCAAAAATCCGCTGTAACTGGTTTTCCAACACGAATGTGACGTCACTCCCGACTTGCAAGTCGCGCTTACAAGACAAATAGAACGCACCATTATAGTTGAGCAGGATACCAGACTGGGTGGAGCTTATTGCATTTTGTGGACTTCCTGAAAATAAGGAATTACAGTAGTCCAGCCTTGGAGTAGCAAATTAATGGACTAGTTTTTCGGCATCACTCCTTGACAGGATGTTTCTAATTTTAGCAATATTCCAGCGGTGAAATAAAGAAATCTTTGAAACCTGTTTAATATGGGATTTACATGCCATGTCTTGGTCAAAAATTACACTGAGGTTCTTTACAGATATTACCAGAGGCCAAATTAATGCCATCCAGATGAAGTGATTGACTTTGCAGTTTCCATTTTAAAGCTTATGGTCTAAAAACAACAACTTCTGTCTTGTCTGAATTTAAAAGCAGAAAGTTTTCATGTCTTCGAGATATGCTTGTAATCTACCTAACTGATTGGATTCCACGGGTTTTATGGATAAATATAATTGTGTATCATCAGCATAACTATAGAAATTCATAACATGTAGTCTAATTATTTTACCAATTGGAAGCATATATATAGTAAAGAGAATTGGTCCAAGCACAGAACCCTGTGGTACTCCACAAGTAACCCTTGAGTGTGAAGATTTATCATTAACATGAACAAACTGGAATCCTTTGAACAGATACGATTTAAACCTGCCTAGTGCTGTTCCCTTGATCCCTACAACATGTTCAAGCCTTTCTAAGAGAATATTATGATCGATTGTGTCAAAAGCAGCACTGAGATCCAACAAGACCAGAACAGTCACAAATCCATCATGAGGCCATTTGAATATCATTAGTAACTTTCAGCAGTGCTGTTTCAGTGCTATGATGAGCTCTAAAACCTGACTGAAATTCTTCAAACAGGTTGTTTAGATGCTCACATACTTGATTAGCAACGATTTTCTCAAAAATTTTTGGATTAGAAAGGAAGATTAGATATAGATCTGTAATTAGCTAAATCATCTTGATCGAGGGACGGTTTCTTAAGTAAAGGTTTAATTGCAGCAACCTTAAATTCCTGTGGTACATATCCATTTATTAAAGATATGTCAAAAATAGGGCCAGTAACCACAGGGTACACTTCCTTAAATAATTTGGTTAGTATTGGGTCTAACACAGGGGTGGATTTCCCATTTCAATTTTGGGGGGGGACAATAAACAGTAAAATTTCAGAGTAATTTTTGGGGGGGACATGAAAAATAATGCTCTCTCCTGCTTCTTTGCAACTTGTTTTGCACAGTTTGCCTTCAGTATGTTAAATAATGTTATGAACTGATTCCTTTATGACCACATTCAACAAAATGTCTTAATTTCCACTACAGTCAAAGTAGATTCACAAAAATGTAAGCATGAAGAAGTTCCAACATTATTACGGAAACACTTTCAGGGCAAATAACATCAAACTACTTCAAAAATCAAGTCAAGTATCAAAATGCCTGACATCTCTTTAATAAATCATAGAAATTTTTGTAGGCTATTAGAGAATAACTGTAATTTTTAATAACTTTATCTAAGTCCTACTGAACGAAAAGATACACAAAATCTAAAAATATATTCTTGAAATATTTGTTTCATTTTAATAATTAACAATATTTACAAATTTACAAATACACTAAACATATAGTTACATACTCTATAGTTTATCTTTGAATTTAATCGATCTCTCACTTTTCTCAGTTTTCATAGTGTTCTTGGGTCTGTGTGGCCAACGGGATCTTCGGCTCTATGTAAATTCAAAGGTTATCAAAAAATTGTCATATTGGATGGTAGGACTGTTCCTCATCACACTCAATGCCGTATGTCAGTACAATGTCTAAAGTGTGTTGACCAGAATGCGTGGGTCTCTTCACTTTCTGAGTAAAGCCAATTGAGTCTAAAATGATATTTAAGGCTGCAGTTAGGCTATCACTTTCAGTGTCCACATGAATATTGAAATCCCCTACTATAATTACCTTATCAGTGTTTAAAACTAAATATACCTTTATTTATATATATATATATATGGTTTTATTTAGATTTGGGACCAAAACATTAATATTGGTATATCACAGCAACACTATTCTGTGCTGGGAATGACATCAATAATTAGCATAAATTCAAATTATAGTTTTACTCAAAAAAATGTACAACTATTTACCCCAAAATACGGTTTATCAATCTCAGTAAGAAACAGAAGTGGTGCTTCTTCATTCTCAGAATTTTGTGTCTTGGAGCACCTCACAGTTCTGAGAATTTTTATTAGAATAGCCCTTGGTCAATAATAAACCTGGTAAGTTAAGAGCCCATTGGTCATGGAACAACCCCACACTTGTAATTTTCCAGTTTGCAGATAAGAGACTTCCTGAAGGTTAGCAGGAGTTGTTCCAGTTCTGCTGAGTTAGTTTTCCTGTACATTTATCTTCACATTAATATTACAAGCACAAAGATATGTCTTAGGTTATGATTATAACATTTGTATTTAATAATCATGCTAACAGAAAGGAGTACATTTAAAAATAGTGTTTCTATAATAAACAGGAAATCATTACTATACAACCACAGGTTCATTTCAAACATTGCTGTAAAAAGTCTTTATTTAAAACAAGAAGGTTCCAGGAAATCAATACGTTCACAGATACTTGGAAATATCAGAATGAGTCTCTGTGAGGCTGAACTGAGTTTTTCCATAAACTAGTAACAGATATACAATAGGCCATATTTCAACAAAGTATCACAACTCCCCAACCATTTCAGATAGAAAAAACCCTCAAGGAAAAGCTTTGGCATTTGCAAAGTCAGGATGACTCCGACAATCACCCGCTGTATACCAAAATACTACTGAAGACCAGGAATACTTTGACACTTTCACTTCACTTTTCCTTTTTCACATTTTATTAATCAGGAGCAACAAGATTACTTTTGAAAAAGCTGCATGTTCTAGCCATAGTTGCTGAATTCCCCCCTCATAAGAATTGGGTTTTATCAGCAGATTTGCCTGGAGTGGCAGGTATTGCTTTAATAGTACATACATCATTGCAGCAGGACTGCCATGGACAATTTGATGCTTACAATACGGTTTTAACAGTAAGACATGTGGTTTTGACATTTGACACAAAAATAAAAGTAGTAAAAGAATTTACACATTTACAAAAGCAAAAGAACCGCATTTAGGAGCAACACAACCAAAGCTCTGAGAACTGACATTTGTAGTTTTATGGAAACAAAAATACTCTGGATATGAGCTAATGTACAAATATAAATGTAACCTGTAGTCCGGCAGCATGAGCCCAGACGGGGAGAAATTAGTGACACACCAATAGGAATATTTGGGACAATATTAAAATTGATAATATTGCTGTTATGGCCTATAACTGTTATTTACTGATATTTTATATATATAGTTCCCTACCAGTTTGACATGATGAAAAAACATCCACATTGCTGGCATCGCTTCTCTGGTTCAGTGAAACACCCAACAATCCTGTGTTGCATCACTTATCACATGGCAAACCCTCAGATTCCCCAGAAACACAAACCGCAAAAAGATGGAAATAAACATCAGATATACTCAAAATTAGACGTCAGCCGATACTGATATTAGTGCCAATATAGTGTGCATGCCTAGGAGAATTCAAAGTTGTCCTGAAAGTGGGGAACATGTCTGATATGCTACGGTTAACAAAACCAAACCCTAAATACTGATGCTTTTGGAAAGGATCAGCTTATGCACCCATTTTCAATAACCAATTCAAACAGTTGATAATATTAAAAAAACGTCATTTTAAATCGTATTGATGCTGATTGATGGTTAAAACATTTTGAAGTGGCATGTTATGACTTATGTAGCTTGAAGAATAGAAGTAGACAATGAAAGAAAGATCAGCAGGATCATACATCTGACAAACACATAGGCTGTGGTGGGATGTAGAGAAAAAGGTTTTCTAAAATCGGTGGTGGAGACAGACTGTCCTCAAACACCCTGTAAGCTTCGTGTTAAAGACAAACAGAACATTAAAACCCATGAGAGACATTCAAAGCAAGCACCACTGCAAGGCCTCTTCTTTAAGTGCAACAGCCATTTCAAGTTAGAGCAAAGAATGGGAGTCTCTGCCAGCTGGTATAAGTAGACCTCCACATTTCCAAGCGCACAGATACGGAAGAAAGAGGGGAACCCAGAATCATCCTGACCTTATGGGTTTGCAGGCTCTCAGCACAGTCATTTCCAAATAAATATGTACAACCGTCAAAGGCTGATGAATTGACATTGAATTGGCTCAGAGTTACAACCAAACCTGAAGTTATCTCTTTCAAACTGCATCACTGAGTTTCTCATCAGTGAATAATGATCGAGAAGTTTTGTGTGTTTTTTAAATAAGGTATTCAGTGGTTTGTCAAAATGCTGTTGCGGTGAAAAAGTGCATCTAAGCCAGCATGTGCACTGACTCAAATTACTCTGTAGGTCAGATAGTCTCGGAGTGGCGTAGGGATGGCTAAAGCCTCCACATGCTGGGTGGTCAACACTCTCCGGAGGGCCATCCTGCACATGTGCTGCAGACTGGCAATGCTGCGAGGACACTCCCAGAAGTGGACGCTTCCATCACGTGTCCTAAAGACAATGAAGATACTTGAACAGGTCAATAAAAGAAAGTCTGAAGAGTTAACAGTGCGTCAGCGGTCTGTGATCCTTTCTTACCCGGCAGCAAGGACACTTCCTTCAGCAGAAAAGGCACAGCAGAGGCCATTAGATAAGGAGGCTATTGCCTGGGGAGCCCTTTCCTCAATACTCCAGAAACGAACAAACCTGAGCAGAGGACAGAAACCCTGTAGTCACAACTAGAATGGGCTGATTATGATAAACACTAACACCATAGATACACCATTGCAAGTTGTATGAAGAAAAACAATTTGTATGACAATTGGAAACAATCCATCATGGCAGCGTCAGCTGAATTTGTCCATTAGACTTTTCCGAAAGTAGTTGGAAAAGGTCCAAGAACAAAGCTACGCATTGCATAGAGAAACATTTTAGAGACCATCTTTATTCCAACAAGTTATACCTATATATAATATAAAACCTAAAACTTAAAGTGTAGGAAAGCGCTGGATCTTCTGCACTTGCACAACCACCATTTTTCTCTTTTTCCCCCTCGAAATGTTTACAGGCAACAGCTCAGTGCTAGGCTGCAGCAATGATAGCTGGCAAACTCGAGACAGCCATGTGATTCTAATGTAGGCCACACCAACCAATGTAAAAGATCACTGCTCTAGTCTAGTTTACCTTCAGGGATTATTTTCACTCTTATCTTTAAATCCTATTCTTACCTGTCATCAGTAATACTGGCAATGTGGCGGCCATCAGGGCAGAAACTCACAGAGCGAACCCAGCGGTCATTTGCTCCTCCGGCAAAAATGGGCGATGGAGGTGGGAAGAGATGGCTAGAAAAGAAAAAGACAGCAGGGGTAAGACTGTAGCACTTTTAGGAAAGTTGGTTCACAGCACTGAGTTGTTCCATCCAGCCATCTTTTCTAACCTTAAAATCAGAGGGAAGGTCTAGCAACAACCAGTCGCATGTTAATAAAGTGGTGAACGATACTGAACTCCGGAGCAGGGATGACTGTAATTAAGTTATCATTTTCATTCTGATGTGTTATTTATTGCCATGACAAACTGATAAGAGTTCCTACAGACACTCATCCTACTCGCTCCAATAAGTTGCCTCAGTTCAGTTCAGTTACATGAAGGACTTTAATCATAGCAATAGACAACAGAATGGCTTAGGAACAATCGGTAACACAACCTCAACCATACAGACAAGCTGTTGAGCTTTTCATACAAGATGAATTAGTGTTTATATGAGTTTATGCTTATTCCAATAATGTTTAGCCCCTAGATGTTAAGTTCTAGGGGTGTAACAGTAAAAAATAAAAATAAAATCACAGTTCAGTACGTATTTCGGGCTTTAACGTTCAATACAAATGTGCATATACAGATTTTTTTTTTTACTTTGATCAGCAAAGTATATAAACAAATTGATATTTTCTGTGAAATTTTTGCAGAGTTTTCACATTTTAAGTATCGGTTCGTGGTGTCGGTTGACATTAACTGATACTAGTACATTAGATTGTATCAGGGCCAATACTAGTATCTATGACTCCCTGGTGTTATTGACTTTGTTGCTGATGAAAGAGGAGTTCACCTACAAGGTTTAGGTTCAGTCCATCTTTATTTTTTTCTGTAGCTGCATAAGAATCCATTAAAGTTTCTAAACAGCAAAGTTTAGAAACAGCTGGCAGTCCTTTCTGTTTTGGTGTCACTTTTTAAAGTTGCCCTGAAGAACATTGCACTGAGCTCTGAATTCCACACAAACATTCAGCATGTGTTCAAGTAGAAAACAGTTCTATTTGTTCGGTATAGGTGAGTATCGAAATGAAAAGGTTGTACCAAAAATTACAAATACATGTGCCATTACCCCTCTTTGCAATTACGCACTTCTATTGTCCAGAGCAAACAAATCCCCTTCAGGTGCCTGAACGTTACAGCTGTGTTCTTACCCCAGCTCCAGGAGGACTGTGCCCTTGTGATGGTCCCATACGATGACCCGAGTGTCATACGAGGCGGTGGCCAACAGAGCGCCATCAGGTGAAAACTCACAGGATACCACATCATTGTGGTGACCCTCCAGTTTCCGGATCAGTGTGTACTTATCCATGTTCCATATGAATACCTGCAAGTTAAAGCCAGGAATTGTTATAGCTTATGCAATTAGTTTGAGAGCAACTGGATGTGTTATTAGAACTAATAATTAAACCAGGAAACATGAATTACAGAAGAATTTAAGAAGGTATGCTCAGTGTCACTGTAATAAAGTTGGGTAACTTTAAACAAGATTTAGTTTCAGTATTAATTACAATACATATACTTAACATTTATGGTACTCTAAACATTACAACAGGTAATTACTAGATTTAATTTTCAGTTAATAAACAATACTTTAAAAAAGATAAGTGGAAAAAAAGAAAACAAATAGTAACTTAAGGGAACAAAATGACTCCACTGGTTTCTCCTTTCAGAGTTTTAGTTTACAAAAGGCTCGCATCTCCAACAGGAGCCTACAAAGAGAAACAGATACTGCAAGACAAAAGCATATTTTATGGCCAAAGGGTCTGATACCTCTGGCAAAGTACACAATTACATTCACTTCTACATACATTCAAACACAGAAACAAGCAATGGTTGGCTCCTAAAGTCTAACTGTTAAGTATTTGTGTGGGGACAGCTTATTAGAACACTAGGTCGAAAATGCTGCATATATCCAGTGATTCCTATAGAACTGAAACTAAATGTATGGTGGACTTTGGAGAGGTTTCCTTTATCTTCTGTAAAATAATCGTTCCTCTTTTGTCGTTTTACGGTTTGAAAGAAACGGTTTTATGCTGAATCAGTGAAAATGTGTTAACTTTACATTTTCCAAAAGTTTTGTGGTTTATCCGTTGCCACTAACGGCAACAACTCTCCAGTGTTTTCTGTAAAGTCCAAACACATGAACCAGAACACCCAATTCAAAAAGAATTGTGCTTTTGTATTGCTACAATAAAGTGCTGAGTGAGACGTTGCGTTTCTATGTAAGGCTTCTGGAGAATAGCCAAATAAGGAAAGCATATGCTGCAGAAGGTGCTAGAAGGTGCTGGCCAAAGCATTCAGAAAGGCGTGGTCGCCTGGTTATAACTCAGATATGCTCCATTACTTTGCCAGTGGCAGCAGAACATTGCAGTGTATGCTACAAAACAAACATTTTAACCAAGATATAGAATTAAGAGAGGAACTACTGTGTGCAAATGGAAAGTGGAGCTAGTCAGTAAAAATGGGTGGAATACAAGCCTATTTTTACCCCCAGCTGAATGAAATTATTGACATTTTTAAAGTGAAATGTCCAAAATAAATAAAGGAGGTAGACAAACACAGAGCAGCACCTACGTACAGATTGACCTTGCGGGTCAGGTGCCAGATGCCCCTGGCCAGGCCTTTGGGCATTGTGAACTGTGCGTCCATGGTTTACACCGGCTGCTCAAATGTCAGCGCGGCGCTCCTTTCAAAACCAATCACACACTGAGTTCTGCCACCACCTGTGACAGGAAGAGCAAGACACAAACTGTAGGGACACAAAGCCTAACAGAACTGCTACCATCAAGTATCACCATTACTAAGACTGGAAACAAGCTCAGCTAATGGTGGCTACTCTACTGACTTCACATCTACAAATATAGAAATTAATTTGACATGTCACTAAAGAGTATTTTAAGGTATTGCAAGCTTCTTATTAAAAAATCCTTTATTTACAAACTTACTTTTTCACATCATTAACAAGATCATTTTTGGTTTCTTAAAACTTCCTCATAAAAAAACTAAAATAAATAAACTTGACCCTATTTATCTGCCTGCACTGTTTCTTCATAATACCAGTAATAGATGTGAAAGGCAAAAGGAAGCTAGGTGCAGATAACCAATGACACTGAGCAGTTTTATCCTGGGTGCAAATGAAGGAACAGGAAAGCTGGAATCATTAGCGATTACAAGGCTGATTGAAGATAACAATCACAAGCAACTGCACAAAGATCTCAAGCTAAATCTCCACAGAAGAAGGAAGAAACAAAGAGGAAGACGTACTGCTTTGCCTGCGCCAACTGAGCACAGGATGGACGAGTCAGGAGAGAATGAGCTGCTGTAAACCCAGTTCTGATGTCCACGCAGAACCTTCACCATGTTCCCTGTTAGACAGACATGATAACAAATATTCAGTTTGCCACAGACCATCTCAATCATTCACAAAGAAGGCAGATTCACAAACAGTTCAAATGCAGCTAAACATTTTTGAACACGTTTTAAGTAATGGGCGACACCAATTCCTTTAGCATATCAAATAAGTACTGTACTGTTTGACTGTGTTATACTTGTTGCTAACAATTCAGCGGACTCGTCACTCCCAGTAGGGTGATTGCCTAGGATGGCATTAACTTGACTAACCGAGGATATTATTTATATACAGAGAAAATGGCTTGTTTTAAAAGAAAACTGCATTATCTGGGTGTGTTAGCTTGATTAAAACAAGGCTAGTTTAGTTTGATAAAGCAAACACGTAGCATGTTAGCTTTTAAAACACTCCTCAGAACTAGTCAACAGAAAATCTTTGAGACAAGGATTTGATGTTACAAAGGCTACAGCCAATAATTAACCTGCTAAAACTCCCAGATCCTCAAATCCTGGGTCAGAATGACCAATGGTTACAATTAAAGACAGCCAGACTACACACCATCATCTTTAAGATCCCACACACGAAGGGTCTTGTCTCTGGAGGCAGACACCAACATGAGACTGCCATCAGGAGCAAAAGTCAAATCTCGTACAACATCAGTATGGTCCATCAGATTCAGCAAAAGTTTTCCTGAAACAGTCCATCAAAGACGAGAACATGTCAGAGATTTAGAGCTAATCTGTGCAGGATATCTGTTCATACATGTTCAAAGCTACATACACTTCAGCTAAAACAAAATGAAATTGATATGAAAAGAAACAGGCAAATAATATTACGGAAAGAAAACCTACTCTTCTTCTAAACTTACTACAAAGAAATGAAATGCAACCCTGCATTTTGGTTAAATTATTTTATAACAGTAATAAAAACTAATGGTTACTGGTGTTTCAGGGCAACCAGGGTTAAGCAAACAGCAGAAAACAGAGAATCAGGAGGTTTTCATGGTCTATTCTGATATTTACCTGCTGAAGATAGAAATGCATATTAATCTTAACCTCCACTTACCAGAGTAAACATCCCAGATCTTAATGCGGCCATTGTTAAGACCTGTTGCTAGCAGTAACTGGTCCTGGCCAAACTTGAACCTGTGCCACTCGATGTTGACACAGCGGCTCTGTTTTTCTGGCACGGATGAGCCAAAGGCCAGGCCCCAGACTATGTCTCCGCAGTCTATTGTGTGTTCACGGGGCTCGTCAGCCACTGGTATGGTAAGGCCTCCATCGCTATTTTGACGGGACAAATGCCGGGGACTCGTTGGGTTGGTACCTTCTTCACCAGCGTTCACCGAACTAAGGCAAATTTTGACACAAGCGATGGTTAAAAGAAAATTAATGGTCATACAGGCATGATGACACCAAATAATTCCATCAACATGCTAACATTTAGCTTCTATAATCAGTAAAAATTTGCCACATTGTGAATTCACCAGTAACTGGTTATAGGTGTGAGAACATCGAATTGCTCATGCTGTCCTTATCAACACATTGATTGTACTTGAAAAGACAACCTGTTGTCTAAAAAGCAACATTATCCTATAAAGTACTCGTAGTCGTTTAGTGAAGCTTGGTGGTGTTGAGTAAAGAAGCCCAGCACCATTGAGTGCAATTCAATTCAGATCAAATATAAACTGTCCCCTTGTGTCTGTTTAAACCAAGGATGGTGTGCCTAGTTCAGGCCATTGAGTGCTACTGTCTCATATATTTTTATTGGTTCTTTACATGAATGTTGAATAGAAACTAATGTGCCAACAGGACCCTAAAGAACTTTGTGAAAGGACGAACAGATAATTCAACTATTTTTTTCAGGCATGTTGGAGCCAGGAGGTCAAGAACTGTGCATCTCTGAAAATTAATCAGGCATCAATGGCAGCTATAAGCAAATGTTATGAGTAACTGTTACTTTTCATTTGATACTTACAAGCTCCTCAAGCATTTAGTCCAAGGGATGAGCCTAACAATGCGATGTCCCTGAGACCAAGCAAAGTAGGAACCATTTGGTGCAAAGGCTACTGTCCAGGCCTCACGCCCAGACTTCTGGTCAAAGGGAGCAACAGGGACCAGGAGTTCACCAATGAACTTAGCCTTGTCTGGGGAAAAAAACAAGAACAGGTTTCATTATGGAAGATGATAAGAGATATGGCAGAAAGCCAAAAAGTATCACAACAGGCTGCTATTATCGTCAAACCAGCCAATCAGGTGAGTGCTGGGGATAGAAATAGAACCAAATGGAGATACAAAATAAACTGGGGAAGAGCTCTAGAGAATTGTAGCCATTTACCCATGCTGTGCTGAGTGACACAGTCACTTCTTCACGCAGATGGTAATAACTGGTCCACCAAGCTAAGATCAGATGGCGGTGTGTAGACTTTGTAAAATCTAGTTTCCTGGATGTACCTTTAAAATGGCATTCCAAATGTTAAATGGCCTGTACCTGCTTTATCTAGCTTCTTCTTATTATAATGTTCTCGGGCAGCCTGCTACTGACGGACGTCTGCTGTGTGAGTGCACTGTTTGCATGGCTACGTGTTCACAACTAAATGCAACATGGAGCCCGTCGGTGGGGGCGAACGGTGTCGAGCCAACGCGACCCTCATTTAAGATCGATTTACATTTAAAAAGAACGTAATTTTATCTGATGGTTTCAGCTTTTTGTTTAGGTTGAGGACGTATTAACATAAATTGTTAAAATAACCAACTATACCGATTTACTGTCAAGTTGACTTAGTGTAACTAGTTTAGGCAAGATTAAGAGCTTTCCGTCACAGCAGACAACATGAAAACATTGAAAAACCAAATACTACACAAGGGTCATGTTCGACAGACTTTGTGGGGAAAGGCCAAGGCCGCAAATAACAAAGGCAGCAGCTCCACGCACCATTACGGAAAGATGAGTAAATACAGACGTTAAAAATTCGAAAGAGATTAGCACTGATTTGAAAACCTCCTAAACTGACTAGATATTAGCTCGCATTGCAATACAAACTGTTAAAGCAGTTGCAGTGTCTGTCCACTCCATGCAAAACAATCAGTGAGCCGTAGGGATAAATTAAGAGGCTACAGCTTCACACGTTCACATGTTTTCATATGTCGACATAATTTTAGGCCTTTTACAGTATATATCATTCAGATACGCAAACCCACAAACAGTTCCGCGTTTTCATGAAACCCTTCGACGTAACACCGTCCTGAGTTAAGTAAAGCCAAAAATACTTACCTAGATCATTTTCATTTACACAATCTGGGAAGCTGGCCATCTAAATGAGGGCACCGACCGAAGGAGAAAAAGCTGAACAAAAAAACGCAAAAAAGATTTAGAGAAAAAAATATGACTGGAACAAATGTGAACAACGCCTTTTTCCACGGCGACCAAAGTTAACTGAATCCTTCCGCCAATGACACGCGTTGGGCGGAGGAATATAGCCCTCAGCAAAAACAGTTCCAGTTATGACTGACGCAGATGTTTTACCACTTAGTTAAACAGAAAAAAAGATTCCACAGTCTTTATATAGATCGAGGTTAAATATGTCCGACGATTAAATAATGCAAATTTTATCCGCTGTTTCATACCAGGATGTCTGAATTGGGAGCAGCACTTTATTTATTCAATGTCTGGCTAAGTCGGGGCAAGAAGGGAGGGTATTTTACGTCACAATGGTTACCATAGTGACATCATTAGTACCTCCCAGAGCCTCTGGTACCTCCCACTGGCACCTCCCCTAACTTTTTTTTTACCACAGCTTTATTGCTCAATTAGGTTACAAACTAGCAAGAAGCTGATACATAACATACAAAACAAAAACGTTGTACTGTTTCTTCGGAGATTTAGAGGAGCTAGTGAAATATACTCTCCACCATCAGGGTGAGTGTACAAATACAAGGCTTGTCTTTATGCTTAAGTCTACTAATTACAATGTTAGATAAGTGTGTTTTGTTTGCAAAACATGGCATTATAATGAAAATGTTTAAACTTTCCCACATTTGACTAGAGAGATTTTGTAGAATTGAGCTGATTCACTGAATAAGTAATAAGTAATTACAGATATGTGTTTAAACCAAATTCCTCTATGTATCCCTGTTCTACCTCCACAAGGTCCGTATAGGGTACCAGGGGAGGTGGCTGGTACTAGTCTTCAGCTGTCCAAAGTATGGCCTTTGGAGTGTTTGGCAACCCTTGGAATGATTATGTGTGGCTTTGTCTCCTATCCAGGAAAGTTACAAATTTGGCCATAATGCATAGGCAGTTGATTGGGAAGGAAACATTTTTTGTTTAGGTAAACATTTTAACTGGCAAAATAATAAAATAAAATTGTAAATGGTGAGTAGAACACAAAGAACAGAATGAAGTAGAAATACCCATTATTACCCCAACAGAGTGGGAATCGGGTGTACCAGCAGTAAGGTATTGGGCAAAATAGAAGCAAGCAGATTTGAACAAAGTTGAAAAGATAACAAAAAATAAAACAAAGAGGCTGTACTGTAAGGGCAAACTTATAAGACAAGAAAAAAATATGGTAGTTATTAAAAATAGCAAATTCAGTGGGCGTCGTGTGGCATAGTGGTTTGTGAACGGAGGCCTCAGTCCTCAATGGGGCTGTCTCAAGTTCAAATCTCTTCCTTAGAACATTTACCATAGGTCTTCCCCCACTTCTGTCCCCCTTTCTAGATGATATACACTGTTTAATAAAGGCCACTAGAGCAGCACCATCACACAAAAGATAGTATACTCATATTGAAAGAAATGTGCAGATAAGTAGGACAGTTCCAAAAACTATAATGTTGTTGATGTCCATCCATCCTTTTTCTAAACAGCATAATCCTCAATGGGTCGCTGGGGGGCTCGTGCCTATCTCCAGCTGTCAATGGGCGGGAGGAAGGGTACACCCTGGACAGGTTCGCCAGTTTGCAGCATTAAATGCTGTTGACGTTTATTTCTGCATTTAAAAACAACAGCATATTTTTTAAAAGACAGTGAAAAACGATGAAAATATCATAAATGTAAACACATTTTGAGTTTGTTGGTTCAGGGTTGGTTAGCAAGTCTTAACATCTGCTGGGAAGAAAGATTTGCAGTCACACTCCTTTGTGCACCTAGGACTGGATTAAGGGAACATCTTATGACAAAGCTGGCCTTCTGGATGAGATCCTGCCTCTCAGCTGTTGATAAGATGCTTCTGAAACCTGCTACACTATTGAAAATGAGTTAAAAATGAGTTTTACAAAAACAACACCCCCTGCAATCCAAAAGACCTCAGTGTCCTTAGAAAGTAGAGTCTGTTCTGACCCTTTCCGTAAAGAGCATCAGTCTTATAACTCCAGTCCAGTTTATTGTTCAGGTGAACACCCAGGTGCACGATCTTCAAGGCAGTTACCTAGATATTCATGGGTGTCAGTGCGGTGAATCTGTGCCTGCATTTGGAAATTCACCATCAGTTCTTTGATTTTCCTTGTGTTGATCAGTAGCTATTTCTTTTGGCACCAGTCCACAAAATCCTGATTCCTCTTTTTCTGTATATTTGTGATCTGACCAACGATGGCAGAAGATGTCATCCTGGGAGGAGTCTGCCATTTAATAAACCTCAATGTTTGTCCTTCATTTAATGTCATAGTAAGTAGAACCACAAGCATCTAGCGACCATTACTCAATCTCAGACAAAGGCACACCCATTCACTAGCTAAAAAAGGCAGCTGTATTTAAAGAGTGGCTCATATCCCAAAGTTGTTGTTCAGAATAGACTATTGTTTTTCATATGATTTGAATGTACAATTCTTTTTCTATGAGAAGCTCACTTATTTGTAAACATCTGACAACTTTGGATGTCATTTACTTTTACACTTTTATTTTGGGGCAGGTAATTAAAACTACAAAATTACTCTTACATTTAAAAAAAGGCCCGGTTTGGGGAATAAAAGCTTGCACACCACTGTCCTGGACAATTTGCTAGTTCATCACAGACAAACAATAATGTGTTCTCACAATTCCTCTAGGAAAATGTATAGACATAATAAATACATATGTTTCAATTGCCGGCGGAAACCAGAGTTTCTAGAAAAAAAAAAGGGAGAATATGCAGACTCCATGCAGACAGGCCTGACAAGATCCATGGATGTTTCTATTTTTGTTTCCATTTGTAGTTGCATTCAGATGATTTCTAAGTTGTTTCTTATCATTTTTAAGGTCTTGCTATATACAGTTTTGTGTTTATTTCATTGGTTCTCTTCCCAAAAATGTTACACTTATACACTGTTGTAGTCAAGTCACTATCTCTCGAGTCCAAGTCACTCCTAGGTCCTCAGTGTTCAAATCCAGTGCAAGTCTTAATTACATAGGATTAGTCCAAGTCAAGTCTCTAGGTCCCACATCCGAGTCACACAAAGAAGCTTCCTTTTCAAGTCAAAAATAAAAGAGCAGGACTTACATTTTAAAACAGGAATAATGCCAGCCATACATGGTTTTCTTCATTTAAAAAAACAAAACAAAAACCAACCTAGATTGTACTGTTGCCCAAACGCTATCACCGAGCATGTGCAAAATAATAAAATATGCTTAAAATAAGTTAGAAAACGGTGAATAATCAACATGTCACCCCTCCACTTAGGCTTTTGGAAGTTGTTTTTAAATTTATTCTGTAATCTGACCTTACATAACCAGCTACATTAGCATTAGCTATATGCTAATTCCAACAACAGCCATTTCACAAGTCCAAGTCATAGATCAAGTCCTAACACTGCAAGTCTGAGTCCAAGTGCAACAGTATGCTACTTGAGTCATGTCACAGGTCAAATAAACGTGACTGGAGTTTGACTACAGGACTCAAGTCCTCCATCCCTTCACTTATGAAATCAAACATTGTTGTTATATTTGTAGTAGGAATCCACTTCTTATTTGGAATCTTCTTCTACTGGTTCTTGAGTACAAGCAGATTTTGCCTGCAGTGCTGTCTACTAATATTGGCGCTTCAGATTTTCGGGTGGCAGATTTTCGGGTGTCAGCTGCTAAGCAAAGGTATAAATATTTATGCATAAAGATGAAGGTTCCAGAATATTTTTTTTAAATTAAAATGTGGCATTTACTTAACTGAATGTATGAACATTGCTAAGAAGTTTGTCATATATTATACTTGGAAACTGCAGATTGTCAGTCAGTCCTTTCCTTTAGAGCGGACTCTGCCCTTCCACTATCCAAAGGCTTTTCCTCTTTTAGTTCAGCTCAAGAAAGCTCTAGTAGCTAGTCCGTGACTAAGTCTATTGACATTTATCATGTGACACTGCTACAAGATAAATGTTATTCATGGCTGCTTCAAACGATGAAGCTATGGAACAAATCATTAGAATATTCGGACTATTTGTGACCGTGCTGCTGACATGCCTACTGTATAAGTATTTCATCCACAGATTTCTTTTATCGAGGAGATACAGCTGGTCATCTATTTAGTTGGCAACTACAGTACTTTTGAATAAATGATTTTCAATCAATCAATCAAATCTTATTTAAAAAGCGCTTTTCATATAAAATATGCAGTTCAAAGTACTTTACAGAATAAAAATGAACCAAGTGCTACAGTCGACCACCACTCCTGAGGCAGAGGACTCCCACAGAGGAAACACAGTAAGGAAGAATAACATAACAGGATAACACATTAGAATATGAAATTAACAGGAAAACATAAGACTAAGTAGTAATACAGTGATAAATACAAGCAAGTAAAGCATCTAAAGCAATTTTGCCAATAAGCTGTGCTGTTACACAAAACTATTGTTCAATTCAGTTTTAAATTGCTCAATATCTAAAGAACAAGTGATAGTAATAGTTCTTGAATGCAGTGATTCAGGTTGCACAGGGAGCTGCAGTGTTTTACAGAACATCAGCATTTCTATTCAGGGTGGTAAGTACTGGCTCAGATGAGACAACACTACCAGCCTAACATTCTTCAATAAGTTATTCATGCACACGCAGACAAGTCACATTCCAACACTTAATTTTCAAAAGAGCATTCATGTTTTTTCCTTCTCACATGCTTCAGCAGCTTTGAAGTGATCTGGAAGTTTATTCCAGAAACTTAAAGATACTTCTTCTGTTTGGTTCTGATTCTAGGAGTAATTAGTAGATTAGAGTTGGAGGACCTGGGTGGGTTAGCGGGTTGGAATAGTGGCAGCAACACTTCAACAAACTTTAGTAAAGGTATTTCGAAGTCTATTCTATGAGCCACAGGGAGCCAGTGTAAGGACTTCAGAACTGGGACATGAGGACGCGAGCAGCAGCATTATGGATCAGCGGTAGCTGTCTGATTGACTTTTTAGGCAGTAATCAATCCGACAAAAGACAAATGCCTAGGCAGTGGCAGACAATTAGACATTAGGAAAAGGTAGGTGAATGCCTGGGACCGCAAACACTTTAAGGGCCCCATAATGAACACCTATGTGATGTAATGCTATCAGGCTGGCCACAGGCATTGTGTTTCAGTGTCCTCCATGCCACTGACCATCCTCAGATACTTTCTGTGAACCTTTGTCGGTGATATTTCCTGCAGATCTTTAGAGACCCTGCCTGCTTACATCCTTCGAGATGTTGAGAAAGGAAATAATCTCCGGACTTGCATGCAGAATGATCACAGACTGACCAGCCATAAACCTTTCTCGGATCATTTAACCCAGTCAGAAAGTTTTCTGTTTAAAATTAATTAATTAATAAAATAATAATACATTAATAAATGTAGTAAAAATATTTAGGTATATAAGACCAATCTATCTTTTATAAGCAACACACAAGTATAAGGCAAGAACCTTTTCCTTTACTGTATCGCACATCTGTGCTGCATTCATAGAGCGTTCGAAATGGTGAGTTCAACAAAGTAGAAATTTAAAAATGTATAACAAAAACCCTGAATATAACATAACCCATAAACTTGGTGGCAAGAAACATTTGGTGCATACTAAATATGCCCTTCTTATTATTATTTTTACCAAGTTGTTAATTCTATGCAAGTGTGTTTTAATTCTTCCTGACAGGAAAGCATCTGCTCTCATTGTCTTATTGTAAAATGTTCAAATGTGCGCCCGGGGACCTATGTCAGGATGCTGTTTGTGGACTACAGCTCAGCTTTTAAAACACCATCATTCCTGACATTCTGGTAGAGAAACTGGCAAACTTGGAACCCCCCCACTATCTGCTCCTGGATTTAAAGCTTCCTGACCAACCGACCGCAGGTCATCAGGGTATGTCAGCCCTGCTCCTCCACTTTGGTTCAGTATGGGCTCCCCCCAAGGCTGTGTACTGAGCCCCTTCTTGTACACCCTCTACACCTTGGACTGCACTCCTATCCACCCCTCGAACAACATCAAACATTTGCCGACGACACCACTGTGGTTGGCTTCATCACAGGGGGAGACGAATCAGTTTATAGAGAAGAAGTACAGGAGCTATCAGAGTGGTGCATCAGGAGCAACTTGTAGCTGAACACCAACAAGACCAAAGAAATAGTGCTGGACTTCAGGAGAAACAGACAAGTCCGTGCTCCACTCACCATCAATGGACGGGAGGTAGAGAATGGACTCCTTTAAGTTTCTGGTGACACACATCTCTGATGACCTGAGCCGGTCATTGAACACCACAGCACTGATTACAAAGGCCCAGTAGAGACTTTATTTCCTGTAGGTGCTACGGAGGCACAACCTGAAAGGACAACTGCTGGTATCTTTTTACAGGGCAACCATTGAATCAATGCTATTGTACTCTGTGTTGGTCTGGTTTGCAACCTGCTCAGCAGCGGACAGAAAAGCTCTGCAGAGAGTAACCAGGATGGCCGAAAAGATAATTGGCTGCCCTCTGCCCCCCCCCCCCCCCGATGGTTGTTGCTTGCTCCCGCTGTCTCAGTTTTAAATCTGAGCACTTTTTTATTTTAGAGTATTTCATTTTTCATTCTATTTACCTCATTTTTTATATTTTCACTGGCGTCTACTTATATTTAGGCTAATTATTTTATTGTAATTGTTTTAAATGTTAATGCACCTCACTGTGGCAGCTGTCATTTTATCTCTTCATGCCTTTGGCAAGATGACGATAAAGAAATTCATTCATTCATTCATTTTTAGTATAATGCAAAGTTACAAATTGAATGCTTCGATACTGAACATTCTGTGAGTTACTGTTTTTGCCCATTTAATAATTTTGCCTTTTATTAATTGCTGCATTAAAAATGTCAAGTTATTTTAATAAGTTAATTTTACCAACGTTCATTTGAATGCTAAAACTAGGAAAGTAAATCTATTGATATATCAGCTCAACCAAGAATATTTTTCTCCATCTGTCACTACATACAGCCCATTTGAAACAACATGAAATTGAATTGCTTTGTTGCCTAAAGTGTTCTATACAACTAAAGTTTCCTTGCTTTTCAACAAACATGGCTGCCTGGTACATACTTTTACAGAAATTAATATTATTATAGGTGGAGGTTTTTCATTCAGATGCAGTGCCAAACATCTAAATTCTAGACATAAGTGCTACCTAAAAAACAGTGAAGAAGTTTTATTAAGGAATTTTTTCTAACTTCACAATTGAAAAAGGTCCAAAAACAACAGCTGCAGATGACCACATGTCTTTGTTCGCCTTGAGCCCCCAAACTGCTAAATCCGCCACTGTGCATGGGTGAGTATTTTTGAGGTCCTGTTGTGACAGTCTCCTATGTTCTTCAGGTGATAGAAGTCTGACCATGTTATTGCCTTTATGTGACCCTGGAGGTCTAAGTCCATCACTACATCCAGGTTTTGGGCCTGATCAGTAGTTTTCAGCTGTATTAACTGCCATGTGTTGACTCTTGATCGTTTCTCATTAGGTCCAAAAATAATTACTTAATGTGAGCTTTCTGTTACAAATCAAATCTGTTTGGTTTTTGTTTTCTAATTTACATACTGTTTTAAAGAAACAATATGTATATGTTCAAATGTTATTGACTACATTACTTAAATTTTGTCATTCAGGGCGCTTTCTTTACTCGCAAAACATACAGTGGGGCAAAAAAGTATTTAGTCAGCCACCGATTGTGCAAGTTCTCCCACTTAAAATGATGACAGAGGTCAGTAATTTTCATCATAGGTACACTTCAACTGTGAGAGACAAAATTTGATAAAAAAAATCCATGAATTCACATTGTAGGATTTTTAAAGAATTTCTTTGTAAATTATGGTGGAAAATAAGTATTTGGTCACTTCAAACAAGGAAGATCTCTGGCTCTCACAGACCTGTAACTTCTTCTTTAAGAAGGTCTTCTGTCCTCCACTCGTTACCTGTATTAATGGCACCTGTTTGAACTTGTTATCTGTATAAAAGACACCTGTCCATGTCCACAGCCTCAAACAGTCAGACTCCAAACTCCACTATGGCCAAGACCAAAGAGCTTTCGAAGGACACCAGGAAAAGAATTGTAGACCTGCACCTGACTGGGAAGAGTGAATCTACAATAGGCAAGCAGCTTGGTGTGAAAAAATCAACTGTGGGAGCAATTATCAGAAAATGGAAGACATACAAGACCACTGATAATCTCCCTCGATCTGGGGCTCCATGCAAGATCTAATCCCGTGGGGTCAAAATGATCATGAGAACGGTGAGCAAAAATCCCAGAACCACACGGGGGGACCTGGAGAATGACCTGCAGAGAGCTGGGACCAAAGTAACAAAGGTTACCATCAGTAACACACTACAACGACAGGGAATCAAATCCTGCAGTGCCAGACGTGTCCCCCTGCTTAAGCCAGTGCATGTCCAGGCCCGTCTGAAGTTTGCCAGAGAGCACATGAATGATACAGCAGATGATTGGGAGAATGTCATGTGGTCAGATGAAACCAAAGTAGAACTTTTTGGTATAAACTCAACTCGTCGTGTTTGGAGGAAGAAGAATATTGAGTTGCATCCCAAGAACACCATACCTACTGTGAAGCATGGGGGTGGAAACATCATGCTTTGGGGCTGTTTTTCTGCTAAGGGGACAGGACGACTGATCCGTGTTAAGGAAAGAATGATTGGGGCCATGTTTTGTGTGATTTTGAGCCAAAACCTCCTTCCATCAGTGAGAGTTTTGAAGATGAAAAATGGTTGGGTCTTCCAACATGACAATGATCCCAAACACACCGCCTGGGCAACGAAGGAGTGGCTCCGTAAGAAGCATTTGAAAGTCCTGGAGTGGCCTAGCCAGTCTCCAGACCTCAACCCCATAGAAAATCTGTGGAGGGAGTTGAAAGTCTGTGTTGCTCGGCGACAGCCCCAAAACATCACTGCTCTCGAGAAGATCTGCATGGAGGAATGGGCCAAAATACCAGCTACTGTGTGTGCAAACCTGGTAAAGACCTATAGTAATCGTTTGACCTCTGTTATTGCCAACAAAGGTTATATTACAAAGTATTGAGTTGAATTTTTGTTATTGACCAAATACTTATTTCCCACCATAATTTACAAATAATTTCTTTACAAATCCTACAATGTGAATTCCTGGATTTTTTCCCACATTCTGTCTCTCACAGTTGACGTGTACCTATGATGAAAATTACTGACCTCTGTCATTATTTTAAGTGGGAGAACTTGCACAATCAGTGACATAATACTTTTTTGCCCCACTGTATCTGTGTTATAAACATGTTGGCCTATAGTTAATTTATTAACTTGTAGTTTTTTTGTATTATTTGTGCTATATATATATATATATATATATATATATATATATATATATATATATATCCTATAGTAACAGCAAATGAAGAGCATTTTCAGCATCGAAGTGATCAGATAATACAGAGGGCATAGCATTTATTGTTCGGCATTGCAGTATCATGATTAATGAAAGAATGCATATCATTTTAGCTATAAATGTTAACTTGTTAGCAATTATTTTTCCTTTTCCTCCCACTTTTGTTCTGATTTCCCAGTTTTTCCATTTTGGCAATTCCAATCACCTTCGGTTGAACATAAGTAGCACTAAGAACATTTTACATAGTGTGAGTGGAGATAAACTATAATGTGGACAGGTTGAAACTGAACATGTTTTTTTAGACTTTAAATGCCATTGGGAAAGGCAAATGATTTATGGAGGAACAGAATTCGGTTAATGATTGTTGAATAAGAAATCTGGGGATTCTGTTTTTTAAAGCTCTCTTTTGATGTTTATTGGAATACAAGGATCTTTAATAGGTTTTAAGATTAAAAACTGTTTTGAACCACACATCCAGTATATCTAAAAGCTGTTTAGAAATCTCCCTTAAAAGAAAAAAAACACGATCGCTTTGTCTGTGCCAAATGAAGCAGATATAGCGAAAGAATGTACTGGACATTCCCGTCTATGACATGCAGATGTTTTCTGTAGTTCTGCTTAATCACCAGCAGGAGGCGCAGATGGACCTCCTCCAGAGCGCAACGCTTGTGTGAGATGTGGACAGGGAGCTGCCAGTTCTCACAGTCTGTGGTTTGTGTTCCATACGAACCGAGCTGCGCCCATAAGCAAGGCACCAGCCCTCTCTGGAGAACAGTGAGTATTTCTTCCTATTGTTGTGTATGTGCTGGCGGTGAGTAGACCCGGATAGCGTGAAAGCAGCGGTGCTTAAGTCGCTTTGGCGTGGATCGTTTTCACAATATCCCGGTGTTTTGTTTCATTGTCGCCTTTTGAAAAATATGAGCAAACTACTAATGCTGTGACTTGAGCCAATTATGCTAGTTAGCTAGATAGAAGGCTCAAAGGAAAGTAAAACAAAAGGCCAAAACTACTGCAGGGATTTCCATCAGCGGCACTTATCTTAGCGAGTGAAACAACAACGATCCCATTTGTTGTTTAACAGCCGAGACAAGCAAAGCAAACAGCAGCTTAGCTTGCTAATGTAGCCGGGAAGCTCCACCTATTTTAGCCCTGTCATGCTTTTGTCTCTTTAGCTCAGGTAATATCCTCAGCTTCTGGTCAGTCTGAAATAGGATGGTCGTTTGAACGTTCCCCAGCCGACCCCGTTCCAGCATCTCTCTGCCAGTCTCAACACTTCATCCTCAGCTCAGATGACTGGGAAAGGCCTCGTCAGAAGTGCCCACTACTGCTATTCGTTAATATTATTGGTAGTACCAGATCAATATGTCGTTGCCTCGGTCTACTTTTATTTGTCCACTGGTGTTTTTATGCATCTGCTACATGAGAGCGTCATTCATCATTAACCAGAGAACTCTGCAGCGAATCCATCCGACCAAAAGTTGCCATAAATAAGGACTTCGAGTTGAACATCTGAAAAAAAAAAAAAAACAATAAAAAATAATCCGAACAAGTTAAAAGGTTTCCTGTTTCAGGAGAATCAACAGCAGCAGATCTTAACAGCACATAATTTAAGGCTGTTAATGAGCAGCTAAAACATAAAACTAGAACAAACTCTTGGGTTCACTTTTATAGATCATCCGTGTTTCATTTTTTCATTTATTTATTTATTTAATATGAACATAGCAATTAACATTGGACGAACCAGATGCATTGTTTAAAGTGTTATAGCACATGTGCTCATTTTCAACCCCTGTCCAAAGACCTGTGTTGTGTTAATTAACAAAATAATTCATTATTATTACAACACCTAAGATGGACACTTGTTTACATGGCCGTTTCTGTTGTCTGATTTATTTTCAAAACGCTGGGTGAAGCTTTGCGTTCAACTCTCCTGTTGAACATAACTTCAGTTTTCAAGTAGCGGGGTTCCCCCAAGTTTGTGTTGTCATTTAAAGGGGGCATATTATGCCTCTTTTTATACAATTTATACATCTGTACATAAATCCCTTTATGATCTGTACAAAACATTTAATTGAAGTTCTTTGCACAAAGTCAATCTCACATATGCAATCTCTCCAGCTCAGTTCTTTTCAGTTTCAGTACAGTCACATTTATGCAAATTAGCGGTTAAAGACCACGCCCACCCATCATGTTACTACTGTGGGTTTGCCACACATCACAATCGCATGGATTTAAAATTATTGGGCGGGGTTTGACGTGTGAGGGGTGGTTATATGCAAATAGAACTTATTGTGACTCCACAATAAGTTCAAATGCAGTCTTCAGTATCTTCTGCTAATTCAGAACAAACCCTCCAATTGAAAAAAAAAAAAAAAATGTTTTTGAGTGGCAGGTCAGTCACTCCCCCGTTTATTTAAAAACTGGTTGGTTCTGGTCCCCGGACAAGCAGTTTCCATGTCAGACCACTCTGATTTATCTGGCAGTCATTCAAGTCTGAGTTTGCATCTTCACAAACCTAAACTGTGTTGCAATATTGTCATTAGAGGGGAGGAATCCTCCCAACAGCCCTCCCAAACAAACAATGCATGAGTTTTTTTCACGTTGTACTGTAATGAACGTTAACCTTCAACCTATTAACTGTGGCCTGTAGAGTCTGAGACCGAGTTCTTGGGTTTTCTTGTCATTCCCGGAAGCATTGGATGGCCTGACCTTGAAATCTGCACAAACTCCTCCTTAAAGAACGTCAGTGATTGTTTGGAAATTGCCCTCTATCCTTCCCCAGAATAATGGACTGAAACGGTTGCTTGTGTAATTCTTCTAATTGCTGCCTTCTATTCTACTTGTTGTTATCTAACACAGCTAAATGCTAAACAAGGTTGATCAAACGTTAATGAAGCCCACCAACTGAGTGAACCGCATCTAAATTCTTTAGTAGATGCGGCGTGGTGGTGGGAGGGGGGGACATCTGTTCGCCCTATGTATGTTGCTCAGTTTTTCATTTCACTGTAGCTTTTAAATTGGAATGATTTCCCATCTGTGTTAATGTCTGATTTCAGTTGTATGTCACAGCATTATCAAAGACTTCCAATTATCTTCCTGCTATACATAAAATACTATATGAAACACAACACTTAACAGCAACATTTCCTGGACAGCACCATCAGCCATTGGAAAACACTGCTAATCCACCTCCTTTGCTTTTGCCATTCCTCTTCAAACCGTTATTTATATATGATTAGAAAGACAGACTAGGGGTGTAAAGGACGACTACTACAGCTAGCATTATTGTCACTAAAATAATAGCTTGCAAAAAAGGTACTTTCTGGGTCCCATATATCCAAGCAATTAAATTTTAAAATCATATATGGTTATGTAGCACCGTTTTTAATTTTATATATTTGATGAGACACTTAAGATTTAAAATACGAAAAACTATGGAAGAAATTTGGTCTCATTAGAATCCAGCTGTTTTTAGACATTGAATTTATGACACTGAATTTTTATCCTGCATAATTCTGTATCTGAATTTGTTCTTACTTTAAATTTGCTAGCAATATTGCAAAATTAAACCTTTAAAAAAATGACCTGCAGGATTTCTCCTGCAAAATTTCCCCCCGCCAAAATTTCACCTGCAGGAGTTCCCAGGAAAAAAAAATCACCTGCCAAAAATTAATCTGCAGAAATTCGCCTGCAAAAATGAATCTTCAGAAATTCGCCTGCTAAAATTCAACTGTTGTTGTTCATTAGCACAGTGCTAGCGTGTTATGGGTAACAACAACTCAACCTGTAAGAAAACGAAAGAATATAAGTACTCGTTCATTCAACTTTCGACCTATACCCATACTTCTCCCCAACTGCATGATGTGCTGTCAATTCAAGCACTAACCTGTTTTCTATTATAGTAGGTGCTCCAGATTAGCCCTGCTTGACGACCCTGACTAAGATGGCATTGCAGTGACGGAAAATTCTCCACGTCCTGCAACAAACTTGTGCATCAGTTCTATTGCTCTTTCTGTGTCTCTGTTATGTATTCTCCAAGCCACAGACGGTCGCGGCAGATAACCGCTTGTGCTGAGCCTGGTTCTGCCGGAGGTTTCTTCCTGTTAAAAGGGAGTTTTTCCTTACCACTGTCGCTGCATGCTTGCTCAGTATGAGGGATTGCTGAGAATTACACAACGCAATCTTCTGTGGTTCTGTAATTTCTACACTAAACATTGTATTGTAATAACTCTTTTTGTAAAGTGCCTTGAGATGACATCTGTTGTGAAATGGCGCTATATAAATAAACTGAAATGAATTGAATTGAATTGAACTTTCAAAACCTACAATCAAATCTGGTATTTCTTAATGGCAATTGGGTGAAAGAGACAAATTTAGCCGTCTAGCTCCATAGACTCCACATCATGTTGCACTGATCGCCCCCATTCTGGAGACTATATTTCTTCCTTAAAAACAAGCCCTTTTTGTATTTTTTGTATCCCAATTTAAAAACAAACAAAATTTCATATTTTGATTTTTGTTTGTCAATTGCCAACGGAAAGGACGATGGATTCATGGATTCAATTGCCTTATTATCAAATGTCATCACTGTTTATCTTAAAAATTTCAAAACAACAACACTGGTCATTTTCACGTTTGAAAAGTTTTGTTTAAATAATAAAACCAGAACTTTCAGCTCATAATTAGCCACCTTTTGAAATGCTAAAACATGAACTGAACAAAAATATAAATGCAACACTTTTGTTTTTGCTCTCATTTTTTTGTGAGATCAATTGAAAGAGCTGAAACATTTTCACAGCCCCATGTTGCAAGGATCTGTACACATTTCTTGGAAGCTGAAAACATCCCAGTTCTTTCTCGGCCAGCATACTCACTGGACATGTCACCAAATGAGCATGTTTGGGATGCTCTGGATCGGCAACAGCGTGTTCCATTTCCTGCAACTTTGCCCGGCCATTGTAGAAGAGTGGACCAACATTCCAAGGGCCACAATCGACAACCTGCAGTGCATGAGGCAAAAAATGGTCACACCAGACCCCCCAATAAAACAAAACTGAACATTTCGGAGTGGCATTTGTATTGTAGACGTGGCCAGTTTTTTTTTTTAAACGAAGATTTTCCTATGCTCCTTGGGAAAAAAAATCTCCATCCACACCTAACCAGATAAATGTGTTTTTTCAGCACATTCATAAACGTGGCAAACCAGTAGGGGGCAGTAGTTCTCCCAAATCTATCCTCTAACTTCAGTACGCAGCAGTCATGCAGCATGTAAAAGCAGGCAAACAAAACACGCTTTAACAATGGATAATGCCAACACAGCTCTGAGGAGGGCATAAATGCTGTTCTTGAGATTAAACACAGGTCGCACAAGTGATGTTTGAGCATTTTTTGTCGCGGATAGTGATGTTACGGCTCTTAAAACTCCGTTTTCAATCGTCCGTTTATTTTAGACAGAAAATTTTCCACATCAGAGCACAGGTGGGAACAGGCGGCAGCTTCAAGCAACAACTTAGCAAGGTTCATATCTACCCTAACCCTGCACAGGTCCTGCTCAGGCGGAGCTGTTGGGCTATAAACGCTCTGCAGCTCCGTTGCTGCTGTAACAAACATGCATGCTCTATGTTAGAGTCTAAGTATCCAAGAACGCCATGAACAGTCACTTTATTCGTCAGTAGTCACATTTTTCTTAAAAAAAGTTGGTAGAATATAGCTACACAGTAGCTGCTTTAGCATCGCGTTCCCCTCAGTTGGGTATTATTGCCTCTGTATGTCACATGACCGTGCGTAGTCACGTGACTCAATGCAATGCTCATTTCCTAAAGGGACAGGAGCTAAAACTAAAACACATGTTTTCATTAAAAAAATTTTTTTTTGCATACCGAATTTACCGGGATGGCCAACATGACATCGGTAACAGTCATAAATTTCGGTATGGGTACATTTTCGGTATACCGCCCAGCCCTACTGTTGATAAAACAAAGCAAATGCTATGTTTGATATCAGCTAAATTGATGGATCAATAGATTACATGTAAAACTGTTAAGGCTGGATTAATGAGATTAATAAGATTTCCCAAAACATTATTGCTTCAGTACATTTTTACCCCTGATTTCTCTACATATTCAGTGTTTTGTGAATGAAGGTATTGGTTTCTTGTCAGCATTGTTTTATAGTTACATTTCATATATTCGTTCTGTCTGTTTCTCTCTTCAGGGGATTTTCCATTTTGGAAAAAAGGCTCCTGACTCATGACTCAACCTGTGTACGGAGCTTTTCTATAGCCGCTATGTTTAATTTAATGAAGAAGGACAAGGAGAGGGAAGGAAGCAGGAAAGAGAAGAAGGAGAAGAAGGAGAGGATGTCTGCGGCCGAGCTGCGCAGCCTGGAGGAGATGAGCATGAGGCGGGGCTTCTTCAATCTGAAGAGGGAGGCTAAGCGGGAGTCCAAGAACAAGCTGGAGATCTCCAATCCAATTCCTATCAAAGTGGCCAGCACCAACGAGCTTTCCCTCACTGACATTGAGCCGGATAACTTCAGCAACCGAAGCAGCATGGTACTGGACGACCAGATAAGCGTTGCCAGCTCCACAGATGACTTGAAAAGCGAGAGTGGAGGAGGAGGTCAGGATGGACATCGCAGCTCAGTACGGGACCGTGTGGCTCACTTCGGTTCACTCGCCAAGCAGAACTCCTCACAAGTGGGGCAGATGATGAAGCGCTTCTCCTTCTCCCAGAGGAGCAAGGAGGAGAGCCCGTCAGAGGGCTCCACTCCTTCTGGACAGAACTCTGCTGTTCCATCACCACAGGTGGAGAGCAAAGTTTTCAACATGCTTTGCAGGCACAGCCAGAAAGTTCAACCAGAAGCTGCAGATGCCCAAAAAGTTTTCATCCCTGTACTGGTTGACAAGGTTTTTCCTGCAGCGTTACAGCTGCCTACCGTGATTGCACCAAGCGCCCCGGAAACACGAGAGCTGGAGCTGCAGCGGCGCAACACAGGCGACTTTGGATTTTCTTTGCGTCGCACCACCATGTTAGACCGCAACCCTGACGGAGGAGTCTACAGACGCGTGGTCCACTTCGCTGAGCCCGGTGCTGGCACCAAGGACCTGGCACTCGGACTTGTGCCTGGTGACCGGCTGGTGGAGATAAACGGCCGGAACGTGGAAAACAAGAGCAGGGACGAGATAGTTGAGATGATCCGTCAGTCAGGAGACACAGTTCGGCTGAAGGTCCAGCCCATCCTGGAGCTGAGCGAGCTGAGCCGCTGCTGGCTGAGGAACATCGAGGGGCTGCGCCGTGAGGCCAGACATGTAAGCAGCTTTATTGTACAACATATAACGGCTACCATTTGACCACATTCCATTATAAAGGTTTAGAAAGTGCTGTAAAGCTGAAAAAGCAGAGATATTGTATTCTGGGATAATCTCTGAGAGAGTACTATTGAAGCCATTTTCAGTTGCTTTGATATGAGAAACCAACTTTTTTGGTGCTTTGAATGCGTTGTTAGAGACAGGTTGCTGGCTCAGAAAAGTGGGGATGTTTTAACCACCATAGACCAGCAAATGTTTAATTGCAGGTCTACTTTAGACTTTATAGCTGTACAGTTAAGGAGTCTTGAAGACATTTTGTCCTAACCAGCAGCTGAAGGACATGGAAGGTATTAACTTGCCTAGAAAGAAAGGAAGATTACTTTTAGCAGGGTTTAGCAAAATGATATGCTTAGGGCTCGGCAATATGGTTAAAAAAAATAAGATCTTTGATTTGTCTTTTTTAATATCAAATTCAATTTTTGATATAAATCTTCTCCCTTCTTGCTTTCTATTCTTAAAAAGAAATTACAAATAAAAGAAAATATTTTTGAAACTAACTTTTATTTCAGTCATCCTGTCTCGGAGTTTACTTTAATTTAGAGTCTAAAGAAATACACACAGGAAAAGGTACTTGTATAACAAGATGACAAGCCATTTTTTTTCCCAGTGTTCTCAGTTTTCCCCCAAAAAATATATCTTCATAAACAGCAAATTTGCTTAATCGATATAATCATCTCTCTCATCTCTCCAAATGGTTTAGTGGACTACAGACCGTTATGTTGTTAGTGTTGGATGATGCCTTTATTTTTTTTCTACATTTTAATTTAATTGGGATTAATTTTCATATAAAATGACCTTGGAAATTCTCTGAATGACAAAAATTGAACTTGAGAGAGAAATGCAGACATTTCCAATATTTAAGGCATACATTGTAGTCAGACATCTGCAGAAAAAAAAGTTATCAGAAAAAACTGAAGTTTGTTGAGAATCAGATATTTCTGATAGAAACTGATGGAGATCCAATAAGATTTAAGTGTTACATTTGCAAGATGTGAAACTGTATTTTTTTAAAGTGTAGTCTTGTAGTCCATGCAGCTCTTTTCTTGAATCAGAAGGACTTCTTGGGTTCAGACATGCCATGCGTGTCTTGAATGGACTGTGGGGATGAAGCTGCAACAACGGTCCTGTTTGATTTTTCTTTGAGAAAGAGCAAATTATTTGCAAGAGGAGAAATAAAACTGAGCAAATAGCTATCTTTAGTATTCCAACAATATGGGTTGACCTTTAATGGGAAATGTGATCAACTTTAATCATGATTTTACACAAAAAAGTGATGTAATTATTTTCCATATCGCCCAACCATATTGCCTAGCATTGTCACTCACCGATCTTAAAAGATTTAACTGGGAATAGGTTTAGTTTGTGCTTTTAAAGTTAATTTATGCTACCAGGTGGAGACATTTAGAGCACATTATAAGAGCCTGTATTTGGCATAAGATGGATTTTGATGCTTGCTGGATGTTTAGGTGCCAGCTATTGTTGATAGTGAAATTCTTATTCCCAAGGTCAGCAATCTAGTTGTAATGACCCATTTTTTGTTTATTAAACTGAGGTTACATATTCTTACACCTCAAAAATTATTTTTGCATCTGATCCATGCCGGGCTCCTTGCAGACATGAAGGGAAGATTGAGTGTTTCTAATTATTCCGTTCCTTTCGTCAAAATTGTGTTGATGGCACAGAATCCGCTCTCGCGCTCTGCTGTTGTGACGGAGCGTGTATGCTGCCGCAATAAATTTTTCGAAGCTGTTCGCCTATGTTGTTTAAGTCCTTTCAGCAGAAGTACAGGGGTTGAAGAATTCACGTCAAAGGAAATATTACTCTGTTGGACCATATATATATATATATATATATATATTATAAATGTAATGTTTACAAATATAATTTTAGTAGTGTCCCAGCACTCAAAAATTATAAGGACCCCTGCAATTCCTGATACCCGGTTAGGAACTGCTGGTCTAAGCATTTCCCAGAATTAATGATTCCCGTTGGCCTTGACATTATCCCTTGATAGGAGAAATAATTGTTAATGGATATAATTTCTAACATAAACATGAACAATTTTTAGACATAAAAATATAGTTTGGTGTGATGCTGACTCACTTTGTTAAGTAGCACTGTATGAATGAATGGTTTATAAATACATCAGAAAAGTGTGAAATGCACCTGTTTGAGTGTATGGGTGTGCTGAGGGAGGTCTACAGGTACAAGTAAAAAAACTTTGAATATTGTGAAAAAGTTTAATATTTATGTCGCTCATTTCAGAAGGGGAAACTAGTGTATAATATAGATTTATTACACCCAGAGTGAAATACTACAACCTTCTATTTCAAATAATTTTGATGATTACGGAAGATTCAGTTTCCCTGGAAATAAGAGTATCAAATAAGACCAGTAATAGAAGGTTTTTGTCAGGCTTCTGAAAAGTATGTTCGCCTCTATGCAGTCAGTACTTGGTTGGGGCTTAGGTTGTCTGCTTTGTTGGGTCATCTTGCTCTTGACAATACTCCACAGATTCTTTGTGTGGTTCAGGTCAGGTGACTTTACTGGCCATCAGGCGTGTGTAGGATTCATGTGTTGATGGTGGCTTTTTATAAGCCGACTCCAGCCTCTGTCCACTCCCTGTAAAGCTCCCCCAAATTCTGGAATAGATTTGCTTGATAATCGTCTCGGCTGCAGCTAGTCCACCTTATGCTACCAGATGTTTATCTTACTCCTATTCATCTATAAATATGGGATAATATAGGATACAACATTTGAACAACCAGTTCCTTTCCTTAACCTTTTGCGGCTTCCCATCTGGTAGAGGGTGTTGGTGACTGTCTTCTGGAATTTTTGAGAAAAAATTTGATGGTACTTGCTTCTTGACAGTAAGTCTGAAACTGATGGTTAATACCCAGAAAATAAACAGTAGCTTGTGAAAAATTATATTAATGCAGATGTGATGGCCAGAAAAACAGCAGTAAAAAAATCAGTTTTGTCAATACTTGGATGAAATCAAAAATCCTTTATTTTTTTCCTTTATTGTTTGTAAAGGAAAATTAAATGTCATAATTCACATTATCCAAGTATCTTCAAAAAGCATTGTGGATGGGGTTGCTGTGGGCAGGAAGGGTATTTTGCGCCCCAGGCGAGATTTAAGCAACCCTTAAAGGGCGACTGTGGCTCAGTGGTAGAGTAGTTGGCTTGCAATCGGAGGGTCGTAGGTTCGATTCCAGCTTCCTCCAGTCACATGTCGGTGTGCCCCTGGGCAAGGCACTTAACCCCCAAATTCTACATTGTCCTACCGAGCCATGTTGGGTGTCGGTGTATGAATGCGAGTGTGAATGGGTGAATGTGGCTTCAATGTAAAGCGCTTTGAGTGGTCAGTAAGACTAGAAAAGCGCTATATAAGTTCAATCCATTTACCATTTACCATTTTTGTATTTCAGTCCTGCTTTTATTTTGGTGGGACACCCCAAGATCATAACTGGGCCCCTTTAAAAACTTTCTAGATACACCCCTGCTTATCACTCAAAATGAAATATTTTTAAACCTGCATAAAAAATTGTAAACATCTAATTATGAAAACTATTTTTGTGGCATTATTACTCATAATCATTGATTTGATTTATTCATTTAGCACACAAAGATGCTTCACAGTGCACATCATATATATTAAAGAAACAAATTTTTCTAGAGCAGAGAGGAAACAAACCCATATGGTTATTGTCTGATGCCTCAAAAAAACCTTGAATTGTATTCTCCTTAAGATCGACTGATTCAAGGAAAAAACATTTTATTATTAATTTAAAATCTGTTGCCATTCTTTATTCTCTTAGCCATCTTGAATATGAACTAGGCTGAATTAAACTAATTTCAACGATAAATACAGCAGGTCTGACTCAGATTATTAAATACATTTATTAATTCAAACTCTGATCCAAGGGGAGACAGAGGCAGATGGAGTACCTCTTTAGATTTTTTTAAATGGGACTTTATATTCTTTGCCAACAATGCCCTACCTTCATCGGTCATTTCCATCATGTTTTAATCTGTCACTAGTCACTAAGTGAACAGAACCACGCCTACCTGTGTTGATGCTGCGTCCCGTCCAGTTCCTCTGGAGGGAAGGAAACTTACCGTCCCATTTCCCCAATATATTTACGTGTATTCTAATTTGTTTTTGAGGGACTCTGTCTTCACCAAGTTCATCTTATTGTTGCTCCCGTTCTAGGAGCTGATTTTTCCAGACCTGCCACTGTAACTGCAGCAGCTCTCGCACTTCTCTAAACTGAGAGGCAGAGGATTTACTTATGATAATAAAATACGGGAAATTTACAAGTAAACTTTAATACGGCAAGACGGCGGGAAAGAAAATGCAGAGGTTCCCATATTCCCCCACCCCCCTGCTTTGTCACAACACCCCCCGCCTGCTCCTGCTGAGGGAAATTGCCTGATGACAGTGCACAGTAAAAGTGTACAGTGTGTGCGCTGATTGAATTTATTTTCATGGGAAATTTGGAGTAGCTATATGTAGAGAGTGCATTTCAAAATACGATACGTACATTTAATAACTTTTTTTTTCTCAATTTTGCGCCCTGTCAAGCAGATGGCAAAGCCGGCCCTGGGCAGGAAGAATCTCTAGTAGCAGTCATATCTGAAGAGGCCTCTGAATGAAGGCTGCTGTTTTATGAGAAGTCTCCTGGCTAACATGATGTGCTAACGCCTCAATATCCAGCCAGTGGAGATGATTTTCTACATTAATATGTCCTGGATGACACCATCAGTTATGGGCAAGCACCTCATTTTCTTTTGCATGGGTGTCACCCTGGTAACAACCAAAAAATAAACTTAATGTGGATGAACTTAACTGCTTTTGAGAAGAAAATATTGTACAGCATGATGTTTATTTTTTATTATTTCAAAAAGGACAATTATTTTTTTATTTTTATTACTAAATCCGCATGAATTAAAGCACCTTAGCTCTCTACGGTTTTGGAGATGACTTTGCAATCCTTGCTATTCTCTTGGTGATGCAAGGAATGACACATTGTTTTTTATTCACAGTGTTTGTTTTATGGAAATATTCCACTCTGCCCCTGAGTTAGGACAAGCATCGCTTTGTGTCGTACGAGGCTCAGCTCTGATGATTTCCATGAGGCACATTGAGGACAAATTTGTTCATTGGTCTGATCAATGCAGTGACATCAAATAATGATTTTCATGTAATTAAATTAATTGTTGTTCTTTTGAGCATACCAGACTTTTGGCTTTTCACTGTGAATTTCCACCAGGAAGGTGTATTTCCACACAAACTTGAGCATAGCTCACAAACAGGATCCTGCCATTCTTCTAAATTGTGATGTGTGTGTACAGGATACTCCTCACAAAGCACTTTAAACCTGATTGAACAATAAGACAAATGCAGGCTTATTATTAGCCCAGGCTGGGATACACTTAAGCTTTTTCCTGACCACAGAGTTTGATAGATATTTAGCTGACTTCAAAACATCAACGTGGACTGAGCTGCCTTGGCGTAGATCTGAGGTCTTTGAGTGCTTTTCCAGTTTCCTCATGGAATTAAGTTGAACTAAATCAGGTCTCATGTGCGTGTTTAGGTGTAGATCACAAACCCAACAGACATTAACAAAAATTTGTAATCTGTTTGACATCACTGACATTTAGTTTTAGACCATTTTGGATTGAATAGAGCTCCACCAATAGCTCAAAAGTGTCCCTTTTAGTTAGGAGAACTTCTTTTATGTAGTTCCAAATCTTTTGTCAGTGACCTACATCTTACCCTTCAATAGCAAAGGCCACTTGAAATTGGTTTTATTTTTTTCCAAATCCTGTTTTTTCCTTCTTTTTCCCCCCACTTTTTCCGTTGATAACACATTTTTAACCCATTTAGTTTGTAATTAGGGAGTGAGAAAAAAAATAATTGAAAGAATTTTATGTTAAACTACTACATTTTTTAACTTTCATAAAAACAACCCCAAAGTGCTGTGGTTTAGCAGAATGTGAAGTGCTTTTGCAAGGTGTTTTAGAATCAGTCTGAATCAAATCAGCTCTGTTGGATAAGGCTGTGAGGTGTGAGGAGACATTCTGGTGAAGAAACTCAGTGTGTCTACATGGAGTAAGTCAAAAAACAAATTATTGCCTTACTGAATTTGGAGTTTTGAAATGCATTTATACACCTTAGTATGGCTTTCCTTCTCTTAATTAAGCGAACACATCCAGACAATGTGGTCAGAAAACCAAATTTCTCTAACTCTTTTAAAAAACAGTTGGAAGCACAAAGCATTTACCGATGTATAATGTTGCCATTCCTTTTCACAACATGTTTAGGGACTCAAGACACCAAGTGATGAATTGTTTCTTGCAAAGGGGGGCAACAGTACGGGGCTTTGTTGCATTTTGCACTTCAAAATGTGCCACACATTCTCTATTGGACACAAGTTGGGATTGCAGGCAGGCTAGTCAAGTACCCGCATCTTCTTCCTCCGTAGCCAGAACATTGTAATGTGGGCAAATGTGGTTTTTCCTTATCTGTTTGAAATATGCATGGGTGTCCCTGGTTTTCTTGAAAGCAGCATAGTGTACTCCAATATTTCAGCATTATTAGTGACATCACAGTTACCTTTGCAAAGGGCACTGACAGAAGCCCATACCATGACAGATGCTCGCTTTTGGGCTTGTTGCTAGTAACAATCTGGATGATTCTTCTTTGGTCTGGAGCAAACAGCTTCCATTTCTCTTAAAAATACCTGAAATATTGGGGCGTCGCGTGGCGTAGTGGTTAATACGGGCACCCCATGTTCAGAGGCTTTAGTCCTCATTGCTGTCCCGGTTCGACTCCTGGCTGTGGACATATGCCAAATGTCTCTCCCACACTTCTCTCCCCCTTTCTGAACTGTCCACTGTAAATAAAGGCTACTGTGGCCACAAAACCTTTAAAAAAACCCGGAAATACTGATTCATCTGACCACAGTACATGTTTCCACTGCGTGATGGTCCATCCCAGATGCCTCAGAACCCAGAAAAGATGGCGGCACTTCTGGACACAGTCAACATAGGGCTTCCTTTGTATCACAGTACAGTTTTAACTAACATTTGTGAATGTAACTACGTATTGTGGTACTTGACAAAGGTTTGCCAAATTAGTTCTGAGCCCATGTGGTGATATCACTTATGAATGACAATTCTTGATGCAGTGACCCCTGAGGGATAAGAGATGACGGTTGTTCATCTTAAGCTTGCGCCCTTTTCCTTTACGCACTGAAATTCCTCAATATTTCTTGAACCTTTTAATGATGTTATGCACTGTTAAAGGTGAAATATCAAAATATTTTCCTATCTTTGTTTAAGGCACATTGTTTTAAAAAAAATTAAAGAATTTTTGTCATTGTAGGCAAACTGCAGATTCTTTGCAAATCTTTACTCCTAAAGGACTAGAACTTTCTTGGATGCTGCTTTAGTACCAAATCATAATTACAATCATCAGTTGAAATCACATGTTTCAAATCATATATGGTAAATGGACTGAACTTATATAGCGCTTTTCTAGTCATACTGACCACTCAAAGCACTTTACATTGAAGCCACATTCACCCATTCACACTCACATTCATACACCGATAGCCAACATAGCTCGGTAGGACGATGTCAAATTTTTGGGGTTAAGTGCCTGGCCCAGGGGCACATCGACATGTGACTGGGGGAAGCTGGAATCAACCCTACGACTCCGATTGCAAGCCAACTACTCTACCACTGAGCCACAGTCGCCCACACAATATTTAATCAATTTACCTGATTAATATCTCTAAGTGGCTGTTTTCCCGCCCTTTTTTGGAACGTGTTGCAGGTCTGAATGAAAGGAAAGGATGTATAATAGGGATCTGAAAAAATATTGATACGCAATATTTTATGTTACGATATTGTATTGATATTCAAAAGCAATGTACCAGTTTTTCTGTTTTTGTTTTTTCAGAATTTGAATGGAGCCATTAATGATGACATAATTTGTAGTAAAATTAAAAGTATGACTCATATTTGGTAGCTGTTGCAACCTTCGTTCTTGTGGATCTTCTGGATCCAGTAATAAAACTGGATGTGCTAAGCATGAAAAAGGTTGGAGTGTTTAGAGTGCAGTGACTGTTGTTCTACAGTTAAATTCAATTAAAAAAAATCACAATATGCAGTCTTACTCATAGTATTTCAATATATCGTATCGTCCCCCCTGTATTGTGATACATATTGAATCACTAGATTCTTACCAATACACATACTTAATGTATATTTCCAAATTAAATGATGTTGACTAGACAAAACATAAAATATTTTGTGTTTATATTATTAGAAATGTAGAAATCACTACTTTCTTTTTTATTTGCGTTTTCCATACTGCCCCAACTTATTCTGATATGGGGTTGTGTTTATGTTTTTTTCTCTACCCTATTGACTCTGAAACCAAACCAAACCATTGACATTTCCTCTCTGGTTTAGTTAAACATACCACAATCCAGTTGCATCACTATCACATGACCAAACAAATACCATATGGACAACCACCTTTCTACTCACCAAACAAATGGCAACAAGTTGGAAAAAACAGTCTGTACTACTATTGGCCCGGTTTTACTTATGGGACTGATGCTGTTAAAACTGATGTTGATGCAGATATTGGATGCATCCCTACATATTTTATTTAGTTATTGATTGTAATTTGTGAAGCAGTAGTTTAAGTAAAACTCACATCCCACAAGTTACAGTTATCAGGAATTAAAGCCTGTAACCTTCATTGTTAGAAGAATAAAGCTAAAAGAGTTTTAAAAAGTAAGAAGCCAATTTCACTTTTCTTAACAGGCTTAATGGAAGCGGCAGGAGAATAGTCTCTTCCTTTTGCGTTGCTTTTGGTATTTGTGGAATCTGCTCTGGGACAAATAGACCACTTCCTTACCCTGTCCATCTGATGTTTTCTTGTGAGGGAAGTATAATGAAGTTCTGAGGATGCAGGAAATGGAGGAGGGGAAACAGCTAAATGTGTGGGAATGTGGTTTACAAAATGGATAATTTTGTTTTCTATGCTGTACACGTCTGTCTCCAGAAGTAATGTCTATCTTTGGCCTTTTTCTAAATAGAAGACACTTTCTTATATGGATTTTAAAGTTGGATTATGATTTAAAAAGATTTCTCGTCTAAACTGAACTTAGAGAGCCACATGTTTAAATAGTTATTTGGCTTTTTCCCTTCTAAGAGTTTAGATCAGATGGTTGGTCCTGTCTAAGTCCTGTCTAAGTTTATGGGTTACATTAGTACCAGAAGTGATGTTGCAGCAACTTCCACCTTTCTCTGTACAGAAACCTCCACCATTGAATAGACACTACAGACTGTTGTGCATCTCATGGTTGTCCGTCTGTCCTCTGTTATTGATCAAAAACCTGTCCGTCTTTCAATGTTTAACTCTGTCTCTTTCCTAGACGAAGATATTGAAGGGGGGGCTTTTGCTGGGAATACCCATGTCTTTTCTTTCATCCTGTTGACCTTAAAACCGACTCAGTTTAACTGTTAAGCTGGCTTTCTCTTCTAAATTAAAGCCATGAAAGAAGATACTGTTCCCATTCACATCTTACTTTTCTTGAACAAAAAAAGGACTTCTACGTCAGTGTTTTATGTGTTTGTAAGTGTATGCTCTGTCTTGTTAAAGCTCCGGTTGGTTGTGGCACATGGCTGCTCACTTTCTTTAGCATTCCTAGTTGTCTGTGCACAATGATGACATCACAAAGTTAATAAAAGTCAGGGCGAACGGCCATCGGAACTAGGGCTGAACGATTTTGGAAAATAATCTAATTGCGATTTTTTTTTTCTTTAATATTGCGATTTAATATGTAATTATATTTGTGGGGCTTTTGGCATACATTTTTTAAGTAATGCAAGCAAAACTATTGTGTATTATAAACAGATCTTTATACATAATTTATTCTATTCCACAAGATAGACTTATTTTAAGACAAAGGCAAATATTAACAACTTTATCTACTGTTAATCATCACACTCGATGGTCATCGGTGTCGTTCTTCAATCAAGGTTTTCTTCCTTTTGATCCCAGCTAATAATTCCCTCCGGCTGCAATGTTTTCCTCCGTGTTGTTATCCAGGAAGTAGGATGCTTGAAGGAACAAGCGCTGATTTTTAATTCTCCATCGATCTAATGAACTTTCAGACTCTGGTATGGCTCCGTAGAGCGGTTTGATCTCAGGTCTGTTGTTGCAAAATGCTCCGCTGTTTTCGGTGCGTCTTTACCTTTCTGTCTGCATTTTTTTATACAGCGCAGGTAAAATGTGGCTAAAATGTGTTCGTGAGATTGAATCCTTATTAATCATGCTTAACAAAGCATACTTTTGGCTATAAAACCCGTTATAGCACGAGTTATTTCAGTGTGCCGTTTTTTTATGTTCGTAAGGAGCGATTCTTTCAAACAGCTCGGTGAGCTATCCCTGTCATCTGGAAGTTTGTTTACTGGAAATTTATACACTGGTGGCGGTCATTTTAGCCGTGCAACTCTCATATATGGTGGTGTGATATTTTTAGGTGTTGATAAAGGTTCGTACTGTAGCCTACCTCGTGAGGGAGCAACAATACCAAGACGGGTTCTGCATAATACCTGGCGTTGCGCAGCATCAACGTTTTCATAGCAGATATAATTTCTCACAACTGATGTACTGTTCCTCTTTGGGACCTAATATTGTGCAGCATTGGATTCTGTTAAGCTTTAAAACATTTTATAACGGGTTAAAGTGCGGCGTTCCCTTCTCTCCCTGCATTGTTTGAGCCGTTTGCAAGTCACGTGACTTTACCAGAAATGTTTACATCAAGTCAAATCGCATTTTCCTAAATTGCGATTTAATTGCATATGCAATTAATCGTTCAGCCCTAATCGGAACACTCTACACATGGATCCTTTCCTTCTTACATGCTTTTTTAAAACATTCGAAGTGAAGCTAAAATAGCTTTTGAACCTCCTGTGCATGCATCCAGGAGTTATCTTTTAACAGCCAAACTACGATCAATGCAGTTATTGTAGAGGCCGAGAAGCTGATCACTTAAGTTGACTAGCTGTTTTGCATCCTTTCAAGCAACTGGTCTGACAGGTTTATTGGAACCAGCTGAGCGTGCCAACTTGCCTGTTAGGACACACTTTTTATTTTATTTGTGTCTTTTTCCTTGGACTATACTTTGATTGCTGTGTTGTTAGGACCGATCATGCAGTAAACCATCTCAAAGTAGCACTGAACCTTTTTCTAATTTTCTCATTATGTGTCTGGGCAGAGATAAGTGAGAACATTTTAGATATTGTTTCATAGAGTCGGTTTAATGTGTGTGCAATGCTGGACCCGTTGTTTTTCAACAACAGCTCCATAGTTAAAGACTATATAATATTCCTGTAATTTTTACCTGAAAGGTTTTAAAAATGTATACCCAAATGAGATTGAAGCTGCTCTTGAACCATTTTGAGTAGAGGCATGGCTGGGGTGTCTTTATAAAGAAAATACTCTGAAGTTTCCCACAGCAGTCAGAATCTCTCTAGGTGCTATTGTTATCAAGTAATACAGCGTAGCCACTGGGTATTAAAGTAGTAAAAACACATTGAATTCACTGGACTCAAATTCAAGGCCTTAAAAGGAGGCCTGGGCAAAAAAAATCAATTTGATTAAATTCATTTGGGTTTTTTGTTCCAGGGGATAAAAAAAAAGGAAATCTAGTTTTTGAAAAATAAAAATCATAAGTCCCCCAGCCCTACTTAAAAGCATTACATTTCAGAGAACAGACAATGTTCTTTTACTGTAGTCTTGAATTTGGCATCTTTTTTTCCAATAATTACAATAATAATAACACAATTTGTTGTACATAAGCGTTTAGATTTGGTATCTATGACAAAGTGCACATTACGACACTGCACTTGTTGCTATGGTTCCCAGTCACGATTTGCCACAGCTCCTATCCAGAGTTGCACCTGCAGGAAAACACTCGTCGTTTCCTCTTTTCTAACTACAATACGCTGTGTTGCCAATATAGCGACTTTGTCACAGTTTTAAGCAACTTTTCAGACCCCTTAGTGACATGTGTTTTCAAAGAGCACCTAGTGACAAATCCAGCAACATTCCTGACCACTTCATAGCTACTTTGTGTGAAACTTTGTCGCCCTTTGTTCCCTGCAGAGACCCGACTTGCTCAAGTCTGCATCTGCTAGGTCCTTCAGTAAGGAAATTAACTGTGCATGTGCATGCAAAAAGATCACATATAATAAACCTGTCTCAGTTAATTTCTGCTAACACCATACAGAGATGGCTCTGATTCCCCCCAGTCTTGCTTTATCTTTAAAGTTAATTGAAGCTTCAAACCTTGAGCAATCTTGTAAAATGATCTTGAATACACTGGAAAAGATTATATTTTGTTTGCCGGTTTATTTTCTATAAATGCAAGCATGGAGTGCAATTGGAGTGCACTTTATGCACTTTTAAGTGCACAGAGTACATGGAATGAAAAAGAAACTGGGTTTAAAGCCTTTCTCACACCACATTTGATTGTAATTAACAAAAAAAATTATTTATGGCATGTTTTTACTAGAGGCCAAGCGAGGCCAATATTGTGCCACTCTATACATAATACATAACACAATACTGTACACCTCTTATTATCAGAATCTTTTCTCTTCTAAAGCTCAATTTACACTCCTAGTAACAAGGGCTGTGATAAAGCCCTCCACATCATGTGAGATATTTGCATTTACAGCACTGCAATGGCTATTTGTCAATCATCAGTAAGTGCGTTTCCACTATCTGAACTTCAGGGTAATTTGACTGGAACGTCCTGATTCCACTTCAAGCTGAGCCGAAAGGGCTTTTTCGAGGCCATTTCAGGGAACAAGGGAGAACCTTATTCAGAGTATTTTCTCGGTAAAGCCCAGATTGAGTGCGATCAAGCAGAAACACAGCAAAAAGCCCTGCTGCTTCCATGTCGATTCAGTTGTTATTTCTGCTGCTCTACAGCGGTTCTACAAAGTGTTGCTGAATACAAATGCATAGTACACCTTCCATTCTAAAGGAAAATTAAATGTTTGAAGTCAAGGCAAGGCAAGACAATTTTATTTATCTAGCACTCTTTTAACACAAGGCAATTCAATGTGAAAACCGAAAAAACAAAAGAAAAACAAAAAATTATAAAATTCAAAAAAGAGCGATTGACAAAAGCAATAATAGTAATTAAAAGAGCAATTAAAATATTTAGCAACAGCATTAAGACAATTAATGATTGCAGCATAAAGAAAATGTATGTAGAATTATGAAAATTAAACCGAGCTGTTGAAAAAGGCAATAACAGTAATTAAAAAGAATGAATACAAAAATCGTATCATTTACTCATAAGCAAGTCTAAACCGATACGTGTACATTTTTGATTTAAAAGAGTTTAGTGACTCGGCAGCTTTGCATTCATTCGGCAGTTTGTTCCAAATGTGGGGGGCATAGAACCTGAAAGCTGCTTCTCCATGTTTGGTTCGGGTTCTGCAGACAGTCAGTAGACTGGGGCTGGAACACCTGAGTTACCTGAATGGTTTTGTACCATGATAACAGATCTCTATTGTACTCTGGTGCAAATCCATTCAATGATTTATAGCCAGTATAAGGACTTTAGATTGGGGTGATGTGTTCTTCCTTCCTAGTTCTAGTGAGAACACGAGCAGCAGTGTTCTAGATAAGCTGCAGCTGTCTTGTTGATTTTTTTAGGTAGACCTATGAAGATACTCTTACAGTAATCAAGGAGGCTAGAGATAAATGCATGGATTAGTTTTTTTAGGTCTCCTTGCGTCATCACTCCTTTAATCCTAGAAATGTTCCTCAGGTGATAGAAAGCTGATGACTCAAGTCATCTTAAATGTTTCTCACTTCTGAAAATATTTCTTACTGTAGAAATATGCATTTTAGATAGTTTGACAATAGCCTTATGATTAGGGATGCAACAATATGATACCGATACTTGGATTTGAGTACTTACTGATACCGAGTACCGATACTTCTACCACACAAAAATATGCAGTGAATTGGAGACAGGTTTGTCTTTCGTTTCTGCATGTTACAACAAATGATGGTGAATAAGATACACAATTTATATATATATATATATATATATATATATATATATATATATATATATATATATATATATAGTTAAAAATGACCATAAAACAAAAATTTCAACTAAAAAAATTAACATTTTCTGTGAAATTGTTATAGAGTGTATACATTGTAACTATCGGTTCATGGTATTGGTTAAATTTAATCAATATGATACAGTACATAAGAGCGGTATCTGCCCCGATACCAGTATCGGTATCTCCCTACTTATAACCCTTTCCAGACTGAAGTAGAGCAAAAATACTCTAGAGCAGTGGTCTGCAACACCAGTCCTTGAGTTCCGTTGTCTTGGAACTTTTAGAAGTGTCCCAGGTCCAACATGCCGGAATTAAATTGCTTATTGACCTCTTCAGCATGCTGTCAAGTTCTCCAGAGTCCTGCTAATGACTTGATTATTTGACTCGGGTGTGAAGCAGAGACATACCTAAAAGCTGTAGGACACCAGACCTCGAGGACTGGAGCTGCAGACTTCTGCTCTAGAGTGATTGATGATGTCTTTCTTTCTTTTATGATGTATGATACACAGTTGTGATACAACTATGCACACTATTTAAACTCCTAACTTTGTATAGATGGCTCCACTTATTCCTGCTCTATTTGTAAGGTCCCATTGATTAGCTGCATATAGAGAAAAAAAGAACTGTCTCTGGAACTAATCTTTACAATACCGAACATTATAAGTGGTCTAAAGCTGATACTATTGGATTAAGAGGATCTTTGGCATCTGCAGCTTCTAATTTATGACACAAGATGGTTAACCCAACCTTGATGCGCTCGTAATCCTCTTTTCTACTTAACTGGTACTCGCTGCCTTCATAGCAGCTTAGTTAACAAGAAGCCGTCTCAAATCCTCCCCTTAATCCCATGTTATTCAATGACAAGGGGCACTTTTCCTGTTAGAGAGCAGGAATAAATGGTAGTCATCTAGTCATTAAACGTAATGTTTCTCGCTATTTGGATGGCTAGATGATCACTACTCCACCCCCCAAACTGTAAATGGGTCACTCAATATTGACTACTCAAAGTGCTTTTACTCTACAGTTCACATTCATCCAGCCAACACATTTATACAGCCACATGCAAACCAGTTAACTAAATGGAGCGAAGTTCCTCTGCATCAACATGTGCTGGGGGAATCTAGAAACAAAGGATAGAGGGACTTGTAGAAACACTGTAACAGAAAATGTGCCGTTTATCAGTTGAAGATTAGGTTTTATGAAATGTTTTTTTAAGGTCTGGATAAAATAGCTGAAAGATTCTTTCTCCTTCTGCAAGTCTGTAGAAATGATGGTGAATTCCATTTATAGTGGGAAAAATCAACTGAATCGCCAACCCTGAAGCTGAACTTCCTGCTCAAAAAGATAGATTTTTCCCCAGCTCAGACGTTGACTTTCAATACAGTCACTCTTTGCCTTAACAACTGGAAACATTATTTGCAAGACTTGTAAGAATCTGTAATAATCAGTTTTACATTTAGAGCTTGCAATTCTTAACGTAACAAAATAATATGCAAAATGCCGTTTAAAACACTGTCTGCAAGAGGTACTACCAACAATGGCAAACTGGGCGTTACCGTATTGGAATCTCGACTCATCCATCTACGTTAAATGGAATGCTTTTTTCTTGGGTGTGACATCAAGTCAAGCACAGAGTTTAAACTTCTGAGGTAAATTGAACACACAATTATTGCGCAAAGTTACATTACCAACAAAAAAAAAACAGTTAATAGAAAAGATTTAAAACAGAAACAGTAAGAAGCAAGCAACAATGGACAAGAACATGAAAAATGATGCTCTGAAGCCTGTATTCTAAGCAAAGTTCTCTGGAAGAGTCTGTGGGGGTAAAACTCTTATTCTCAGCTTGTAGCTTCTGTTACAACTTTCTCAGTGAAAAATGTATGCATATTTTTAGACATGAACCTACTTTGAGTCAGATTAGCTTTAGACTGCCTGAGGTAAAGGCTGCATTTTTCTCCCCTCTTTTCTGCTTCTTTCTAACTCCACCCCTTCTTTACTCTATATCCTGTTACAGTCCTGAATGATTGAAGCCTCTGGGCTCAGTTGCCTTATTCAGTAATAATTTGTTTGGTTGTGACTTCCCTTTACTATCATGGGACTGACCAGAACACTGATTAAAGTTTTGGGTGATTTCAAGTGTTTAAACCCACACAAGCCTTCCTTGGCTGTTCCTCTGCTGCCATCTTGTGGTAGAATTGGGCATAAATGGAGGATGCTGCCTTAACGTGTTGGCTGTTCCTGGAATGCAGTAAACATGGAGATTATCCACCCCCACATCTGTACTGCATTCCAGTTAAAAACTTCTCCTTTTGCAACACTTATATTCTGTCAGCCAATTTTACCATTGTTTATTGCAGCTCTAGTGGACACACACTGGAGGGGTGTGTGTGTGTGTGCTGTTGTACTGTAGTCGTCTTTAGGAGAGGAGTGGATTTTCTATATTTATCCCACTGAAGCACCCTTCCTATAACAACACCTGTTTTCACATCTCTTGTCTGGCCATTGACAGAAATAGCTGACCTATCAGAAGCCTTGTCTTTACTAAGGTCTCTTGTGTGGCTCTTGACTCTCTTTTCATTATTTTCCGGTTAATCCAGTTTGCTGACCTGACCTTTAGGAACTCTATGAAACAATTGCTTCACCTACAGGTAGAACATCTAACTATGTCTTCATTAGAAAATGTGTAACTATAATAAGGCTTTGATGCATGCTAGGAAGGGTAACAGTTTTACAAATTGTGTTTGCTGAGTAAGCAGCTCAAGGGATTTCTGCCTGAAATGACTAATTCCTGATTGATTCCTTGGTAGTGTAGGTAGGTATTCGTGGACCTGTGGTTTGAGTGATTGTCATTCTCTGGAAGTTGTACCATAGATGTGTTTCTACCAACAGAACTTCGGTGTTATGTTACCTCATGGTATGCACGTGTCTCCACTTTACTGGACCGGCTCTATAGGGCCTTTTTCGGAAATGGCCTGGTAGAGTCGTTGGTCAGGAGCTTTGGTTAACTCGTCCTGATTGGTTGTAACTCAGAGGAAAATGAGCAGACGTCGCCAAACAACCGACTTTGTAAAATACGCAGAGTTGCTAGCAGAACAGTGTATAACAACTTAGCAAACAGAAGCGTGGCAACTATTACTGCTGCTGTGGGCGCCTTTTGGTACTGATTGACTCACAGCCAACATGGACGCAATATGCAGATGTCTTAGCAAATTGCTTAAAGAAATTTTCGAATAACTAAATAATGAAATTTTGGAAGAAGACTCGACAGCTGAGAGGACCGGGCCAAACAATTACTCCATCAGATGAAGTTCCGTGGAAATATGCCTCATGGCCCCATTCATGTGTTCAGATGTCTGCTGTCATGGTTCTGCACTGATTCTCTTTGGACAACAACCTGTCACCAGCACATTGGAAATGAATATGTAGCCGGCTGAATTTAAAAGCTTAGCTTAAGTAACCAGGTTGTTTTTGATCAATGCATTGTGTAAGTGAGCTTGTTTGTGTGTGGAAAGGAAAGTTTACTTTTCTTACTTCTGTTTATGACTCAAGCCAAAACCTTTTTTTCAGGATGGTGGCTGTTTTCTTGTTCATGAATAAAGACAAAGATACAATTTGGTTAACTCAGGTCGACCAAAAAACAAACACTATTAACAATAACTGTAATTGGCATATACAATAAAAACTTCTGGGTTTCGGAAATTTTCTTTTTTATTATTTATATTAATATTTTGACATCTGTGGTATATAACTCTTCCTAAAACCAGATAATGTCTGCTGTATGGTAAGCAAATAGCAGGCTCTTATTAGGTCATAACAGTGATACTACCAAAGTTTATATCAATGCAGGTAGATCTAACAAAATTTCTAGATGTTGTTAAACTAATAATTGTTTTTGTTGTCTGGTGAATTTATTTGTTGTGCTTTCAAACTGTGAATCAATATCTCATTTGAATTACTTAGCAATCCAGTCATGCTCACGATCCACTGTTTAAGACCTGGCCCCGTCTACTGCTTTTGATCCTTCCAGGGAAAGTATTTTAAGCCTTTATCAGGGCTGTCTAGCTCTGTAGATAGTAGCCAACCAGTGGGGGAAAACAAACATCACATTCATTCATACTTCAGGTGATTATTTTTTTTCTAATCAGGTAATCACAGGCTCTGCTGAATAATGTCTTGTTCAAAAGAGGAAGTACCCACCCTGTGGTTCAGTAACTAGTAAAACTAATCCTGGAAACAACGCCTTGACATAAAAACATTCCCTTTAACCTTATCCATTCCTTTGCTCCTTACAGTATCTTCAAGTTTGTCTGAGTTAATTAAAACATGTTTATGATTTCAGTACTTATAAAACAAGCTTTGTAAACAAAGGCTTTACATTTCTTAGGATTTTGAAGAAGTATTTTGTTCAAAATCGAATGATTCATGGCTCCATGCTTCCTTTCCTTAATGTAGCTCGGTTATCCTGTCCACGTTTACAGTAAAGCAGCCCCAAAGCATAATGTTTCCACTCCCATGCTTCACAGTTAGTATGGGTGGTTTTGTCCGCCTAACTGGACATGTGCTTGTTTTGCTTCAAATGTTGCAGGATTTATATCCATTACGACGTAATGTGTTACTAATGGTAACCTTTGTAACTATGGTCCCTGCTTCCTTTGGGTCATTGACCAGTTCCCCCTGTCTAGTTCTGGGCTGTTTCCTCACCGTTCTCAAGATCATGTGTACCCCAGGAGGTGAGAGCTTTTATGGATCCCCAGGTCACCGGAGTCTGTCAGTGATCTTGTATTTATTTCATTTTCTAATCGTGGCTCCAACAGTTGATGTCTTCTCACCAAACTGTTAGGCTATTGTCGATTGGCTCATTCCAGTCTCGTGCGGCTGTCCTTGGTCAGCTCTCTGGTGTTGTTCATGGTGGAGTTTGGAGTCTGACTGAAGGTGTAGACAGATAACGAGTTTAAACAGTTGTCATTATTAGAGGTAACTAGTGGAGGATATAGAAGAAGAAACAGATCTGTGATGGCCAGAATTCCTGCTTGTTTGTAGGTACTAAGTACTTCTTTTCTGCCAATGTGAATTCCTGGACTTATTTTTACATTCTGTCTCACACTTGAAGTGTACCTATGATGATTTACAGACCTCTTTCATCTTTTCCCGTGGGACCACTTGCACAATCGGTGGCTGGCAGTTAATTTTTTGCTCCACTGTTCTCTATCATTGTATGTAGAATCAATAACTGTAAAGTGCCTAAGTCCTCTGGCTGCATGAAAATATCAGATTGTCAGCCCTCCGACTCCATGCTCCACAGATAGTCTCTTCTTCTCAGGGAGAACAGGCTGTATGTTTGCCACCTCACAGAACAAGCCATACTTGTTCAGCATATTTCTGATTACACTGTCATAGGTTATAAGACTTCACCTGTTAACTGAGGCTTATAGTTAGGAATGTAGCTTGTAAATTATATTGACTTTCTCTTAGCATTGCACAATCTGACTGGACAGACAGGCAGATCTTTTTCAGCTTTTTCCAATAATAATTAGCATTAAATAGGAAATTGCTCTAAAACATTTCATGTAATTATTGGCTTCAGCAGTTGGTTTTCTAAAGCCTTGTTTCTACTGAATGGAAAAGTACGGTTCGGTTCGGTCCCCATTTTTTTCCATTTCCATTGTAAAAGCGGCACATAAAGCAGGCCTGTATACAGGTCCATTAATGGTCCGCTTTCAGTTGTAGGTCCACAGCAGAATGGTCTGGTATTGTTAAGACGGAGATACTGCCATCACACAATGCAGTCCTTTGATTGGGGGAATGAAAAACATTGCTGCTTGCTACAAGCACAATACATAAACACCATTGCTATTGCTTTATCTAACCTCATTGTACACAAAATATGTTTCTTCAACCACCTTCATAATATTAATTCTCTGTTCCTTTTTATTATCTTAGTGTTTCTTACTTCTATTCAGAAGTAGGAAAGTTTGGGTTTTTTCCCCCTCTTTTTTTCACTGTCGCCTTCTTCAGAGCATCCACAGCTGTTGTGGCTTCTGACAGTTTATGTGCAGGCAGGAGAGGCGTAACATAGTCAGCAGAGAGTGGCTTCTGCTTTTGAAGCAGTGGACGCTGCTTCGTCCGTTGCTTGTGTACAAGCAGTAGACTTGTCAGCAAGCAAAAAAGAGGTCAAGAAACCTCTGCTACTCTGTATAGAAATAAGAAGCACAAAGACAATAGTTCAGAGTGTGTTTCTCTTTGCCGCACGGAGCCCACTTATAAACATTACAGTAAGGTTTGTTTTTAAAAAAAGAACCGAAACCAGTCATGAGCTGCTGTCTGGACTCATGCTTTGTGGCATCATGATTCTCCTTGCACTAGTATAATGGCACGGTACAACCCTGCTCAACCAGTGAGAAGCCTGCTGCTGATGGAAATGCTTTCCGGAATATGTTGCACCCAACCGGACCCGACCAGTTTTTATCAACCCGGACCGTTCCGCTCAGTGGACACGAGGCTTAAGTTTTAAGGTTTTGTTGCATAACATCATAAATTTAAAAATATATACTGTTGTACTACGTAACAAAAATTTGCATCTTCATATAGGAAGTTGTTTTTAATAAAAATAAAAACACTGAAAAATGAAGACAGGTCTAACTTAAATAGATTGCTTTACTTTGTTTTAATTAATCAATTTAAGTTAATCAAACTTAATTTATTTACATTTGTTTACCTTGGCAACTTAAACTTAATAAAGTAACTTAGATAAACTTTATTCAATTACTTGTAACAAATGGAAGCAATTGATTTAAGCTGGACTTGCGTTCTTTTTTTTTCAATGATCAAAACCTAGAATAAGCTCTTACTAGAAGCTTGTCTAAATTAAAAAAAAATGCTAGTCTGCGTTTTTAATCCCATTTTATAAAGTTATATTCCTCAACTTCTGGGTTTACAGGGTTCAGTGTTGAAAGGGGTTCAGGGTAGGGATGGGCGATATGGCCTCAAATCAATATCACAATATTTTGTGCAGTGGACCTTGATATAAATAAATGGGTGATAATTACCCAGCCACCCAAAAACTTTTTTCTTCTAGATGGGGCTGTGGCTTCTCCTCCTCAACCTGCTCAACCCACACCGCTTCAATATTTGAATCAATTTTATCATCCCCTTTCTCTACCAGCATTGCCACTTCCTCAGCATGGAAAGTAGCTATTGGTTTTCACAAATGTAATTAGAATTTGCTAAATTATGTGATTGCCTCATTTACCTAATGTGCATGAAACTGTAATATATGAGAGCGGAATTTTTTTTTTTTTTTTTTTGCAGAATAATTTTTAGCAGTGTGGTTGAGGTGGAACTGTTATAAGATTTTGCATTTTGAGTAAGTTTTTGAGTTGTCGTATTGTGATATCCCTAATGGTGGCAATTAATATCCTTTCTGTTGAGAGTATTTGGAAGAAATACAGCTATTTGGTAATGAATAGTTAAAGGATTGCTTATGACATTCAATAAGATTAATAATTTATGGAAAATTATTATAAAATTGGGCACCACCTGAAAAGTCAGGAATTATTTTAATAGCAGAATATATCAGTCTCTAGTAGTTTAGCACCTGCCCAGATGAGGCTGAGGTGAATAAACAAGATGAAGGACCGAATTCTATATATGCATTGAAAATAAACCTTGCTAATGTTTGTATGTAGAATAAAGTGACTTTCCAAAATACTTAAGTTTATTTACAAATGAGGTAAAATAAGACAAACATTTAATCACCCAAGCTATAAACAAACACACTACTGGTCAAAATAAATGAATAAACAAAATAAAAGAACAATGAATAGATAAATAAAATAAATGTTATAAAAATAGAGATCATACATTCTGATATCAGTTTTGGAGGAATCTGGTTGCTTTAAATACAGAGGCTTTTACAATGCTGGAATGAAAGCTAAATTAGTTGACTAATTGTGATTAGTTTAACTTAGCACAAATGATTTATGTCTAAACCAATAAACAATGTACAGAAAATAAACATTCTTTGGATTAAGAAATTTTTTATTTGAAAATTATCTGGATCAGAAGTCATTAACCTTTGGAAAATTACCTCTATTATAGATTAATCATGGCAGTAAACAATCTAATCCCAGAATTTTGATGCATTAAGGCAGGTTCAAACACGGCTAATAAGATTAGTTTTCTATTCTTACACAATCTACTTTGAACTGATCTCTATTTGAACACTGTCGCTAGTCTATTTATGGAGTGCAGGCCTAGACCAAACACGTGGGTGCTGTTAGACCCACTTCAATACATTTATTAAACATTAAACAAAGAAAGGGAAAACTCTTGTTTGATTAAGTAACTCAGATTGCAGGATTTAAAAGGAGTGAGTCGGGAAAATCTTTTAAAACACTGGTTAAAGCTTCAGGCTGAGCGGCCGGGTTTACCTCATGGCCGTAGGAGACGCAGCTAGCTCGTCCTCCGATTTGGTTAAACAGCAATCAGCTTTGACTTTCCTTCACTGAACAGTACCTTTTTGCAGCTTTATCTAGCTTGGCATCATACTGTTATTGGCTCTGGGGCAGCGAACTAATGCGGCTTCTGGCTGGTTCAGATCCCACTGAATGCGGGGGGGGGCTCAGTTCAAATTCCTCTCGCGGCAGTCTGTAACTTTGTCTCATCTGTGTTGCAATTCACCTTGTATTGTGCAGTCTTTGAGCTTTGAGTCCCTTGGAGTGAGTTTCTCCTAGAAACTCATATGTCCCTTCCCTTGCCAGTAGTGATGGGTAGAGCAACACCGATTCGTCGGCGAATGTATCTAGCTCACAGAGTGAAACCCACTTCAAGAAATAGTCACGTGACAGCTGCTGTGTCATTTGTAAATCAAGTGCCAACCTGTGTGATATACTGACATTATAAAACTTAGTCATGGTCAATTTATTCATAGTGAATAAATGTTCTTTTATTATTTCTTTTCAGGAAAAAGGAGTTGGAACAGGCATTTCATTATTAAGAACTGCCACCCTCTCAGCTTTGTGGAAAGTGAGGGGTTCAGGGAACTGTTTCATGTTCTTCAACCAACATATATTTTGCCAACCAGAAAGTTATTGTGCATCTGTCCCTTGTGAGTATTTGTTTTCTAAAACTGGAGAAATTGCAAAGAGTTTGGAAAAACTAATTTTTAAAATAAAAAAATATATAGGCTATTTTAAAAAGTGCCTCATATACAATTTATAATCAATTTCACCTTCAGTTTCACTTTTTAAAAGATGTGACACACATTCACATGGTGTCTTATAATTTTGAACATAACGTACTTTAAATTTTGATTAATATATTAAATTATGCAGTGTACAGTATGAAATACAATTACATAAATAATTTTATCGTATGGCCTTTGAATCTGTAGATTACTTGATTTTCCGAATTAGGTTGCCTGCAATAATATTAAGATCCAGCAGGTGTCAGTAGAACAACACAGTAGTATGACACAGTATCAATAGTGCATTGCAATTAGTGCAATGTGTCGAAACTGTTCATGAGGCCTCAGCTACCCATCAGTACTCGCAAAAGCGAAGGAAGCTGGTCTTACCGATCAGCACCCGGCCATGGCAAATGAGTGGAGAAGTAGTTTCCATATTTTCTGATTTTATGTGTTATAGTGTTCTTGGATACTTATTCAACAATAGATGAAAAATCTATATTTTCTTGTGGGTCTCCCACCCAAAATCTGTTGTACATTTATGAAATATTGATAGATATACATGTCCCTTAATAATAATGTCAAATGGTTTAGTGTTTCCATTCAGGAGCTGGAAAAATTTTTTTCTACTGGTCACATAGTTGCTTAAGAAATGTGTAAATATAAAAAAATGCACAAATTAAGTAATAATCTTTATATGCTTAATTAAATATGCTTAGACTATAAAATTCAATTTTTTTATTTTATGTTTGCATATTCTCCTCTTGTTCCCTTCTGTAGCTATGGTGAGCTACTCCAACAAAAATATGCATTAGTCCTGGGCTGTACACTGCCCCTTCCTGGCTGGCTGGGACGCCCGAGGGGGCGGGGAGGATCTGGCTGGAATAATGTAATCCTCCTTCGATTGGCAGAGGGAGAGCAATGCCCAGGACTGGATTTAGATAGGAACACTGGGTGATAAAAATGTGGGAAAAAAAACTTGGGATTGAAAAAAAAGTTTTTATTTTATTATGTCCATTTGTTTATTGTCCATTTTGTAACGTCAGTTGTTAATTCAGTATTTTAAATTGCTTGTTGTGATTGGTGGATTTTCACCCCAGCAAATGCAGTATTTCCTCAAAACACTACATGAAAAAGACCTGTGATTGGCTGGTGATAGGGTTCATTTACATATAGCTGAAGTTGCGAGCAGAGACAGAGTTATTGCAGGCGTTATTGTTCATTCACATAGATATGTGCTCTCAGATCAGTCCCACTGCGCGCTCAAGTGAGTGGCACAAATATTACACCATAGTTTTGTGACTAGTCGCTTTTTTGAAAAAGAATTGCTAGAGGGGTCTAAGTTGGCAACACCGATTCCCAAATCCAGTCTGTACCGTAGTACGGCATCTTAAAAGGACATGAGCGTCACCAAACTACACACATCTTTTCTTTTTTTTTTAAACATAGATTATACCACTTGGGCAAAATGATATTGGTTATAGTCATACATTTCGGCATTGTTAAATTTTCACATTATTGTCCAACCCTAGTTCAGGGCTTTGTCATGCCATAGATTTGTCATGATATCCCTAAAGTATTTTTTTTCCTCATCTATTCTGAAATGAAATGTGACTCATGGTTTTGTGTCATATATATTCTTTCTATTCATCCTGTTCTAGCTCCACATTCTTCTGTCCCATCTTGTCAAACCCAACTAATGACAAAGAAGAACATGGCATTTTCATCTCGCTTTTCCTTCTGGGAGCAAAAGGGAAGTCTTAGAAATTTTACTAATCAAACTCTTTAAATGCATGGTGTAACAGCAATTTAACCAGGTAATGAACATCTTCGCTTGCGACACCCTATGGTTTTATGGAGTTTTTGCTTTTCTAATCTTATCTGCTGTGACTTTCTACTAAGTTGAATCATACCACTAATAATGCTCTGATTGCATCACTCTGTATATATTTAATATATAAGGTAGGACACTATGTAAAGACAGAAAATAAAGTGAAATGGTGGCATTTCTGCATGTTTTGAGTTTGGCCCAGTTTGTCACCATGAGTTTCATGTAAGGAAAGATTTTTATCTGGTGTCTATCTTCACATCAACAATTTCTAGATCAAAGAAGAGAACAAAGTAGGAAGCAAAAATGTAAGTAAATACTTTTAAAAAGTTTAATTTTATTGACTCTAACAATTGTCAAAGTGACTGTTAGACTGTTTAGTCGAACAAAGCTTTTATAGCAGCATTTGATGTTTCATCCATTCACATCATACTGATCAGGTCATCAAGTTTGACCTTGTATATTAGCAACCTTTTAGTTTTGTTAACCCAAGTGTTCATAGATTCATTCAGTGTTTTACAATAGAGACTTCCTATAAGAATTACTATAATGAGTCATTATGGGTGTTTTTTAATAGGCAAGCATCTACTATATTATATTACTACTGTTACGTTTTATAATATTTCGTTTTTGATGAAAAATTGACAGAACTATTGACATTGGTTTCTGCCTAAGTAAAAGAACCCTTGATCCTAATCGCTATCACACAGACAGGCACCCACAACGGGGAGACTTGAGGGAATTAGTCTTTCTCTCAAGCAAAAATCTTACTTTGTATTGAATCTATTACCATGCTTTACATACTTTATATGTATTATGTTGCTTTTATTATAAGAATCGTGGGTTTTTTTGTGGGTTTTTTTTTTGGTGCCCCTATGGGCTCTTGGTGCCCTACCATAGGGTGTGGGCGGAGCTCTGGCACTGCATATACCACATGGTTAGCCCCTTCCCCACACCTTCCAGAATCACATAAACTGCAACAGGGTAGCAATAAATAGTTTATTAATATCATATTATTATGTTTTCAGTAATATATGAAATTATAAATTACCTGAAAATATCTGTCTGCTTATTTCTGTCATTAGTTGCACTAGGGTCTGTAACAACATCTGGGTGGATAAATGACTTTTGCACAATAGTAACACAAAGGAAAATACAACTATTCATGGTTAAGCCCAAAATTATTAAAAACCCTGGTTGAGCCTTAGTTCTTGGGGTTTTGGGTACATGGAACATTACCTTACTGGCAGGTAAGGAACCAGACCTTACATGTGAGGGTGAATAGTAACAGACAGAAATAGTTGGTCTCCCCTGTAGGCACTGCTTGGGGTCTAGAACCACAGGCCTTGAACGAAGTTGGAGTCCCTTGGAGTGGGGTATACTCACATCCCGATTGAGTGACTTGATTTTCTAAGTTCTGTCTTTGACTGTTGGTGAGGAGATTAGCTTGTTGTGTTGTGTTTAGATAGTTAACTAATGTCACTAATTAGTATATACTATAAATTTACTATAAAAAGAATACAATAGACACATTCCTAGTTCATTTAATCTACTACACTATTCCTGAGTTGTTTGAAATGTGTTTTACTCTGAATGTGATTCTGTCCACATTAGTCTTTTAATGGAAAACACAATTTAGCTGTTGGCAGAATGTAATTGTTCTGTTGGATAAATTCGTGAACATGATTAATGTTTTCTTGCCATTTACTGACATTAATATTTCAAATGATTGTTTGAACAGAATCTTAATTTTAAAAAAAATGTGTGGTAACAAAAAGCTGACCCTTCATATTGAGTATTGGTCAGGCATTTGGTCCATTACATTAATCAGTCATAGATTTCATTAATCCAGCCTTAACAGTTTTACATCTAATCTATTGATGCATCAATTTAGTTGATATCAAACATAGCATTTGCTTTGTTTTATCAGCAGACATAAACCTATAATTCGGTATTATACACTGAAAAAAAATATATAAACGCAACACTTTATTTTTGATCCCATTTTTTTATGAGCTGAACTAAAAGATCTGAAACATTTTCTACATACACAAAATAACAATTTCTCTCAAATATTGTTCGCAGATCTGTTTAAATCTTTGATAGTGCGCAATTCTCCTTTGCTGTGATAAACCATCCCACCAAGATGCTGATTAGACAGCATGATTTTTGCACAGGTGTGCTTAGACTGTCCACAATAAAAGGTCACTTGGCTCAGTTTTGTTTTACTGGGCGGTCTGGAGACTCAGCAAAAACCAGTCAGTATCTGGTGTGATCACCATTTGCCTCATGCAGTGCAACACCTCTCTGTCGCATAGAGTTAATCAATTGTGGCCTGTGGAATGTTGGGCCTCTCCTCTTTTCAAAGGCAAAAAAGTTTCAAAAGTTGCTAGATATTGGCAGGAACTGGAACACACTGTTGTATATGGCGATCCAGAATATCTCAAACATGCTCATTGGGTAACATGTCCAGTGAGTATGCTCGCCATGCAAGAACAGGGATGTTTTCAGCTTTCAAGAATTGTGTATTGCACCTTTTGGCCGTGCATTATCATGCTGCAACATGAGGTTATGTTGTTGGATGTATGGCACAACAATGGGCCTCAGGATCTTGTCACAGTATCTCTGTGCATTCAAAATACCATCAATAAAATGCACCTGTGTTATTGGTCCATAAGGTATGCCTGCCCATACCATAACCGCTACGATGGGCTATCTATAACATTGACATCAGAAAACCGCTCATCCACATGCTGTCCCATCTGCCCTGGCCAATGTAAACTGGGATTCATATGTGAAGAGAACCCCTCTCCAACATGCCAGACCCCAAACGCAAAACGTTTGTTTCAGCAGCTGTCCGAGTGGCTGGTTTCAGATGATCTTGGAGGTAAATATGCTGGACATAAAGGTCCTGAGCTGGTGTGGTTACACATTGTCTGCAGTTGCGAGGCTGGTTGGATGTATTGTCAAATTCTTGGAAACACCTTTGGAGGCGCCTTATTGCTAGAGAAATTAACATTCAATTCACAAGCAACAGCTCTGATGGACATTCCTGCTGTCAGCATGCCAACTGCATGCTCCCTCAAAACTTGCAACATCTGTGGCATTGTGCTGTGGGATACAACTTAACTATTCAAAGTTGCCTTTTATTGTGGCCATTCTAAGGCACATATACACCTATATACACCTATTATATATCATAGTAATCATAATGCCTAATCGGGATCTTGATATGGCACACCTGTGAGGTGGGATGGATTATCTCAGTAAATGAGAAGTGCTCATTATCACAGGTCTAGACAGATTTGTGAACAATATTTGAGAGAAATTGTTATTTTGTGTATGAAGAAAATGTTACAGATATTTGCGTTCATTTAATAAAAAATGAGACATAAAAAACAAAAGTCTTGCATTTATATTTTAGTTCAGTGTATATAAGTAAAACTTTAGTTGAGGTTTGTTAGTTCATTTGTTTTTAAATTACTTATAAAAAAAAGATTTCTATAACCCAATGATCATTTGAATGTAACCCCTGCTTTCCACTGGACACAAAAGTGGTGTGTAATGTAATGGATGCAGTCTCCCCACAAATTCAGCAGCGCATCCATTCCTACTGGGAGTGTTTCTGGTGTGCATCACCTGCGAATGGACCTAATGAGAACATTGCATAACTTGAATGGTAGTATGCAGGAACAAGTTAATTCTATGTTAATAAGTATTAACTCACCATCCACTCCTAATCGTGCAGATATTTCTGTCCATGCCTTCTCCTTTTTCACATTATTGTAAAAATGATCACTGATATCATATAGATTTGGGGATATTCCACCTCAGGGTTTACGTTCCTCATTGTCCATAATAAAACCAACAATTTAGGCTCACAGAACAACTGACTTCAACCCTAGTGTCACCAAAGATTACATTTTATTATATTTTTTCAATTGAAAATCTGCAACTATTTTTTTATTTTTTTTTATTGGCTGGATGCTTTGCATTCATCCCACGACTGATTTCCTGATTGGTTCGATTTAAACTGATGAGCTTCATATGTTCTGGAAGCATAGCATGTAATAATAAGCCGGCCGCTTAAATTTACGACAGTGTCACGACTCAATTTCTGGGTCGCATATGATTAATAACGCTTTGCCCCCGGTAGAATCAAACCTATTGACAAAAACCCGAATAGTGTGTATTATAGTGTTTTATGCTTCACAGATGTTGTGTTCTGATAACGTGTTCGGTGGAAAGCAGGCATTAACTTAAATTAGTTATCATTCTTCCATCCCAGCATTCATAATTGTGCCTTCTATATTTCTATTCCATAATTAGTCGGAAGTTGATGGACTGGCAAGCCAGGCAAAATCAGTTCCAGGTCTAGATCCTGGCAGAGGGTTATTCAGGGCAAAAAGTTCTTCAACAGTTTCCTGGGCTGAATTCGATGGTCCTGTCAGGGGCTCCTCCGCACCAAACATCAAGATGCCACTTAAGGTCCCTGACAACTTCAAAAGCCCTGAACCACCAAAGAAGATGACTGTTATATTAGAAAGACTTGAGCCTTCACAAGTCCAGACGACTGAGGCAGCGAGCTGTAAGCATGGAGAAAAGGGAAATGTTGCCCAGAGTATTGACCACAGCCCGACCAATGGTAATATTGATCCTTCAGATACCAGAACAATCCAGATGGACCCTGCAGATGACCTAAGAAGGGCTAGCAAAGCAGAAGTAAATGTGGTTCCTCTTGCCAACAGAAAGGTCTTACCCACAGAGGATGATGAGGCCTTGGTGGAAACCCAAAATGTAGCCAAAATTTCAACTGAACCAGTGAGACCAGTTCCAGGACCAATAACAACTTCATTGTCAAAAGCAAAAACAGTGCCAACATTCTCTTTCAAAAATGATAATATCAAATCAGTAAACAAACAGGATATTTCAAGTGGTCTGACTCATTTTATGGTTGAAGACAAAATAAAAGAGCTGTGCTCACAAATGAACAAAGACCAACGACTAGAAAAACTACCAAAAGGCAAATCACCTCAAGAAAAGAACAAAAGTGAGCTAAGGGAAACAAAACAGGAGGATACAGTGGGCACAACCACCCTGGTGTTACAGGAAACAGATCATGTGACAGAGGCTTCATCAGCTCCTATTGGCTTATCTGAGACTTCCTATAAAATCCCTTCTTCTAAAATTTGTTCTCTACCATCAGTTGTGGGCTCTGTCCCATCTCCTAAGTCAACTCCCTCAGCTTCCCTTCCTGGTGTCACATCTGCAACCACTTCAACGACTCATTTTACGCCACCAGCCTGTAAATCCCCTTGCTTACTTCCATCACATTCTGTCCTTGGTGCTAATCCCTGTGGAGCTGGAAGGAGTGTTCCCAACCCCAGTCCCGGTTCACCTCTTCCCTCATCAGGAAACATCCCTGTTCAAGAAGCTGCTGTCAGTCAGAAAGAGGTACAGTGGTCATTTGCAACATGTCTGACCAACATATTAATGGGTCCCTGGAGTTAGAAAAGCATGGTCTTTTGAAATGTATGTTGAGTTGTGTAGAAGTAGTGACTGCTAATGTTTTAATGTCTGAATGATTTAGACACTCGGAAATTTCTTTAATACCATAACAACAAGTGATACATGTAGGAGCTGAGGAAGGAGGGATTTGAGCTTTTAAAGAGTGCACTGTTCACAAAGCTAACTGACTAACTGTGTTCCAATATATTAGTTACAGTGTTTGTGAATACATAAGTCTGATGGTGGCCAAGCTTTCATATGCTTTTTCTAGGGGTCTTTTGGTTTGGTGTTTTTGCTTGTAATAAAACAGCCAGCAGGTTTGCTTTACTTCTTTTATAGTTACATGGTCTTGTGGCCGCTTTGGAGCTTGTGTCCTTATTTCAGAGGATCACTTCTGAATTAGGGATGGGGAACAAGTATATACTCATTCAGATTCACCCACCAGGCCACAAAATAGCTCCTTTTTACTTGAATCAAAATTTATGTCATTATTTTTGTCTTCTCTGTTGGCTAATAGGTAAAGGCAAATAAACATAACCACTTTAAATTCTCTATTTCATACTTTACTGAAGTTATTGGCAGAACTGCTAAATCAAAACTTCTTACATTGAGACAATTCAGTTTTTCAATTAAATTCACTTTTATTTATATAGTGCCAATTCACAAAAAATGTTATCTCAAGGCACTTTACAACAAAAGTCATTTTAATACAATTATACAAACATTCCAATCAGTTAAGTGTAAGGAATCCCAACTTTAGACCGGATGAAATAATCATAGCTTCTCCTGTGCTAAAGATTGTGATGCTAACATGAATACCCTCTGGTTCTACTGTAGTATATTAGGCTGCTTTATGAACTCCATTGCTATGAATAGCAATCTAATTTAATTTGAAACTGTTATATACTTTGAAATGTGCTGAGAGCTTATTGCTTTTTTCTTTGGCTCTAATTAAAAGGCAATTCTCTAGTCAAGGTTTAAAATACATGTTGGAATGGACAGAACCGCAATTATGTAGCATACAGTAATAACTCGTTATTTCTTAAACTTCTTAAATCATCCAATTTCATTGTTGGTACTTGTTGGCAAGTTAACCTTCATTTCATTATTGATGCAGGAGTTTACTCCGCAACTTGTACTTAATGTCAAGATTGACATTTCCATAGGTGTTGTAAAAACGGACAAAAAGAAGTTTAGTTTACCTGCAAACCGTGCATGTGGATGATGAGCTAATCAGACGGTAACCCAGTACTAACCCAGTTGGAAGGATGCTTACAAGATCTAATAATTCAATCCGATCACTCCCCAGTGAGGGTCATAAAAAAAATAATATATATATTTTTTTATATTACTGCATATTGAATTGACCAAAATATTCAAAGTTTTATTTACTTGGCTTTTATATGGTCATGTGATATTAGATGGAAGAATATGCATATATTACACCTTGTATTGTCATCACAGTATTTACCAATATTATTGCCACTGCAATGTTTTCTAATATTGTTGATGTCTTTATTTTAATTTAAAAGCTAAGTTTGCATATTTCTGCCAGTGCCTGCTGTACTACACGTTCCTGTCTTACTGTTTTAACTGACTCTGATGTTTCTAAGGCAAGCTTGATTTGTGTTTGGTATGGGTGCTGGAGGATGATTGATCATTTCAGACGCATAGTCTACAGACAGTGCTTTCTCCCATGTTTATGTGTTTGTGTGCGCGTCTGCGTGGTTGCGTGTGTGTGTTGCATGTTCTCCGTATATAACTGTGCATTTTGACTTCTTAATGCTGCCAAAATCTTCAGGAATCAGGGGAAGAGGATCTGTTTTCTCCTTTCCAGACGTCTCATGTTGCAGTTAAGAAACCTCCAGTGTGGCCTGGATTGTAACCTGTCATAAAAGCACCAGCTCATCACATTAATCTCAGTCCTGTGAACCCAATGTTGTGCATGTTTTAGGTGTTTCTCCACTTGACCACCTCAGATTTAAATAATAGTAAATTATCTTTAGTCTGACATTGATTTCAATCAGGAGTGTTAAAGCAGGGAAACATCATAAACGAGCAGGGAACAGGATTAAAAAGAATTCCTCTCCACTGTTGCATGTAGCCCCCGTTTTGTCCTTCCCTTTGCCTGCAGGGTGCATGTTTTCCACCAATTTAGTGGAACTTTAATTTTCATAATATAACGTTTGTTGATTCACATTCATACGTGTCATGTTTCATAAGCCTATTTTTTAGTGATTTAAAAAAAGAATCATTTGGAGTGCAGTATTATTTCACAGGTGTTCTTCTTGCTTATGCTCACCGGTTAAGATGATCTAAAGTTTGTGAACCAGGGTTCTAGCGTTGCCCCTCTACACAGCCCTGCAGCTGGATGTGTTTTTAGCCTGAAGTCTCACTCACCAGCTAACATTCCCACCCAGGCAGGAACTGGCAGCATTCCTTCTGTAATCTTGATCCCAGCATGCACTGGTATCAAAATGGAACCGCTGGTGATTTGAGAACTCTTCAGGGTGACAGTGAGGGGCTTTTGTCCTTTCTGTGTTAAAACTCGAATCTTTCTGCATTCAGGTGAAGACAGAAGAGCAGATTACAGCAGAGCAGGCCTGGTATGGATCAGAGAAGGTCTGGCTTGTTCACAAAGAGGGCTTCTCCCTAGGTAAGTTAGGATTTCTTTTAAATTTGTATTAGCATAAGTAACAGTTATTTCTTTCTGCTAGCAGATAATTTTAATCTTTAATCTTTGACTATTTCAGAATTTTAAAATACACTTTTCTGAATTAGTTTAATCCATTGTCATCAATAGGTTTCTGTTTGTTACCAGTGATTTAGGCCTTGCTTAATTTTTAAATAGCCATAGTTTTTAATGGGATTGACAGGGAGCGGGGGTTGGTTGGGTTAGGGTAACCTAGAGTGACATTCCATTCCACGTTCCATTATAGTCAGTGGTGGTAATGTACCAGTTAGCTGTTTACCAACCGTTATGATGAAAACCTGTGAGAAATATATACAAAGAAATAATCAAGGTTTTGTGCTGCAGAATATGTTGGATTGTGCTTTGCATTCTGCATCACCTGTGATGTGACTTCAAGACAAAGAGCAAAGCAGCAAGCACTAATGAGCATCAACTGATTGCATTTTTGTTTTGGAGATTTCAGAAGTGTGCATAAATTTAGCTAATTTGTTTACTTCTTCATTAATCAGTTTTGTGGCAGTTAAATCCACATAACATGATTCTTTAGATAATTTCAACCGACATAGGCTATCTTTGTGTTGCTAAATAGGTAAAACGTTGCTAAATGACAATCAACAAATACTTTAAGTGGTACCGTTTTCCTTCAGGATATATTGTTTATTCCAATATATACCTCACGTCAGCCATATGGTATCGTTGGGAATGAAACGATACCACTTTTTTTCAAACTGATACATTACCGATACTTGGATTTAAGTACTTGCCGATACCGAGTACAAATGCCGATATTTCTACCACAGAAAAAATATGCAGTGAATTGGAAGACGGGTTTTATTTTATTCTTTGCTTGTGGCAACAGATGATGATGAATTAGATAAAAAAATAAAATGTCAAAACAAAAGTTTAAAGGGAAAAATAAATATTTTGTGTGAAATTATTAAAGCATTTCTACATTTTAAGTATCAGTTCATGATATCAATAAACTTTACGAGTATATGGGAACTGTATGGGCCTAACACCAGCATCATATCCGTGCATCCCTAGTTATTGTTACTTTTATTTACTTCTATTTCTGATTTGCCATGAGTCCTCTGATGAGGAGTACGCCTCTGTTGTCACCTCTATCAGTCAGCGATGTTCATGCCGATTGATTGATAGCCAACAAGGCGTAAACTCAACCTCTACTAGCGAAAAATATTTCAGCAGTCAGTTTTAATTGCGTAGGGGTCTATAGGAGGAAGGCAGGACTTAAGAAGAATACAAATCTTTTGGAGCACTAGCTGTATATCATAGTATAGATCCTCACATCACATCATTTTAAAGATTCATAAAACTTTGATACATAAATATATTGTTCCGACAGCAGCTTTAACTTGACTGTTGTGGATGTAAAAAGATGAAATGATATGTGGCTTCAAACTATGAGTTTCACATTATTATTATTATTATTATTATTATTATTTTTGTGTGTGTTTTGACAAAAACGTATACTTTGTCTACAGTTATGATTGTATTCTTGATTGACATGCATTACTGGAATCACAATGATGAAGGATATATGATATCCTTATGTACATTGAAAGGATATGTACATAAAAAGGCAGATTTTTGACCCAGAAGTATGTAATGTACTGCAAACTGGACATAAAAACACAAAGGGGTTAAATAAAAAAAGCTTTTTACTTGATATCCCAGATTTAACCATCCAGGCTAAATTCCTCAAGTCAGCACTTCAGTCAGTTGAGCTTCACCCTCAAATCTAACTTAATATTTTCCATTGACTGTATTTTAAGTTGCCTTCTATCAAAACACACCCACTGGATCAACTAAAAATGCAATTCAAAGAAACATTACTATACAGCATTAATAACACTGAAATAAAAAACAAATCAAGTTCTCAACTTTATGAATTTGAACTGAATTTGAACTATATGAAAAATTATTTTTAGATGTTCCAGTATGGCGGCAACGTAGTAAATTTTACATATATAATTAAAAGCTCAGCAGGACAGGTCAATTTTTACTGAAGCTGTCCTTTATTTTGTTGGGTACTCATCTTTACCCGGAGATGTTGCTGCTGGTGGATATGTTCACTTAACAGGTGGTTATTTGCTGACCTAAACCTATCTGTAGACATATTCTGTCAAACCTGTTCAATTATGCCTTTCTCTCATTAATGTGTGTTTACTTTTTGCCATTTTCTTTGTGTTTCCCTCTACTACCATTTTATATTTTTGCATTTTTATTATATATGATGTTTGCAATTCTGATAACAGTTTTTGTCTTTTCTACTCTAGTTTTATTCTTATAAATTCTTTGGATGTAAGATGTTTTGGGGCCCTTGGGTCCTCAATGTTTACATGTTTTGCCCAGTTTTTACTGTACAGCTCTTTGTCAAATCTCTATCAGTGAAAGGCACTTTATAAATAAACTTTATGACTTACTTACTCATATTCAGTAAAACAATGATGTTCCAGTTAAGATCATATGTCAGGTAAAAAAATACCTTTTGCAAATAACTCTTTCAGGAGGTATAACGTTTTTATTTTATTGTACGATGACCATTTACACATTTCACAGAAATAAAGGTGTGAAATCATCAGTCTGTTTGGAATTTATCTATATAATGTTTTACAATCTGAATTTGTCATGTTTGTTGCAATGAGGGACCCAAATGCAGAACTTTAGTTTACCATGATGAGTTTTAATAAAAGAATAAAGAACCTACAAAATCACACTGGGATATGCCGATTAATTTGGGTGATAATGGGAATGCAGGAGCCCAGGAAAACTGCGGAGAAAATCGGGCTAGTAAGACAGAACAGATCAACAGGTGTGGCAACAATTAGAAAGCTTACAGTGCATCTGGAAAGTATTCACAGCGCTTCACTTTTTCAGCTTTTTCTTTTTATGTTACAGCTTCATTCCAAAATGGATTAAATTAATTTTTCCCATAAAATTCTAAACAAAACACCCCATAATAATAATGTGAAAAAAGTGTCTTTGAAATTGTTGCAAATTTATTAAAAATAAAAAACTTGAGAAATCACATGTACATAAGTATTCACAGCCTTTGACGTGAAGCTAACAATTGAGCTGAAGTGCATTCTGTTTCCACTGATCATCCTTGAGGTGTTTCAGCAGATTAATTGGAGTCCACCTGTGGTAAATTAAGTTCAATGGAAATGAAATTTTGAAAGGCACGCACCTGTCTATATAAGGCCCGTGGGTTGACGTGCATGTCAAAGCACTAACCAAGCATGAAGAGACAGGATTGTCTTGAGGCACAAGGCTGGGGAAGCTTACAGAAAACTTTCTGCTGCTTTGAAGGTTCCAATGAGCACAGTGGCCTCCATCATCCGTAAGTGGAAGAAGTTTGGAACCACCAAGACTGTTCCTAGAGCTGGTCGGCTTTCTAAGCCTGAACGGGGGAGAAGGGCCTTTGTTAGGGAGGTGACCAATAACCCGATGATCACTTTGTCAGAGCTCCAGCATTCCTCTGTGGAGAGAGGAGAACCTTCCAGAAGGACAACCATCTCTGCAGCAATCCACCAATCAGGCCTGTATGGTAGAGTGGCCAGACGGAAGCCACTCCTTAGTAAAAGGCACATGGCAGCCCCCCTGGAGTTTGCTAAAAGGCACCTTAGCGACTCTCAGACAATGAGAAACAAAACCTTCTGGTCTGATAAGACAAAAATTTAACTCTTTGGAGTGAATGCCAGGCGTTACATTTGGAGAAAATCAGGCACTGCTCATCACCAGGCCAATACCATCCCTACAGTGAAGCATGGTGGTGGCAGCATCATGCTGTGGGGAGGTTTTTCAGCGGCAGAAACTGGAAGACTAGTCAGGACAGAGAGAAAGATGAATGCAGCAATGTACAGAAACATCCTGGATGAAAAACTGCTCCAAAGCGCTCTTGACCTCAGACTGGTGCGATGGTTCACCTTTCAGCAGGACAATGACCCAAAGCACACAGCGAAAAGGAGTGGTTACAGAAAAACTCTGTGAATGTCCTTGATTGGCTCAGCCAGAGCCCAGACCTCTCTGGAGAGATCTTAAAATGGCTGTGCACCAACGCTTTCCATCCAACCTGATGGAGCTCAAGAGGTACTGCAAAGAGGAATGGGCAAAACTACTCAAAGATAGGTGAGCCAAGCTTGTGGCATCATATTCAGAGCGACTTGAGGCTGTAATTGCTGCCAAAGGAGCATCAACAAAGTACCGAGCAAAGGCTGTGAATACTTATGTACATGTGATTTCTCTCTTTTTTAGTATAAATTAGCAACAATCTAAAAATTTCTTTTTACATTGTCATTATGGTGTGTGGTGTGTTGAATTTTAAGGAAAAATGAATTTAATCCATTTTGGTATAAGGCTGTAACATTAAAAAATTAGGAAAAGGTGAAGTGCTGTGAATACTTTCCGGATGCACTGTAAGTAGTCTGAGGAAAGGTGGAAAGTTACAGGGAAAAGACCAGGGACTAATTAGAAAACTAATTAGTTACTAGTGATGCGGGTGACAAGGAGAGAGCAGCTCAGAAACTGGGTCCTGGAGCAATATGGCAGGAAAAATGATTAAGGAATGAACAGGAGAAGAAACCAAAAACAATCCTAAATAAGTAGAAGGGGAAACTAGAAAGTAACGCGAGATATGTAAGAAGGCACCAAAGAGAAACTCCAAGTAAACACACTAGTGATCAGGCGATAAATCAAAACAAAAAGAAATAAATTCTGAATAAGAAAACCTGAAAAAACCTTGAACATAAATTAGAGATTAAACATAATGAGAAAAAAGACTGAAAATATCTAAAGAAAACAAGTGGAAAAATATGGAAGAAAGGAAAGGCCAAAATCAATAACACTAAAATCCAAAAAAAATGAAAGGAAACACCAAGAAACGAATAAAAACGATAATGTAAACTAAATAAAGAAAACAACAAATGAAAACTTAAAGAACATCACATAATAGAATTGTGTTATTTTCAAGTTTATACATATATAACATTACTATGTTTCCTGCCTTTTGCTTTCGCAGCCACTTTGTTGAAGACAGAGTGTGGCTCACTCCCAGAGGGAAAGGTGAGAATCAAGCTGGAGCATGATGGAACAATACTGGATGTGGACGAAGATGACATAGAAAAGGTTAGTACCACATTGAAACAAGAGAGCACTGATGGTCACAATCAGATATTGAGTTGTACAACTTCTACGTACTCAATGTGTCGGAGTGCAGTCGTTTTTCTAATCACTTTATGGGGCGGGATTCTGCAATCCAAGGGACCATGTTTGCCTTTAGTCTATCTAAATCAAACTAGTTTAGAGCTGCAAATATTACCCAAGCTTTTGAAAAAGAAAACATTCATTTTTTTGGTAAATGTTCTCTATAGAACTTTATCATAAAACATACAAACAAAATTCTATATTTGCTTTATTTTTTTAAAATAAAGAAAAACAGAAAAAGTTTGCAAAAAGAGGATAGATGTAAAAATACAACATAATTTTCAATTGATTATTCATTCAATTATTCAATGTAAATACTTAATGAAGAACCAGTAGAACCTGCATTTTTTATAACGGTGTGTCTATGTTTAAAAATATTGGTCAGTTCTTCATCAATTTTAGCTCAATTTACTAAGAGCCACTGTGGAGGGGCTGAAGAGCCGTAGGTTGCAGACCTCTGGTACAGGAAATGCCTCTAAGATGAGTTACACCACCGTGCATTTTTCACCGGTTGTTACTCCGCAATGTGTAGAATACACTTGTAGTGTAATGAAACAACTAAGTTTTCGTTCACCCCACCCTCTCTCATTTTTTTTTCAATTGGGACAACTCACACACACTTAAACACCCTTTATCACTGTTCTTTCAGTGTACAGTGGTACAGTGTAGGGGCCTCTATGACTTTCGGTTACCATAAAAACCTGGCAATGATCCCAAAGAGGTTGTTGTTATCACAGTACTCCATTACGTTCTCATAATTCTACTTAATCATTTATTAGATTTTCATTTGACTATCTGAATGATATCAGATTGTCATCTGAAACCAGATATTGTGTTTTGGTGTCACTGAACTTCAGACAATACTCTAGTAGAGTTTTTACATCTAAAAAGTACAAGTACTAGTTTGGTGCTGGTGCCACAAACAGGGGCATAGCACCAAATTCTTGGCCCTGTACACTCAAAACATCAGTGGGCCCCATAAGACACATGAGAAAAGGAGTGGCATTTTTATTAAATAAAAAAACGATAAATAAGGTTTTATGCAACAATCAGATCCGAATGTATTGATCGGTATTTCTGTTATTCATCCCTTGAATTGATGCCTTTGTCCAACTTGTTCTCATATACTTAACACATTAAGCTACATTTCATCTCATTGTTATTAGTTAGAAAATGTTATTCCTACTAGCAGGCTAACTCCATTAGCTAACATAGCCTAAGGCCCAATCCCAAACAGATTTTAGGCCTAGCCCTCCCCCTTAGCCCTTACGCTTAGCCAGAGAAATTCTAATAAAGCGAGAACTCCCACTCTCATGGTACTTACGGGTTCTGAACTGGTTGCAGTTTCAGTCTGGTTCCATATGAGGGCACTCTCATGACAAGTGCAGAATGGAGGTCTATGGAGCAATACACCTCAAAATCCACTTTTCTCAGGATATCATTTCTAGTAAAATTGAAAAAAAATTTATTTCAAAAGGAGATGCAAATAAATTACACATTGCCGGGTTGTTTATTTTTTAGAGTCACTTATTTGCTTCAAAAAGTACTTTAAACTGTCAATGACGTCATACACATCGTACAACCAGATATACTGCTTCAGGCTATCCCTATTTTTTCGTTTAAGTTTCACATAACATACATAACCATAGGCAGATAACAGTGCTAGTACCCAAAAAAAGTTTTGTTGACATTCTGGTACCGCTTCAGATGCCACAATGCCGTCAAGCGGTACATCCGGTTGTAATCAATCCTTCACTGACCAATCAGCGGTCATTAGCAATATGCTAGTGAGTTATGGGCAACAAGAACTCAACCTGTATTAAAACGAAAGGACATACGTACTCGCTCATTTAACTTTCGATGTATAACCCATGTTGAACTTGCGAAACTACAATCAAATGTTAGATTTCTCAACGGCAATCGGATGACAGAGACAAATTAAGCCGTCTAGCTCCATAGACTCCCATTCATCTAGCACTCATTGCGATCGCCCCCAGTGGAACTCTGGTGGAACTGCAACCAAATTTTGTTACAATGGGACTACATGGAAAGTGGCAAGGCTTTCCTAGAATGGCTTTGGCTTAGCCCTTCCCCTTATGGCTTAAAAAGGAGCTGTAAGTGGTAGCGGTAAGCAGGCATCTGCAATCATTTGGGACAGAGCTGTCGTAGTTGACATTACTCCCATTCATGTGCGGGCAGCAGGGAACGATGTTGATGAAGGTGGCGGCGATTCGCCGAAACACGTCAGCAGCAGGTAATATTCCCTACCAGTCTGAGTTAAATAAGAACATAAAAGAAGATAATAACATTACACTCAGAAAGAACATACCAAAGAGTTTTAAAGAGAAATATGGAAAAGAAGCTATGAAAGACTTCAGTCGATTAGAACAGTTACATCTCAAGCTAGCGCGTCTGAGAAACCACCACAGCTTTAATCTACGATGCCGGGACAAAGGAATTACACCCGCAAGCCTACAACTAAAGACTCCCATCAAAACTACAATGGTACACAACATATTCAAAAAAACAAGAAAGCACTGCTCAAGGAACGGATAAGGAACATCATAACCAAACAAGTGGAAAATGAACTGGAAAACAAAGTGCTTGATTTAAAAAGAAACTACAAACTGGACGAGACAATGGTAACACAAATAAAAGAACACGTGATGGAAAAACAAGAAGAAGAGTTCACCAAGGTAAACCGAAGACACATAAAGAAAAAAAAAAATTTATTGACCCTAAAAAAGAAAGAGAAAAACAGGAATATACCGCACAGAACACTTAGATTTGTAACTTTTGACAAACAGAAGAAAACATATTAAAAAAAGGTTTAAATTATGCCCTAACACCAAGAAAAATACCATATGAAGAATTCATAGTAGCAACTGAAGTGGCATGCCAACACATAAAAGATGAAAGCAAAACAGCAGAACTAAGAAACAGTGTAGTGGGAATAATAAAAAACAGCAAGATACGACACAGCAAAATCAAAAAAGAAAGAGCAGCCCTTACAACACTAGCCAAAAACGAACAAATCATCATCCTACCGGCAGACAAAGGAAGAACCTCAGTAATCATGGACAAAGACTAAAATAAACAACAGATGGAGGAAATGCTAGAAGATAGAAACACATACAAAATAATAAAAAAAGACCCAACAGAAGAGATCAAAAAGAAAATTAGGAAATCATTGAAAACACTACAAGAAAATGGCAAAACAACAGAAGCAACATATAAACAATGGATCCAAACAGCAAACATAATACCAAGAATATACAGGGCCCCAAAAATGCACAAACAAGACATCCCTCTAAGACCAATAGTCGACAGCATAAGAACACCCACATACAACGTGGCCAAAGAAATAAGCAGGATCATCAGCCCACTACTAGGCAACACAGATCAACATTGCAAAAACAGCACAGAATTAGCAAACAAATTCAAAAAGACCACAATAGAAGACAACGATATATTGATTTCACATAATGTCATCTCGCTTTTTATAAAAACTCCCATCCGCAAAACCATTGACATTGTAAAAGACAGACTCAAACAGGACAGAACACTACGCAGAAGAACAAATTTAGGGACAGAAGATCTAATACACTAAATAGAACTGGTAGCAGACTCCACCTATTTCACCTACAACAGACTCATCTACAAACAGTTAGGTTTTGCCATGGGAAATCCTCTATCAGCCACTCGATGCGAATTCTTTATGGAAGACTTGGGACAGAAAGTGATAGCAACAACCCCACCCCCATCCCCAAAACTGCAAAATAAAACTTAGGAAACGCTATATAGATGACATAATAGAAATAATACCCAAAGGCCAAACAGAAGCACTAACACAACATTTGAAAAACATGGACGAAACCAACAACATCAAGTTCACACACGAAGAAGAAAAAGACAACACATAACATTCATGGACATGAAAATAACCAGACAGCCGGACAGAACCCTAGATATAAACACATACAGAAAACCAACAAACACAGATCAATATCTGCTATGGACATCAGAACACCCTACAATACACAAAATATCAGTCATCAGAACGCTGTACCATCGAGCCAACATGATAACAGAAGAGCAAGACCGTAAATTAGAGGACCAACACATACAGAATGCATTAAAAAAACTGCGGCTATCCTACAGTACATGGGCACTTAAGAAAGGAGTAGCAAACAAAGAAACAAACCACCCAAGAGAACCAGAAGTGCAGAGAAATCAGAACCAAAACCCATCCTAACTCTCCCATATATCAAAGAAATAAAAGAGAAAATAATAAGTGATAAAAAAAACACATTAACACACCAACGAAACCATACATGACAATAAAACAAAAACTGCTGGACCCAAAAGGAAAAAATACCAACAGAAAAAAAATGTGCCGTTATTTAAGAAATTCATACAAACTCTGCAATAAAACATACATACGAGAAACTGGACGTCAACTTAACACACGAAAAAAAAGAACATCAGAAGGAATGTGAGGAAGAAACAAAACGAAGACACACGAGCAACAAAACAAGAAGCAGAAACTACAATAAAACAATTAGCCGTAAGAGATCACTGCACAAGAGAAAACCATATCATGGACCTGGACAACACAAGAACAAAAAAAATATAAAAGATGGATAAAAGAAGCTATAGAAATAAGAAGATGTGCACACAACACCATGAACCGGGGTGATGGAGTTTATCTATTGGACCACAGCTGGAACTGCGTCATCACCAGGGAAGCGGGCGGCAGGGGGCGACATTGTCCCCTGCTGCACGCAGATAAAAGGGAGTATTGTCAACAACAACGACAGCTCTGATGAAGGCGGCAGCGATTCGCAGAAACATGTCAGCTACAGGTAATATTCCTCCTACCAATCTGAGTTAAATAAGAACATAAAACAAAACAATTACATTTATGTTTTGAACTCTACATTCACAATGTAGCTTATGTGTGGTCTCATTTGAAAAATGATAACAAATAGTTAGAACTAAGCAAAATATATGAATAAACTTAATATTTGGATATCAGCAGTCTGTGTTAAAGATCACATAAATCAAATGTAATATAGACTTAGTAATCAAATGTCATAATTTACTATTTTCCAAAAGTAAACACCCGGCAGATTCTCCAGTTCATCACAACAGGAAATGAACGCTCTTAGTGTGAAGATGTACAGAGCTACTTCCGCTAATAGTTAGTACGAATTTAATTCCGAAAACATCACTTAACTGAATAATTTTGTATTTTTAATGCAGCGGTATCTCACTATGAAATGTACTGAAGCTATACAGAGAGCCAACATGCACAAATCAACATAAATACAGAGCATTTAAACTCTGCATGGCACACACTGGAGCTGACATCAAAAGCGGAGGATTATTTCCACAGACAGCTTATGAACTTATCATATCACCAAAAAGCCAATGCGCCAATAATAATATACTCACATGTAATTTAGAATCACAAAGACATGCTGCTGCACAACAAGCCGCAGGTTGGCTGCTTAGCAAACAAAACATTTCCTGCATTCTGGTGAATTTTAATAGATCTGGAACAGAAATTGAGACCTGAATATTTTTTTCAATTGATCATGTGAATTAATAGTTTTTATTGGGGTCAGACTTACAAGCCTGTGGTGCTAAATTGCAAGTGCTGCTTAAAATTAGCTCATACAGTTTTGTAGCCTGTTGCATTTAATATATTTATTGAAACTATCTACGTTTTACTGTATGTGGCACAAATTTGATAAATAAATGAGTATGCACTGTGGCTTTGTGGCACTTATAAGAGACAAAAAACTCAACTACATCTGTCTGTTGCACCAATTTAGCATGCACTAACACTTCTGGCCTATATTAATTTCTATATCTAATATTTATGATGGCATTACAAAAGTGCTTTTAGGGATGGGCACTGGAGTGGGAGAGCCATACAGTTGTACCTGACAGATACTGACGTTTTAACCAATATTTATTACTTTCAATAATTACTGCCTCCTTTAGACAAAGATAAATTCCCTTTCCCATCATCCTTACTTATGTCCATAGAGCTTCTATCTCCTGATCTGATGTTCTGTTGCTGTGTTCTGCTGATTCAGTATTCACACATCAAAACCTATGAAAAAAATAGATATTGGAATTAACATTTTGAAAAGGTTTTTATAAAAAATAGATTACTTGTTGAAACATGGAAACCCACTGTGACGCTCTGATGGTCTTTGTGCTGCTCTGCTCTGCTCTGGCGGTCTCTTTGCTCACATATCTAAAACGTGTGAAAATACATATTTTAGTCTTTATCCCTGTAGTGTAATAAGCGCATCACGGACACTGAAAAAGAACGAACTTCTTTTTACAGTCTTAAGAAGCAACCCCAATTGAGCACCTGTGGTATTTTAAGAAATGTTCACGCATGGAACCACACAGCGTCCTTCGTTCTTTTTCTTTAGCTACAAGCACAAGTATTTCTTGGTGTAAAAGGCTCTGACATTAGGCCGTGCAATCGATAACAGCCCAAGTGAAATGTTGCAGGCGAAACCGAAACACAAAGCAAAAACTGCGGGGGGGAACAAGGACGTGATTTGGACTTACCAGATTTGGCCTCAGTACCTGTCCTCTCCAGCTGATCGATAAATCTAGAGAAATGGTCGTCCACTCCTCCCTGATAAACGCAAATAAATCCCTTCAAGGAAAATAGAATCCACAAAGAATGTAATCCATAAATTCGATCTGTCCGCTGCCACAAAGTTCCCTTTTGCAACCCAAAAGATTTAATTGTTTCACTTTTTTTCTATGTTCGCCATCCATTCTTCAAGAGTTTCGCGCTCTCGCCTCTCAAAGTATCTGCGCACGTAGCATACGTCACGCGGCTCCATGCACGTCCCCCTAAACCTCTTGTCCAGTTATGGTGATTACGTGGCCTGGTACAATAAAAACATCTGATTATAATCATCCAGAAACCATACCGCTGTGTGCTCTGAGTCAAACAGATATGTAAACTAAGCAATATAGAGATAAGCAGCTGCAATGTTGATTTTGGGGGGAAAATTTGGCTATCAAATTTGATTCAGGGCTAGAGTGAAAACATCCGGGGCTGGAGCCCCGGTAAAATAGCCTGGCGACGCCGCTGGCACCGGATATCGGTACCCATCCTTACTCATACCCCTCCATTTTGAGTCTGCATGTGGAAAAACTTAGTTTGAAGGGGTGTACATCCCACACCCTAACCCCTTACCCTTGCCTCAACATCATATTGAGACATCCCTCGTCTCTCGTGCACGCGCAAACCAAGGGATAAGGGCAAAGACCGAGGGGTAAGGGTGTCAAATGGGATTGATCCTAATACAACTCAACGGACCGTGCTGAAGTCTACAACTAAATGTTAGCTGGCCCATAGTTTTGTGTTAAGCATAAAGATAAGTAAAGTTGGCTAGCAACTAACTCAGCTAAAGACTTCATATGTTTAGGCAACAGACTTTTAATGGGATTTAATGGGACTTTGCTTAACAACAAGCAAACTATATCACCTTTCAGAAAGATGTCCTCTTTCAGCTCTCTTTCTTTTTCTTCCCTCTTTTTCTTCTTTTGATGGTCTGATTTGTTCCTTTTGGGCAGCATGATGACTTGCATCAAGGCTTTTCTAATCTGGCTGGCCTGAGCTCCAGTGTTGCCAAATGACTCCGACAGAAATCAGCTGATTTTGACCCAGAAACTCACTAGTTGTTACCTGATGACGTCACATGCTAATTCACATATTAATGACATCATTGTGTCACAATGAAGTTAAACATCATCAATAGTGTGGCGGTCTTCGTTTTCTCCCCCAAAATTCAATACAAATGAAACCAGTATGCTAAGACATGCCAAAACAAAAACACCCATAAAACAGAAACAGGCAGCCTCCAAAGGTCAAGATAGAAGAAACAATGGGAAAAAAGAACAGGTAGGTGACATTATAAAATTCAAAGGAAAGTTAGTATAATGAGGAAAACCGAATAAAAAAAAGGGAGGAAATAATTATTTCTACATTAGGATTTGTTCATATGAGTAAAATAATAAATTATTTAAGCAGGGGAAACATGCTACAGGGGAATGGGACTTTTGTCTTCAAGAAAAGCCTGTGTAACATGTTATATTATTTTGCTTCATGCATACTGTTGAGAAAAAGGGAACTAATGAAATTTTTTTCTAAATGCTGAGAAATAAAATGGAGAATGTAGTGTTTAAAAAAATACTTTGTAAAATAAAATAAGTTGTAAATATTTAGTATACATTGATCATTGCTTGCCAAAAAACTTAAAGTGAAGTTTCTGGCTTATGTTCAGTGTTTTTTGTTATAAGTATTAAATGTCCTGTGTTTTTGAAGTCACCATACATTTCATACTTTCCTTGTAGGGCTGGGTATTGTTAGGAATTTCACAATTTGATTTGATTTTGATTCTTGTGGCCTTGATTCGATTTCGATTCAATTTGATATTGATTTAGTAGCTTCAATAATGTTTCAGTAATAAGTAAATACAAATAAGTAATTACGTACCTGAGTATATTTTTTATAATCTGTGCAGTAGTACCAATGTGTAAGAACAAATGGACCCGAGAGTGTTTCCTGTCATGTTTCCTGTCATGGTGTATTTAGCAAAATACACTGTGCAATGTGGCACATGTGTTGTACAACACTGACCGCTCTCACTAGAGAGTTGCCCGCAGCGCCATCACTGGCCAGTGGACTGAATCGATTCATAGGATTTAATGAATCGATATTGACTTGAGAAAAAAATAATTGCAATGCACTGATGAATCAATATTTTTACCCAGCCCTAATTACTTGCATGCACCACAGGTGCAGATGCAGTGAAGTTACAGACAGGCTTCTGCAAAGTGGAGAACGAGATTTGCGTGGCTTATAAAAGAAAGATTTCTCTTTAATATACCTGCAGATTTATTTTCTTTATTTACCTTTCAGTTCAATTTAAAGATAAAACTAATTTGTTTTGTTATTTGAAATCAGCACCCTCTCTATATATGGCGCTTGGATCTCTAATCTGCAGGGAATGTCTGCAACAAAGTTGCTAAGGTTTGTCAGAAATGTTACTAGATTTGTTGCTTGGTGCTTTATGGTAAACAAAAGGTTGTTAAGAGGATCTGAAAAGTCAATAGAAATATTGATAATGTCGCTAAGTTGGCAACACTGCTAGGCTTGCTGATCTTAACGTCGCCGTCAATTGAAATAAACCATTTTGTTCCTCAAGGGGACTCCTGATATGTGGATAACTGACACTGAAAAAGTTGGGCCTAATACTTCCATATGTAGTTGGTAACAATGATGTAATGAAATTAACTGATACCAATTAATTAGAGGGCCCAAGAATTTTTAAAATAAAAAGATTAGGAAATAAAAAGATTTTTCATGGGCCCCTCTCCCTTCTTAGGCCCTGGGTAGTCGGCTCCACTTTTCCCCCTACTACCACAAACAGTGCCTAGCTGGTTCTTTCAATGAACTGGTTGGTTTTTCGCTGACACAGTGTCTTAGCTAGGGATGTGTATTGGCATTCCACACACTGTTTTATAATTAACAAATTCAGTTTTACTACTAGATAGCGCTGAAGATCTTTTCCTGAACCCGACCCGACCTGTCAAGATGGCACACCGCCTGCATCATGATATGAAAGACCCACTCCTCTCAGACTAAAACACAAAACATGCTCCAACTGCACTGTTATCCGAGTTTTCAAGTTACAGAAGTCTCCTGCATTTATATAGCAACTCCGTGATGCCCACACGTTAAATAAAAATTCATGAAATCTAGAGCAAGCGGTCAAAAGCGCACACAGCAACGCACGCAGGCGAGACAAACTTTTACGCAACAGAAGCGGTTAAAGCTTCATATAGCTGCAGACAAAAAAAGATTATAAATAAACATGCTTTGACATTATTCTCATTCATTCATTATTTTAAGCTTCAGATAACAGCCCTATTTGACTGGAGTTTCAAATATTTGCCCAGTAAATTGAAAACCAACCAAAATCACGTGGTCCGGTGCCAGTTTTTTCTCCAAAAATGTCGGGCTTAATTGGGTTCGGGCTTTAATAAGCTGTCATTCAAAATATACTCTTCGGGCTCGGGCTGAACTCTCGCTGTCTCGGATTTGTCCCAACTTTTTAGGCCCTCTTTTTTAGGCCAGCTCTACTACTAGATCTAGTTGATCCACTGGAACAAAGTTGAAAACAGCCACCAACTGAGAGGTGGGGGAAGACATGCGGCAAAGGTCACCTGGGACGGGACTCGAACTGAGGACAGCCGTGTTGAGGACTGAGGCCTCTGCACATGGGGCGCCTGCTCTGACCGCTACGACCCCAGTCATGATTTTACTTTTAGGCTAACCAAGGCAATTTTATTTATGTGGCACAGTTTCAGATTCTACTACCAAAATCACCATTGTTAATGGTTCCATTCAAATTCTAAAAATAAAAGGAAAATTGATACATTGCTTTTGAATATCAATGCGATATCACACATAAAGTATTGCAATATATTGCCGTATTGGTATTTTCTTACACACATAATCCTAGCGTCATCTAAAGTATTGCAACACAACTGTTAATGCCCGTATTGGGAGACAAAAACAGGAAACACATGGACAAAAAGAGATTTTAACGGAGGAGTTCATCGTGGTCTTACAAGTGCTCCTTTGTGGTTCAATACTTTGCTGGATTAGCTAAGATATGCCCTTTAAGTGTTCTTTGTTACTTCCATTGTCCATTGATACAAATGAAAAATAGAGTGTGTTTTTAGCCTGTCCTCACTATGCTAAGGTTTTGTAATCTCGCCTCCAACGCATTGGGAGCAGGAGTAACGTGGTTATTGAAGTGTAAGTGAACCCCATGAAAAAGCATCATCCCGCCCCCAGACAACATTTGAAAAATTCTACCAAAGTGTGCAGGGCCAGGAAGCACGGGGGGTTGGCCAAGTGTGAAGCATGAGTGGCGAGGCGTCAAGAGTTGGCTTGCGGTGGCAGGAGGGGGTGTCGCAGCTATGGCTGAACCAACACAAACTGATACGGCAATATTGGCTGCTGAGTTCCATAAAGCCTCCCTGTACTGGAGAAATCGTGATGTCTCTTCTCCGCCATCCACCAGATGTAAAGGTAGGGTTTATGGAGCTCAGCGGCCAAACACTGTATCCATTGGCTCGCACTGCCTGAAGCCAGAGTTGCTGCAGAGGGAGACAGTATGGGTCAAGTCTCTGAGTGGTAATGCTAACAGAAGCTAATGTTTAAAACACCCCCCATAACTCTCCAGCTGTAGGCTGCTGTAAATCCAGTCTCTTTGCTCGAACTATTACCACGTTTTTCGGTTTAAACCACCTCGGCGTTGTTGTCCTGCATAGTGCAATATACGGATTTCAGTTTCCCTGTTTCTCCCAGCGGTTGGCGCGTTGCACAGAAGATACTAATTTCAGCTCACCACGGGGCGGGTCGAGTGTGTCTGAGAGGCAGGGTGTCTCTGTAAGACCATGCCTGTAGCATAGACAATGGAAAAAGCTGTACCACTGTCAGCCAATCACAAAATTCAGATGCAGTACCAAACAATGACCATGAATGGCAGCACTAAGACGTTTTTTAGACCAAAAAATTTAGAATTTAACAAGTTACACGAAAATGTCAAAACATGCCCTGAAACTAAAATATTGTATAGGTAAAGAGCCATTTATGCAGTTTACATGCAAAAAAAGTTGTTTCAGTGTTTAGTTACTCTTAAACAAGCCTAGCAAGGAGCTGGTGGTGCCACTGGTTTGGAATGTAAGACTCTTTTCCACTGACCAGAGCTGTGCGGCCCATTTTTTTTTGTCTGTTTCCATTGTAAAAGCAACCCATAGAGCAGGCCCGTACCGGTCCATTAATGACCCCCCTTCAGTTGTACGTCCATAGAACAATGGTCTGGTTCTGTTAGGGTGGCGCAAATGGCGGCACAAAACACAGTCCTTGATTGAAGGAATATAAAACATCACTGCCTGCATCAAGCACGAGAAATAAACACCAATAACTAAGTAAAGTAAAATGTATTTATAGAGCGCTTTCACAGATAAATATTTTACAAATCGCTGTACAGCCAAGTAAAAGCTGGACAAAACATGACTTAAGTATCATGACTGTAAGCTTTGTGTTTATGTGCAGGCTAACCCGCCAACATATGACCGCTTAGAGGACCTTGCTTCCCTGGTCTACCTAAATGAATCCAGTGTGATGCACTGCCTGAGACAACGTTATGGAGGAAACCTCATCCATTCCTTCGCTGGACCCAACATGGTCATTATTAACCCTCTCAGCACAGCCTCTATGTATTCTGAGAAGGTGAGTAAAGAGTGATAACTATGCCAGCAGAACAGCAAATTTGCAGTGTGATATGTTTATCTGTATCTTGTCCATGTCAGTTTACTTTAAGTATTTGATCAGTATAGTTTTTTTTCATCATTCCTGCTCCTTCTGCACCAACAGGTAATGCACATGTTTAAAGGCTGTCGGCGGGAGGACACTGCCCCTCACATCTATGCTGTGGCCCAGTCAGCCTACCGCAACCTGCTCACTACCCAGCAGGATCAGTCCATTGTCCTTCTTGGCAAGTCTGGTAGTGGTAAAACCACCAACTGCCAGCACCTTGTCCAGTACCTCGTCTCTATAGCTGGAAGCACGGGCAAGATCTTCTCTGGTAACCCTTTCTAAAGAATAGGAAACAGAACATGTTAATCAAACCTAGAGATTAGGTGGTAGTTTCATCAGTAAATGTAATGTTTACCTCATTAGCGTTTTGTTTTATTGCATTCAATGAGTTTCTTCAACTCATATGCATAAACATGGCAAAATGTAGAGAGACGACTGGCAAATACCAAACAAACAATAGAAAACAACCAGAAGTTGCAGTGCTGCATTCTCTCTTTAGTTTGCTGTGGTATTCTTATTCTTATGTCGCAAATGGTGTTAGTAAAGCTGGGAGAATAGGTTGTCAAGTTGTAAAATTATATTTAAAAATAAATCTAAAGAGATTTTAGCAGGTTTTATTCTCAAATATGGGCAAGGTATTAATTATTTAAAAATGTCTTCATATACACAATGACTGCTCAAGTGGTTATAATGTTTTCTACTCTGGCTATGGCTGCTTGTATTATTTTTATTTGAAAAATTCAAATTAAATCTTCTTCAGAAAGTTTTAAATTATCCACTTTATAAGTTAAGGAAAATTAAAAACAAGTTAATTTCAGGAATTGAAAGTATGGAATTTAGGAAAAAAGGTTATTTATTTAATGCTTTTCCAAGCTAAAAAGGAAAAGTCATATGCACATTTGCATTTATTTATCTTGATTAAAGTTCGCATAAAAAAAGTTAAAAATACCAATCTGAATTTGAAACCCAAAATACTTATTTCATTTGTAAAAGTATCATGGATGTGAATCTCCTCTTGATGCAGTTTGTGTAGCTACAGTTAAGTCAACGTTATTCATGGATTTAAATGTATTTTCATTTATTTCTGATAGGAAATTAGGTAGCCGTCTGCCTAAGTTATTAAAACTATGTAAAAATGTTAAAAGAGGATTCACATAAAAAAAGACCTTCACGTGTCTCTTCTCCTCTTCAAATTTTTATTATTTATCTTCGGTGATGAGTTGCAAGACTTTGAGGTTGGGTGGGGTCTCCTTCCCATCACCCTAATTCTTAGCTCCGTCCAAACATTCTCGATCAGATTCAAATCAGGACTCTGGCTGGTCTGGTCCCACGTTAATATTACTTCCTTTCAAAGGAATCGTATCGGAGAAATTAAAACATTACTTTAAACCTAAATCTGTCATTGTTAGTAATAACTCTGAGCTTAACTGTATTGAATACTTTTTTCATAGCTTCATTTATAAAGACCCCAGACTAAAATTCAAACCCAGCCAGTGTTGCTGCAAGCCAACAGTGCCATTAATGTTGTAACTCTTCAGGGCCTAAGTCATCAAAGGCAAGGATCAAAGGCAACATTTAAACCTTAAGCCTAGTTTATGCTTCTCCGACCGCAAATTTGCACTCAGACACTGACTTATTGTCATTTACTAGTCTGTTTTTCCTATCCACCAAGTTATTTATTTTTTTCCAGCGTTGCTCGACCAGGACAGCAAGGGGTGCTAACTTTTCATGCCGTCTCTGCCTACCATCACAGTGCGAAGAAGCACAAACTAGGCTTTAGAGTCCAGAGTGGAGCTTGGGCTGGACAATATGGCTTCAAATCTATATTGCAATATAATCTTAAGCATATTCAGTACCAATATGTATTGAGCTTTATTGTTTTTTCTTTATATATGTCTAAATTACTGCTTATGAACATTCTCTCTTTTCAGACACATTGCAGCAGAACAACTTCCAAAAAAGTTTATAATGCAATTTAAAGAACCTTTGTTTTTCCAAAATTATGCAACACAAAATTTCTCTAACCATAAATAAATATCAAGATATTTTAAATAAAATAAAAGCTAAATATTATGAAAATAAATGTCTGCTTTCCTGGTTATTTATTTACACATTTATTATCGCTCAAAAAGAAATGTGCATAAATTTTAATTAAAAATGCTTCAAGTTCAACAAGTTTATTTTCAGTTAAATGAAAAACAAACTTTAAACTTTCAATATCTAGTGTGAAGAAAAACCCTAAACATGCGTATCCTTGCATACCTGGTACAACGTATATAGGCACAACTTGATGACGTCATCAAAAACATAACTGCGGAATCTCTACCTTTAGCTAAATCCATATTATTTCTACCTTATACCTTTTATATTGCCCACTACTAAGTGGAACACTGATTTTCTCACTGGAGGTTTTTGTTTCTCCTGCCAATGGCTGAAGGTAGTTCCTGATCTAACCGAAACTGTCCAGACAGCCTCTTAAAATGATGCTATAACATTTAAAAATCATTCTTTAGATAACCATTATCGGTGGGTAGACTACGTGTTTATCTTGTCAGAGCAGAACTGAAGTTTCTCTGGTAAATATTGAAATGGTTTCTAACACTACTTTTATCACGACTTCCTCATGAAACAGCTGAGAAGTGGCAGGCGGTCTACACAATCCTAGAGGCTTTTGGCAACTGTTCCACAACTATGAATATGAATGCCAGCCGCTTCTCTCATGTTGTGTCTCTGGACTTTGATCAGGCTGGACAGGTGGCTTCTGCCTCCATCCAGGTAATAAAGACGTTAGATCTCAGCTTTTTTATGTTCTATAATCATATTTGTTAAAATTACAGCAATGTAACACTTGAGTTGTCTGCTCTTTGTTTAGACCATGTTGCTGGACAAATTGAGGGTGAGCAGAAGGCCTGATGAAGAGTCTACCTTCAATGTGTTTTACTATTTGATGGCTGGAGCTGACGGCAGTCTGAGGTGATGATGCAGATTTACTTTAATGGCGCTGTTTGATAGATTTTTTATATTGTTGTTTTTCAATTCCACACAATTCTATTTAGATCATTTACAGTTTGGATTTTTGAGTTCTGGTGTCATGAATTTTATGGTGAAGCCTGTACACATGGGACACACCAGACTGTGGCTAGGAAGATGAGTATCTCAACCTTACTGGAAATCCTAGCTTGAAGGTTTTTATGTATTTGAATACAAACCTGGAAAACATTTTAGTATTCTACATGGCTGAATTACAAAGTTCAAAATACATTTTCACACGCACAATTTAAAATTACACCAACTTCAAACTAATTGTGAATTTTAAGTGGCTTGTTGAGGGATTGTCACTCCGTGGAATGTCAACAAGCCCGGTATAATCAGCCTTCTTTCGTCAAAAACAATCAGTATTTTCTGCACTGTAGCTGCACATGCTGAACACATAGTTCTTTCTTATGCTTTACGGACACAGAAAGCCCTCTACGGCAAAAATATGTTTTAAGTTCGTCGACTTTCCACCTTTCAAAATAATCAATTTTGCAGCTTTTGCTGTCTATATATATGTTCGCTTCTGCCTGTTTGGGGTCCAAAACCCCAGAATGCATTGTGTGCATCGCAATACCGAAATGGCTTATTATCACATGTTTCCCAACAAAGTAAGAACAAGAGGGGATTTCCACAAAAAAAGATTTTTCAATAACAGATTGAGATTGTAATGTTAGATAATCTCTGTGGATAAATTGAATATCTTTATGCAAAAAGAGCGATACTCCACCACCTACCCTTAACTCTCTGTGGTAATGAACAGCATTATAATTGAAAAAGTCATAGAGGGATTCAACATCTTTAGCCAACCAAGTATCAGTAAGGCCAATAACGGAAAATTTGTGATCCAAACTGGACTAATAGTGATTTCAAATATATATCATAGTTCTTGGGAAGGCTGCGTATGTTTAGATGAAAGGAAGAAAATACATTTATAACTAATGGGAGAACACCACAGAGGGAGTTAAATTGACTCTCATCATAATATTTACAATTGGCTGACCCATCAATTAACAAATTAAAACATTTTGAGTCAGGGTCAAAACAGCCATTGTACCGCCAGCCATTTTCATCACTGGCGTCAAATTAATCAAAAACGAAATGATCAGGATAATAGTGACTTTTTATCCCAGACAAGAGGCTAATGCATTCATAGTTATTAAGACTATGGTAGGGAAACAGCATAATGCATTTGTCACATGTCCAATGTAACCAATTGTTGGCATTTAACTTATTAATAGGAATACATTTTTAATGGAATGGACTTTAATATCATGAGTTGTAATCAAATACTAATATGAATGACATATATACATATTCACCTATATACTCATTTCATGTATTCAGATTTGTGTGTACATGATGCGTTTAAATGCTGTGTTATCAAACATTTCTTTTCATTTTCCCTCTAAACTTGTTGCTGAAGAGATACAGATGTTTATCTGTGAAAAAATGAATATGTCATCACCCACAAGTTCTAAAACATAGATCAAACTTTACTTTTTTACATTAGAAAATTCTTTAAATAGACTCATATGGGCAGCACTTTGAACCATCAAAACATTTATTTTAAGAAGTGTGATTGGTATTTGCATTATTTAGATGTAATCGGAAATGCTCAACCTGAATAAATGCTTTTAAAAACTGAATCTGGATTGGCGTGATTTGAAATCCAATGTATTAGCATGGAAATTATTGTCACAAAATTGAAACTGAATTATGTATCTTGGAAATTAAATAATTTACTCTGAAACTGTGTAAACATGGGTTGGGTAGTGAATAGGATTTCCCATGCACTCATCCGTCTTCTACGTAAACGGACCAGTATAAACTTTGCTTTATAGTGAACAATAAGCTACTCTTGAGTTTAAATAATTGATCCTGGATTTTTCTTGTTGTCCAGTTGAATTAATTTAAACTCTCAAGAGTATCATATTCTGGATGCCTGAGAATCTACATCAACCTATAACTGTATCGTACATTTTGAATGGCTAAAAGGAGCTAACTCTTTGTCCTATCTTCCTTTTAGAACTGAGTTACACCTTAACCAGCTCAATGAAAACAGTGCTTTTGGGATCCAGCCACACTCCAAGGTAAGAAGTTCTTTGCTTTCTGGGTCTGCTTATTTTATTGATATTATGTTGGTGCTTCCCCCCCATCCCACAGATTTAGGACCTTTAACCTGATCTGTTTTTCAGGCTGAAGACAAGCAGCGGGCTGCACAGCAGTTCACAAAGCTGCAGGCTGCCATGAAGGTGCTAGGCATCTCTGTGGAGGAGCAGAAGGCTCTCTGGCTTATTTTAGGGGCCATTTATCACTTAGGAGCCGCTGGAGCCACTAAAGGTAGGATCTCCCACTTATCTACCTATTATTTGAATTTCCTATTGCTTTTACATAATAGTGACACTCTTTAGTAACTAAAACTTTTTAAAATATTTAACATTCACAAAACTAACATTTATTTTGGTGAATTAGTAATGTTCTCACTGTTTAAGCTGCTGTAAGGATATTTGCATTTAAGGTCAAGGGAATTTCTCCTTCCATGTCCACTGGTAGAGCAAGAGATCATGGTTCTAACAACTCAGAATGGTCAGCTAATGCTTGCAAATAGTATTGGTGGCTTTCCAGGATTGTTCATGGCTACTGATTGTTTTTCTGTGTCTCAGATATATAATTCCATCCATAAACAGTGTTGTCTAACCTCCTCTCTTTACTTGCATGTTTGCATGCTGCGTCCTATCAAGTACAGATGGAGATGAAGGTAATGAAATGAGTGTTTTCCTCTTAGAAACTTGACTTTAGAGGCTTTGAGTTAGCTTTTTCTGCCTTGATGCTCCCATCATCATTTCTTCCAGGCCTTCAGTTATTAGTATCTTCATTTTTGTGCTCCTCCTCCTACCTCTGCTTTTTCTTCAGTCTGCCATCCCGGCAGTATCCCGTCTGAACCTTTCCACCCTTCCAACATCACCCTGTTGCAACTCTTTAGCCAACGTCTCAGTGAAGCATAACATGTTGGTTTTTTACTCTTCAGAAATAACTTTTAAACTTTTTACTTCAACTGGCCAAAGGTTCAGGGGACCCTCTGACCTTAATAAGGGCTTCCATTGACTTTTAAGAAACTCCCAGGTCACTAGAAATGGACCTGTGCATTAACCTGAATTAAGTCTGATTCAGTCGTATCGTCTGTCTGTCTGTCTGTTTGCCTGTCTGTCTTGCTACATCTGTGGCATTGTGCTGTGTGATACAACTGAACATTTCAGAGTGGCTTTTTTATTGTGGCCAGTTTAAGGCACACCAATAATACAATACTGCAATAATCATGCTGTCTAGTCAGCATCCTCATATGGCACACCTGCGAGGTGGAATAGATTATCTCAGCAAAGAAGAAGTGCTCACTATCACAGATTTAGACAGATTTGTTAATAATATTTTAATAATAATAATAATATAATATTATAATTATAATAATAATACATTAATAATAATATTTGAGAGAAATAGTTATTTAGTGTATGTAGAAAATGTTTCAGATGTTTGAGTTCATCATAGTAATACTTCAACTGTGAGAGACAGAATGTAAAAATCAAAATCCATGAAATCACATTGTATGATTTTTAAAGAATTTATTTGCATTATGGTGCAGAAAAGTTATATCTGGTCAAAACAAAATTCACCTCAGTGCTCTGTAATGTAACCTTTTTCGGCAATGACAATCTCTGCTGCCTCTATAAGCTCTCCAAACAGGAGCTAAGACCATATTTCTAAAAATGTTTGCTAAAACCTAAAAATCTTTTAATCCTACAATGTCACAATTAGCAGAAATTGCATATATCTGCCCGTTAATAATAATAATAATAATAATGCATTTTATTTCTTAGGCGCCTTTCTGGACACTCAAGATCGCCTTACATCAAAAAGTACAAGAACAATATCAAATGAATAAAAACTAATAATAATTTAAAATAATAATAAAAAACAACAAAAAACAAACATTACCTGCCAAACCCGCCCCTCGCTTTTCATACATTGGCCACCCATTTAATGTTATTCTCTTGTGTGTAAAACCCAAAGCCTGGTAAGGGTGGGTGTGGTCGGCAACCACTAATTTAGATGAAACTGACAGAGGCCTCTAACCAGCTCATTATGAAAGAAACTGAAGTTGCCAAGAAATGCGCTGGTCTGATTGTTTGTTTTTTTTAAGTGTGAATTTGTGCAAAAAACTTCTTTAACATGGTTTGTACAGACAATTAATTTATTAAAACTTGTTTAAAAAGAGGCATAATATGTCTCCTTTATTATAAAAGCTACCTACAGCAGTTAGCTGCAGCATGTGGCTATTATTTCACAGGACTATGACTAAAATGGTTTGCTGACATAGTTTAGATCTACTGGCCCGTTGGTCAGATCAGGTCAGGTGTTCCCTCCAGGTTTGGACGTTTTATACAAAAGTAGGAGTCCAAATCACAGTTAGTTGTTGTTTTTTTATTAGGATATAAGAGCAATCAGTATTAAGTCATTGTACCTTTGTGCTTATAATCCCTGGCAAACTTGTGTAGAGCTGTATAGAGGTGTTCACCCACAGTCAGCACGTAGAGTTTTCAAGCTTTGTCCTAACCAGCAACCAGTCCAAATTAGCCATGTTAACCAAACTGATTTTTTAATTTCCAAAGCTCTTTAGCTGTCCCCAATTTCATCTCTGCATGTTCCAGAAACATCTATAGTATCTTCAAGATCGTGTTGTTCTGGGTAAAACGTTTCTGACTTGCTATTGCTTGTTGCTGTCACTGTAACCAGGAATAGATGAGGACCAAAATAAGTCAAACAACATTAGCAAACAGGAGACTTTTAGTCCAGTATTGTTTCCTCTTCCTTTTCTTTGGTATTAAATTTTATTTTCACTAGATTTTTCCCTATTGTGGCAGTTTTTAAAGTTTTCAACATGCTTTTTTTCCCAGCAGGACGCAGGCAGTTTGCCCATCATGAATGGGCTCAGAAGGCAGCTTACCTGCTGGGCTGTAGCTTGGATGAGCTGTCCTCGCTGATCTTCAAGAATCAGGTCAGGGGTATGCAGCCCCTCTTCAGAGGGGGGGCGGATGATGTGGGCCAAGGCGATGGCTTGGGTAAAACCCTACTCTAAAGTCTGAACCTGAATCTGCTGAGTTATAATGATAGTTTTCTGGTTCTAAGCAGCTGACCCCTGATTCCTCTGTCTCGTAGGCTCTAAATTCACATCTCTGGAATGTTTGGAGTCAATGGCATCAGGATTGTACTCAGAGGTCTTCACTGTGGTCATTTCTCTCATAAATAGGTAAAATATTTTCATCATCACGTAAGCAAAAGGCTAACAGCCTCTGATTTATGCCATCTTCTTCTACTAAAATAGTTATTTCATATATTATATTTTTATTTATTGCTATGCTTTAAGAAGAAAGAAGAGTGGTGTTGATTCTTTGTTGTTTTGACATCAACTCGTGTTCTCGCTGCTGTGCTGTTTGACTAAGTTTGGCTAAAGCCTAGTTTATGCTTCTGCGTTTTGACGGAGACGGATTTACGCAACGCTATTATCCGTCAGCGCAAGGGCTCTCCCTCACCTACGCAAGGACGCACGGAGTAGAGGCCCAAATTTTAACTATCCGTCGACGGAGAGTGACGCATCTGATTGGCCAGTTTCAGTAACAGCCACTGATCACCAGAACGGGGCTGTATAGTCTCTGTAATCAGTAGTTAATGCAGCGTTCGGCCACTATATGCTTTATATTGAAAGGATAACTTTTGATTTTGAACACAAGGAGGTATAGGAAAACAACAAAAAACGACTGCTCTGTTTTGTTTCCATGTGTTTCTAGAGTATTCTATAATCCACACTTCTAGTAAAAAGCTTTACAGCTTAATCAAAACTTACTTTCTGTCATTCATTGCTCCTTGAGGAAGAAATGCGTTCACAAGCCTAGAAAAAAACAGAAGTGGCGCTGTGTAAGCAGTAGGCAGAGACGCCATGAAAACTTAGCACCCCCTGCTGTCCTGGTCGAGCAACACTGAAAAAACAATAAAGAATGGAGTGGAAGAGCTGAGTACTATAAACAGAAAACGTCTTCGTCAATACGTCTGCGTCTGAGTGCAAATTTGCGGTTGGAGAAGCATAAACTAGGCTTAACCCAGACTTAGTGGGTTTGGATTGGAACCCATTCATCTTTTGTTTGCAGTTAAAATTTGATTGGTAGTTTTAATTTTTTATAATGGTTTTTAAAATATGATTTCTCAATTTCCTGACTGTTTTTTTGGGGGGGGGGGTTAATATTTAAAAGGATCATCACCGATTTTCTGACATTTTAATGTTTTTTAATATAAATCTTGAAATGGTTTATTAAAATCAGCTATTGAATGATAAAAAAACATGTAAAAGTCTAAACTAAAACTTTATTACTGTCGACTCAGGACTTACGTGTATTTACTTGCTGTTGCAAGGGTTCTAATGAATAAAAGAAGAAGCAGTTACATTTCCCCTCTTTTAGCTTCTCTTCACTGGCTCCCAGTAAAATCTAGAATAGAATTCAAAATCCTCCTTCTGACATATAAAGCTCTTAATAATCAAGCTCCATCATACATAAGAGACCTGATTGTTCCATATGTTCCTAACAGAGACCTTCGCTCTCAGACTGCAGGTTTACCGGTAGTTCCTAGGATTTCTAAAAGTAGAATGGGTGGCAAATCTTTCAGTTACCAGGCTCCCCTCCTATTGGAACCAGCTCCCAGGGTTGGTTCGTGAAGCAGGCAACTTGTCTATCTTTAAAACTAGGCTTAAAACTTTCCTCTTTGACAAAGCTTACAGTTAGAGACAGGTTAACAGGTAGTTAGAGACAGGTTAGACAGGTAGCTAGGAAAAGACAGGTTAATGTTAGTAGTCAGGTAGAGTGTCAAAAGTTAGGAAGAGGTAGAGTAGCTAGGTAGAAATAGATTAATGTAAGCCAGGTAGAGAGTGTTAGTAGCTAGGTCTCCTGGTAGCTAGGATGCTTTAGGCTAGGCTGTTGGAATACATTATTAGAGTCAGTTCCTACTTTCTCTCCTACTTCTCTACAACTGCATGATGTGCTGTCAATTCGATTGCTAACCTGTTTTCTCATAGTCTCTTCCTACAGTAGGTGCTCCTGACCCGCCCTACTTGACGAACCTGACAAAGATGGCATTCCAGTGGAGGAACGTTCTCCACATCCTGCTGCAAACTTCTGCCACTGCATCAGTTCTGTTGCTCTTTCTGTGTCTCTGCTGCCTTCTCCAAACCCCAGACGGTCTAGGCAGATGACCGCTTGTGCTGAGCCTGGTTCTGCTGGAGGTTTCTTCCTGTTAAAAGGGAGTTTTCCTCTCCACTGTCGCTTCATGCTTGCTCAGTGTGAGGGATTGCTGAGAAGTCCCGACGCAATCTTCTGTGGTTCTCTAATTCCTAAATTAAACATTGTATTGTAATAACTCTTCTTGTAAAGTGCCTTGAGATGACATCTGTTGTGAAATGGCGCCATATAAATAAACTGAAATGAATTGAATGTGACTTAAGACTTGGGTATAAAGACTTGAATCTTGTGACTTGGTGTTACTTCTGGAATTCAGTTTATTTATACAGCACCGATTCACAACAGATGTCATCTCTTTACAAGAAAAGTAATTTAAATACAATTGTACAAACGTTCCAATCAGTTCAATTCAATTTCAATTCAGTTTATTTATATAGCGCCATTTCACAACAGATGTCATCTCAAGGCACTTTACAAAAAGAGTTATTAAGTTAAACGTTTTCTATTTAAAGAATCCCAGCAGATTGCATTGGGTGGCTGACGTGAGGTTATGCAGACTCCAATTACATCAATCAATCCATCAATCAAATCCTTTTATTTATTCGTTAGGAACTTCAGTGTACAGAGTACTGTGTCATATCGGCACAAGCCCCACACACACACCCAACTCCCATGATACACACATCGCCCATACAAGAGTAAACATTGAAGGTAAAAACAAACATACATAAATGGATTAAATAAGAGATGAATAAAATCACCTTCGAAATTAAAACTTTTCAGTAATACCTTGTACTGAGCAAAGCATATAGCGACAGTGAAGAAGAAAAACTCATTTTTAACAGGAAGAAACCTCCAGCAGAACCTGGCTCAGTAAAAGTGATCTTCTGACACCACCATCTGGGGGGTTTGAGACAATAGAGCAGAGACACAAAAAGAACAAAATAAACTGATGTAAGAGTACTTTTTATACTTAAGAAAGTAAAAAGTTGACAAGAGGACATGGAGGATGTTCGGTCACTGGGAGCATCATCTGAATCGATGCTGCCCATACTTGATCTCTGTGTTCTCTCCTCTCATTCAAGACACTCCACTTGTTTTCTCCCCCACTCTGCTACCCAGCTCTCCCAAATCTTTAGCAACTGTATTTCGTTTTTTTATTGACTGTGTCTTTTTGCTTTGGTCTTTGTTTTCAGCTCATTTTAACGTGCTATCCAAACAAAGCGCTATACTTTCAAAACTTTTAGCTAGTAGGATTGTCCTAGCACCTTAGCTAACCTCCTTCTTGCCACCTGTAATATAGTACTTGCTTTCAGAAATTGCTGTGTCCTGCCCCCTGTTGGCTTTTTGTAATTCTATGGCAATCAACTTCATACGACAGTGGATGAGAGAGCCATTGTTTTTTGGCATAATTGGTAAATAGACTAAACTTGTAGTGCTTTTCTAGTCATACATTTACACATCGATAAAGAGCTCTATTGGCAACTTAGGGTTAAGTGCCATGCCCAGGGGCACATGGGTATGCAACAGGTGGACGCTGCAATCAAAGCTACAAACCTTCAATTACAAGCCAATTATTTCATCTTAGGATAGTTTAGTAGTTCATTAAATGATGGAATCACATCATTAAATATCACATTCCACTTAAAGATCTAACCTCTAAGCTGACTTTGGTTGTAATTTTAATTTGTAGCAAATGAAATATTTTAGCAAAAAAATTAAACTAAAGCAGAAAAAAATACAATTAATAATTAGCATGATGCTTTTCATGGATTAGTATTTTTTTTTTCTTAAGACATTTACAGCTTTTTATCTATTGGTGTTCCCTCTCATCACAATCAAATCTTTGTTCCCAGAGCTTTGAAGTCCAGCCAGCACTCTCTCTGCTCCATTCTTATTGTGGACACGCCGGGTTTCCAGAACCCTCGCCTGGCTCAGCAGCAGAGAGGAGCTACGTTTGAGGAGCTTTGCCATAACTACACCCAGGAGAGGCTGCAGACACTGTTTCATGAACGTACCTTTGTCCAGGAGTTGGAGAGATATAAGGAGGTGCATCCTAACAGATACATTTGTATACTTAGTATTAAAATGACTTCAGCACCATGTTAATTCTTTGGAAAGAATTGTCTGCTTTTGGCATAACTTGGCCCAGATCCACACCACTGATTGGTGTGTAAATGACTCCATTTTTCAGAAGCTGGCACACCTAGGCCACGTCCACACTAAGCCGGATAATGCCTTAAACGTATAATTATTTAGTCTACACCCCCCTATCGTCCATACTAACCCGGCGTCCTTTAAGGTCGGTGGCCGGATAACTATTAGCCGGGTAAGAGAGCCGCGTAAATCTTAATTCAACGGCTAAACGAGCTAGTGTGGACAGCTTCCCCGGATAATGAAAGGAAGTGGCGTCAATGAATGCTGCGTCAATAACAATACGACACTACAGACAAAGACAACAGCGAAGAGTAATAAATCGATATCGTCGTCTGTCCACACCAAAAACTGTCTCTTCTTCTGAGCAGCTATTGTTCTCTTCGGTTAACGGCACAAGCAGATATGTACTGTGCTGTAGAGCTTCTTGTATATTATGTAGGCGCTGGCGTCACGCAGATTATATGCGTGTTTTGTGCGTCTTTTCGCGCATGCCCAGTATTTGCACAGGGTGGTATGGGATTGCGCAATCATGGGACCTTAAACGGACCTTAAACGGGACATAAATGCCCGTGTTGAGTGGATAACATTAGGTGTCTAACTCCCCGTATAACCTTATCGGCTTAGTGTGGACGTAGCCCTAGAATGGTCACCAGAGAGTGTAAATGGTGACATTACTAGTGAAATGACAGTGTTATATGGACATTTAGTGTAGCATCTGCCAGTCAGTAAGAATAGTAAAAAGCAGTCTCCAAAAAGTTTTCCAGTAAAAAAATGCAGGTGTTTTGACAATATTCACCAGGGGGGGACCCATTTTCCACCCAATTGATAGTATATATCCATAATCAATATATCCATAGGCACTTTCGACTTGATGAATTTGGCCCATGTAACGAATAGTTTGGACATCCCTGCTTTAAGGCAATTATAATTATCAGATGCTATCAAACTGCAAATGAGACCATTGCGAGCATTGGGAGGCTTAGTGTTTTCTGGCCCTTTTTTGCCCTTTTCTGATACACCCGATGACTTGTTGGTTAAACTGCATTTTTAGAGCATTCTTCTAAGCCCCCGAATTTCTCTTTAATTCAAGTATTTACATAAAATTTCAAACGTATAAAGTTTGAATAAGACAGCCACAATCTTTTCTCTAAAAACGCTGTTTTTAGAGAAAAGAGAAAACGCTTTTTTGAACGTCTCTGGCTCAAGTTCCATTGAGGTGCTCTTTGTCCTGTGAGAAAACCTGCTATTTGACCATTCTGCCAGGGGAATCCCACCTGCAGGGATTTTCTAAAACAATTTTTTCCCCTTAAGGGAAAGGTCTGGTAATCCTTTGGGAAAAGGAAATCTAGTTTATTGATGTTTGATGTATTTAGATCTTAGTTTTTTAACTTATTCTGTGTTTAATTAAACTTCAATCAACTTAACGCTTAACATTTTGACAGTGAGTGCACTGTTGTCTGTCTGTCTGTCTGTCTGTCTGTCTCTGTCTGTCTGAGCTGAATAGCCTTACTCTATGTTCCCTGTGTGTAAGGCCCTGTCCACACGTAGCCGGGTATCTCACAAAACGGAGATATTTTTCTACGGTTTGGCCTGTTATCCACACGTAGCCGGAGGTTTTCGGCACCAAAAACGAAGCTTTTTAAAAACTCCGGCCAAAGTGGAGATTTGCGTTTTCCCCGTTTTCAGTATCTGCGTGTGGACGGTTGAAAACGGAGTTTTAAGAGCCATAAACAAAAAATGCACACCACATGTGCGACCTGTGTTTACTCTCGAAAACAGCATTTATTTCCTCAGCGCTGTGTTGGTATCATCCATTGTTAAAGCGCGTCTTGTTTGTTTGCTTTTATAAGCTTTATGACTGCTGCGTGCTGAAGATAGAGGATATAAAGTTTCTCTTGGCGGATAGGAGTGGGGAGAACTACTGCGCCCTACAGGTTTGCCACGTCTATGACGGTGCTGAAAAACGCATTTATCCGGTTACGTGTGGATGGAGATTTTTTTTACAAGGAGCAGAGAAAAATCTTCGTTTAAAAAAAAACCCGGCTACGTGTGGACATGGCCTAAGTGAGATGTAGACTTACTAACCTCAGCTGTTATCCTCCCTGCTTCTAGGAAAACATAGAGCTTGTTTTAGATGACATAGAGTCCAGTCCCTCTCTGTCTATAGCAGCTATTGATCAAGCCCCGCCACAAGCTCTGGTAAGTAAATCTCACTAGACTTTTTTTCTATTACATGAAGGCATTGTGGGAATTTGTAGGTTGTGAGGTCATCATGTCTATGGCTTTTTCTACCAAGTAGGTTCCAGCTCCTAACAGGACTGGGGCTAGACCCAGTTCACCAGACAACTGCCAAGGCAGAGTTACGTCATTGTGAAAGCCTCATTCATTTATTGTTTGATCCTCCCCATTTTATTCTGTTTTAGTGCTTCTGCACCTTCAGAATGCTGATCAGCTGATCTCTGATCAACACCAGCCCGTGGAAAATAGAAGCTTCACAGCTTTTAGCACATGACACAAATAATCATCAGCTGTAAGCGGCTTGTTGAGCTGCCTAGTAAACTGTAGGAAGATAAGACACAGTCAGATTGTTTTATTCTGGTGCTAATCCAACATTTAATTATTGGTGAAGTGATGGAGTTTAACTGGTTTTAAGTTTTAAATATAACCAATAAAAATCTAATTATGCAGTTTTAAAATTTGGCTTACAGCATTTTTGATTGGCTACTGTTTCCCATGAGTCCACCTCGGGCTGGGCAATATATTGATTCTATCAAATTGTCAAATTTTCTGTTTATGAAGATTTTGTTGTTTTACGAAACTCAAGAAAATTGGGTAAAATGATCACAAATGGACCTCTTGTGTTTCCGTAGCTTGAAGTGACGTCAGCTCGACCGAGGCCTACAATCTTGTTTTGCAAGCATGTTTTGCTGTTACTTTGAATTCAGGTCAGCTCCAAAGCTGTTGTCATAAAGCAAAGAAAACAAGTTTAAAATATTTTCTGTCATTTTTTATTTCTTTTTAAGAAGAAAGACAGAATAAAAAATTATATTGGAAATCAGATTTGGCAGGAAAAAGCTGATATTTTATTTTTTATCCGTACCACCTAGCCCTAAATCCACCCCAGCCTCTGAACAGAGTGGTTCTTTCCTCTGACCCTAAATTGGTCTTTGGCTGGGATAGCTGTGTTTTTTTTTTTTTGGTGCTAAGGCCAGAGGTTCTTTGATTGGAAACACAAAACCAACACTTTGCTTCAGGGACAGATATGTTCAGTGCTGCAGGGACAATCTGTTGGCTCAGCATTCTGTCCAATAGACATAATGTATTGACTCTTATTACTGTGTGCTTTCTATAACTTGATGCAGATCTAAATAAACTGATATGACAGGAATAGTTTTGCAGTGTTATGTTCTGATGAGATGATATGCACTTCTTTCTCTTTATTTATACATTAATAGTGAAGTGAATAATCAACTATGGTTAGGTGACTAAATGCTTATACAGTAGCTTCTTGACAGACACAAATCAGCACCTTCACTTTAAAAAATATTTGGTTCCCTTTCCAAAGTGAATCTAATTGTTAATTTGAAATGTTAAAAAATTGTCTTATATTTTTGTGAAAAAACAGCTGTTTCTGCTCTATTCAAAAACCCTATCCTCTCTTAATTGCTCTACCACTGACTGATTTAAAATAAGCCATAGTTGAGTTTTCTCCACTTTGTGTTCACTGCAGGTTCGTACTCTTGCCCGGATTGAAGAGGCTCGAGGCCTTTTGTGGCTGATGGAAGAGGAGGGTGTTAAGCCTGGAGGTTCAGAGGAAATCATGTTGGAGAGACTATTTAGCTACTACAGTTCTGGTCTGGGAGAAAACAAAGGTAATCGCCCTTGGGGTCCCTCAGCTTAGGGAAATTTGACCATACTGATCAATCTCATTCTTATTACAGAAGCCAATCGGTTGCTGCGAGGAGAGAAGGCCCATCTTTTCCTTCTGGGCCACAGCCATGGAACAGACTGGGTGGAGTACAACATTCAGGGCTGGCTGAGCCATGCTAAGAACAATCCTGCAGCCCAGAGTGCTGCTACTCTGCTTCAGGACTCTCAGAAGTATGACCTTTCTCTGCAAACAATGGCACAACATCAGGTTTAATAAAAGAATGCCTGTGCTCATTAGGGATGGCTTTGGTGAGATAGTTCTCAGAATTACAATATTGCTGCTGAGTACTTCCTCTGAAGGATGGTATTCAGTTATCCCTTCCCGAAAAAAAGCAGCAATGATCCAATTATAATCAAATTTATTGTAAAATAGGGGCTTGTAAAAATTTTAACTGGAAAACAAGGCCCAAAGGTTTCGTCTAATCTTCCCAGTGATTTTTTTTTCCAGCAATCCTGAGCTACACCGAGGATACTGCTTACTGACCCTAAGCCTGTAGTTCCAAGTGGTGTCTTACACTGAGGCAAGAGGGGGCAATCCCCCCTTTTAACAATGTCCTGTTCTGCCCCCATAGGGAGTTGAAAAATAAATTAACAGCTTGCCCACAACTGAAAATGGACAAGATTTAATGCAGTTGATTAAACATCCTCTGGAAATGGCACAAATGAGATGACAGGGTTCATGTCTTCTTAGCTCTTTCTCTCCGGGCACTTACACATCACTCAGCAAGGATCCCCTATTCAGCCTCCCAGAGAAACCCTGACACCGGGTCACTTGCATGCTAACAGTGATTGGATGTTTAACTGGGGAAGGTTAGGTAGAGCATAATGAGCAGCAATGACGGTGGACAAATCTTTGCCATCAAAATCATAGCAGCTTGTGAGAAAATTAACAAAAAAAAAGTTTTTCTGTACAGTCACTGATGGACTGGGCATTGTTCTTCTTACAGTTTCAGTCTGCGAGAGAAGTATGATTTTGAGCCTGTCTGCTGCATAGAGCCAACTATAGGACATGTCTGTATGTCTATATTGAGAGATCTTATTTTGTTATCACTTTTTTTGCACATTTATTTGAGAAATAGACCACCCAGTTCAGATAAACTAAATGTTTTTGTTGTGAAGCTACTTTCTTAATTATTTTCATTTTTTATTCTATATTTCAGTTTTATTTCTCAAGACTTGGTAAATTGATTTTTATAATTATTTTTGTTTACCCTTTTTGGTTTGTTTTTTTATTTTGGTAATAGTGAGAAGTTTTATTGTTATGTTCAAATACATTTGATTAAGACCATCCAATAAAACTTAATGCCATGTATTTAGCAGCTAAAATCTGATCAGGAATATTTTATTGTCCTTTTATTGTTCAGTTGTCCCTGTGAGAGATTGCCACCTCATTGTAGTCAGGCTGTTTTTCTGCCGCAGTGACCCTAAGACCAGGCCGTAGGGTAGAGGCCAGGCGTGTCATGGCTCACGTTAACTGAATATTGTCTGTATTTGACAGTTTCTTTTTAAATGGTGACAGAAAGTTCTGAAGGGCGTCAGTCATTTTGACGGATTGCAATTCCAACACCTGAACGCTTGCTGCAGATACATGGACAAAAACACCTTTATACATTGAGTTAGGCCTGGGCGGTATACCGGTTCATTCCGAAAACCGGTTTTTAATTTTGTTATGATATGAATTTTTAATATATCCCTATACTGGTGAATAGCTCAGACAACTTCGGGAACGTTTAATGAGGGGAAGATTTTCAGCCAGGACCGATTTCACTGCTATACGCTCTTCACCACAGTATAGAAAATAAAGTTTTTAACTAAGTACAGCTGCTGGCAGGAGCGAAGCAGACAATTCTGATGAAGTGTTTCCAAAAAAGAGGAGCCTCGTCTATAGTTTAAAAAGTTTATCGGCTTTAAAAGGTCAGACGAGAACCGAACGGCATACCTTTTACAAACGCTTTTGGGAGTAACCAGTAGGGGGAAGTGTTGAGAGCTATTTGACCGTCTGTAGGTACACGCGGTCAACTGTGGCAAAACCAGTAGGAAAGAAATAAAAAATAGCGGTAAATATGTTTTACATACCATCTACGATACTTCTGATGTCTTTTTTCTGTTATCTGAATATTAACCAGCTAATAATCAACTACGGTCACCACGTTTATTTTACTTATTCTTTGGCAATATCCGATCTGAGTCTATACTCTGCCCCCTAGCGGGATTCTTCAAGACTACATGCAAAGCAATTAGAAGATGCAATTTGTTGCTTGCATCAACGTGAGGCTTTAAAAAATTATACTTTCAGCCTTAGAACATCAAGAATGCCTACTAGAATCATTATCATTTTAATTATTTTCATATCGTTCACCTGTGTCTGGAAAAAAAACCTGGTGCTGTCCATATGGCAGTAAAATGGGTATTTAAAGCACATTTTTATATTATTCATTCTTATAAGATAATGTGGATATGAACAGTCTTATATGAAAAAAAATACTGTTAAATACCGTGATACCAATATGTTTTTTAAAAATACCGTGATATGAAAATTTTCCCATACCTCCCACCACTACATTGAGTACAGGTAACTGAGTCAGTCAAAGAAAGATTCCCATAAGGGGATCTGAGCATCATCTCAGACCTGGAAACCATATGCATCTCGCTATCTGGGAGCTGAAAGCACATTGAAGAGTTACAGAGGCTTTGGAGCACATGACTGCACCAAACACAGACCGGTGTTGACAGATCACTGCAGCTTAACCTAACCACTGTTGCAAAAGGAGCACATGCTGGGATTTCCTCCCACTTAAGATATCAGAAAAGCATTTGGTAAGGACTCTTACCAAATTCAGTTAGAGAAATGTCCCCTGATTCCAAAACTTTGGCTGAAGTGATGCTTCTGATTTTAGTCTTTAGGGTGGCAACAGATTTCAGATTCAGCCTCGATTATGCACAAGGGGAGTGTAGTTGAGCTCCATATGGAGCATTCTGGTCACAGCAGGTCTAATTTTCATAAATAATACAAGTGTTGTGTGGAAAAAGATGAAGAATGGATTCTGAATTGATTCTTATAAAAAGTAAAAAAAAAAAATCGATTTGGACATCCAAATATCGATTTAATCGTTTAACATTGTTCGCCCTTATTACAGCTAACATATGAGCAAAAAAGTCTAGACTTTGTAACCCTATCCAGTGTTGTCTCATTGAATTACAGGCATATGATTAAGGTAGCAGCTCAAAAATGTACTTTTAATAACACTAACCCCGAATTACAACTGATTAGATTGGATCATGATAATCGATTCTAACTGTAAAGAATCGGAATTGAATCAATTCTTGAAATTTAAATCGATACCCAGCGCTTATTAATACATGTAGCCTATTAATCTGCTTGATGTGGACTCTGTTCAGGTGGTTTGGATTAAATATTGAATAAAATGAATGAAAATTAAATACTACAGAATGTCATTATCAATTTAAAATAGACAGATAAAATAAATAACCAGCTTTTTTTGACCGACAACAAAACATTATTGCGCAAAACCATTAAAAAAACACTTACCAAGAGAACCCCCAGCATCAACCCACCCCTTATTCTCCTCTGTTACCAGCATGTGCCCTCTTCACATTTATCTACACCCGTATAAATGCCTGTCTAGAACCAGCCAGGGTCCAATATTGCAACTAGTACAAATAGGTTACATGTGTTAAGCATCTAGAACAGTTTCAAGAACATTTTAACAGCGTGCTTCTGCAAACTCCTTTCAGTATGTCTTTAATCACTCATGGTAGCACGACAGGCAAAGTAGAAAACTTGTGCCAAACAGTAATGCACATTTTTCTGCTAATGATATCCATGTTTTTGTGTCACCAAAGGAAGAACATCAGTGGTCTTTTCTTGGGCCGCTCCAGTGGGGCCACAGTGTTATCGGGCTCTATCGCTGGTCTGGAGGGCAGTTCTCAGCTTGCCCTGCGTCGAGCCACCAGCATGAGGAAGACATTCACCACAGGTGTTGCTGCTGTAAAGAAGAAGAGTTACTGTATCCAGGTCAAACTCCAAGTGGTGAGTAAACAACACAGCATAAAACATTGACCAGTTTCTAGGCAGAAACTTATTACCTGCCTGTGAATGCAATAGAAAGCCCCTGAACTCTGTTTTTTGCATAGACTTTAAAAAAGAATAGACAGCGCCTCCTCACTCCTCCCCGTTTACCAGAACGACACACTTTCATGGGGGAATTCATGGCGGATTCACAGACTCCTCCTCCCCAGCTATCACAAAGCATGTTCCAAAAAAGGGCATAGGGCGGGATCTTCACTGTAGACTCTGCCCACGCGGGCGTGTATGGGCGTGTAGTTCCTTCTGAACGAGGTGGAGAGAAATATTCAACCTCATAACTACCTGCTTCTGAGGTAATGGAGCTTGCGTCACTATCGCTCTGCATCTTTCTTGCTGTCTGTGTGTGTGTGTTTGTCCTGTTCAATCCAACTGTACTGCAGGCAGTCATGTCAATTCACAGCACAGACATTGCCCAGCCGTCCCCCTTTTTTCGTGAGGCAACACCTCATTTTAGGCATTTTTTGAAATAGAAAATGTGGACAGATTTTGACTCTCGTAAGGGGCAAGTTACTCTTTAAAGGAACTTGTTTTCAGCAGGTTTGCAGCCGTCTGTATGTTTGGTCCAGATAAGAGGGGCATGGAAACTGAAAGCTGCTTCGCCATGTTTGGTTCTGATTGTAGTGATGCCAAATACACTGGAAATAGAGGACCTGAGTGGTGTGGGGGGTTGCTAAAAGGACAAACGATCTTTAACATACTTTGGTGCTAAGCCATTCAGTGACTGATAACCTAGTAAAAGTATTTTTAAATATTTTCAAAGCTAGGTAGAACTAATACAGATAAAGTAAAGAATGATTAACACCCAAATGTATCTGAGTTAAATTCAGCCTATATATATATTCACATCTTTATGTATTTGCTAATTCACAAGAGATGTCGTCTCAAGGCACTTTACAAAAAACAGTCAGTTTAGTCCAGTCATTCAGACAGATTCCAACTGATTTGAACAATGTAGTCAAGTTCAGTTTATTATTCAAATGGGTTAAAAAAAATGTTAAGACAACCCAGAAGATTGCATTGATTCATTGACTCCATGAACCATGACAGTCCCACTGGCGCACTACCACCCTGAAGCTTTTTAACTACCCCTGCCAAAGTGATGGAATTATACCGCTACCCAACAGAAGCCTACTCCAACCCACGTGTGGAAACAGATGGCAGCCATTCCTCTTGGCAGCTGATAAAAACCAGCCATTCATAATTTTCCAATGTCCAAAATGCCGAAGCTGCAGTCCGTATCTCTTCCTCTCTCTCCACCGCTCTTTGTGTAGTAGCTGCAGTTGGTATCTCCACCTCCACCGTTGTTTTGCGTAGCTGCAATCGTTATGTTTTCCTCTTTCCCCCCACTGCTTGCGTAGCCGCGGCCGGTATCTTGTCTGATTCTGCAGCATTCCAGCCCGATCTAGCCGATTGCTCCAGCTCTCTAAACACTGCAGAGACCTCCGGCTTCTCTGCTGCTATACCGGCTACTAGCCTTCTTCCTCCCTGACACTGCAGGCTCCCCGGGGCTTCTCCGTCCTCCATTCCTCTTGGTGACCTGACAAAAATCTGCCATCACTCACAGTTTTCTGATGTCCCAGATGCCGAAGTTACAACCCATATCAAGCCCATTCTCTACCCCTGCTGCTGCCGAAGCTGCAGCCCATATCAGTAGGTTCAGGTTCATCTTTATAAAATTCAAAACCCTCCCTAAACGCTATAAAACACTTTATCAAGCACTCAGTTTTCTTTAAATATGGAGCTGCTTAAAGAAAAATAACTGACTTTGAATATTTCAAATTTTATTGAGAACATTTTTGATTTTACTGCTGTTACTGTTACACTCTGAGACATCACTTCAAAGCAACAACTCCAGGCCAATCAGTGGCTATCGCTGCTAGGTATGAGTGAGAGGGATATCATATTACTTGACCAATTAGTTCATAGTTGGGCTTGTTGTGTCACTTAGGCACGCTTGAGGTAGTCCAAAAAGAAGGGTTGGCTCGGACCGGACACATGGAAACACGCCCGAATGGTTCTGAAGCTACCCGTTCCAGACTGCACTGGCCCTAGTGGAAAAGGGGCATAAGACCCCCATTCTGTGTGGAGACCTTCCAGTTGATTGTGTACAAAATGGAACAACGAATGATCTCAAACGGGCTTTGGTGTCTCCAAACATGGTGTATTTGAACCTGCCTGATTTGTAGAAAAAGCTCTAACAGGTCACAACATAAAAAATAATCTACACTAATGGTTCAAACTTAAAAGAAAGACAGCTGGGAATTTACAGACTGTAACAGATTGCATCATCTCATTTTGAAAGCAAAAGTAAAAAAATCAATCTTTCTGTTTTCAGGATGCCTTGATTGACATGGTGCGTCGTTCAAAAGTTCATTTTGTTCATTGCCTGCTGCCTAAGGCAGAGGCAGTGGGAGGAAGTGACCCACGTCTACCACATGGAGAGAACTCTGATTCAGGCCTTATGACGTTAAATGTGGGCCTCCTGAGAGCTCAGCTCCGAGGATCTAAGCTGTTAGATGCCCTGCGGATCTACAGGCAAGGTAAGATATTTTAACAACTTTGTGATCATGTTTAACACAGAGCTCAGACTGTTTGTATTTCCATCCATCCATCCATCCTCTCCAGCATGTCCTGGGTTTTCCTTTGGGCCCTTTGGAATTTCTTTTAATTCCTAAAAGTCTATCTCTTGTTGATAATAGTTTTATTTGGCAAATGATTGATTCAAACTGTGATCAGAATTTTTTTTTCTAGCTAAATACAATCAGGTAATTTGATACCATCTGTCTGTCTAATACTAAAGGTTAATAATACCAACTTGAGCTTGAAATAATCACTACCTTTCAAACACAAGTTTCCCATGTTTGGTTTTCGTCGTCTAGTAATGAAATGTGACTGACAGAACTAACTCTCTATGGTAAACTCCTAATACCAATCTTGTCCTTTAGAATGTTACTTACACAGTGTGACCATACCATGCTCCAATCCTCACCAGTGGCACTTGCCGCAACAACGGTAGTGTTGAGCTGCCTTGAACAGCCTTGTGCTTTGATATGGTGGAGGTATCCCCTGGAATCAAAGTCATTGTCAGCATAGTTAAAGTAGGAATATCCCCCTGGATCTGAGCTGTGCATCTGGGGATTCATCAGTATGAGTTTCAGTCCAAACTCTACTAGTCTTAAAATGTCGAGCAATCACTGAGAAGATGATGCAGATCTCAGCACAGCAAGGTTAACAACATCTCACAAAATTATATAAACATGTTATTATGATAAATAGTTCTGTCAGACTGTTTTCAGCATTGTTACAATCAAAGCCTTTAATGATGATCACTGTTTGTTCCCTCCCTGCATCCAGGTTACCCAGACCACATGATGTTCTCTGAGTTCCGCAGACGTTTCGATGTCCTCGCGCCACACCTGACCAAAAAACATGGCCGCAACTACATCGTCCCGGATGAGAAAAGAGTGGGTCTATAGCAGCGTTCCTCTAGTGCTGTGCTGTTGTAAAAAGCTGCGTAGAGACTCCTGAGGGGTCAACCAAAAACAGTATAAATATTATAAAGTCTTTGCAGCCTCTAACAAGCAGAGTATCACAGAAAACCCAAGCCTGTTCTTTGATGTGTCTATGTGTGAGTTCAACAGCACCAATAAAGAAGCTGATCTAGCAGTAGTCCTATCTTAGCAGTGACTCAAAGACCTAGCTGTCACTTAGGGCTGGACGATATGGCCTCAAATTTCTATATTGCAATATAATCTAAAGCGAGTATCGATATCTACTGCAATATTTTCTTTTTTTCTTTATAGATGTCAAAAGGACTGCTTAATGGCATACTCACTTTCCAGATTACATCACAGTAGAAAAACTTTTAAAAGATTTAAAATTCCATTTAGAGAATCAATTCTCCTTCCAAAATAATGGTAATAATTAAAATAATTAAAATAAAAAATTAAAATTTGTTACATAATAAATAGTTAAATATTATGAAAATACTGTTAAAAATTGTTTGCTTTCCTGGTTACTTATTTATACGTTTTATATCGCACAAAAAGAAACCTGCACATATTTGAATTAAAAATGCCTAAAGTTCATCAAGTTTCTTTTCCACTAAAGGGGAAAAACAACCTTTATGATTTCAATATCCACTGTAAAGATAAACACTGAACATCTGTATCATCTCTACCTGGTACAAAGTATGTAGGCACGGTATATTCAAATGTGTACCTTTGTTTAAATTTATATAATTTCTACCTTATCATTTTTCTATTTCCCACTACTACTGTCACTGAGCTTCTGTAGCTGTTTGGTTAAATTAGATTTGCAAAGTAACTTAAAAATTTTAACCTTGCTTTGCAAATGGATTCTGGTGAGATTTGGAGTTTTCCAAACTCAGGAGAATCCATCTTGGACCGCTCCAATCTAAACCGTATGACCTCCGACCCATAGTTCGCTGACAAATGGTTTGTGCATTGTGCTTTGGGGCTGGAGTTCAGTTATGATAATAGTATCAAATATCCCAGCCAAGTGAAACAAAGATGGCCGTGCCTTTTGACGATCACGTAGAAGCTAGTGCCAGCCATGCACTACCATGCATGTTCTCCAATCAGCTTGAAATATGCTACCAGATGGCCCTCCCTCTGTCAGACGGTTTTTGCTAAAATAGATTCCAGATCGAAACGTGTAGGCTCGACACGGAGCGGGGCTACATATAGATCTGGCTGATGCCAGGTTAGAAAAACTGTTGACAGTACAGAGGCCTTTGAATGAATGGGATTAGAAATACTACAGTCTACCCAGCTGTTCATCAAGAAAACCTTTACAATATCGAACCTGTGCACTCTGAGATAACAGTTGTCACTGGCCTCATCATCACTTACTTTTATTTATTGGTTTAATTTTGAGGTTTCACCCTCCAAATGGAAATTTCCCAGTTGGATTATTTTTTTAAATCATAGCAGATTTCATGTTACATAAGACCTGCTGCTAACCATATTGAATAAAAAAGCTTAAACTTTATTTTGTACTTTGTATTTTGTACTCAAATGGTCAGAAACTCAACATCTGGGCTGAGAAAGAACTTTGGGCTGTCAGGTTCCATTTTTTCATCTACTGACTGACTCTGCTGCTGGTCTTTAGGCGGTGGAGGAGTTGCTGGAGTCTGTGGAACTGGATAAGAGTAGCTACCACATGGGACTAAGCAAGGTGAGTAACTCATATGCAGACTCGTCTCGTCTTTTTGTTCAAAAATCTGTGTTTATTTATAATGTGTGATTTTCAGCGTTTTGCAGGACTTTTTTCCCTTTAGCCAAACTTTTCAAAAAATAGGGTTGTTTCTAAGCCACCATTGAAAATCCATATCTAGATTTCTAGACTGGTCAGATCCATTTAATTCACATCAGATACCACTAATATATATATATATATATAAATCTGCAGGTCTAGTATGCTCCATGTGAATAGGAGCTGAAAGCCTTTTCCAGTAGCCTTCGCTCTGGTTGCGTTTTTCCTCAATTTGAAACAAAGCTCAAAAACTCTCCGCCTTGCCCTGTAGGTATTTTTCCGAGCTGGGACTTTGTCCAGGCTGGAGGAGCAGCGAGATGTCCAGACCAGAAGGAACATCTCTCTGTTCCAGGCTGCCTGCAGAGGCTATCTGGCCAGACAAGCATTCAAGAAAAGGAAGGTTGGGTTGCTGCTTGCTCATTTTTACCTCAGGGTCAGCTTTACTTTGGGCTAGGCTGTTAGGATTAAATTATTTTCTTTATGAAAAAAAAATCATCACAGGTGTGTCCTTAAATTGTATGTTTGTGGGTTTTTTTGTTGGACAGATCCAAGATCTTGCCATCCGGTGCATCCAGAAGAATATCAAGAAGAACCGTGGTGTGAAGGACTGGCCATGGTGGAAACTCTTCACCACCGTTAGACCTTTGATAGAGGTGCAGCTCACTGAGGAGCAGATCCGGGGAAAGGATGTGAGTTTGTATTTTAGGTTTCTTTTTTTCAGTAATATCTGCTGCTCTAGTACACATTATGAAACAAAGATTTCTTAATGGAACGTCTTCCATAGTGTCATTTCTACACCAAAATACACAGAACAACAGAATGGAACGCTCTTTATGTTTTCTTTAAAACATATATTATTCCAGCTGTTTTGCTGCAAGTATCCATAGTTATAGATAACGATCTTTCCATAAACCTACATTGCATCTCCATACCTGAATGGTGACCAGCGATTCAGAAGGCCAGCATTCAGTTGTAAGCCTAAAAACAAACGTAACAGAACGTTAGTTGGCATAGTTAGATTTCCACTGAACATGTGTGTCTGTCATGCCCTGTGTCTGTTTCTTCCAGGAGGAGATCCAGCAGCTTAAACAGAAACTGGAAAAGGTGGAGAGGGAGAGGAATGAGCTGAGACTCAACAGTGACCGGCTCGAGAGCAGGGTAAACTTCCAAGCACACCTATGAAGGGTTTACAATTACTGAGCAGCTTCTCCTAATAAATAGTCATTTTCTTAGTTGTAAGTTGTTAAGGCTACTAATACTGCACTCCATATATAACTCGAAAATTATGAGTGGGAAAAATCAACCGGAACGCCTACCGAAGTTTGACTTCCTGCTTGGAAGTTCTGACATTTTTTTCCTTGCACTGACTATCTGGTTTAATATGGCCACTCCTCATATAGTAGCTGTGGTGGAAACATGTTTATCTTAAAACACACACTTGTAAGAATGCCTTTAAAATCAATGTTACACGTAGAGCCGGCAGCTCTAAACTTAAAAAAATAAAAATGGTGCTTGCATACGGAAAGTGCAGCTTATGAACATGTTTGTAAGAGGTAATACCACCAACGTTTACCTGGGCCTCACCATATTGAAATCATGACTTATCCAACAGTGTTAACTGGAATTACTGGAATGCTGTTTACTCGGGCGTGCCTTAAAACCCAGCTCAGAGTTCCGACTTCTGTGTTAAATGGAATGCACCATAAGAATACATTAAACAGGAGTTGTTGCTTTTAAAACACAGATAATTGTCTAGAGGTACAGCTAACCCAGGAATGTTAAATATTCTGATATGACATCTAAAATTAGATTATGAATTCACAGTGTGGGGGGGGGGGGAAACCTATGTTATTTCCTTTGTTGTATTTGTCACAAGTAAAGGTTTTAGATCATCTAGAAAATTGAAATACTAGACAGACAATTCAAGTAAACATAAAAGGGAGTGTTTAACTGTTTACCATGGCTACATTGCCGATACACCTGTTCTCAGTCAAGAAAACACTTAAATAAGGCCTACCTGACATATTTGAGTAAACCTAAGATCCTCAAAAGGCATACGTAATTGTACAATGAAAATTCAGAAATGAATGAGAAGCAAATTAACTAAGATCCATTAGTCTTGAAAAGGTTTAAAACCATTCTGAAAGCTTTGACAAATGAAGAAAACCTGGAACAGTGGTGAACCTTCCCAGGAGTGGTTGGCCAAACAAATATACCCCAACAGTAAAGGGTCCTCTCAGTTTAGTCAAAAACTGTCTTGTGGGAAAATACTCGGTGAGACAAATATTTAACTTTTTGGAAGATTTGTGTTCCATTATATCTGGAAACAAAGCATTTCAGAAAAGGACATCATACCATCAGTAAATATGGAGGTGGTAGTGTGATGGTCTGGGACTGTTTTGCTGTTTCAGAACCTGGAAGACTTGCTTTGATAAATAGAACCATGAATTTTACTGTCTTCCTAAAAATCTCGAAGCTGAATGTTTGGCCATCTGTTTTTGACCTCAAACAGATTTGAGTTTTGCAGCGTGGTCCAACCTCTGAATGACAGAAGAAAAACAAAATTAAGATTTTGCATTGACTGATTGAGATCCTGTGGTATGACCTTAGAAAGTGGTTCATGGTTAAAAGCCTTGCAATTTAGATTAATTAAAACAATTCTGCTAAGATGAGTTGGCCAAAATTCTTCCACAGTCCTGTAAAAGACTCACAACGCACACATTTCCGATGGCACCTTTGCTGTTAAGATTATCCAAAGCAGTTATTATGTTTAGGGGGGGCAACTATTTTTCCACATGAAGGTATGTGGGTTTGGAATTGTTTCCCCTTTATTATAAACATGATAATATTTATATGGAAACAACTTACTTGGGAATATTCTCCAGATGCTTGAAGTTGCCCAGTTCATATGTTCAAAAAACATTATATGCAAGTATAAACATGAGGAGAATGTCCAACCATCAAGCTGCTCAGAAAGGTGACGGGTTCTGTGTCCCAGACCCCAGAGCAAAAACCTAATACCATGTGAAGATGCTGCTGAAGCTGGAAAAACTGTCATTATCCATAGTGAGCGGCCACCCAGTGAAGAGGAAGCGATCACATCCAAAGAAACTTAAAACAGCCAGGTTACAGTTTGTACATTAAATTGGAACAAAGTTCACATATTCCTGTGGTCTGATGAAGATAAAGTGGAACGTTTTTGGCCATGAAAGATAAAAGGGGATGCTGGTAAGCCGGTATCACCATCCCAATTGGGAAGTAGGGGGGTGGCAGCATTATGTGGCTGCAGGAGGGACTGGTGCACTTCATTAAATAGATGGCATCAGGAGGAACAAACATACTGTGAAATATTGAAGAAACCTCTAAAAAATCAGCCGGAAAGTTAAAGCTCAGGTCCAAATGGACAGTGACCCTAAGCGTATGACTAATATGGTTTTAAGGTGGCTTAAGGACAACAATGTCAATGTCTAGGGATGGTCATAACAAAGCCTCAGTGCTGTGGAGAATTTGTGGGCAGATCTGAAAAGATGTATGCGAAAGAGATGGCCTACAAACTTGACTCAGATCAACCAGTTCTGTCATGAGGAATGGACCAGATTCCAGAGACCGAATTCCTTGGAAAAATGTGTAATCGTCTAATTTTGAAGACATTAATAGATAAACCTCTTACATATTTTCTCTCATTATTGTGGCATTTAGCTCATATAAATAATTTTGGTACTTCTAACTGACCCAAAACAAGAGAAGTTTGGTCTAATTTAAGTTCAGATGGGGAGAAAAAAAAGTAGAAGTGTCTTTCAATTCTGTGTATGTACTGAAATCTTCTGGTTTCAACTGTTTATAGAGAGACCAAAATCCAACAGATCCACAATGTTGGACCATTAGCCTTAGACTTCATATTTATGCCCTTAGATCACAGAGATGTCAACGGAGCTAGCTGATGAGAGGAACACCGGGGAGTCGGCTTCTCAGCTCCTGGAGGCAGAGACCTCCGAGAGACTCCGTTTGGAAAAGGATATGAAGGAGCTGCAGGTAAAACAAATTAGCTGCTTTGTTCATGGACCTTTGCCTGTTTGTGTTGTCATGGTAACGATTCATCTGCTCTTTTCAATAAGACAAAGTATGATAGCACGAAGAAACAGATGGAGACCATGGAGATGGAGGTCATGGAGGCTCGACTTATCAGGGCTTCTGAACTCAATGGAGAGATGGATGATGACGACACAGGTCAGATACAGACACACTGCGACGTTTCCACAGCATAGCCGTATTTAGTTACTGATCTATTAACATATTGATTGATTCTTGCAGTCTCTAGTAAAAGGTGTACTTTAAAACTTAAAATAGATAAACGTATTAGTTCATAAATCCTGCCTTTTTCCAAGAACATAATCTGTTCAATCTGTTCAGTTCTTAGAATATACACATTGATTTTAATACAGAGCAATTACGTTCTATGTAGCATGGGTAAAAAAACAGAAAATCATATTAAATATTGACCCAGTTCCTATATATAATTTTCTTTAACATTCTTCTTAACTCTTTATCTGTATGTAGATGTGTTTTCATTTATTTACAGAGACATGTTAATTCTTGGCTTATTTAACGGTCTTGTAAAATCAAGGTGTAATGATTAATATATTAAGACTTCCCGGCACTAAAATATTTTTATTTAATGTCATTTAAATGTATACATGCAGAACAGGGATGGCTATAAAAAGGTTTGATTTACAGGAAACTGACGTGTACAACATCCACCAGACGGCAGAAATATTGGTGTCACCATAGAACTAGGCACCATGTTACAATGACAAATTGGATTCCATCATGTTAAGCGGCACAGGGAGAAGGAACAGAGTATTCAAGTTCTGGACTGGAACTAAAGTCATGTTTAAGGAACTTGTGACTTCACTCAAAGACCACGTCACTGACTTGCACTAGAATCAGACTAGCAAGGTTAGGACTTGGACTAAGACTCTGACGTGAAATTGCTTCCTAATTTTATTTCTTTAGGTCATGTTTTGTTTTTTATTATGTAAATAAATTCCTTTAACTTGCCTTCAAGTATTATGTCTCAGCCTTCTTTCTTGTCATGGCTTTGAGCCTGGGAATGACAATAACCTGGGCTCGTCTGCTTGTTTCCACCTCCCCTTTCAAAATTGAGGACTTGTTGGCATTAGGGATCTTCCCTTTTAATAATTTGCAAGCTTGTTTGGTAATTTGGAACATTATTGGCTTGTTTTTTTGGACATTTTTGGACAGTTTTTTTGTCTGTTGGTTTTGTTTGGTGCGTATGTGTTGTAGCTGGTTGACTGGCTTATGACATTTTGGACCTGAATTATTAAGAATCCTAAAAATGACAGCAAAATTGCGTGCGGCGCAAAAAAATTGTGCAAGTGGGTTGTCCTTAATTTGCGGGTGATTTACTAAGATTGCACGAGCAATTCATATCAGGTGCAAGTAGCATTATTCAAATGAGGAGTTTCCAGACGCTAATGCAAGCTGCACCACGGCTAGAGAGAGGAGGGATATGCACATGGATTCATGATGTGTATTTGCCACAAAAAAGGGGGGGGGGGGGGGCGGGATAACATATGTATCAGTTTTTTGGGTATTAATTAATTAATTACTATTAGGCTATAATGTTGTGAATTCTGTTTTTGTTTGTCAGTAATAAATGTAATTAATACGGGGTATATAAGCTGCTCTCTGCTGCATGCACAGATCTTACTGCAGGGTTAGACTGATTAAAATTGCAGCATGTCCAGAACTAGGATGCTAAAATATCCATATTCTAATAATGTTGTTGAAATGCATCACACTTTATCATAGCCTCTATTGAATGTCAAGTTGCAGTAGAAAAAAATCTAATCTTGAAAATATGTAATCTGAAATGTCTGAATTTTATTTTTAAAATGTCATATATAATGCCAATCATTGTGGCATTGTATATGATTAATACATTTCATTAATTGGACTGCAGAAAGTTTAACCACTACTCGGCAAACTAACAATGATCAATGAGGATCATAACTCACTGTGTGCTCAGCACGTCTTCAGCAGGCCTGAGTTATTATGCGTCTTTTGGGGGAAAACGGGTAAATATTTACATAACTATCAGGTTTATGGACATTAGAGTGTTAATTACTCTTAGGTTTTGTTGTGTGTGAATTATATTTTTCGTTTGTCAACAATAAACTTATGATGAATGTGGTAGCGCAAAATTAAGACATGCTTTTCAGAAGTGCTAAAAATGGACGCTAAAATAGCAGACGCAAACATTTTTAATGTTTAGTAAATGACAATGCGCCTGGAAAGCCTAATTCTTTGCCTATTCTCCTCCCAATATTTTGCGTCTTCTTACAGAAATGCCCAGATTGCATATTCATCAAGTGAAAAAGCACTAAATGGATTGCGTGAGTCTTGCTGGGGGTTTAACAGTAGCATTGGCATGGTTTTTCCTGCGTTCAAATTTGCATCAAAGCCACCTCCAACTAATTTGCTTGCTGCCCCAGCCTGATGCCGGCAGCTATATGGATGTTATTTTAACTGCAGTTGCAGCGTTGCGACCACTATGGGAGCGCTGTATCAGCAGTGGTTTGCCAGGGGAAGTGAAGAAAAAGAAGATAAAATTGTTTTCCATAGAGTGTAAAAATTGGGTTTTCCCGCTAGTTGGTGCTATCGGTGTCATGATTTTCCCCCGGCTCTTCAACTAGGTAAATGTTTTGCTTTTTGCATCCAAGCATGTCATGTTTATTTTTTTAAAACATCCTCTGTCTCAGAGTAACGTTAATGGGTTTTAGCGTTACAGATATGACCTGGGAAAATCAGCCACTACTTTAAAAAACAACCTCGCGAGGAGAGTCAGGAATCCAGGTAAGACACTGCAGACAAATTAACGTAACAATCAGTTAAACGGTAATCATGGTTTTGACAAGATATGAAATTTGCAGGCATGGACTGGCGAGGGTCAGAATCATGGTCAGAATGCAGGATGCTGTTTATGACAAGTTTGTCTCCACCAAACCTGAACGCTAGTTCATAACTGCCACAGAGCACCTTGAACTGATCGGTTCTGCGTCTGACGTACTTTTTGCGCAATATGCGAGCGATCCAGTCATTTTGAAAACTAAAGGCAATTTTTGTAAATAAAGTACTGCAGATGTGATCATATTCACGGATCTAAACAGATTATAGAGATAATATAGAGAGCTTTCCTCCTGTCTAATTCACAGGGAAACAGAGAGAGAAAATATATTTATTAAGTATAAGGAGTAGACTAACAAATGTGTATTTCAACCATAAATACTCCTCTCTACTACCGCACACACTTTCATGTTTTTTTTCTGCACAGATGCTACTTTTAAGATTTTTACAGACTCCTTTCTGATCCAAAAACTTTCTGCAATGTTGCAGGTACCATTTCAAGATGAAAAAAAAAACATAATCTAAATGTTATGGGTCTGGCGGAATTTTTTTTTTTACTGTGGATGGGTGAAAAATATTAATATAATATTTTTGGTTGACTCCCACTTTCCATTGTGTGGAGAGAGTCTCACTATCTCTCCATCTTTGCGCTGAATGCAGATTATTCTCACTATTTTAGCATCCAGCGCTCCCAGAGAGAGATTTGATATGTCCACCTGAAACAGCAGATTAGCCGCAGGAACCCGTTCTATTACAGGACTCTTATCTGTAAATTAAAGTTGAAGTTTCTCTGCACAGAACGGACAAAAACAGCAAAGATAGCAAAGGTAACGCATTTTATTGTTGGGCACATTCTTCTGGGGCTGATGCGTATAAATTTGCCATCCTTCTGTTATATGTGGTTTTTAAAAAATTTTTTTAATCATTTGAGAAAGAAAACGTAATCCTTTAGTTTTCAACTGTTATTAGTTGAATAAAAATGCGATTTTCAACTCCTGTTTATATCTTTAGTGCTTATTGTGATGAAACGTGGAACAGAATATTAATAGGCTATGAATAGTTAATAATTAAATAATTAAAGTTAATAATAATAGTTAATGTCTGGCTTCAAGATGTGTGGATAAATCCCTACAACTTACTGCACTTTCAGTTCACAGTTGGCACCTTTTTGTTTATATGTATATTGTTTTAATGAAAGAATGCTTTAACATGATAATTGTCATATTCTTATTAGAACACTTAACTAAAAAATATGTTGCCATTAAAAAAGTGACTCAGTTTAATGCACAGAATTCATGCATGTGTTGGCACATGGTCATGCTCTCTGGGCCGTGTTGATATATCAGCCTCAGCCTGTTTTTGCGAGGCTGTGCGGTTTGCGGGGGTTTTAACAAGTGCAAACCACTGATAAATCAGGCCGTTTGTGTCTTTGGGATTTCCTGGGTGTTCCCAGCAGACATTTTTTTTTTGGTGTTGTCAGCTTTGCTCATGTGTTCTTTGTTCTGGAAGTGGTAATTTTTATTTATTTATTTTTTGGGGCAAGTTATTGTACTTTGTGTCTGCAGTGTTTGCTAGGGTTCATTCATATCAGCCCTATTTAGTCCGCTTGAATTTAACTCTAGTTTGTTTGTTCAGAAAGTCCAGTTTTTTTGGGGAGGTGTGAATGTGCATTCGAACTCTGATTCGGACCAAGGTAGCGAATTCTAAGCTGCCTAAAAATGTAGGTCTCTGTTTGATTGAAACAAACTCTGCTGCTGTTCGATTACATATTTGAATGGCAAATGGACCCAGGACTGCATGACAAGCAGGAAGTGAACTATTGTGTGGGGTGTCCTGGTTAAATACAATCTAAACCACCACACATGCTTAATAGATAGATGCTGGATCTTGTACATACCTTGTTCAATGTCTGTATTAGGAGGACATCTGTGCTGTATGTGTCCCTACTCATAGCACACCTCCTCCTATGGAGTCTCAGATGCCTCCTGTAAAAAACAGCTTTCTCCGTAGTCCTCTGTCTCTTCTTTGTTCATCCCAAGTTACTGCAGCAGTATTGATCTGGCACATCTGCCAAACCCAACGGAGCAATCCTTCAAATGGCTACAGTCTGCTGCCACTCCAAGTTTGTTTACATTCAACTGTACTGTCAAGTGTCCCAAGCCGCATGAAGAAGTGCAGAACCACCACAGACAGGGAGGTTAAATTGCTGCAAAAAAAGCTTTGGTTCGTTAAAAAAAACGGCAGTGTGAATGCGAACCGCACCAGCTAAAAATAGCAAAAATGTTGCAGTTTTGGTCCATGGTCGAACAGAGACTACCAGACTATCAGGTGTGAATGCCCCCTTGAAGGCTTTGTTCGATCTTTGCCGTTGCTATGCGCTTTTGGGAAATATCTGATTGAAATGTCTTGGGTGGAAAATCTGCTATGATCCCCTGTGAAGCTTAGTTGTGTTACCCCTATGGGTTTTGTCATATTTGGTTGGAAGTGTTGTAGAGCACATCGACTCGGGAGGTGATCCAAAGCAAGGTTATTTTATTTGTATTAGCACACTTTCAACAAAAGGCAATTCAAGGTGCTTTACATGATTAAAATTAGAAATTAATCACAACAAGACAATAGTCAAGACAATACAACAATGTAAGGACAAGCAGGTACAAACACAGTTTTAATTTAAATGATCTCGCTGAAAAACTCACAGTTCTTCCTTCCACTAACTGATCTTGCTGAAAAAGCTCACCGTTTTTATTCACTAACTACTCTCGCTGAAAAGCTCACAGTTCTTCATTCCAATAACTGGTCTTGCTGATAAAGCTCACAGATCTTAATAAAAATAATAATAAAAAAACACAAGAAAGCATTTACAGTAATCAAGACTATAATTCGAAAATTAAAAACAAGCAAGTAAAAACAGTTACTCATAGGCGAGTCTAAACAGGTAAGCTTTAATTTTAGACTTAAAAGAGTTCAGTGTCTGTGCGGTTTTGCATTATTCTGGTAGTTTGTTCTAGATATGAGGAGCATAGAAACTGAAAGCTGCTTCTCCTTCATTGGTTCTGGGGATCATGAGTAAATTAGAGCTGGAGGACAAGAGTGACCTGGATGGTTTGTACCATGATAGCAGAACTCTAATGTACTCTCTGGTGCTAACCTATTTTAATGATTTATAAACTAATAAAAGCACTTTGAAGTCTATTCTCTGAGCTACAGGGAGCCAGTGTAAAGACTTTTGAACTGGGGTAATGTGTTCTACTTTTCTGGTTCTAGTGAGAACTCGAGCAGCAACATTCTGGATCAGCTGCAGCTGTCTGATTGATTTTTTAGCTAGACCTGTGAAGATACTGTTACAGTAATCAAGGCGGCTAGAGATAAATGCATGGATGAGTTTTTCTAGGTCTCCTTGTGTCATCCGTCCTTTATCATAGAAATGTTCCTCAGGTGATAGAAAGCTGACCTTGTTATTGCCTTTATGTGACCCTGGAGGTTCAGGTCAATCAGACAGCTGCAGCTGATCCAGCACGCTGCTGCTCTTGTTCTCACTAGAACCAAGAAAGTAGAACAGATCAACCCAGTTCTAAAGTCCTTACACTAGCTCCCTGTAGCTCAGAGAATAGACTTCGAAATGCTTTTACTAGTTTAGAAATCATTGAATGGGTTAGCACCAGAGTACATTAGAGATCTGCTATCGCGGTACAAACCATCCAGATCACTCAGGTCCTCCAGCTTTAGTTTACTGATCGTCCCTAGAACCAGAACCAAACATGGGGAAGCAGCTTTCAGTTTCTACGCTCCTCATATCTGGAACAAACTACCGGGAGAAGGCAAAGCTGCAGAGACACTGAACTCTTTTAAATCTAAAATTAAAACTTACCTGTTTAGACCCGCTTATGAGTAACTGTTTTTATTTGCTTGTTTTTAATTGTCACACAAATTATTGTCTTAATTACTATAGCTGCTTTCTTGTGTTAAAAACTGTGAGCTTTCTTCAGCAAGATCAGTTATTGAACTAAAACTGTGTTTTTTTACTCACTTGTCCCTACATTGTTGTATTTGCGTGATTATTTTCTTATTGTAATTGCTCATTTGTATTCTAATCATCAAACTGATTTATGCTGTGAACCAGTCTTAATCACGTAAAGCACCTTGACTTGCCCTGTGTTGAAAGTGTGCTATATAACTAAAATTGCCTGTCCTTGCATTATCACACCTAGATTCTCTGGCCTGGTTGGTAGTTTCTAGTTGGGCTTGTTTAAGCTGATTGCTGATATGTAGTCGATCTTTTTTGGATCCAAAGATCAGTTTTGCTTTTGTTCAGTTGGAGGAAATTATGGGACAACCAGCTGTTAATTTGCTCAATGCATTTGTTAAGGATTTGGATGGGTTCAACATCACCTGGTGACATTGAGATATAAAGCTGAGTGTCGTCAGCATAGTTGTGGTAGCTAACATTATTGGTGGTTATAATCTGGTTTGGTGGGAGCATGTACATGCTAAATAGGAGGGGCCCTAGGATGGAGCCCTGGGGGACCCCGCATGTGATTTCTGTGTTTTGTGAAGAGAAATGGCTAATCGACATAAAGAAATTCCAGTTCGTGAGGTAAGATTTGAACCAGTCTAGTACATGGATAAGTGCAGGTTTCTGGTTGCTTGTCTTTCCACCAGGTTTAGTTGCATAAAACTCCCTCTAGGGCTGGTGGGCAGTATACTGAAAATTTACCGATACCGATTTTTTTTTAATTATTACTCACAGTACCTAGATAAAACGTTAGTTAACTGATTACTATATATACTAATGCATCTGTGCTGAAGCTTCAGAGCTCCCTATGGACTCTCCAGGCAACATGTAAAATAAAGAAAATGGCTGATCCTTTTTTCTCTCATCCGAGGCCTCTCAGACACCATGATTTCCACCACAACGACTGTCACAAACATCATTTTGACCGTGTTGGTCAATTTGGTATCTAAAAAAAGATGAAAAGATGAGTTTTAGGGTGTCTCTCAATGTCATGTCGCTTCACCTACCAATGCATTGCCTGGTAGGTGAAGGTTTCTTGGTCAAAGAAATTGGTTAGATGGAACAGACTTACCTCACAGCCTGCTTTCCTGCTCTGTTTACATATCAAATTCAATTCAAATTCAAAAATACTTTATTGATCCCAGAGGGAAATTAAGTGTTGTTTTAGCTCATTAATAATTCATTTTTCAAGGAGTTGTTATAGACTGTGATGGCTGTGGGGAGAAAGAATTTCCTGTAGCAGTCTATCACCTGTAATAGTAGCATAGTAGCGTAGTAACATTCAGCCAAAGAACTGGAAATGTTTAACCGGCTTTTTTCTTTTAAATCTGAAAGCGAGTTAGCACCTGGTAGCTACCGTAGCTGCAACTAGTAAGGAACTAACCAAGCATATATAACTGGTTTGATTTTTAAAAAAACAACAACAATTTAGATATAAGCCTGATAGCTACAATTAGTTGACTTACATTTAAACTGGACATTTTCCCTCGAAGTAGCTGCTGCTGGCTCCTAATCCGCTATCATTTTGAAAATACTGCACTGTATTCTGGGGAATTTTTGACCTATGAAAGGATTTAAGATAGCTCCCCTGTATCTTTGGTCAGTTATCTAAACGACAGACAAACGGAGGACAGATGCCTTGGTAGCACATGATCGTTGGAACACGCCTTAGCGGTCCCTGATGTCGTATCTCCTAGGCATCCGGGGTGGGACCAAGGCATTAAGGCGAAGTTCCTTGGCATTGGGAAACGGCCTTAGTTTAGCTGTGTTCATACCTCTTTAAGAAATTAACGTTGCCTTGATCACGTGACTACGTACAGTCACGTGAATTAATCTGATCCAGATGGGAGCAGCACTTTCGACGCAGCAGCTTTGTCACTATATTGTGTTTAGACTCTTCTAGCGACAGTTTTTCAACATATACAGTGACTTTTTATAGTGTTAATGGACACTTTGAGACTCTAACGTGGAGTATGAATGATTGTTACTGCTTTTTATTCAGCAACTGAGCTATGGTCAAACCAGAGTGTTTCATGCTGCATCTCGGCCAGCCCAGGTCCTGCTGAGTCGAAGCAGATATTAACCCCGCTGAGCCCAGAATGTTGATATACCGCTTGAAGCCACCGCTGCCTGATTTTACCTGTGCTCCAATGTAAATGCAAAATATTTTCTGTCTAAAACAAACAACTGCACACTAAAATCACCAATTTCACTCACAACCTTCATCACTTCCTCACCTCATCTGGTCTGTCTGTAAGATCACTTCTTTGAGTCTAAACTGTTGGGGCATTGTTGTTGTCATTTTTCTCGTCCACTTACTGTTGTCAAGGTGAACTGCTCGGTGTTCTGCAATATTGATTTTAGGTCATATCGCCCAGCCCTAACTCACACCATCTCTACATGAAGAGTAGGGTTGAGATTGCTAGTTAATTAGCTAGTTAGTTAAACTACAGCTGATTAAATAGAGAAAACTGTTAGCTAGTTTAATTGATTCTGGTAAGACTGAACCAAATGGGGACTCTGCGCTATGTTTTGGGTAATTTGAGACTGCTGCCCAGGTTGAAAAAAATAGGACAGATCTGGTTATGTTGATGCCTGCATACTTACCAACAATTGATGAACCACATTAGTCTCTCAAACTTCTTCCACTGTATCTTGGTCCGGTTTTGATACCAACACACTTTAAGTTCAGTTGAAAGAGTTAACCATGTAGGACTGCCATTAAAATCTTTTAAATTTGACACTCTGCTCTCTTATTTTTGACTTGCTCTCGGCGTATATTGACTTGACTTGGACTGGAAGATGTCCAGTGTCAGTCAAGTCATGACTCAAAAGACCTATTTGGGACTTGGACTTGACCAGTAGGTCGTTGTAATTTGGACCAACCCTATGTGACTTGGAATTGCGCTTTGACTCGAATACTAAGTGTGACTTGGACTCCAGAGATGTTAACTTGACTAAAACACTGGTAGGAAGATATAAAGTAAGACCAGGGGTTGTGTTAACAAAATATTTTCCTTATTTTACTGTTTTTTTAGGACAGTGACAGAAAAATCTGAAGGCTTTTGGTCATTTTTACAAATATGTATTAACACCTCTGAGCACTTGGTGCAAATGGGCAGATTTTTGTAACTCTATGAACATAGTCCAAATAAATAGAATCCAGGCATTATCTATACCGATAATAATAGATAATAATAATACTAGATAATAATATAATAATATATAATATAATAATAGTAGACAATGGATGGAGATAATCGTTTAATTTTCTTTTTTATATGAATTTTTTTGGTCAGGTTATGTGTATTGAATATTATTTAAAATGAAAAAAACTAATACGATTGAATATATTTTAACTTATCAAACGACTAGCAGTGAGCCTCACCAGTTACTTCTAGATAGGGTTTTTTTGTTTAGATTAAGCAAGAACTCTGTTTCAGTCATCTTCCAGTTTATCCTCCTCTTAGGTTCATATTTGCTTCTATTGTTAAACTACACTAGTATATCTGGTAAATCTAGAGTATTTTACGAGCTCTATGTTTTGAGATACAAATTATCCTCCCAGAATTGAACGTTGACCAATTTTATGTTTGACTGGAGCAGATAGACTGCTGTTGTGGCTTTTATACCATAACCTCTCTGAAACAATCTGAAATTAATCCACTCATTTGACTGTTTTCATCACATCCTGGACTCTGCTGTTTTGCTGGGCCCAATTATATGTTCCCAGTTCACAGCAGAACTTCTGTTTGAAGAGGAGCCACTCAGCATTAGGGGATTTTACATTAATGGGCTATGTTTCAGTGGAATCTATATTTAAAACACACCTTGTGCTGTTCATTTGATCTGATAGCACTGTAGTTACATGAGCCTTAGACACCTCTAACGTCATTTCCACCTGAGGCTATGTTAGGCTATATAAATAGAACGTCCTATATGCTTGTTGAAGTGGTCTATGATTGTGTTTGTGAACAGGAGGAGAGTGGAGACTGAAGTATGAGCGAGCCATAAGGGAGATCGAGTTCACCAAGAAAAGGCTTCAGCAGGAGTTTGATGACAAGCTAGAGGTTGAACAGCAGAACAAACGGCAGCTGGAGAGAAGGGTGAGTGGACTCCCAAGCATCCTGCCCAAAGACACCCACACCTTACACACGCTGTTGCTTGTGGAAGAATACTAGACATTAAGGTCATCAACAATCCGGCCAAACCGCACAGCATCGAAAAAAGTAGGCTCTGGGTGATCTATCAACACTGCACAGAGCGCATTGCGCCAGTAAATCCCACGGCAAGCCATTTAGAGCTTTTGCCCTTGATGACTATGCAATATAGGCGTTTTTGTAAGAAGACGCAAATTATTGGGAGGAGAATAGGCAAATAAGTAGGCGTTCCAGGCGCACTGTGACTTACTAAGCATAAAAAAATTTGCGCCGGCTATTTTAGCTTCTATTTTTAGCACATCTGAAAAGCATGTCTTAATTTTGTGCTACCACATTCAACATGAGTTTATTATTTACAAATAAAAAATGTCATTCACACACATTATAAACTAAGAGTAATTAACACTCTAATGGCCATAAACCTGAGAGTTATGTAAATATTTACCCGTTTTCGCCCAAAAGACGCATCATAACTCACTGTGCTCCCATCATGTCTCCACCTGGTAAAGATGGGCTGAGCGCACATGATCCTAGTGGATCCTCATTAGTTTCTCATGTAGTGGTTAACCTTCCTGGAGTCCAATTAATAAAATGTAGTAATCATTTACAATACCACAATGATAATTGCCATTATATATTTAATTTTAAAAACAAAATTCAGACATTTTAATCAGTCTAATCCTGCAATACGATGTGTGCATGCATGGAGAACAACACATGTACACAGCATCGATTACATATATTACTGACAAACGAAAAACAGAATTCACAGCATTTTAGCCAAATTCTTGCGTCAAAGACGCATCATTGATCCATGCACATTATTCCTCCTCTCTCTAGCCATGGTGCAGCTCACATTAGCGGCCGCAAACTCCTCATTTGAATACTGCTGCTTGCGCCGGCTAAGAATTGCTCACGCATTCTTAGTAAATCACCCGCAAATTAAGGACAACCCAGCCGCTCAACATTTTAGCGCTGCACGCAATTTTGCGGTCATTATCAGGAATCTTGATAAATCAGCCCCTAAATGTTAAATGACCTGGACTAGTCAGAGGATTCAAACGCACTTAATAGCGAGTCCCTAACCTTGTTTTTCACTACTGACCAGTTTAATAATACACAATATATTCACAAACTAACCCTTAAAGTGTACCAGATAAATGTAACAGTATAACAAGAGATGACTGACATAAAACCTATTATACTGGATGAAAATCTGAAGTGTGCATGTTTAAACGTTCCTAAGGTTGGTGAAAATAAAAGCTGTGTATTTTTTGTTTTGTTTTTTTTTGCAGATCAGTGACCTGCAGGCTGATAATGAAGAGTCTCAGCGAAACATTCACCAGTTAAAGAAAAAGAATCAGCGACTGATAGCTGAGCTGCAGGATATTAAGCTTCACCTAGAGAGCCAACAAAGCCGGAACCATGACCTGGAGAAAAAACAGAGGAGGTCTGTACTCACATTCATACTTTGACTCTACACTGTTTGTCTGTTCATAAACATGCAATAACAGGTTACTACAAAGTGGGCCAGGTCAGCTGCAGTTCCTGAGCTCTTACACATTATTCATAGCATCCTTCTCTTACTTATGCTCTTGACTTCCTTCTTGCCTTTTGTCACTGAACTTTTTAAGTGTTGCCACATAGATAGTATGTAGAATGTTTTTTGTTAATTACTCGACAGGTTTGACTGGAATTTTTGTTAAATTCTTCCTCAAAAATGTTGTTTAGCTGATAACAGTTGTACTTCCTTTGCTCTGATTCTGTTACCAAGTGGCTGTTTCTGTGCAGATTCGACAGTGAGCTGAGTGCAGCCCAGGACGAGGTGCAGAGAGAGAGGAGCCTGAGGGAGAAACTAGCTCGGGAGAAGGACATGCAGAGTGGAGAGGCCTTCAGCCTCAGACAGCAGTTGGAGGTGTGTGTCCCCGTGTCACTTATCTTTCAGAGGGATTATTTGCTGATGTTAATGTGTGCAGGATAAACTTTTGCCAAACACCAATGTTTGATGCGAACACAATGATTGATTAGGTATTTTTCCTGATAGTGTCTCTGTTCTTTGTTTTAAATACAGAAATGGTACCAGACAGTTTATTTATCCAGATTTTAACAGATGGGTTACTTTAGAGGTGTTGACTGAAGAATAGTTTCACTAGAGTCCACATCTTATCAAGTCACAATCCTCCTCACAATATCATTGTGTAAAATATTGCAATCTAAAAGTCCTGTTTGGATGCAATATTTTTAGGATATAATATATTATATTTTTTTATTCATATTTCACCAGTCGGAAGGACTCTTTTGTAAGCAGGTAAATGGCCTGAGTTTTTATGGCTCTTTTTTAGTTAGAGGACCACAAAGTGCTCTACACTTCATTCACCCATGCACACATTCATATGCTGATGGTAAGATACTTTGTAGCTACAGCTGGGGCACACTGACAGAAGCGGGATTTTCTTTAGTGAGATGCTACAGCTCATGGAGACTGCCAGTGACATCGAGCAATCTTGAAAAAGAAAACTGCTTGGTAAATTAGAGTCAATCATGATTCATATTAGTATGAATATTTTCAGTAACTGTGTTGCAATTAAATACCCTCAAATTGTGCAGCTAAAGGTTTCAGCAGTTATAGAGAACATTTGTTTTAGACTTTTAAGACTCTAAATTAAACGTCTCTTTAACATCTTCAACTTCTCGTCACGTTGTTAGATTGTATTAAATAAAAGCCTGTGCAGGTTCTAGGAGCATACATAATGTTCTGCAGCTGGAAGATGGGAAAATCCTCTAACCACTTCTATTATGACTTTTGTCCCCCAACTTATTACGTTCAATATATTGTAGATTCTTCTGCTAAAGTTTACTGGACTTTATCCCCAAGATCAATGATTATGTGTTGCATTCTTAAGCTTAGAACGGAATATTTTTAATAATGTATACTATTCTGAGCCGTTTACCTTGGGAGTAAAAGAAAAACTGGTGAACAACTTCTAAAATACAAATAGGAAAATGCAGTTCATACACTGCAGTGCTGCAAGGTTGATGATTTAATACAGTCCAAAACCCTAACTGTTAGGCAAATTGGTTTCCCTGAAGTCCATGATGTGTGTGCTTGCATGTTTGACTGCATTGTCTGTTGCCCTGTATTAAGCTGGTGATCTGCTGACGGTTTACCCGGCATGCCACACCAAGAGAACTAGAAACTGGCACTGGTCTCTTGTTACCCTGCCACGATTAAGCAGGTATAGACAATAGATTGACGTTTCCGGACATTAATTAGACCCGTGCATTGAGTTGACATTCATATATTTTAGTTTTTATCTTTTACTTTACTTTTTACTTTATGTGTCATTATAGCAAAAGCCAGCTCCATGTTGGGATGCTTAATGCTCTAAGGAGGTTTGTGTCTGCAACACACAGTCTGCCTTCCTGCTTCACTGGGAGCAAATTTGCTCAAGCTTCCTGTGTTACATTTAAGTTTCACTTCCTCTTTCTTTCTCACTCAGTGTTTGCCATGGTCTTACCGGGTGCATGTGTCTTGTAGGACAAGGACCTCGAATTGCGTACAGTTAACCTGAAGCTTGACCAGGTTGAAGCAGAACTGCAAGATCTCAACTCTCAGGAATCCAAGGATGAAGCTTCACTTGCTAAGGTCTGGGATTTGCCAATAAGCAGAGTCAGATTGCTTAGTCTTTGTTTGGGTAGTTGCACTGCTTTTAACTGTGACAATGCATGTGATTTAGATGAAGAAACAGCTTCGTGACATGGAAGCCAAGATCAAGGACCAGGAGGAGGAGCTGGATGAGCAAGCCGGCACCATCCAGATGTTGGAGCAGGTATAGACTTCGCATTTGTTTAATTGGTCAAAAGGACAAACAAATATACATATTTTGTATGTCACACACTTGCTAACACACTCATGCAAATGAAACACTATCTAATGATATAAAGAAACTTTTTGACTCTTGCAAACAAACTGGTTTTCTTCTTCTGTATTGAAATGTGATATTGGATATGTATGGGTTTGCTTCATTGCTGTACACCAAAGTAACTCTAAGGTAACCTGCTGATTGGCTGAATTTTTTTCTTCAGGAATTTTCAGCTGTCCTCATGAACTATATAATAACCAATTACCTATTCAAAACCAGAATATTAGCAATAACCAGGTCACCCACGGCCATGTAGCACCGGCAAAACCTGAATATGCTCATATTTGGGTTTTTAAAAACCCAAATATGATCCCTGGGGTACCCATTTTCTGACCCAAATATTTGCTCATATAAATAGGTATTGGCAGTGTTGGGGAGAATACGTTGTAAATGTATTTAGTTACAGAATACTGAATACCTGCTTTAAAATGTATTTTGTAACATATTCTGTTACTTTGCTGAATCCTGGTACTGTATTCTAAATACTTCCCCTTAAAAACACCATTTAAGTCCATTAAACTTCACAAAATGCGCTGGTAGCTACTCCTGTTGGAAAACAGAGGGCATATTAATGCTAAACATTATGTACTGACTGGGAAAAAAATAACAACATCTAATTATTTTTTGCCCAACACTGCTACCTTTCAGTGACCAAAAACCAAACAAACAAATAAACAAACAAACTGTTTTTTAGCAGGAATACCTCTTTAAATTTTATTACATTTTATATTTAGTCATTTGAAATTAAGTTTAGCTGTGTTGCAGCCACAGCCAATTAGGCTATTTGCAACTTTCTATTATAAACATGCAAAGTATTGTAAACTGAAATTCATTGCACTCCAATTAGATAGCTTTTATCCTTGTAGCCATAATTTACGGGAAACCCATCATAACAACATATAATTAGGCTAACTTCATGTCAGATAGAACCAACACCGTAACTAAGAAAAATGGCCTAACACGATATAGGCCCTGACAAATAATGAAAAAAACAACAAAACAAAACAAGACAGACACAGTCTATAAAAATAGCTTACTTTAAGGTGTTTCTTCAGATTAAATGTTGAGTCTTTAGAAGCCAGTGTTGGAAAAGTTCACTTTTTATATGAACTAGTTCAAAGTTCAGTTCACACATTTTAAAATGAAGTAGTTCAGTTCAACATAAAATTTTTTAACTAAGTTCACAGGTTGAAAAATGCTATTCATCCATTCAGTCCACACTTGTACCCAGCGGCAGCTTTTACCCCATACAGTATATTCTCAAAAAAAAGCTTTTTATTTTTATTTTTTGAGGAATTATTAAACAATCTTTGGTAGTAAATATGATGGCATAGGAAACTAAAGCTGCACCTCATAGTGCAATATTCAAAGTGAAAAACAATTAAGCATGAACTTTAGTCAGTTTTCAATTTCTCTAAATATTTTTCTAACTTGTTTGCCCGAAGAACAATTCTAGAACTTAAGTTATAAAGTACAACAATTAGCCCAAATAAATAAGTAAGTTAACAAACTGGGCAGGTCTCCGACAATATAGGCTACTGTAATGTCAGGTTATCCAGCTGCGGCTGGGAGATGAAGACAGCAGAGCTACTGCTACTGTAAATGGTACATGGACTGAACTTATGTAGCGCTTTTCTAGTCATACTGACCACTCAAAGCGCTTTACATTGAAGCCCCATTCATCCATTCACACTCACATTCATACACCGATAGCCATCATAGCTCGGTAGGACGAGTGTAATTGCAAGTCAATTACACTACCACTGAGCCATCTGTACCACGTTATCTGGTTTTGAGTTGTAGAGGATTTTGTTTTGTTTTTGTACATCGTTGCAGCGTCTTAATTTTTTTTGTGACTTGCACATACTTTGAAAGGCTGGCCAGCCGGATGCTTTATGTTTCGAGTTTGCTGGTGATGTTGATGTGCAGCGTATATAGCTTCTTGAGACCCACCAGCAAAGTTTACACAAAAATGTAAGAATTTTCCCACTTGGAACATCACAATCTTTTGTGGTATAATATTTTATAATATATTATAATATTTTGTGGTATAATATAATATTTTAGGTGATCATAAGAAGATGCCGCTTCATTCATTGATGCCAAATTACCGCTGCTCCAGCAGTCACTGGAGTTTTCCTAGCATACTTCGCAGTTTGACACCAGAAGCACAGCCCCATTGAAGAAGCATAAGCGGTGCGACTCGATGACTAGTGTTGCCAGATTTGATCTTTTCCCTATTTTAACCACCATGGCTTTAGTCAGGCTTTTGTCAGGAATGCTTGAGTGAAATCTGGCATCACTTGAAAAAAAATGAACTGTGACAGAGCGCCGTTCACAAACTTCAGAATAAGTGCATTCATAATAACCTTCATCAGACCAAAAGTGAGCGTATTTAGTGGAAAACACACAAGTATTCCAATGGTATTACGAAAGTAACTGTATTCTAAATACCATGTTTAAAATTAGTAACTGTAATGGAATACAACTACTCATAGTGTTCTAAATGCGTAACCCCGGTACATATATTCCGTTATTCCCAAACACTGCTTATCGACATATCCCCATCAAAAGAACATTGATTTGTGTTCTGTACATATTCCATTTGCAAGGAATCTTGGTCTTTTGAGTAGAGGAACTTCTTGTATGCGCAAGAAGTCTAGCCTACAAATTCCATGTATACAGGAGTAACTCTCTCTGCTCACGCATGTAAACGGGTTATTCCATGTTTCAGAAACCCAAATAGTGACCTTAACCCGACCATAACCCGAATATTGGCTGCATGTAAAAGTAGTCACTGTGTATAAATACTGATCTGTGTTTCAGGCCAAACTGCGTCTGGAGATGGAGATGGAACGTTTGCGTCAGACACATTTTAAGGAGATCGAAAGCAAGGATGACGAGGTGGAGGAGATCAGGCAGTCGTGCAGTAAGAAGGTCAGGAGGATTAGTGTGTTTCTTTTTAACAGCAAAATTTCATGTCTGAGAGGAGTGCAAAACTGCTCATCATGGCAAGAGGTTTTTCAGTGTCTAAAGACACTGAAAGAGGATCAGGAATAGCACACCTTGGCAGGGACAAGTCAAAAATGCCTTACATTTGAAACAAAAAGTTAATTTCACATTGCATTTTTACATCATTGTTGTTTTTCTGGCCTTTAATTTTCAGACCTTTTCTGCTTTTACACAAGATACACATTGTACCTAGATCTTTGCATAAGGTGTTGCGTTAAATTAATATTTTCTGTATTTTACTTTTTTTAACGATGATGGAAAAATCTTAAGGCTGTCCATCATTTTGACAGACTAGTATTCACACTTCTGACCTCATATGCAAATGTGCAGACATTTTCAACTTTACGCATGTAGTACAGGTAACTAAATCAATAAAAGATTCAAATTCGAGTATTTGAGGTTCATCTTAGGCCTGGAAACCGTACTCCATGCATCCAGCTAACCACAAAAAGTCACTGCGGCTTTTTGGAGCACGTCACTCCTAGAAGCCTGGGGTCATGCCAAGCATCGATGCATGCTCCTGGAGTTTTTCCTTCTGAAGCGTTAACTTGAGAGTCAGGAAATGTTTTGTTCAGTTCACTTCAGTTAAAAAATACATTATTTATCCCAGAGGTAATTTAAGGGGTGTTGTAGCTTGTACTAATTAATTATTCAAGGAATTGTTGTAGATCAGGATGACTGTGGGTAGGAAGGATTCCTTGTAGTGTTCTGTGTTGCAAAAAAACTAAAAAGACCTCCAAATGAAGACACTGTTGTTGTAGGATAGTCACGTGAAAAGGATGTTCCAGGCTGTCCATAGTTTTCTTGATTTTATGAAGAAACCTTCTTTGCATCATCAAATCTAGGGGATACACAGTTGTCCCCAGAATGGAGTCATCCTTCTTCATCAGATTGTTGCTGCATGATCATCTATTTCTGCAGATGACAGAGCTTTGACTTGTACTGGAGGTCTGAGGTGTACATAGTGAAAAGGAATGTTGAGAGTTTAATCCCCGTGGTGCCCCCTGTGCTGCTGACCACTTGGTTTGACACACAATCGTTCCGTCTCACAAACAGTAGTCTGTTTGTGAGACGGAACGATTGTGTGTCAAACCAAGTGGTTTGACCAACCTCACAAACAGTAGTCTGTTTGTGAGGTAGTCATTGATCCATGCAATTATTAAGGCCTCCACCTGTGTCTTCCAGAGTTTCTGACAAAGCAAAATCATATTGAATTGTGTTAAATGCAGTGGAGAAATCTAAGACCATGGTCCATTGCTGCCTGCTTTGTCCAGATTTCGGTGGGTTGGTTGAAGCAGGTGGATGACGGCATCTTCAATTCCAACTCCATAAGAAAAACGATAAGAAAACTGGAATTCTCAATATGCTCTAGTTTGCTTGCTCAGGTAGGCCAACAGGTGCTTCTCGAGGACCTTTCTGATGTGTGATGCAACAGGGAATGACTGATGGGTGAGCTTTCTTTGGAACTGGAACAAGGGAGGGTATTCCCACAACACTGAAACCTTCTTTAGGGTGAGCTAAGGTTGATGCTGGCTGGAAGGAGGCAAACTAAACTCATAAAAGACAGTGTGTAACGAACATGGAACTAAGAGGCATGGAGAGAGACTGAGGCAAACATTAAAATTCAGCGTAGTATGGAAGCGAGAAGGGACATTGTATCGAGGGAGTGGTGGAAATGGCAAAGAAGTCTGAAAAGGTAATCAGAGGTGAATGATGGCAGGTGGGAGAGGTAAATGGGAAGATGAGGATGAGCTGGTAAAGGGAGCATATTGGCAAGCGTAGGAGGGGAGAAAACAATAGAAGGAGCAGAGAAGAAGTAAGCTGAAGATAATACAGAAAACATTTGAAATTAATAAACAATAACTTAAGAATCGAATCTTAAGTGAATAAAGAACTAATAAGAAACTTGGTTAAGGAAAAGAATAACTATGGTCAAGAAAAAATAAACAGAGATGACTAAATTGCAAACATAGAAGAAAAATCAAAACCCAAATAACACCAGATCCTGTAATGATATTACAGTCAATCATTCAGCACTGTGGCAAAAAGTAGCCAAACTGAGATCACCACAGGGCACTTTTATTAACACAAGAGAGTTCCATACTCACCACACATTTTCAAACTTTTCAAACAAGATGCAAAATAAGATTCAGTGTCAGAAGAAGACACTTATCAGTGGCATCTAAACAATAAAGCCCTAACAGGACATTGAAAAGACAGTCAGACATGAATTAACCTATTTTTATGTTTGTGTTTGTGTAGCTAAAGCAAATAGAAGTCCAGCTTGAAGAAGAGTATGATGAAAAGCAGAAGGTGCTAAAGGAGAAGAGAGAGCTGGAGGCAAAGCTTCTATCAGCACAGAGCAAGGTATGGTCACTTTCTGCTGATGAGCGTCTAGTCAGGACTTACAGGCTTAATGTTTTTGGACCCAAACTGTTGAAACACTGAACACGGACAGTAGCACTGTGAAAGTTAGGGCTGAGGTGAAGACAGTTTATCCTGGTTTAAGGTTCTCCTTTACACTTAATATTGTTCTTGCTGGCTGCACTTTGACTTTTGAGATCTTCATATGATCTCACATCATAAGCACCTACACAGAATTATGTTAATATCCCCTTACCTTAATCTATCCCAATGACAGCTAATAACAATGTAGGGGCCGCTCCATGTATAAACACGAAGAATGTTAACGGAATTAAATTACAGATTTGTTTATGTACCAACAAGGAAGAGTATCCTGATTAGGACTGTTTACCCAGGTAACAAATTGTGACATAGAGACTGAGAAACGGCTGAAGAAGGACTTAAAGAGGACCAAGGCCCTGCTGGCTGATGCCCAGATCATGTTGGACCACATAAAGAACAATGCACCCAGCAAGAGAGAAATTGCCCAGCTGAAAAATCAGGTACAGAAACACATCTACACACAAAACAAAAGTTTTTTAGAATAACCCAATTACAAGGACTTCAAGTTATCAGAAAAAAAACACGATTACAGCCTATAAATGGCTGGGGACTTGAAAGTTAGAACTAGGTAACAATTCAAATTTGAATAACCAATTCGATTCCAAATCTGAAAATGTTGAATTAGTTATGATGACTGATACATGTTTGGAACAGCTTTGAAAACACCTCTGCTACGCTAACAGTATTGCTAGTGTCCGATGCCATTTATTTATTTGTTTGCATCTAGTGTACATGCCTGAAATCAATTACATGAAAGTGTTTAAGTTCACCAGGGGAAACTTTATTAACCCTGTAACAGCTAAACCTCAAAATGCCCATCTGGACTTTTTTGTCCCCTACTTTGGCTGTGAAAAGGTCAAACAACCTTGAATGGTTTAATCTATCTTTGGATATATGAGTCGATCTTTGGGTCTTTTTTATAAGAATCTATTTAGAATCAGAGAATAAATGTGTTTTTTTTCCAACACAGTACTATTAAAGATGCATCTTCAGCTTGCATATCTATCCAAAGGAATCATCTGGTCCGTGGTTTATATAAGTAAAGCTTGGATCAACAGCTGCTGAAGCAGCTGGAAATGTCAAAACTCTATTTCTTACCTAAATTTCAAAGTTGGATTTAATATGAAACTCTGAATTTTTTCTCTGTTGCAGCTGGAGGAGTCTGAGTTTACCTGTGCAGCTGCAGTTAAAGCTCGAAAATCTATGGAGGTGGAGATTGAAGACCTGCATGTTCAGATGGAGGAGATGTCTAAAGCCAAACAGATGGTTTGTGCACTCTCCAGTTTCACAAGCAATACTTCATTGAGGGTTGAGCAGTATAGAAACAACTTGTGGTGTTTTAATCAGGTATATGAGCTGCAGTGCCACTGAGAATGAGTTAATCCTCTCTGTTGGCAGGGTTGTAACTTTAGCAAAAGCCTGGTGCAGGTCTACAGTTTTGTTTCTTGTGTCCTCTTTTGCCTTAGCCATAGAGGAAACAGGTGGGGGACAGAGCAGTCTCTTACAAAAGAATTTACAGGTTGTGAGAGCCAGAAATCTTTTTTTGTTTGTAGGTGACCAAATACTTTTTCCACCATAACTTTCAAATCAATTCTTAAAAATTAAACCACGTGATTTTCATGATTTCTTTTCTCATTTTTATCTCATTGTTGAGATATACTTATGATGAAAGTTACATGACTCTCTCAGTTTTTTAAGTGGGAGAACTTGCAGAAATGGTGGCTCACTAAAATGCTTTTTTGCACAGCTGTATATACGGAATTCCAGAGTAATTTCAGGCTAATCATGCAGGGATATTCAAGGTCATCTAAATGTATTCTGATTCTACTCTAGTTCTCAAACAGTGCAGCCAAGCTCAGCCTATTATGCAGATTTTAAAAAATCTATCCCTAACATCCTTCATATTGATCAGTTTTCTGTTTTCTGTTAATAAGTTGGAAGAACAGCTTAGCCGTCTTCAGAGAGAGAAGAATGACCTGCAGTCCAGGATGGAGGAGGATCAGGAGGACATGAACGAGCTGATGAAAAAACACAAGTCGGCTGTGGCTCAGGTATCAGTTGGATGAAAAATTTGTGAAATACGGATTTCTATGCAGACCAGTGGATAGAATTTTAAAATATTAGGGAATATGGAGGTATGATGTATTTTTCTGGTGCTGGAAAAACTACTTAAATTAATATCATGGGTGTGTAAAGTGAACCAAGTGTATGTCTGTGGGTTTTTGTCCTACTATAAAACTTACATTTGACAAAGTTAATGTTGAAATAAATTCTAGTGAGTTCTAAAATTTTTAGTATACCTTGTACAATAAGAATTTGGACAGTTCCACTACGTTGGCTATGCTCATGAAACACTTGCCTTGTGTTTTAATTGGCATATCCCAGTGCATTTGTTTTAAATGCATTTCCTTTACAAATATCGCACCAATAATTTCCAGTTGTGAAGACTTATTGCAAAAGTGTTGTGACTGTAAAAACAATAATGGACCAAACAAAATTTTATTATTTTCTTGTGCTAACTAACGTTTTAAAAAGTCTGTTTTTAATGTAGCATTTTACTATGTAATTAATAGTGAATAGAAAAAAATGAATGTTAAAATGGTAAATCTCCTGAACATGTGTAGGGCTTTCTTTGGTCCCTATGGACCTCAAAGCGCTTCACATTACATTTGGTCATTCACCCATTAACGCACGCATTCACACACTGAATTGTTGTTCAGTTTTCAATAAAACCAAAAGCAGCAAATGTTTGATGTCAACTATTGCCAGACTTTTCTCATTGTTCCTCTGTGCTGTGATTTCAGTTGGCTCAGAACTTGGCTCAAATCAATGACCTGCAGTCTCAGTTGGAAGAGGCCCTCAAGGAGAAGCAGGAGGTTCAGGAAAAGGTTAGTTTTAGCATGGGTAAAGGAAAATGATTTAATCTGTCACTCTTTCCAAACATGACTCTTAATGGGCTAGCTAAAAGTCGATGAATTGTCTTCACAAAACATTTCCTTTTATTTATTTTTTTATTTTTCTTACGTGTCCTGTCTAGCAGTTTGCCACTCAGACTTGGTGTCTGAGTACCAAGTACAAGCCCAACAGATTTACTTTCCCAAGCAGAGTATTACATCTTTGCTGTAACACTCCACTTGATGTATATGTATTAAATAATCTTTATTAGTAATTACTGAGGGTTCAATTTCCTGAAGTCATGGACACAAAACCGAGAAAAGAAGGAAGAAAGGAAGAAGGTGAAGCAAAGAAACCGCACTAGCAGAGGCGCGAACTGACGACACAAGACAGGGAGGCAAACAAAGAACACAAGAAAACATCCCAGTCCTCCACCTCTGCTGGATGGCAGAGAAGCGGTAAAACAAAACAAACAAAAACAACAAACTGAACAGAACCACACCAATAGTTCAGATCCAGTAATAAAAATAAAGAATTATACATTCACTACACACAAGCATGGATTAATAAACACAATACTAATGTTTCTGTTAAGCTCCTGGTAAAAGCTAACTAATGATGATAACCTCAGCTCAAGATATGTCCGTCCTCACCAATGTCCCACACCTATATGTGTGTGTGCGAGCATGCAGGTGTGAATAAGGTTTCCCCATGCAAGTGATTGATAGCTGGTGTAAGGAACCGTCAATCCGTCCTACAGGAATCGACACAGACATGAAGGAGGCAGGAGCCGCATGCATCCAGAGTCCCACAGAGCGCAGGAGCCGCAGGCGGACCAGCGCAGGACCGATCACCCACCAAGAGAGGAACAGATGGAAGCCCCAGGGGAACACCAACTAGCCGCAACGCTGGGGCCCCGAGAGATCGCAGGGAAGAGCCCACGGGCTCCGCCGGAAACCGGCTACCGGCCAGGGCGGGCCCGGAACAGGACCCGGAGGCCACGGGGATCAGGGGCACCCCGCCCCCCAGCAGGGCCCCGACCAGGGACCCGCCGAAAGGGGTCCCCTGCCGCCACCGCCGGGCAGGAGGCGCCTGCAGCCGATCGACGGACAATACACGCCGCCGCCACCCCGGACCACCACCAACAACCCCCCCCCCACACACACACACACACACACACACACCCATACGCCAGGGAGCAACAGTAAAGCCACAGCGGATGTACGCCCTCCCCAGGCCGCGCCCAGCCAACATATGGACATCCAGATCTACCAGCTCCCGGGTCCAGATCCCGCCCCATGCAGAGGGCCAAGATCTGTGCCCCAGTTAATACCGGACAGCCCCCCCCAGATGAACTGACCAGGCAGTAGAACTAATGGAACTGGCCGGAGCTTGGGCGCCGGGCACGGTCCCCACCGATCCACCGGACGGCACCAACCTACTTACAACCCCGGCACCCCCATAAGAGGTGCCCCAGTCAATCCAAGGAGGATGGCGGCCCGAAACAGCGGCCGCCCGAAATGCATTCAGCGATGCATGGCAACTCTTGCTCTTTTGTGTTTGTATTATTCTGGTAGGCTTAGAGCATCACACAAATAGTAAACAAATGCGGATTGAGTAAAAGCAAAATATTCACAACGAACGAAGAAATGGACGTCAACAACGCTGCAGCACAGTAGATTTCGACTTTGCCACATTCTTCATCTCTTTTTACTGTGTCGTATTGGTGTTATGATTCCCCTTACCATGGTCTCATCACTTCCAAAAGGGGAAGTGCCCATTGGTCTCCTTTATAAAGCTTGCTTATGCATACAGAATCTGATAATTGCATAAGTTTGTTTTTTATGTCTGTGATTTCTAGAAAAAAAACGTGACAGAAAATTGTGTACAACTTTAGGGACACTAAGAACCTTACTTGTAAACCATGATCTCTCATGCAGATATAGTAGAAAAAGAAAGATGGACCATGCCAGAACTTTGACAGCAAACGCATCTCTCAATTGCAAGAAAGTAAATAACATCCTCTGCTCTGAATTAAAATGAATCAGAAATATTGTCAAGCTGAAAGTAAACATCATTGATACAAGAGAAGTGTTCAATCAGCCCAAACTCCTTATTTTGTATAATACACAAGTCGGTTGAATCCCAGTTGATAAGAAGAGATTTTCCCAATAGTCGCCCGTGCTGCATTCAAGTATAGCTCGGTGACGAGGCTGTCGAAATATAAAAAGTTATTTAAGCAAGTTTTATTCTCAAATATTGGCCAGGAATAATTTAACATTTCTAAAAGTTAACACTGACTGCTTTCAAGTGGTTGATGTTTTCTACTCTGTGTCTGCTTGTACTGTTTTATTTATTTTAAATGCAGGAAATATTTTGTTTTTTATTGCTGATCAAAGTAAAAACAGTCACATTTGTATTTATTTTTCTTGATTTAAGTGCACTTAAAACGTGCCAAACAGTGAATTTAAAACTCCAAATATTACTTAACTGTGACTTATGTGTACCGTTAAAATCTTAATGCTTACACATAAATCCTTGGATTTTCCTGACTCTAATTATGCCTTCTAAACTAAATGAATTTCATAGCGTGTATTGTAGGGTGTATTGGGATAAAACATCAGCTTCACTCATTTTTAAGGAAAGTCTCTGATTTAAAGCAGTAAACTTCATATTATTTGAACCAATACACACGTCTCTGTTATACCACCACTGATATGTGTATTTTGTGACTCAGATGCAAGTCCTCCAGAGCCAACTGGATTTCCAGGAGCAGTCCATGGTTGAGAAATCCCTTGCTAATCGTCAGGAGGCCAAGATTCGAGAACTGGAGACCAAGATGGAGTTTGAAAAAACACAGGTCAAACGACTGGATGTAAGTAAACACAGTTGGACCTGATCTGCTGACTTAAACAGAAAAAAAGCAGTAATCAGTATGTACTTACACACTTTACTGCAGAGGTCTTCTTTGTCTAGTCCTCTTGGTCTTACTTAACTCCTAGTGACTTCCTGTTCTTCTTACTTTCAGACTTTGTCTGAAGGCAGGACAAAGATCACCTTCAGCTCCCTCAGAAAGATTAATAGATGTGGGAACATTTCCACAGCTAAAATAACCCCTTGCTTGCTTACACATTTTCGCTTAGGTTGCAGCCCTACCTGGACTGTCAACGTATTGTGGTGGATGGGTTTTAAGTGTCCCATTGATCCTAGGAGCTAAGTTGTCAAGTTTTTTTTCCCCTTGGTAGTGACAGGACATGACGACAAATGGACTTGGTGTTCCCTTGCCCGAACGTGGGTTAATGTGGCCCCCCTCTGGAGCCAGGCCTGGAGTTGGGGCACGTTGGCAAGTGGCTGGTGGCCAGACTTCCACCAATGGGACCCAGCTGGCCAAAAGGATCCAATCAATGGCATCCTGGAAGCCGCAGATGGGTACCGGCAAGCCAAGCGGAGTGCGACTCAGCTGGTCGCTGAGGCAAAAATCTTGGGCTCTGTAGGAAAATGTCGATGCCATAAGGCTTCAACGTAATTTATGTCCACCATCCAGCGCCTCAGGAGGGGGAAGCAGTGCACCCCCAACACTGTTTACAGTGGAGATGGTGAGTTGCTTACCTTGACTCTGGATGTTCTGGGCCAGTGGACAAAGTACTTTGAAGAACTCCTTAATCCCACCAGCACGCCTTCCAATCTGGAAACTGAGTCTGAGGACTTTGAGCCAGGTTCTTCAATCTCTGGTGCCGAAGTCACCAAGATAGTTAAAAAGTTCCTCTGAGGCATGGCTCCTGGGGTGGGAGAGATTCGCCCGTAGTTCCTTAAGGCTCTGAATTTTGTTGGCTATGTTGGTTAACGCGGCTCTGCAATATTGCAGAGACATCAGAGGCAGCTTCCTCGATTTGGCACTGGTGGTCCCCCTATAAACTCTGGTTTCCCACGCTCTGTCTTGAGCTCTAAATGCCAGAAGCTCCTGGACCTCTGCATTACTCTAGTTTGCCATTTAAGTTGATACTGTTAAAAATGTTAAATGAATTCCCCAATCTTTACTTGCATTTTACATATATACTGTTGTTGTTCATGGCTCAGCACACATTTCACACAACACTTTGACAAAGCACTCTGTTGCCGCAAGACGTGATCATCAATCATAAGAACATTGCTGCTGCAATGTTGCTGTCAAGTTTGCGGAATGCCCCAATATTCCTGCATCGCCTTGCCGACATGGCACATTCATAAGACACACCAGGCTGACAATATTTCTCTAATATACTGGTAGGGTAGGGTCTCATGTCACGTTATGACATTCTGCAACGGCATGTATTTTCCTGATATGGAGTCCTACATTCAGTTCAGGTTTGTTTAGAGTTCTGTACAACTTCCAGACGTCTGGAAACAAAGTTGCCATATATTTTATAATCTTTTGTCTTGCTGTACAGAACCTTGTAGCTCGTCTGAAGGAGAATGTTGAGAAGCTGACAGAAGAACGAGATCAACGCATCAGCAGTGAAAATCGAGAGAAGGAGCAAAATAAGCGTTTACAGAGACAAATCCGGGACATTAAAGAGGAGATGGGTGAACTTGCCAAAAAAGAAGCAGAGGCGAGCCACAAAAAACATGAGCTGGTAAGAATAAAATATACATGAGAGGAACACCTTAAAGTTACCAGTTATCATTCCTGTCAATAAAACTGATCTCTTTAGGTTAAAGTGATCCTCAGCACAAACTTAGAATGAACAGGTTTCTCTTTCACTGATTAATAGGAGATGGATATTGAGAGCCTAGAAGCTGCAAATCAGAGCCTACAGGCAGACCTTAAGCTGGCCTTCAAAAGGATAGGTGACCTGCAGGCAGCCATCGAGGACGAGATGGAGAGTGATGACAATGAAGACCTTATAAACAGGTACAGAACCCATATCCTATAGAAGTGCCTAGGCAGTGGCTCAAGGGAGCTGTTCTGTAGTGTTTTAAATAATTTGTTATTAAAATAAATAAAGTTCTTGGTTTATACACCAAACAAGTCCCTTATTTAACTTCTACACCCATTTTAACACCAGCGTTGTGCCAGATCTGCCTCATAAAGAACTAGTTCTATATTGGTTTCGTATCAGGTCAGCCATGGAACTGATTCATTTTTAAAGTTCAGCACTCATAAAATTTGAAATAAATTATTTTACAGCTCCAACTTGAACCAGTTCTCTCTCATTTATCATATTTTAAACAGCAGCTGTCGTTCTCTGATTTGAAAGCTTTTTCTGTACAGAAAACTAAAACTCTTGACTGTTGATTGCTCCATTAAATTACTTTATCACCATCAAGTCAACTCAGTACTCAAGTACCCGAATAGGGATATGTACTCAAAATGGCCCAATGGTGTCAGATCAAGCACAAACAAAACAACATGCCCTGCTGCTTCCCTGGCGATTCACTTGTTATTTTTGCTGCTCTGTGCGCCTTTTAAAATGATCAGTTGTTTGGTTTACAGGTGTCTGTAGCTGATTACTCAAGACAAGCTATTGGGTTTGAGGACATGGCAGCTCAAAGGAGCGAGCAAAGAGATTACCCAGTCACAAAAAGATCTGATCAAATTACGCTGACATTCCCATAGTGGAAACAGACCTTATATATTTTTACCCTTCGATATGTTGGTAGTATTTGTTTTTTTATTCATTTTAAAAAAATTTGTGGTGTAAATACAAATTTTTCAAAATGACCAATGGCCTTCATAGTTTTCTTTCACTGTAAAAAAAAAAAACTGTCAAAAAAGGAAAATATTCAATTAAGGCAACCACAAAAGAAAGTGAAGCCGAGGGCAGCATAGCAGGGAAGTCTAGATTATTAATATCTCACAAAACTAAATGTGCACACACTGATACTCAGTGCTTGGCTGAAAGGACAATGGTGTGACTCTTTCTCAGTGGAATAATCAATATTTGCCTTTGAAAGCACAGGGGCAGTTACATGTTTATCAGGAAACTGAAGGTTTGTCTCTGCCCTTAGGGGTGTTGGGGGGGGGGGGGGGGTTCCATAGTCGAGAATTCTGACAACACTGGGTAATTCGTTGTCATGGTAGGGGACTTTCGAAAACGATGAAATCACTGCCAGCTGCTCCCAGCACATAGGAGTTTTTCATTCTGCCATGCTTCAGGTGCATCTCACCCCAAAACTCACTTTTTTTGCTGATAAACTGTCTAATACTGCTGTGTACATGTCTGGTAGAAATGTTTGGTATTTTAGTACATTTCCGTAAAAAACTTCATTTTGGACCAAAAAAAATTAGTTGAGTGCCCTCTTCTGGTTAAAACTTTACACTACAGTACACTGCACTTGAATTTGAATCAGGGTTTGCTACCGGCTAAGCCAGGGTTTCTGAGGTCGGCTGGGATTTCTGACAAAGTGACCGACAGTGTGGAGTATAAAAGACTCTCGGTCTCGGCCACACCTCTGCATCAAGTTAGCAATTTTAGAAGCAACAAGCTGAAAAGCATACTCTGGTATGGGGTGAATTAGACTTTCAACAGTTTTTTGGGTAAGGAGGAGGAAACCGGGGCAAACCATAAAACATTACATGCACTGGGCACACAGCCATCTAAAGGCCGGACATATGTATAACATCGTTTTCAACAAAATCAGATTGCTTGCCGTGCTCTGTAAAAGCAGTGTTGTTTCCATCTGCGAATTTAAACAAACATGTTGTGTGAACTACCCCACATAGTAAACCTTAAGATGAGCTGTATTACCTTGTTGTAGCTCAGTAAAATAACTTCCAGGTTCCAGCTCTAAGTGAACAATATTGCCCACCTCTTTTAATAAAATTGAGATTTCATTTAAAATGAATTTTATGTTATTTTTATACATTTATTTTAATATCCAATTTATTGAGTAAATTGGGTAAAACAGTTTTTTTTATCGCTCTAAACAGTGCTTCCATCAAGTTCTGAGGCTTTCCGTACAAGGATCTATTCACTGAGCTGCATCCAAGCTGTACAGTCCAAGAGAGATTTTCTGTTTGCAGAAATATCCGTGCTACTGAAAACATATCAGATTTACTAAAGGAATGAACACCTCAGCATCTTGAAGAGCCATGCTAAAACTTGCTCCCTGAAAACATATCAGATTTACTAAAGAAGTGAACATCTTAGCATCTTAAATACTGAGACAGCAGATAGTATAAGAACCATTTACCTTACTCCAGTTTGTTTTATTTTAGATGATTCTCATTTCATGTCCTTTTGTTGTCTTTTTTTCTCTTTTCTCGTCTTTTTTTTTTCTTTCATCATAACCTTCATCACTACGGCCAGTTTGCAGGATATGGTGGCAAAGTACCAGAAAAGAAGGAACCGAACGTGAGGAACATGATCTTTTGTTGCTTGTTTCTTTTCTGGAGAGAATGATGCACTTAGCATCTGTGAAAGTCTCCAAACAAACAGCTTAGCTTTTAGGGTTACCTTTTACTGCATACATTATTTATTTAAAAACGTGTCTGTTTTGCTCATGGAATAAGCAGTAATAGGTAAATTGACTGTGTCATTAATGCATCATGTTCTGCCCCTCTCGATAACCCACCTGTGTTTTTTCACTGCATGCCTTCACATCCAGGTGTATGGCCATTACTGCTATTAACAGCACTTTGAAGCGACTTCTCCTTTTAATGCCAATAAAAATCTGTCATTAGTTCAGTTTCCATGGACGCCTCAACAAGTGTGATACAGATCAGGGTGCTCCCAAACAACACAAAAAAGCCTTGTACCCATATCATACACGTACAAGATTTAGGTGAAATATTATTTTTTTCAACCATTAAGTTTGTTTCTCATAGGAACAGTAATATCTCTAAAGATAATGAAATAATTTAAAAGTAGGATTAAATAAAAACAAAGTTTTTATTAATATCATTCCATGTTTGTCAGTGGAAAAATCTCTGTGGGATAGCAGCAATCAAACCTTTCTTCTAACTCACGGTAGTGTTTTTAAATCTTTCCTATGACATACTGATTTACAATTTGATGATGAATTTCAAGTCGTTGAAGCTAGAAGGCCTCCTTTTCACCTTGCTTATTGTTTACCCCTCCACAGATTCCCAAGTAGGATAGAGCCCCTCCCCTCTCCTTAAAAACTGATTTTTTTTTATGTAAAAGAATAAACAGAACACAGTCACAGCACGAATGATGACACTTACTTAAACATGTGATGGCCAAAACTCAAAAAACAACTTGATGACTGGAACATTTTTAGGCTAGATTTGTACCTACCTTAGATTTTTATCTTGTCTTCCTGTGATTGTCAGGAAATTTGTTTTTTTGTTAAAGAGGCTTTTCATGTCTTCTTGAAATTACCGATTTCCTTTCATCTGCTGATTCCAGTATGTTCCCAAACTGACTTTAACCTACAAATAAAACTGTTCAGCAGGTTCTTTGACATGTCCTAGGACGTTTCATTCAAACAAAAATAAATAAATTACAACTTTGTAATTTCTTTATAATATTATTTATCTAAGCTTTTTACAATTTCTTAACCTAAGAAAACATATTGGAGCATAAGCCTGTGAATATTCTCATTCATCCAGGTCATGGTTATCTCAAGGAAATTTCAATCAAACCCAACTGGACTTGGTAATTTGTCTTGGAAGACGTTTTACCTCTTATCCAAGAGGCTTCATCAGTTCATGCTTGCCGCTGACCAGGCTGGGACTGGTCCAACTAACTGGTGTGGAGACTCAGCTATTTAACCTCTTGAACAAGAATCATTATGTCATTGGATCCTTTGTGCTCCATGTCTTAACGACGGTCGTTGGCGTGCCGCCTATTGGTGGAGGTTAGGTTTCGGCTTCATTAGTGCCCTATTGTGTTATAACGACAGTCGTTGGAGTCACAGTTGTTTCTGTTATTAGAGGCTAATTTGTTTGAGTCTTCTAGGGAGGGATGAAAGTGCAGCATTGTAAATTGGAGATAGGTGATGTCTCAGGCCTCCTCCTCTGTTTAGCGATGGTTTCTCTACTTTTACATAGATGGCTTCTTTTACTCCTCTTTCAAACCATCTGTCCTCTCTGTCTAATATCTGGACATTGCTGTCCTCAAAGGAGTGGGCTTTCTCCTTGAGATGTAAATGAACAGCAGAGTCCATGCCTGAGGAGTTAGCTCTCCTGTGTTGGGCCATGCGTTTGTACAGTGGTTGTTTGGTTTCACCAATGTAGAGGTCCTTGCATTCTTCATTGCATTGGATTGCATACACCAGGTTGCTTTTGTGTGTGTGTGGTGTTCTGTCCTTGGGATGTACTAGTCTCTGTCTGAGTGTGTTGCTGGGTTTGAAATACACAGGGATACTGTGTTTGTTAAAAATCCTCCTGAGTTTTTCAGAAATCCCAGACACATATGGAATGACTACATTGTTTCGTTTGTTTTCTTTTTCTTTTTCCACCACTTTGTTGGCTTTCCTTCTGGAATTAGCTGCAGTTTTCACAAAAGTCCATCTGGGGTAACCACAAGTTGTGAGGGTGTCTCTCACGTGCTTGCGTTCTTCCCCTTGGGCCTGTGAGCTGGTGGGTATGTTATCAGCTCTGTGTTGCAGGGTCCTGATAACACTAAGCTTGTGTTCCAGTGGGTGGTGTGAGTCAAAAAGTAGGTATTGGTCTGTGTGTGTGGGTTTTCTGTATACCCCAATGTGGAGCCTTCTGTCCTTTCTCCTCTGGACGACACAATCTAAAAAGGGCAAACTATTGTCCTTGACATCTTCTCTGGTGAATTTGATGTTTCTGTCCACTGAGTTTATGTGTTCAGTAAAGGCTTGCACCTCTTTGGTTTTGATTTTAACCCATGTGTCATCTACGTATCTGAACCAGTGGCTAGGTGTTATTCCTTCAAATGAGTTCAAAGCTCTGCACTCAACCTCCTCCATGTATAAATTTGCCACAATTGGAGAAACTGGTGAGCCCATGGCACAGCCGTGTTTCTGTCTATAAAACTTGCCATTGAACTGGAAATATGTGGTATTCAGGCACAATTCCAGGAGTTGGCAAATGTGTTCTGGTTTGAGTTTTGTTCTGTTTTGGAGGGAGTTGTCCTGTGTAAGTCGTTCTCTTACTGTGACCAAAGCCTCCATGGTAGGAATACAGGTGAACAATGAAGTCACGTCATAGAAAAACCATTGTCTCATCTGGATCCATTTTTAGATTCCGGACTTTGTTCACAAAGTCTATGGAGTTTTGGATGTGGTGTGGGGTGTTGCCTACCAGAGGTGCCAGGATATTAGCTATGTGTTTGGCTATATTGTACGTGACAGAGTTTATACTGCTGACAATGGGCCTTAGCGGGGCCCCTTCTTTATGGATCTTGGGGAGTCCATATAGGCAAGGAATTGAGGAGAGCTAACTCCTCAGGCATGGACTCTGCTGTTCATTTATATCTCAAGGAGAAAGCCCACTCCTTTGAGTACAGCAATGTCCATATATTAGACAGAGAGGACAGATGGTTTGAAAGAGGAGTAAAAGAAGCCATCTATGTAAAAGTAGAGAAACCATCGCTAAACAGAGGAGGAGGCCTGAGACATCACCTATCTCCAATTTACAATGCTGCCCTTTCATCCCTTCCTAGGAAACTCAAACAAATTAGCCTCTAATAACAGAAACAACTGTGACTCCAATGACTGTCGTTATAACACAATAGGGCACTAACGAAGCCGAAACCTAGGGCGCTTTCACATGGTACGGGAGTCCGTACTCGGGTACGGTATTTGGTCAAAATCCACTTATTTCGTACCATGTGAACACAGACTGTGCCGTGCCAGAATACGGCCAGAGAGACCTGCCTTGGAGGTAGTATCCGAGTCCAGGTACGAGCGTATCATGTGAACACAACCCGTACTCTGGCCGTACTCAAGACAATAGACGCGGTCCGTGCGGAAATGACGACACCGCCGGCCGAAATTACAGAATCACCTCGCGACCATACAAATACCAAAACAACGCGATTCAAGCATCCCACAGCAACACAGCAGCTTACAAAACGGCGGGTTTACTACAACACTCACCCTGTAGATGGCTTCAGTTAGCAGCTGACCAGTAGACCAGTTTGTTTACATTCTAGGCTGTCGCTCGTTTTATGACATCGGTACTTCTCACTCCCTTGTTTGTTGGAGAACTAAGACTTATTTGTATGCCGCCACCTGCTGTTTATTTGTAGTAAAAGACTGGATCCCAATACGGTCAGAGATCCGTGCCATGTGAACAGAAAAAATTAGCATTTTCTCTGGCCGTTTTCTGGTACGGCCACACATGTGAAAACGGCTCTAACCTCCACCAATAGGCGGCACGCCAACGACCGTCGTTAAGACATGGAGCACAAAGGATCCAATGACATAATGATTCTTGTTCAAGAGGTTAAATAGCTGAGTCTCCACACCAGTTAGTTGGACCAGTCCCAGCCTGGTAGGGGCGAGCATGAACTGATGAAGCCACTTGGATAAGAGGTGAAACGTCTTCCAAGACAAATTACCAAGTCCAGTTGCGTTTGATTGAAATTTCCTTGACATAATGGAGCATGTTATAGCTGCTCATTTTATTGGCGATGGAGTGACTATCACAGGTTCTGTCTGTTTCAATCCTGAATGCAATCGCTTTATGTAGAACAGACGAATTCTACTGAATGAAAGAGGATTTGTAACAGTGATACCTCATGAATAGTGAAACACAGGAAGGGAACCTGAGGAAAACCAGCTCAGTTCTCCTGAAGCAGAGTGGCTCATTGGCTTTGATGTTGAAAACCAGCAGAAGCTATATTCTAGCTTTTTATTTGATCATTTTATTTATGAATGTTTGCAACTACGTGGATGTCTAAATATATTTTCACATGGATTTATTCAATGTACTATTTATGTTTAGTTTGAACATCTTATCATAGGTGACTATCTATAATTGCCGTATCTGGAGCAGTGAAAGTTACGCCTTTAGACGTTAACTGATTTTACTGTCTCAGTCAGTTTACATTACTTTTGGAAAACAATTATGTGATGATTTTCTTTTAACTATGGCTATCATACAGATAGGACCAAAAGGATTTATACCCCTGGTCAATTATTCTTCTTTTAACCAAGATTTTATTTAGACAAGAAGTGAGACGGGCATTTCTATTAACATTTTATTAAATATTGCATGGGGGATTTATGCCCATCTCAATAAATCAGAGATTTTTTTTGTAATCACAAATAGGGGTGGGCAATATGGCAAAAAATTTTCATTTTTTCAAATGATGACCAACAAAACTTAAATCACACTTAAAAGAAAAGAAACATTAAATAAATACATTAATTCCAATGAGGGATAACCAGCACAGGGCTAAAATATTTAGATGGCTATCTCACACCAGAGATTATAGAAATGCACTGAAAGTTCTGAATGAAACTATATATATATATTATATAGGTATAGTATTTTTCATTTTTCAAATAGCCTAATTGAAAAATACATCAAAATCATAAAGTATTTAAATGTATTATTTAACATTTTCACCTCGACCTAACCCTCCAACAGAAAGCAAACAAGAACTTACTTTAGTTTAAAAATATGATATTGAGCAAATACAATAAATTATAAACTCTTTTAAAATAAAAGACTAACATGCAGCAGCAAATATAGTGCAAGATGTATTGTGCAATCTATAATACGACAATCAATAATCCTCATACAATGGGGTAAATGCAGCTTTAACTGGTTCAAATGTTTTTTGCAGAATCCTGATGTTATAAAAAGGCACACGTAAAGCTGCCTAAAAGAAACGAAGGTAGACTGTAGTGTAAGCAGTCCTAATTATTTTTCCATCCATCCAAACATATTCTTAATATTCCCTGCAAATCTCTGTGCATTCAGCATACATGCGAGTTATGGTGGTGTTTGGAAAAAGAAAAAAGGCAGCTGGACAACTGGTAGCATGGGATAGTTTGCCATCTGTGTCGTACGGCCTGAGTTATATGAATATTTTTTCGAGCGTTTGCTGAATTAAGAAGAAAAACTAAGAAGAAGAAGCACTAGAACCACCGCTGCAGTCGGGCTTTATAGCTTAGCTGGCAGCTGGCTCTCACTGTGTTGTTTGCTAAGTTTTCTCTTCAAGTGATTTATCGACTTTATGGTGTTGCGATCACTTGCCTTGATGCTCTCCGTGCAAACTTTGAAAATGATCTTCGTTTGCTCTTTTTCGTCTGGTTAAAAAACCAAACCAGTTCCTTACAATGGACGAGGACTTAACTCTTCGGAACGAAATACTAATTTATGCTCTCAGTTGCGGCAACGCCATGCTTGTTTACAGGTTTTACACACACAGAGGGAGGGAGCGGAGGCTTTTCTTCACATACATACGCAGAAATACAGCAGTAGAAGTGGGAATAGGGATAAAATGATCTTCTCTTTAGTTGATTTTTAATTTATGGACTCCAGGTGTATAACATGCATGTCTTTGAAACAGCCTTAGGTGGTGTGAAGATTAATTGGTTGTCTGACAACCATCAAAATGCTGGTAGTGAAAGATCGCTGTGCCTTGTTTACAGCCATGCTGCTCCTTTCAACATGTCTCTATTCCCAGAACTTCTCTGAGCTTCTAGCTTTGTCTTTTGTCCAGATATATTGCTAAAGCCCCCGTCTGCTTCCACACTAACACTTAAAGCTGTTCTTCATAAATTAAAATGACAGAAAAGGTTTTCCTGGCCTCACTCCGATTGAACCCTGAAGTCTTTCTCCTTCCTGAAATGTCAGAAGGCTCTCTTGCCTAACACCATATCTAACTTATTTCTTTTTCCCTAACTCCTGAACAGTCAGGGTCTTTCAGACACAGACTCTGAGGTGGAGGATCGTGTGGATGGAGTGAAGTCCTGGTTGTCGAAAAACGATGGCACTGCCAAGAATCTGTCAGATGATGGCAGTCTGAAGGGTTCCAGGTCAGTCAAAATGCTTCAGTTGTTTCTGCTGAAGCTGGTCTTTTTTTCTTCAAAATGCATTCAGAGCTGAAGGAGCATAATCAGATGTATTAGATATGCTGACTCGTGGTATTTTGGGATTACATTCAATTCTGTTTACTTGTAGATGGGAACAATGCTACAAATATAAATAATTACATAAGGAAACTTTTTCCGTATTTTTTTTTTTAATGGAATGAATCTTTGATTAAATATTTCAGACAAAGATTTTAAACAGTTTTTCAACTAAACTTTTGCCAAAGAGTTAGGGTTACCCTAACCCTAGCCACTATCAAATCAACATGGGCTCTCATAACACCTGAGCAGTACCACAGACTGATCGACTCCATGCCATGCCGCATTGCTGCAGTAATCCAGGCCAAAGGATCCCCACTAAATATTGAGTGCTGTACATTGCTCATATTTTCAATTTTCATACATTGGTCTTAACTGATATTCAAATTTTCTGAGTCAGGACTTTCATTACTTGTCAGTTATAATCATCAAAATTAAAAGAAATAAACATTTGAAATATCAGGTTGTGTATAATGAATGAATCTAATATACAAGTTTCACATTTTGAATGTAATTACTGAAATAAATACACTTTATCATGATATTCTAATTTTATGACTAGCACCTGTATAAAGCTTAAAGGGTTTTGGGAAAGTCAGATTCCTCCTCAGTTTTCAAATATATTTCCAATCTAATGCTCTTTGCTTTTTAATTAATTCATTTCAACCTTTGTAATTTGTACTTTTCAAATTTTGTTCCGTTCGTCATTAAATTCTGTATTTCATCTTTTTAATGAGCTTTCCTGTTTCCTTATCTTTACTTCTTCATTCGCCTTTTCTAAATTGTATCATTCTAGATTTCCTATACAAACAGACTTAAAGGATAGCAGAGAGTGGAAAGAGGCTATTGAGTCATATTATAAGAACAGAGATGTAAAGACAAATACATCAGTGCCTGTTTTGGCCTCTCTGAGTTACAGAAAAAAATCCCACCTGGATTTTGTTGAAGGCAAAGGCGACACCCTCCTAAGATCTCTGGAGAAGAAAGCAGAGTCAGACGATGAATCAAGCATCCACAGGAGCAGATCCAAAACTAAACTGCTAAACCAGAAATGTCATGATAACCCTTATTCAACCAATTCTAAGAGGACCTACCTTTCACTGGATGACCTAAGTGGAAGACAGTCGGTTATCTCCCAGGCCAATTCAGAGGCCAACAGCGGCATCAGGAAAGGTACGGACAGCCTTTGGGGTCAGGTTGGTAAAGAAACTTCTAATTCACTCACTAAGCTAGGCTCGTCCTCAACATCACCGGAGAGAAACCTGAAGAATAAGATCCATCCTGGCAGCAGCTTAGGTCTGTCAGCTCCACACAGACACAGTCAAAGCATCTCTCGTTTAGATAGGGCCAGCAGCAGTCGGTCGCTGTGTGGCAGCCCTCCCAGTAGCTCCTGCTTCAGTAGGAGATCAAGGAGTCAGACTCCTGGAAGTGTTAGCCAGCTTGATTTCCAAGTTTCCATAGGTGGCAGCTGTTGCCTCAGAGATGTTGGCATTTATCTAGATAAGAATGGAAGTGTGGCCCCAACTAAGAGGTCCATAAACAGTCTTGTTTCTTCCACGGGTCGCAGTTCATCTATGCCTCCACCACTAGACAAGTCCACTTCTGCTAATCAGCCAATCGATACCTCAGATATTAGACCAGTCAGCCATCAGAACTACCATGACCATGACTTGGAGAAAGCTATCAATGAAGTACCAAGTTTTAAACCAATAAAGTTTAAGCGCAGGAGCTTGGAAGACTGTGAGGAAGAGGAAAGATCCAGAAGTGATAGAGATGAGAGCCAGAAGATTGAGAATGAAGAGAGGATTTATTCCACCAGAAGTCTTAGATGCTCTGAATCTGCTGTGGACTGCATGAGATCATCCTGCAGTGCTAGCAGCTACAGCCATCACCATGGCAGCAAGAGTAAAAGGAAGAACAAGAACAAGAAAAAGACGAGAAGTCACAGCTCTGAGACTGACAGCTCTGGAGACAGTCCGGCTGAAAGGAGCAGTTCTCAAATAAGGACCAAAAATTCCCCAGAAAGGTCAAAGGAAAAAGATAAATATCGATTATCCTCAACATCCTCTGAATCAAACTATTCATCATCTTCTGATGCTTCTACTATTTCCTACCGGAGTTACAGTAGTGTAAAAAAGAGTTTCCAGTCCAGATGACGACAAGGAGACTCTGAGACGAAATGAGAAGCAGCCGTTAAATAAGAACGAGAAGAAAAAGAAGAAGCTGGACAGACTGATGATGAAGTACCTGTACCGGACAGAGAGTGACTGACATAGACAGTAGGTCGCTGGCTTGAAGGATGCTTTGAAGCATGGTGTGATATAACCAATCACAGAATGACTAACATTATCAACCATTCAATCATTAGACCATAGGTTTGTTTCAGTTAACACTGTTTAGAAGGCTTTGGGCTGTTGTTGGAGGGTGAAGCAAGAGAAGAAGCTGGGAAATGGGGATGTTTTAGGCAGTTTACTGCCTAAAACATCCCCATTTCAATGACTGCAGTTTAGACTGAAGTCATTGAAATAATGAATGATAAAGAATGTTAACAGTGGACTGCACAGTTGAGCAGTTGATATACATTTTTTTTTAAATAAGCAATAAGATCTTGTGTTTGAATCCCTGCCTGGGGTCTTTCTGTGTGGAGTTTGCATGTTCTCCCTGTGCATGTGTGGGTTCTCTCCTGGTACTGCAGCTTGCTCGCAGTCCATATCCTCTAGATACAGTCAGGTCCATAAATATTGGGACATCGACACAATGCTAACATTTTTGGCTCTATACACCCCCACAATGGATATCAAATGAAACGAACAAGATGAGCTTTAACTGCAGATTGCCAGTTTTTATTTGAGGGTATTTACATCCAAATCAGGTGAACGGTGTAGGAATTACAACAGTTTGCATATGTGCCTCCCACTTGTTAATGGACCAAAAGTAATGGGACAGAATAAGAACCATGAATGAAACTTATACATTTCAATACTTGGTTGCAAATACTATGCAGTCAATCACAGCCTGAAGTCTGGAACACATAGACATCACCAGACGTTGGGTTTCATCCCTGGTTATGCTCTGCCAGGCCTCTACTGCAACAGTCTTCAGTTCCTGCTTGTTCCTGGGCATTTGCCCTTCAGTTTTGTCTTCAGCAAGTGAAAGGCATGCTCAATCGGGTTCAGGTCAGGTGATTGACTTGGCCATTGCAAAACAGTCCACTTCTTTCCCTTCAAAAACTCTTTGGTTGCTTTTGCAGTATGCTTTGGGTCATTGTCCATCTGCACTGTGAAGCGCCGTCCAATGAGTTCTGAGGCATTTGGCTGAATATGAGCAGATAATATTGCCCGAAACACTTCAGAATTCATCTTGCTGCTTTTGTCAGCAGTCACATCATCAATAAATACAAGAGAACCAGTTCCACTGGCAGCCATACATGCCCACGCCATGACACTTCCAGCACCATGCTTCACTGATGAGGTGGTATGCTTAGGATCATGAGCAGTTCCTTTCCGTCTCCATACTCTTCTCTTCCCATCACTCTGGTACAAGTTGATCTTGGTCTCATCTGTCCATAGGATATTGTTCCAGAACTGTGAAGACTTTTTTAGATGTTGTTTGGCAAACTCTAATCTGGCCTTCCTGTTTTTGGGTTTCACCAATGGTTTACATCTTGTGGTGAACCCTCTGTATTCACACTGGTGGAGTCTTCTCTTGATTACCTCCTGGAGAGTGTTCTTGATCTGGCCAACTGTTGTGAAGGTGTTTTCTTCACCAGGGAAAGGATTCTTCGGTCATCCCCCACAGTTGTTTTCCGTGGTCTTCCCGGTCTTTTGATGTGCTGAGCTCACCGGTGCGTTCCTTCTTTTTGAGAATGTTCCAAACTGTTGTTTTGGCCACGCCTAATGTTTTTGCTATCTCTCTGATAGGTTTCTTTTGTTTTTTCGGCCTAATGATGGCTTGTTTCACTCATAGTGACAGCTCTTTGGAGCTCATTTTGACAGTTGACAGCAACAGATTCCAAATGCAAATAGCACACTTGAAATGAACTCTGGGCCTTTTATCTGCTCATTGTAATTGGGATAATGAGGGACTAACACACACCTGGCCATGGAACAACTGAGAAGCCAATTGTCCCATTACTTTTGGTCCCTTTACAAGTGGGAGGCACATAAGCAAACTGTTGTCATTCCTACACGGTTCACTTGATTTGGATGTAAATACCCTCAAATAAAAGCTGACAGTCTTCAGTTAAAGCACATATTGTTCGTTTCATTTGATATCCATTGTGGTGGTGTATAGAGCCAAAAATGTTAGCATTGTGTCGATGTCCCAATATTTATGGACCTGACTGTAAGGGGTTCCCAAACTTTCAAATCTCTGACCCACAAAATAAAAATGTAAGAGTCTCGTGAACCCAACTTTTGATGGAAGATGAAAGCATTTTTTTTATGAGTCACCTAAAAAGTGGTACAATGGCAACATAACCAACATCAAAAGCCAATATGTTGAGCGGAAACCACTGCTCTAGAGCATGTTCTATGTTTTTACGTATATTGAATGTTTATGAGTAAATGGTGTAAAACAGTGACATAGCGGTCATGTTTCTGTTATGCTGTCACAAGATGGTACCAGGCCATGCCTGATGAGTTGATTTCTTTTCTTTATCATATGCATGCTTGGTTTTTGTCATATATACTGAAAGTACGATCTGGTCTTTTTAAGTTTGTGTGATATTAGCAATACGTTTTTGAAGTACAGAACAGATCACAATTTGCTTCTTGGGGATATTAAAGAATGGATCCTAACAAGAAACACTGAGATCATGATTAGTCAAACTAACCTTTCTGTTGAGAGGATTGACTGAGGATCCGTTTAACTGCTCCACCTGCGCTTTTGTAGGCCAAGGTTTTCTTTTCACTTTTGTCAAAATGAAGAACTCTGGTTTGTTGTGATCTTTTTCCTCCTTTCTGATTGTTTGCTAACAGTTTTTTTTCTCATCTGTCTCTGCTGCTCTAGCTCCCCCTTCAGAGGGCGCTCCCGCTTTGACAGATCCGATGATGAGGATGAGGAAGAAGCGAAAGAGAGTGGTTCCAGGAAAACGGGCTCATCCAGCTCTAGATGCAGATATAGCAGCCATTTTAAAGATGGTGATGAGGAGGAGGGGTCGTAGTGATGCACTTCGTCTTGCATGCAGAATGGATAACAGTGTTTGATGCACAACATTAGTGCAATGATTTGCACTGACAGACACTTGGAGTCAGTGGAGAGGGTGCAGCAGTTCAATGCTAGTCGCTGCTTGTTGCTTTAACCATATGGTGTTTGGTTTGAAACTAAACTACAGACTCTAAACATAGAATCTCTTTATTCACAATTCATACCTTGTCCACCCAAATTATACAGGTTTTCCATGCCACAATGTAATGCCAAAAAAGCATTAGACACATTATACTCTGTAACTGTTTCACAATGAATGCTAAATCCTAAGAAAAGCACCAGCCTCTTTTCTTTCTTTCTTTCCTTATTGAACAAGTGCCAATCAAAAGAATCAAACAGATGGTCTGCTCAGCTTCCTGAGCTGCTGCACTATACATTTTTGATGCTTTGATTATCGTGTTCTCATTGTAGTCACATTTTTAGGTTAACTTGAATTTCCAAAGTAAATACAAAACTTCTAATTAAAACACAATCGCTTTATTTTTGCATTTGCTATTTACATGCTGTCTAACCTATGTTGTTTTTGTTTTTCATGGACTCTAGCATGTCATCTTTAGATTATTATTCATTCAGAACTAGTCATCATGCATGCCTTTATAAGATGCTAAAATGCCTGATATGAAAAAAAAAAAATTTCAGGGACCTATTTTTGTGTGATTTTTTTTTATCTAATAAGCAACAATACAGTCTAGGTTTTATTGCAAAATCTTAGTTTATTTTTTTCTTTACATTTTGGCTTAATAAGCGTGTGAAGAGGATTTAATCTGGATTGTACATTCTTTATTCTTCTTGAGACTATGAAACTAAGCATTGCCTAGTTTGGGGGACCTGGGTTGGTTATCCCATTTTTTATTACAGCTACCTACAGTAAAAGGGAAATGAGGTTTGATTTCGATATCAAACATTTGGCTTATCAAGCTGCTCATCTTGCACTATTCATCTTTTGATTTGAACAGACAGCACTGAGGTGAGGATTTTGGCATATTTATATGGAGAGATAATAGACTCAAGATTTGTGTGTGCGTAATATCTGATTTGCAACTTGGGTCAGCCTGTTTGTGTGTAACTTTGGGTACTTGTATGTGTAAAACCTGATTTATAAACCGTAAAATCATTTTGTGTGTAACTGGGGGTACGTGCAAGTGTTTGGTAAAATGTACACATATATAAAAAAAAAACCCGATATGAATACAAAATCCATTTAAACAGGCACATTTTCAAATTACACTGACTTAAAACTAGCTACGAATTCAAAACATCTACACACTCAAATCATTAAGTATATATGCACCAATCACCCGATACACACAGACAAAACTACATTCAAACACAGATCAGAGTTAAAACTGCACAAAGGGTTGTGAGATTTCACGTCTGGAGATTTGTGCGTAAGTGATGTGTTTAAATGCTGGCAGAATGCTGGGTGATCTGACTATTCTTTGCTTTCCCTCTTAAAATTTAAAATTTGTTTATTTAAATTGAAACAGCTTCCTGTCATGAATATCAAATAATTTGCTTTGAAACTGTGTACAAATGGGTAGTTTATAGGATTTCCCATGCAACCATGAATGCACCACAGGTGTGGATGTTGGCAGTCTCGGCTCGCAGACAGCAGACAAACAACTGACAGTGTTTGCGTTCATAAGACACTAAGTTTGATGTTATGATTCACTCATTTGTTTGTGTTTAGTCCTAAGTGTATTTGGATGACTTAGAAGTTTTTCCTGCTTCTTTTTAATGCGGTAATGCACAGTGGCATATCGTTTAGAGGGACGCAATAAGAATAATCGGATCACCCAGCATTCTGCAGGCATTTAAACGCATCACTTGCGCACAAATCTCCATACGTGAAATGAGTCTCAGAATCCTTTGTGCAGTTGTAATTCTGATTTGTGTGTAAATTTAGTTTTGTCTGTGTGTATCAGGTGATTGGTGCATATAGCCTGTGCATGTGTAGGATACGTTTTGAATTCATAGTTATTTTTAAGTTAGTGTAAATTGAAATTGGATTTTGTATTCGTATCTTTTTTATATTTGAGTGTACATTTTACCAAACACTTACAAGTACCCAAAATACACAAAATGTATATTACGGTTTACAAATAAGGTTTTACACATACAAGTACCCAAAGTTACACACAAACAGGCTGACACAAGTTACAAATCAGGTATTATGCACACACAAATCTTGTGAGTCTATTTTCTCTTCATATATTTATATGGGTTAGTGATTTTTCATTTTGGTGTTCTATTAAAAGTTTCTAAGATATTAGCTTTTTAAAAAGCACTAATTAATCAAGCTTTACTTTGAGCTAACATTTTTTTAAGTTTGCTAAATATCTTAGCTTGATTATTTTTTTGTCAAGAGGTCACATGGGGCTGTTTGTCACACTGCAAATCAAATATTTGTGTCAGCTCTTATATGCTAGTATTAAAGTAGTTAATATTTCTGTTTCTTTAGCGGGGAAAACGATCAGGAATTGTAATCGAAATGTCTGTGAAGGCTCATCTCTTGGGTTGTTGGACTTTGACAGAAAGCTAACAGTTGAAACAATAGTTCAGAAAAATCAACTGGAAAAGCATTCAAAAGTCCCATTACATTTGCATGCATTTTGAGCATTAGGAACAATTTTTCGTTAACGTTTTTGTAAAAAAAAAATTATAATAATAACTTTTTGTAAAAATAAAAATATTGACTTGCTTTTTTCAAGTCAATATTTTTCAGCACGACACCCACATTCCTTTACTTTACCACCCACCAGAATAATACCATACCTTACAAAATTTAGGGGATTGAACACAAGGAACGTGGCATTTATAGAGATTATTTATTCCAAGACTAAATACATTTGTCGTCATTTTAATACAAAAAGAAAAAAAATTACACAATTTCAAGAAATAAGCTTTTCAAAGGAACCCCTATTGAAATCTATCGGGAAAACCAACCCCAACATGGGGTAGGTTGTCACAGTGGGTAACAGTTTCTTTGCCCAGTAATAACCTTTTATCACAGTCTTGAAATATCTTTGGTTTATGAGAAATATACAGTAGAGTAAAACAGTGAGACAACCAGCCCTCTGTAATTAATGGATTAGATAATCAACATGCAAAGAAATCTCCTGAGACAACTTTTCGATAATGTTTTATGTTACAGTATGTTGCAGTAATATTCCAGCTCTGCAGCTATTGCGCTGATATGACTATTGGAATTTAATGCATCATTCCGAATTGTGATCTGGGAAAGGTAACAAAAACACAGCTTATCCTGCAACATTGCTGAAAACCACTGATCAGCCTAAACAGATAACACACCCATCCCAGTAGCCACTATTTCATGAAAAGGCTAGTTCAAGATGGTGCTTCTAGTTTCTGGCATTTTATTTAGCTTCACGTTTCTGCTGAGTGTGTGTGAATTGTGTAACTACTTAACTTAAATAAAAAAACTGAATGATGTCATTATGCCGACTCAAAATGAGAGTCAGAGTTGTATATTCATATGGTGTACATGTGTAATAAGGAACTGGCTTGAAAATTGTTAAAAGGATTGATGGAGCACACAGGAACATGTTTAGTGTGCAGAACCAAAGTGTCAGCTGGTGGTGAGAAGTTGAGGGGGAGAAAGAACAGTGCATTTTGTGTGTGTTAATGTGTGTGTTTGGTTAGGTAAAGCCAAACGACTGGGTACAGGTTCTCTAGTGCACAGTGGTCAGCACAGTCAGTCTGATTTACAGAGTATCACAAAATCACACTAATCCTTTGTAGGACAAGCTGCTCCCACAAAAGGCGTTACATTTTCACCTTTTCATTGGTTCTGATATGGATCCTCCATTGTTCTCAACTAACCCTGGGGACAGTGGAACCAAAAACATGCTCAGCTTAAGCCCATTGGGTGTTGTAATGTGGGTCACATTTTGTTCATTTCAATTTTGAGTAACAAGGAACATTTTTCTTTAATTTTAATATGTGCTCAGCCTCTTTATGTTTGGTAATGAGTGTCATTGGAAAAAGTGTGGAAGCTGTTTTATGTCTGAATGTTCCGTATGTTTTACGTCTGCAAGTTCATTAGGGTGGAATTTTATAATGTATGGTTTTTGGAAGCTTAATATATCTGAAATCAAAAGGCGTATTTTTACTGACGTGAACCTAATTTTGGGGGGGCCTAACATTAAGACTAAACTTTTACTGCACACTGTATTTATATACAAAATGTATAATTAGTTTTAGCTCAAGAACACTTTCTTGCTTCTTTTTTTTTCACTGAAAACCATGCCACTTGTTAACTTTATCTTTACAATATTGTAAATAAATCGTAGTTATTAACTTGAAGTGCCTTTGACTCAGGTTATCTGACTGTGAGTGTTTTGTTGCTGTCTGCCATCCTGGATTCTGGTTATTCTACTAGATCTCCTAATTTGGACTATTATTTATCCTAGTCTAAAGTTTCTGACCCGTCCAACACATACAACATGAATCCCAAGACTGAAATATATACCTATGCATACAAGAAGAGAGAGTACTCAAGTCCTGACTTGAGTCACTCTTGAGGGACTTTTGACTTGACTCGAGCAGCACGCAGATGATTTGCACTTGGACTTGTAACTTTCGAACTTGAATTCAGACTCTGACGTGAAAATTTTGTTGTTTTAATTAGCATTTAGTCGATGGTAATGTTAGCTTGTTATATTATGTTAGATTACTGGACAAATGTCCCATAACCTTTGTAAGTGTAGGGATGAGATGATTATTTGTTCAGTTTTATTTTAACCCGTTTTATTATTTTGGACATGCTACTTTGTTAGCTTGGGGATAGAATGTTGACTAGAACACACCAAAGTAAGTAGGCTACAACATTCAGTGTAAACTACAGCCTAACAGTTTAAATTTGCCCATAAAAAAGTGTATTCAATTTGATGGTGTTGCTTTCACACTTTTTCCGCCTACTGTCTAATGAATGTTCAACATGGCACCTCAAGAGAAGAGAACTGTATGAGAATCTGAAAAAGAATTGTTTCTATATATGAAGATATTCCAGGCTATAAGTAGATCTTCAACAACTTGAAACTGAGGTGAAGCACAGTGGCCAAGACCATACAGCGGTTTAACAGGACAGGTTCTACTCAGAAAAGGCCTCGCCATGGGCAACCAAAGACATTGAGTGCATGCAATTCCAGAGGTTGTTATTTGAAAATACATGTATGAATGGTCCCAGCATTGCAACGAATGAGGATGGGAGGGTAGCCTGTTAGCGCTTGGACCATACGTTGCACATATCATCTACTTGGTCTCCATGGCTGTCATCCCAGAAGGAAGCCTCTCCCTACTAATAGTTTGCTGAAGACGAGCAGAATAAGGACATGGATTACAAGAACCACGTTCTGATGTGACCGACTTAAACTTATTTGATTCAAATGGTGTCAAGCTTATGTGGTAAGGAGTGCAAAGACAACTGTGTGAGCAGTGTGGTGAGAGTGTCATGGTTTGGGGCTCCATGAGCGGCGCTGGCTGTGGCAAGCTACAGTTCACTGAGGGAACCATTAGTGCCAACATGTACTGTGACACTGTAAAGCAGAGCTTGATCCCCTCCCTAAGGAAACTGGGTTGCAGGGGAGTATTCCATCATGACTTCCTTTTTTTTCTTCACACAGTAACTCCTGTACACATAGGACATTTTGAATTCACAAACAATATAAGCTATTTTGCCTATTTCCCTGTTGCAGAAGATTGACTCACCCAAAAGCTTCTTTGTTCAGGTCACTCTCCAAGTTCCTTGCTAAATTGCTTACTGGAGCTGCAAAAACATGTGGGTCATAAAAATGCTAAAGATCAACAGCACCCACCCTAAGTCAGACACTTGACAGGTGAACATTTCTGTCACAACATAGCAGTACATCTCCAAACACCTCAGCAAGTCAAAAAAATCCTCAACAGCAAAGGCCAGCCAGACTGTTGTCCCTGGCTCTGTCTCTCATGTCTCAATCAGTATGTTAACATGTAGCAAGAGAAAATTTAATTATTACCTTTGTCCGACTGAAATCAGACTTTTAAAATGCATGTATACACCTTAGTCCAGATCGAGTTGAACCAAACTAGAGTTTCAGAAGCCGAATAATCCAATAGCTCAGATTATCCAACTATAATCAAACTTCTCTACAACCATAACCCCGACCCCACCCACACTCCATCGAGAGGTTAAGAGAGCCGGAAATGCGACCCAGCAATAACAGTAGACGGCATATGACATCTAAGACAAACGTAAGTGATAAAGTGGAAGCTTCAAGGGTGTCTGGTATATCTTGCATGTAATCAGTGCATGTTTGGAATTACAACTTAACTATGTCTGCTTCACTCCCACCAGCCTCCTTTTACTATTTTTTTACTCTGTTTGGACTGTTTTTTTCCCCCTCAGTCTCCTTAGAAGCTACACTTGGTATGGCATCGTCCTTAGCTGAAATGCCTTGCTGGAGTGTGCCATCAACTGAGATGAAGCTCACAGTGTCTGTGTCCTTTTATCAACTTCTCACTTTCTTTAATACAAAAATGTACTCTTACATCAGTTCCTTTTGTTCTTTTTTGTCTCTTCTCTGTTTTCTTGAACCCCCTGATGGTTGTGGCCGATGGTCGCTCGTACGGAGCCAGGTTCTGCTGGCGTTTTCTTCCTGTTAAAGCGGAGTTTTTCCTCTCCGCGGTCGCTACATGCTTACTCAGTATGAGGGAATGCTGAGAGGATTGCTGTGGTTGGAGTCTGCATCAGCGGAGCAAAACCTCTAATCAATGACTCGAGGCAATCTGCTTAGATTATTTAAATACAAAATTTTAAAACTGATTGAAATGTATATATGATTGTATTTAAATGATTTTCTTGTAAAATGACTTGAGATGAATTCTGTTGTGTATCGGCATTATATAAATAAACTGAAATTAATTGAAGGTGCCTTTTTTACATTTTTGTTTTCAGGACATTGACATCTGTGGGTTTATGGGCAACTGCCAAAATCTTCTCTTTCCAGTTACAATAAAATTTCCTAATTTGGGTAAAAAGGTAAAAATTTTAATGCATCTTACTTAAGATGTGGATGGTCCTAAGCAGCTTCTGTCATGTTTGAAGAACTGACTCAAACTGGTGGCTAAGAGATTTGAAGAGATTTAATAGAAACTGAGGTTTTGAGTTTTCCATCCTTAGGTTATCCTCAAAAGGAAAGCGCAATGATTAACAAAATATTCAGAAGATCAGGAAAATGAAGAATGAAATTAATTATGGTCGTTTTGACTCTTGGATTAAAGTTCTTGTCATAAAGAGGAAGCTCCAAGGGTGGCTGGTATATCTTGCATGTAAAAATTTCCATTAGGAGACATATCCGATGACGGATGAAATAACTGTGGTTCAACATTAACATTTAGACTTGAGACATTTTCTGTTCAATTTTAATCAGAGTTTAGTCAGTTAATAGTTTTATTCCCTTACATATTAACATCCAAGTAAGACAAGAAAATGCAAGGTCTGAATATTAAAACATTTCAAAGTGACCAGAAGGGAAAACTTTTGCTCAAATTATGTATTTCCACTTTCTTCTTGTGAAATTATTTTATTCTAAAAGTGTATTTAGCTTTTCTGCTTCGTAATAAGATTCTAGTCTGGTTGTTACTAAGGTTTAAACTTTATTTAGTTTGGATAAATAGTCACTTCAACTATTTAGGGAAAGTAAAACAGAAATCTGTCAAACACTTCTAAACCTGGATATGAAAAAACTAAATGTCTTTAGGAACTCTAGCACTGGCTAAAACAAATAAATTAATGATTGGCTGTGGATTATAACAATGATTTTAAAGGATAAAACTGTTAGACTGTGAAACCAGTCCCAACCCTACAGAGCTGATTTGGTCTTTGACTGGAAACGTCTGATTCTGAAAGGTGAAAGGTCGAAGGAGGGCACTTCTCCCAGGCTGAGCTCACACAGAAGTTTGCCAATGACTGGTCCAAACTTGAATCCATGACCTAAAGAACAGGAATAAGTTGTAAGAAATGTTTATCCTTGTCACAGAAAGTTCTCCACCACAAAGACAGCAACTCTTCTGATAAATTAATATTTTGGGAGATTCACTACATAGAATTCAGTCATACTTGAATCATATAGAGGTTTGATAATTTGTATTAGTATTTTAAGGCCTAAATCAACACTAGAAATTATTTATATTTTTTGCTCAAAACAAACAAAGAATATATTCCTGTAATTCAAAACATATATGTAGGTGTCAGAAGTGACCGCTGATTTTAAAAATACTTAAAGAGGGGGTGGGATGTAAAATCCACTTTTTAAAGCTTTTCATCACATTCTTATGTCATTCCCAATACATGTCATAAGTGTCTCTTCGGTTACTTTATATATGTTCGAGTGATCTTTTAAAACTCTCACGGCCGCCATGTGGAGAACTTAATGCCAGAGTCGTCCTGGCTATGCCCTCCCCTCCCAGCAACGCCCTTACATTTTGATTACCGCACGTCTGTTCACAGCCCTCCCTCCCCCGCTCCCCACGCACAAAAGCAGAACATTTAAATCAGTATATAGAGCTCAGAACGTCTCGTGACTCACAGCTTCAGCGCCACACTGGCAGGCAGGTGCATAATCAAATGGAGTTGACTTTTTAAAACTTTTTATCCCCCTGGGATAACTTAAAAAACTTTAGAAGCTGTTGGAGCGGACCGTTTCCCGGAGCTGAGATATCTGGACATACCATTTTCTGATAAATTTTCCTTCGTCATATCCAGAGCATCGCTTAAAGGATAAAAAAGCCTGGAGGGATATAAATGGAGACAATCTGGGTTTGTTATCAAGATCCAAATCTGGAATCTTCCTGTAAAGCACTGCACAACTGGAGGGTAAGTGGGAGCTTGTCCTCATTTTAGCTTCCATAAAGCTATGGGTCGCTTTGTTATGTCTGTCAATATCAGACTATTAATCAATCATTGCTTCAAAAACAATAAATTACACCATGGTCTGTTCCTCATTGTGATCACAAGACATGTAAACGGCAGCATACAGACATCACAAAGACTATGACTACAAAGTTTCATGTGATGTTTACTAGTTGTTACATGAGCAACAAGACAGTAAAATCCACAGTACACTGCAAAAACTGTCCATTTATCCAAGTCAAAATATCTTGCTTTCAGCCAAAAAGTATTTTAGATCTTGTTTTGAGACCTATATCCTAAGCAAGAGCAGACGGTCTTATATCATTAATGTTTGGAGAAGATTTGTCTTATATTGAGAATTCTTACCAAGTGCAATTGTCTTCCTGCACTGGCAGATTATTTCACTAATTGAGTATCTGCCAGTGCAGTAAGACGATTGCACTTGGTAAGAATTGTCAAAATAAGACATATATTCTCTTAATAAGATTAATAATCTAACACCTTCTGCTCTTATTAAGTATATAAGTCTGAAAACGAGATCTAAAATACGTTTTGCCAGGAAACAAGATTGTTGGACTTGGTTGGACGGACAGTTTTTGCAGTGCATGAATAGCTTCCTCACCCGGACAACCTCTCTGGAGGAATTAACTCGACCGAGGCCTTGCAGTAGCTCCACCACAGCATGTCCCAAGCCGCTCACATATTATGTCGTACACTTTTATAAACCGCAGAGAAATGGACAGCGGGTTCCTCAAACTGGGCCTGCTAACGCAGAGAGGGGCCGGTGTTTACAGATCCCCCGGATTCCCTGCTGTAGCGGTCCCAGCCCTGCCCAGTACACCGGCAGCCGCACTCGGGTCAACTGACTGAGATGGATGGCGCTCCGAGAATGTTGTGATGACGTTAAAGACAGCATGTCAAAAGGGGAATGTCGCGGGCTCTTAAAGGGACATGCAGCTAATTTCAAGGCATTAAGTTAGGACATGAGTGCAATATTTCAAATAGGTAGTATATATCATTTATTGGAGTTATAGATCAATTTACGATAATATTATAGCTGTGGTGTACCACAGAATTGCTCTGTCTTACTGAGAAGAATGTACCACTTCCCCTTTTAAAAGATAGTTTTAAAGGTTCGTATGATCTGCAAAACAGAATAAAGAGCCGTAGTACAGCATCCAAATGTAACATAAACATACTCCAACTATATTGCCTAAAGTTTTCGCTCGTCTGGCTTCACACAGATTGACATTCTATTCTCAATCCATAGAATTTAATATTCTGTCAGCCCACACTTAGTAGGTATAAAGCTTCAGTGTTTCTGGGAAAGCTTTCCACAAGGTTTAGGAGTATGTTGTTGGGAATTTTTGGTTAGTCTTCTAAAAGTACAAAAAGAGGTTGTGCTAGACATTTTTGTTGTCTACCAATTTGACCAACCTGGTAAAAAAAAAATCTGATAATAATCTATATTTTCCTGTCAATTTTTTTAATTATAACATTTTCAATGGTATTTGTTTTTCAACACCATTTTTAGGTGCTGTATTTTACACCTGTGGCCATGAAAGTGACTGGAACACAAAAACACCTAATGGGTGGGTTAGCCATTTTGTTTGGTAGAGTACATTAGCAACTTCCTGTTACTATGGCTTCGATTGATGATGTGCCCTGGCTACTTGGCCACAAGGATATCCCTTTGGCTGACTGGTTAGCGCACATGATTCTCACCCAGGAGTCGTGGGATCGAATCCCGCCTGGGCCCTCATTGTGTACCTTCTGACATATATACCTGAGAATCCTGCTCCAATGATGATATTTCTGTAGTTGGGATGGTAATCCAGCAGAAAGTGGCGATCAGGTGTTAGCTAAAACAATAGAAAAAAAGGCAAATATAACAAGTCAGCCAGATTTTTTTGACATTCAAGGGAAAAAATGGTTTTGTCAGAATTCAAAACTCACAGCTAAAAAAACCAACACACATGTTTTTAAACATGCTTTCAAACGACACATACAATTCATATCTCCCATCAGATCAATATGCTGGTAAAATAATGCTATCTAAATTAAGATAATTTATGTTTAATCCCGCACAGTTTTAGATTTTCCCACTGATCTATTAAACCTCTTTGGCCATTCTTTTAAACGGTTTTAAAAAGTTATTGGGTTCAAGAGTCCTCGGAATCAAAACTCTGGTACTAGTTGCAGTGTTTGTCAGGACTAACAGAGTAAAAAGGAACCAACACTATGTAAGGATGACAGACTAAAATGGAAAGATCAAATGGATGTATGCAATCAGATTTACCATTTAGTAAAATGGTTAATGTTGAAAACCAAACTCTGATGTTAACGTGAGGTTAAAAAAGAGGAAGCTTTCCTACCTGTCAGAAAGAAACCCTTGAAAAAATAACAATACAGGACTCTTTAGAGGCGCTGTAAACCAAATGAGTACATTTTGAAACCATTAACGAGGATTCATAGGAGGCTAAGTTATCCCTTAAACATTCAAACGAGACAGAATTAACTAAAAGAGAATTATTGTTATTGATAATTGAAGCATACTCTGAATGGGAAATTAAAAAGATCAAGAACGGCTTGGTATATATTTTATGGCATTTGATAGATTAATAAATAAATACATAATCAAGAGGATCTGCATCGAAATCCTTACTTTGCAATGACATAAAAATATCAGGTAAATATTGTTTCTTGAATTCCACTATTGGTTTTCTTTTTTTAAATGTTTTTTTTCTTTACTGTTTGCAGCAAATGCCCTCGCTAGACTAACTTAAATTGTAAAATTAGGTTATTCTTGTTCTTTGTATTTCAGGATGCTAGGGTCAGACAGGTTAGAAATTGGAAACAGGTGGTGATAGAGTTTGAATGAGGAGATTATTTAAATAAATAAAATTAAAAAATAAGTACAAAGGGTGAAATAGAGAAAATTTGAGAAAGAAATATGTAAAAATCCACAGGGGATTCTGCCGAGCAGAAGGACCGAAGAGGGGGCCCAGGTGTCAACCTGGGTGGGGCAGCCCTCAGCCTCCGATAGATTAGGGAGTGGGAGGACTTGAACTCTTGTGTCAGGCTGACAACCGAGGGGGTTCTAGATTCAGCTCTTCTTAATATTGTTGAAGTTCTCGGGTGGTGAGATGTTACATGTTATGATGAACACCGAGGTCTGTCTTGCTTTTCTGCTAGATAACTGGAAGTGAAGCAATGTCGTTGTGATGCAGAATTTTTGACTGGCCGCAACGTTACATTAGGTTTTGCATAAAAACACAAGAAGAAGAAAAATGGGTTTAGCCGGGTTCGCCTCCTTCCACCAGGACGAAGGAGCATTAAACGTGAAGAAAACCACTGTAAATCTAACCATGTGGAAAGTGGCAGCTAATAGCTGGTTGAATGAGACCCACCATGTGTGACAAGCTCTACAAGGTGTCAATGGGCATTTCAAGTGCTAGCTAGCATTAGCTCCGTGACGTCATGTATGCAACTTTTGATCCATAGGCATTTTAACTAACATTTTTTACAATTAACTAAATCCCAAATCACTTGACAAACAGAGTCAAAACACAAAATCATTAGTTATTTAAATTGAGGTACATAAAATGTGTGATATTAGGGCTTCATGGTGACACAGTGGGCAACACTGTTGCCTTTCAGCAAGAAGGTTGTGGATTCGTGTCCCGGCCCAGGGTCTTTCTGCATGGAGTTTGCATGTTCTCCCTGTGCATGAATGGGTTCCCTCTGGGTACTCCGGCTTCCTCCCACTGTCCAAAACCATGACTGTCAGGTTAAATGGTCGCTCTACAGTGTCCTTAGGTGTGAGTTTGTGTGTGCGCGTGCATCAGGGCCGGCTTTGCCGACAGGCGACACAGGCGGCTGCCTGGGACACCATCTGCTTGACAGGGTGCAAAATGGAGAAAAAAAAGTTATTAAATGTATGTATCGTATTTTGAAATGCACTCTCTATATATAGCTACTCCAAATTTCCCATGAAAATAAATTCAATCAGCGCACACGCTGTACACTTTTACTGTGCACTGTTATCAGGCAATTTCCCTCAGCAGGAGCAGGCGGGGGGCGTTATGACAAAGCAGGGGGGTGGGGGAATATGGGAACCTCTGCATTTTCTTTCCCGCCGTCTTGCCGTATTAAAGTTTACTTGTAAATTTCCCGTATTTTATTATCATAAGTAAATCCTCTGCCTCTCAGTTTAGAGAAGTGCGAGAGCTGCTGCAGTTACAGTGGCAGGTCTGGAAAAATCAGCTCCTAGAACGGGAGCAACAATAAGATGAACTTGGTGAAGACAGAGTCCCTCAAAAACAAATTAGAATTCACGTAAATATATCGGGGAAATGGGACGGTAAGTTTCCTTCCCTCCAGAGGAACTGGACGGGACGCAGCATCAACACAGGTAGGCGTGGTTCTGTTCACTTAGTGACTAGTGACAGATTAAAACATGATGGAAATGACCGATGAAGGTAGGGCATTGTTGGCAAACAATATAAAGTCCCATTTAAAAAAATCTTAAGAGGTACTCCATCTGCCTTTGTCTCCCCTTGGATCAGAGTTTGAATTAATAAATGTATTTAATAATGTGAGTCAGACCTGCTGTATTTATCGTTGAAATTAGTTTAATTCAGCCTAGTTCATATTCAAGATGGCTAAGAGAATAAAGAATGGCAACAGATTTTAAATTAATAATAAAATGTTTTTTTTCCTTGAATCAGTCGATCTTAAGGAGAATACAATTCAAGGTTTTTTTGAGGCATCAGACAATAACCATATGGGTTTGTTTCCTCTCTGCTCTAGAAAAATTTGTTTCTTTAATATATATGATGTGCACTGTGAAGCATCTTGATGTGCTAAACAAATAAATCAAATCAATGATTGAGAGTAATAATGCCACAAAAATAGTTTTCATAATTAGATGTTTACAAATCTTTATACAGGGTTAAAAATATTTCATTTTGAGTGATAAGCAGGGGTGTATCTAGAAAGTTTTTAAAGGGGCCCAGTTATGATCTTGGGGTGTCCCACCAAAATAAAAGCAGGACTGAAATACAAAAAGGGACGGGGCCTAGACTGAGTGTCAAACACCAGAGTTTCAACATGGGGTCAAACAAAGATGTGCTTCAACATAAATAAATAAAACCGATAAATTAATTATTTATTTGTCTCTTCTATCTATTTTTGTTCAATAAAAAATATCTACAAAAAATGATAATGGTTATAATATGGTTTAGTTAAAACATTCAAACTTGGATAGTACAATTTAAAATCTACAAATGTTAAAGGTCACCCAAATACCCACTTGTAAAAAAAACTTCAAAATTTGAAGCACGTGAGTACATTTGCCCATTGGTCGCCTGGGGCACAAAATACCCCAGGGCCGGCCCTGGCGTGCATGGTTGTTTGTCCTGTCTGTCTCTGTGTTGTCCTGCGATGGACTGGCAACCTGTCCATGGTGTGCCTCGCCAGTTGACGGCTGGAGATTCCTTGAGGATCGTGCGGTTTGGAAAATGAATTAATTAATATGTGTGATTCAGGACGCAAGACGAAGTGGACCTTAAAATAACTTTTATTGGTCCTTTGATTTCCATTAATTTTGGGGCAGGGCAGCCATAGGCCAACAGGAAGGGGAGGAGAGTTAGGGGCCTCAGAGTGCTGTTGAGAGTCTGCAGTTTTATTTTACTCATACAGTCGATTTTTAATCACTAAAACATTCTGCAAACAACTTCAGACACAGATATCCAAGCCTGCTGTTATGAATATTAAGTATGGTGTTATTTCGTATTGCTGAATACTAAGTGCAGAAGGCAGAATATTTATTTGCAGCTATCTTCAGTTCCTTAAACATTTAATTCAGCATGGAAAGCTTCTAAATTCTGCTTTATATTAGTTTTTAATAATTGATAAAGTGTAATATTTTCAATTGTACAAATAAAGACATGGCTATCCAAACAGAGAAGCACATTAGGAAAGGATTAAAAACTGTTAATGCTGAATTTCTTCAGTCAAACCAGGTGCATTTTTGTCTTTATAATGTCAATACAAGGTTATCAGTTAATCTCTCATTCGCATTTACTTTAACCACTACATTCCTATCCACTGCTTCTCGCTCAGAGCTATGAAATGTCCCATAAAATTTCAAAACCATGTTAGAAATTCAGATTAACAAAATTTTAACCACCCGAAATGACAAAAATGTCTCTGGCTAATTGTCAAACAAATCCTGCCATGATAAAACATATGCAGCATATGCATCACATGTCAGAGCTGGAGTCTAGGTGTCTTCATACTATGTTCCTTTTCTTCTCTTACTTTATTAAATAAATGCTGTTAATTAGGCTCTAAGGCAAAGTCCACAATGAGTGAACTTTTACTGACTTAAATGCAGCTCGAGCCACAGCCTCAAACATGACTCAGCATCTCTGCTTTCTGCGAAAGCAATAAAGTCTAACAGTTTTCAACAAAACACTGGCATACATGACAAAATTGACATCCTGTTAACATTTAAAGCACTTTAGGGTATAAAAAATATCTGCCTTTTTGCTGATTTCCACTCTTAGCAAACCTAAAATCACAGTGACCCCTGCCCTCCACTCAGCGGTAAGATATTATCATTTTGAAACGTTTCCTTACTGTGTACATGCAACTCTCCACCACAACAGGCTCAGGGATCAAGCCAGGCATGCTTCTGGCAACATAACGCTTCAGGATATCGATATCGGATTTATCTGTCTCCACGTCTCTGTAATCTGGGTCGGCCTTGCTGCCCATGTGGTAGCATACCTGAAAACACATTGCATGATTGATAGAAAAAAAAACCCATTAGCATTTGAATGTACCTACAGTTAAGAGAAGCAATATCTCATCAAATGGGACTCAAACTAATGGTAGATTAGTAACTGCCTGTGTTAATAGACTCTTTAAACTGCTCTGCAAACACAGCTTTAAAATAGATTGTTTAAACACAGAAAACTAATCTTTTAAGTAGTTTTTGAAAACGCCTTCTTAATATGAAAAAATACTAAAATTAATTCATTCACTATGTGACTGATCCATAAACTAGAATCAATTCTCTACAAGTTATCAATGTCTAATTCAGCAAATCATTAAATGAAACATAACTTCCTCAAAAGACTATTCTGTATTTGCTGCGCATTGTGTATTGGTTTGGACATAAATATTACACACGCTGATTTTGCAATGAGTATAGTATAAGTATATATTACTTTTTTCTTTGAGAAAATACCATAGGGCCTTAAACATTAACTTACCTTTACCAAGCCTGGATATTCATTGGAGGGGAGGCCGTAGATGTGTTCTTTGGTGTCCACATTTTCAGTGAGTACAAAGCATGGAAAACGCTGCTTCACATCATATGTCCCAGGAGTTTTCTCTTTCCAATAGCACACATTGATCCTAACCACCTGCATTTAAAGGCGATCTGAGTTACCAAGATGTCAAATTAACAAATATCAACTCAAAATACATTAATTCAATTCATTTCAGTTTATTTATATAGTGCCATTTCACAACAGATGTCATCTCAAGGCACTTTACAAGAAGAGTTATTGCAATAGAATGTTTAATCCAGGAATTAGAGAACCACAGAAGATTGCGCCGGGACTTCTCAGTAATCCCTCACACTGAGCAAGCATGAAGCGACAGTGGAAAGGAAAAACTCCCTTTTAACTGGAAGAAACCTCCGGCTCAGCATAAGCGGTCATCTGCCTAGACCGTCTGGGGTTTGGAGAAGGCAGCAGAGACACAGAAAGAGCAACAGAACTGATGCAGAAGCAGAAGTTGGTAGCAGGATGTGGAGAACGTTCCGTCACTGGAATGCCATCTTAGTCAGGGTCGTCAAGCAGGGCGGGTCAGGAGCACCTACTGAAGGAAGAGACTAAGAGAAAGCAGGTTAGCGTTTGACTTGAAAGCTCATCATGCAGTTGGGGAGAATTAGGAGAGAAAGTAGGAACTGACTCTAATAATGTCCTCCAACAGCCTAGCCTAAAGCAGCATAGCTACTAACATTAACCTGTCTCCTAGCTACTAGGAGACCTAGCTACTAACACTCTGTACCTGGCTTACATTAATCTATTTCTACCTAGCTACTCTACCTCTTCCTATCTCTTCCTAGCTTTTGACACTCTACCTGACTACTAACATTAACCTATCTCTTCCTAGCTACCTGTTAACCTGTCTATAACTGTAAGCTTTGTCAAAGAGGAAAGTTTTAAGCCTAGTTTTAAAGATAGACAAGTTGTCTGCTTCACGAACCAACCCTGGGAGCTGGTTCCATAGGAGGGGAGCCTGGTAACTGAAAGATCTGCCACCCATTCTACTTTTAGAAATCCTAGGAACTACCAGTAAACCTGCAGTCTGAGAGCGAAGGGCTCTGTTAGGAACATATGGAACAATCAGGTCTCTTTTGTATGATGGAGCTTGATTATTATGAGCTTAATATGTCAGAAGGAGGATCTTGAATTCTATTCTAGATCTCACTGGGAGCCAGTGAAGAGAAGCTAAAAAAGGGGAAATGTGATCTCTTCTTCTTTTATTCATCAGAACCCTTGCAGCAGAATTTTGGAATAACTGAAGACTTTTAATTGTATTCTGTGGACTTACTGATAATAAATAGTTACAGTAATCCAGCCTTGAAGTAACAAAGGCATGGACTAGTTTTTCAGCATCACTCCTGGACAGGATGGTTCTATTTTTTGCAATATTCCTAAGGTGAAAAAAGGAAATCCTAGAGACTTCTTTAATGTGAGATCTAAATGACATATCTTGGTCAAAAATAACACAGAGGTTCTTTGCTTTATTACTGGAGGCTAATTTAATGCCGTCCAGGTGAAGGGGTTGACTAAGTAGTGTCTTTTTCAGAGCTTCTGGTCCAAAGACGACAACTTCTGTTTTATCAGAATTCAGAAGCAAGAAGTTTAGAGTCATCCAAGTTTTTATATCTTCCAGACATGCCTGTAGTCTACCTAACTGATTGGATTAATCAGGATTTATGGATAGATATAGCTGTGTATCATCTGAGTAACTATGGAAATTTATCCCATGCTGCCTAATGATTTTAACAATAGGAAGCATATATATAGTGAAAAGGATTGGCCCAAGCACCGAACCCTGTGGTACTCCGCAAGTAACCATTGAGGCCGAGGAAGATCTATTTCTTACCGATCTATTGTATTACAAAACAAATGATCCAGTTTACATACAAAAAACATCATGTCAAGTCAATCCAATATTATGGACAGCTTCAAAGCCAGACAAAAACATTCAAACTTGATTTTAGTAATGAAACAATGCAGTCAAGTTCTGTTTATTATGGCAATTGGGAAAACTAATCCTGTCTAAGGAAACCCATCAGATTTTTTTAAATGACTGACTTTGGAACAATCTCTCCTACTGAACAATGAAGAAGGGACAACACACCATTGAATGCATTGATCTGTTAACGGTGCAGCAATCCATCATACTGAGAATACAGGGTCAACAAAGGAGAGGAAAACTACATCAAAGTGGTTTAAGTTTTAATTACTTTGTAGAAAAAGTTATGCACTCAGTTTTGTTAAACATGATGCTGACTGTGCATTGAATATTTTGGTACGAAATACTAAGTTATAAAAAAAATATTAACTATTGATTTCTGACAAGTTTGGTTCAAACAGCTGGATTACAAAATGGTCATACGATTTCCATACCTTGAGACACACCACACATAGTGATTAAATATTGTGGACACAATAGTTTTGATCCTGCAGTGTGTAGTTTGGACACCACACATGAACCAATTTTACTCAGGAACAATCCATGCTCAGGTGGGAAATCTCACAAAACCTCATGACATAAAGCATTACTAGTAAAGTCGAATAGATAAATATGGATGCAGAGGATGAGGCCTTGGCAATTGTTTGAAGACTAGTTTTAACAAAGGAAAGAATGACACAATAAGAAAAGTTGTTTGATAAAGCAGTGGACACACTAATGCTGCGTTCAGACCTTAGGCTTTGTTAGCGTCAGGCAACGCTCATAAAGCGACTAGTTTGACGCATATACACAGAAGATCCTTTTTTAAGCGGAAGCTCACTAAGCTCGTAGGCGTGCCTTTCTCTGCTGGATGTTTTAAACACTCGCGGATCGTGGTTGGCTAGGCAGCGTCGACTTCGGGCAATGTCACTACAGTGAGTCGCTCTGATTGGTTGCCGTGCTGCATCAACAGCGTTAGGACCGTCAAAAGCCAAAGCTCACAAAGCGCAGCAGAGACCGTGACGCTCCTCTAACGGCCTCCAACATAGACTTAACATGTAATCTTGACGTTGCTGATGCTGACAAAGCCTGCGGTCTGAACGCAGCATAAGATCAGGGAATCTAATTGCTATACTGATATATGGAGGTGAATTATTTTTTTTTTCCTCTCTGAAACATTAGAAATTGCTCTGACTGATCTTTTTTTCTATGCATTTGTGGACTTTGATCAAGGGAGCCAACACTTCAAATAATGATAAATGCTTCTAGGTTCTAATTAGCTAAACATTCAGCATTCAGCAGGCTGCATGCTCATTTGTCTTGGCCCGCTATAAGTGTGTGTGTGTGTGTGGTGTGACACAAGCTGCGATATTGGGCCAAGACTATCGAACATGCTGACAATTTCCGATTTTTTACTGGAGCGGTCACAACGTCCTGCCGAGCCAACCAGAAGACTCTTCCAGGAGAAATCCTTTTTTATCAACCTGGACCTCATTTATAGCATGCACTACATTCCCTTTTTCGGCCAAACAAGTCTGATGCTCTTGAAGTCTATCAGGAGATGTTTAGATCCATTCGTGATCAGCGTATATCCTTATAATGGGAGTTGTAGTGGCATGCAAAGTACAGCCTCTAAGTAAGGCATTGTCTGCGGCAAAACTACTTCATTTCACCAATGTTTTGTCAAGAATCGCTAGCACTATTTCCCGGTTTGTTCGGAGCATCTCGGATGTGCTTTGTTGTTAACGTTTGGGTTTTTTTCTGAATCAAACTTACACAAACTGGCAATTTCAATGACTTCACGGCTGTGCCCCATCGAGTGAAAGTATTCCAGACAATGCAGACCACACATGACAGTGACGTCATTATTGAAATCCCAGGTTGATGTTAGTGCTACATTTCATAACAAAACACTGGTGAAATGAGGGAGTTTTGTGGCAGATAGTGCCTTATTCAGAGGCTGCACTTGGAGAGCTCCAACAATGCCCATTATATGAAAATACGCATATAGCCAATGGATCTAAACATCTCCCGAAGGGACATTCCTGGGTGAATAAATTAATGTAATGGATGCTATAAATAAATTCAGTGTTGAAAAAAAAAAAAAAAACCTTCCCTGTTAACTCATCACACAAAACAGGAATATCTGTCTTGAGATGACATTTGTTGTGAATTGGCGCTATATAAATAAAAGTGAATTGAATTGAAATCTGTAAAGATAATCTTAATCCAGATAATTGGGTTGTCCTTGCATTTTTCAGAAGTGGAGAATCAGGTCCGAAATCCTGCCTTACAAATCCTGCCATGTGAACCAGACTTACGACTGAATCAACATTGTGGCCTGTAGTTTACTATAACATGAGCACATACCCTTCATTCCAAGCTGAAGTGTCATAAATAAAGTCCAAACATTGGTATTTAAACATATTGCTTACGCATCTTCAATAAAGAAATCAAGTTCATTCTTCGAAATGTTCTATACAGTGCATGCAGTCATCTGAACAATATTACATGTCAAACCATGTCTGAATACCTCCAGTGGTAACTGGAAACCAGTGTGAGCCAGAAGTTTATTGGTCCAGGGTCCAGCAGTGATAACTAAACTCCTTGCTTGATAAAGTCCTTTGGAGGTTGTCACCTTGATAAGAGTGCCTGGCTGGATTTCCATAACTTTCTCATTGTCTCTGATGACCCCACCAAGCTTCTTAAACTGACCCTGGAGAAAGAAAACATCAAAACATGCTTATTTGGTCAAATTGAACAGTATTATGATATGTGAAAAATAAATCATTTCAAAAAGCTTTTTATCCACAAATAATATAATATATACATGTTTTATCTTAATGTATTGAGGCTTGTGAAAAAAAACACAGAGAAACTTTTTTGATGCGTGTAATTAATTTTATTTGCTAATGTTGACTTAATTCATTTAACATTTTGCGCCTGTGGGTTGTCCTTCATTTGTGGGTGTTCTACTAAGATTGAGTGAGCAATTCATGAAAGGCGCATGGAGCAGTATTAAAATGAGGAGTTTGCCCGCTATGAGCTGCTGAGTGGAGGACTGGTGTGCATGGATTCATGATGCGTCTTTAGCAAAATTAAGTGGGTGTAGGAGCTATTTTTTATCTTATTATTTTTCATGAGATGTCACCTATGTTGATGGCGGCAGGCCATGTCAGAAATTATATAGGTGTGTCCACGGGTGATTACCTGGATCCAATTATGCATAGGCGGCAGGGTGAGCAGGGTTTTTACTGCTTGCCACATCATGTAACGAAAGTTTGATCTTTGTCTTTATTGAACATCTCTAATAGCAGCACATCATTTGTAAGAAAAATCAGTACAACCAGAGAATGTCTAATAAGGGGAGAAGTGCCACTCTCACTGAACTTCCGGCTACTGAACTAGTTGCAGTTCCACTCTGGTTCCATATGAGGGCACTCTCATGAGGAGTGCAAAATGAATGGAAGTCTATGGAGCAATGGGGAACCTAAGTCACACCCTTCTACCTCCAGTCCATGGGTCCCCTACTGCCAAAAATAATTAATGAGAGTCAATGGAGCGATAAAAGTTATCTTCTGATCCAGTTTGAAATGCGCCGTAGATGGAACATATGTTGTCCTTGAATTTTAAAGACTAATTTTGATGCAGAGAAAACGCTGATTATCGACCGGTGGCAAGAGTTAGGCTCTTTCCCAATACCCACACTCCACCCTACGGTCCTCCACGAAGTGCACTTGGCAGAAGTGCAGACAAGGGTTCAAGTGCCCAGTGTACAAGTGCGCGAATAACTGCACGATTGGTACAGCAAGGATTTCATCGTCGGCCTGTGCCGTATGTCCATGACAACCAAAATGGGGGTGCCGCTTGTGTTATTTTCCTGCTTGATATGATAAAACTGAAACAAAATCATCAAGTTTGATAAAAACAAAATATAAATACGATATAAAAAATATATTGCAAATTCTATAGCATAAAGTCTAAAGTTATAGAAAATATTGGATTTTAATCAAATAGGCTGTATTATATTTGTTTACAGAAAATATTGGCTATTAAGAAGGCCTTTTGATTATTCAAAATAATGTGTTTATTGTATTATTTATATTTGTCAAACCTGCTGTGTTAAATGAACAGACACTGACATGCCGGGAATAAGTACCCAAACAGCATTTTATTCAAAATGTAGAGAAATAGGTTCTTTTATGATTTAGAATGTTTACATTTTTTATGACTTGCTATAAACACACAATGAATATTATTTTTGGCCTATCATGTCCGTAAATACACACAACGTTGTTAGTATACACTATTTTTCAACATATATATCCAACAGCTAATTACTCATGTACACAATTACAAATTATTCAATATTTTGAGGCATCAATAGCCGGGGCTGTCGCTGACATTTCCCGATCAATATTTGCAGATGATGGTTTTGAATCGCCGGAAGCTCTGCTCACATATTTAGCCAATATATACATTTAGGCTGAATCTTTTGACCCAAAATCCGTCCACATTAATGACACACTTCAGGTTGAGCCTGGGAAATTTTTTATGTATGCATTTTTTTTCAAGGATGCAGCAATCCGCAGCGTTACAGGATCATCAACCATCCATCCATCCATCTTCTATACCCCTTAGCTTCAAAGGGTACCCAGGGGTCGCCTACGCCTATCTGCAGCTGGCAATAGGCAGGGTAAACCCTGGACGGATCACCAGTCTACCTTTGTTTGTGTGACGATTTAGATTTCAATGATTCTTCATTGCCAGTAGCCTGAAGATGGTTTAAACAGTCATTTGAAAAACAATACAAAACATGTAGCTTACGGCTTTCAACTTTTATTTGAAAGATACGATTTTCAAAATCTGTTAACACACTGCAGTGGATGTTGTAATGAAACATCGCTCAGATGAAAACATAGCTAATATATTAATTAATATTTAATCTCTAGCAATCTTCAAACTAGACTCCAGTTCATAATTATTATCCCAGGCAATTTTAAAAACAAACTGACAACCATACACTTGAAAATATATTTGTTGGAGAAGCACCTGGAACCATTTGTTGGTCGTTTTGTCACAGAATTCCACACGTAGCAATGGATTGTGGGTAATACACTTCACTGAAGTCCGCATTAGTACGGACTTCAGCGAAGTGCGGAGCGAGGGCGCAAAAGAGGCGGGGCCAGGGCCGGATTCTCCGCGCTGGAGAATCGGGACACCCTACGCACTTGTGCCCCTCAACAGGAACGTGCAACAGAAGTGCACAAGGGTGCAAGTGCGGGTATTGGGACAGGGCCTTACTCTAGGTTTTGTGTAAAAAAACGTTTAGCGGACTACAACTGCAGAAGAAGAAAGAAACAGTGGGCTGTAGCCTCCAGGATGAAGAAAGGAGCATTAAACACGGAGAAAACCACTATAAATCTGACCATGTGGAAAGTGGCAGCTATGTCTGGGGTAAAGCAGTCGGTGGAGGGAGAGCCAGCATGCAGGAGAAGCTCTACAAGCTCTTGGTGAGTGTTTTACGTGCTATAGCTAGTACTAACTGGATGACGTCATACATGCGACTTCTGACTTCTGATTTGTAGGCATTTTAATTGTGAATTTTTTACAATCAAATAAATCCCAAATCAATTGACAAACAGTCAAAATTTAAATCTTTAGTTATCATTTAAACCAAAGTACAACATATATTCAGGACCTAAGACAAAGCGGACAAGAAAAAAACTTTTATCGCTCCATTGACTTCCATTCATTATTTTTTCGGCCAGGGGACCCAACGGCCGAGCAGAAGGGGAGGAGACTTAAGCCTAGTTAATGCTTCTCCGACCACAAATTTGCACTCAGACGCAGACGTATTAACGGAGACATTTTTCCGTTTATAGTACTCCGCTCTTCCGCTCCACTCCATTGTCTTTTTTGCGTTGCTCGACCAGGACAGCAGGAGTTTTCATGGCGTCTCTGCCTACTGCCTACACAGCTCCGTTTCTGTTTTTTTCTAGGCTTGCATTTCTTCCTCAATGAGCAATGAACGTAAAGAAAGTAATGAAAGTACGTTTTGGTTAAGCTGTAAAGCTTTTTACTAGAAGTGCAGCTCATTGAATCCTCTAGAAACGCATGGAAACAAACACAGCAGCCTTTTTCGTTGTTTTCCTACACCTCCTTGGGTTCAAAATCGCCAATACCTCAACTGAAGCTATAAATCCCTGATGAGGTAAGAAGGAGGAGGCGTGGATGCAGAGCAGGAGAACAAAGGAGATAGAGAAGGAAGAAATTCAAACCATCTCTTCTATCGATCATAATGGGAAACATGAGATCACTAGCTAACAAGATGGATGAACGCCAAACCCTGACTGTACGAACAGACAGATATCTGAAGAGGTGTAGCAGTGCTTGTTAACAACAGATGGTGTCATCCAGGAAATGTTACTGTGAAGTCGCGTCTCTGCAGCCCAGATATTGAACTCTTAGCAGTAAACTTACGTCATATTATTTACCAGAGAGTCCACCAATGTTATTTTGACAGTTGTTTACATTTCCAATTCAGCTGTTATCGACCATGCATGTGAGGTCATCAATTCAATTCAATTCAAAAATACTATATAAATATAAAACAAACATTGATCTCAGAGGGAAATTAAGTGTTGTTGTAGCTCATTACTAATTCATTTTTCAAAGATTTGTTGTAGACCATGATGGCTGTGGGGAGAAAGGGTTTCCTGTAGTGGTCTGTGTTGCAGCGAAACTGAAGAAGCCTCTGACTAAAGATACTCTGTTGCTGAGGTCCTTTAAGGTTTGCAGCATTTTGCTGCAAACCTTCTACAAGTCTGTGATAGAGTGTCATCTCTTCGTCTATCATTGTTTAGGGTAGCAACATCAGAACAAGGGACTTAAAAAGGCTAAATAACCTGATAAAGAAGGCTGGTTCTGTTCTCGGGACACCTGTGGAACAACTGGGGATAATGATGCAAAGAAGGATTCTTCATAAAATTAAAAAGATTATATACAACCCTGAGCATCCTCTTCATGAGACCATCCTACAGCAACAGAGTATCTTAAGTCGGAGGCTTCTTCAGTTTCGCTGCAAAACAGAATGCTACAGCAAATCCTTTCTCCCCACAGCCATCATGGTGTACAACAACTCCTTGAAAAAAATGAATTAGTAATGAGCTACAACGACACTTAATTTCCCTCTGGGATCAATAAAGTATTTTTGAGTTGAATTTAAAGCCAATTATCATTGTGGTATTGTATATGATTGTATATGATTACTACATTTTATTAATTGGAACCCATGAAGGTTATCCACTATGGGGGGAAATTAATTAGGATCATAACTCACTGTGCGCTCAGCGCATCTTCAGCTGGTAGAGATACGCTGAGCGCGCAGCAAGTTATGATAAATCTTTGGAGAGAAAACGGTTAAATATTTACATAACTGTCAGCTTTATGGCCATTAGAGTCTTAATTACTATTAGGTTTTATTGTGTGTGAATGACGTTTTTCGTTTGTCAGTAATAAATTTATGATAAATGTGGTGTCGCAAAGTTAAGACATACCTTTCAGAAGTGCTAAAAATAGACGCTGTGCTGTTTGCACAGGTTTTAAGAATCGCAATACGTTGATAAATAAGGTCTTTAATGCATATTCAACAGGTGATGTATGGCTTTTAAGTAACAGTAAGTGGTGAAACAAAAAAAACCTAAAAAACAACTTCTGTTGCAGTTACATACATGTTCCTGAATCAATCGATAAATGAAAAGGGTGAACCAGACTGATGTAGCGCCATGATTCTCTTCCTGATGTCAAGAAAGTAGTGTTTTCCAGGTGTGGCCTTAAAATACTGTGTGCTATGGTGTGCTCAAATGTGTCAGCTATTTTATCTAGAGTTTTCAAAGTCACGATTATATGATTAGGGCTTTTAAAAGAGCCCTAATCATATAAGGGTAGGGTAGCCAATTCACGTCGGAAGTCCCGAGCGGAAACCGCCGTAAAACAAAAATAAGAAGAAGAGAAGTCCCAAGCAGAGGTTTCTTCTTTGTTTAACGTACTGCTCAATCAGCGTCCATGCCGAATTGTACCCACAAAAAAGGCTTGGTAACGCCTTTCAGTTCTATGATTGGCGAGCCTGATTGATTTATTACTAATCCTAAAATTTGACAACCCTTACCTAACTCTAACCTGAGTCATTTTCTAGTCCTAAACATTCGATGAGTATTACCTACACTTAACTTTACCATTTTCCTATCTGTGCGCTCGAGGACCAGTGCCTAAACCCAATGTGATCAGTCTATTTATTTCAACATTTAGGAACAGTTATATCGATATAAAGGTAACATTACAACTTAGTGATTAGTGTAGGTTTCTGACTTCTGAGTTTTACAGTAGCCTATAAACTTGTAGAGTTAATCACCTAGTCAGTTATACCATTACGATAAACATGTAACTTTAAAAAAAATCCATTGATTTGTGGGCTTTTCTTTTTTTCCCCTTTCTCGGAGCTGTGTTTAGCTAACGTCCGCTTGTGACTTCCAGTATAGATTGAATAAATGGCTATGCCCTTGTCAGCCATTTTAAAGTTCTGCAGGAAGGTACTCTTGTTAAAAAGTGAACATTTTGGTATAACAGTACAGAAAGCTACTGCATCAAGTAACAAAACCACCTGGTGTAAATTGAGACCTACTGCTATTACCAACCCTTTGGCTACAATACACTTTGAACGTGAAAAACTAGTAGACCAAATAGTCCAGTGACTATCGAATTACTTCATTTACAGCATTATATTGAAATGAAGTAGTGAACATATGTTAGTCTTCAAGAACTTTTAACACTGCTATCTGTAACAGTAACCTATGCATGTAATTCCTGTGTCTAAAATATCCCAACATTTTGTCTGCCATTCATTTACAAATCATTCATGTTGCATGTCAGGTTTTGGTTTAGAAATGGCTAGTAAAGAGACATCTAATCTGAAGCTGCCAATCTGAACTCTGTCATGCCTGTGTCGCATCCTGGGGGGCAGAACTATGAGCCCTTATACCTAGTTTTGAACAATCATATGTAGAAAATATACACCAACATGTTCAAACACACACACACTCACACACACTTTTGTATTCAAGTCTGCACAGATGAATTCTGTCTTGTGCCAACATCGTCTCTTACACATCTTGTACCAGTACTATGACTTTTCATCGACTTTGTTGGATTCATATATCTAATAATGCTTTGTTCCTGTGGGTTCTCATTTTGCATTGTTTTGTTGTATCATTTTTGATGTCAGGGTGTCAGTATGCAGTAGGGTTGGACAGGAAAAAAACATTGCATGGTATCGGAAGGCATAGACATATATACGTAGACGCCTCATTCAGCGTTGAGCTGTACGTCAACGTCGCCGCCATATTGGATGTGGCAAGAGTCGGCAGTTGCAGCCGGTTGGAGAAAAGATGCCGCATTCTTGTGCTTCACATAATTGCACCAAACAAAATCTGAGGGAATAACTTTTCACAGGTAAGACTTAACAATAACCTTTGATAGTACTTTAATCATAGACTGCATTATTTGTCCATTTTAACAGTTTTGAGAACATAATTTCCTGATATTGTGGAAAACATTATTCCCCAGCATTTATTTTTTTGTCATTTATTTGTTTCTTATTTATTCTGCTCATGGTAGAATATCTTTCTTTTTTGGCATTCAACCCCTAACAAGACTTTATTTGATCTTATTTTATTTTATTGGTTTTATTGTGTTGAATTTTAGTTGTTTGATTCTTTTATTTTCATATTTCTATTTTAATTTCCATTTTTGTTTTTCTTCATATTAATCATTTTACTTGTGTGCATTGCTTTATTCCAGCTGTGGTTGTTTTAGTGCTTTATAAGTACAGTCGGTATGGTAAGGTAAAATGAGTGCGTTTGCGTGCGTCAGAGATATCTTTATTCATCACATGTGGATGTGCATCCACAGTGTGACTCCCTCCAAGCAAAACAGACGCAAGTGATTCCTCTTACGGGTTTAAGAAAGTTATTCATCCTCAATCTTGTTTTGAGACATTCCAAAGACCTCTTCCAAACCGTGAAACCGAATACAAATGATTTTACAGTTCAGTGCAATTAAATACAATGAATACAATATTTTAAAACTAAATGAAGAAATAAATACCTCGTTGGCTGTATGCTTAAAAAAGGGAATCTGTTTTGCTCCTTCAATCCTTTCACAAGGTTTCCAACACTCTTTGTAGTATCCTGCTTGCCAGGACTTCTTCCATGCTGTGTGTTGTTAACACAGCTGGTTTGTGTCCACAATTAAGGAGTGGCTTCCTTAAAATTAGGAAACAACAGTTGCACATAGAGAAAGGAGTACAACACTCCCTTTTGTACTGTACACTTATTAATTAGAATTTAAAAATAACGTAAAAATAATAAAAATAGAAAATAAAAAAATAGATGAGAAAAAAATGATTTGGAATAAACGTTGAGGTATCCTGAATGTACATAATAAATATAGATTGAAAATGATAACGGCCTGAGAGCGGCTAACGGAGGGAGAGTCCGTGTGGAGCTTCCCATGTGTAACAGCCACACTCGGTTGTGGTCAATAAAGTTCTTATTTTAGTCACATGAGAAGATTATATACATAAATTTTGGTCCCTAAGTGTTTCTCAAGTATAGTAGTGCATGTATGAAGAAATAAATGAGAGGCATTAAAATAAATTTCATTGCAGAAAGGCGCTTTATATAATTAAGTCTATTTACTTGTATTAGTTTAAACCATAGACTGTAAAACAGCTTTGCCACATCCAATATGGCGGCGATGCTGACGTATCGCAGCGGTGGCCAAATTCGCTCCTTGAGGCGTCTACGTATAAACGTCTATGTCGGAAGGCGTTTAGAGAGAAGTATTTGCTGGTACCGATATTTGTTTGCGGTATCATCGAGTATTTCCAAACTGGTATCGGCCCAAACCTAATTCCTAATAAAGATTTCATATATATTATTATCAAGTCCAGCATTATAGCAAAAGTCCTAATGCTCTATTTTTGAAAGTAAATTTGTTGGGCTTCTCCTTAGCATTCAGATATCAGTTTTGAAAGACACTGTGCAAGACAGAACACAAATATATATTTGTATATAATAAAATATATATATTTTTAAATTGAAGTGGCTAAGCGTTTCACAGTTTGGGAGCTGCAAGGTCAAAAGCCTGTTCTCCCCTGAACTCCTGCTCTATTATTGGGACTTCTAGCAAAAGCTGGTCAGCTAAGCTGAGTGACCAAGAAGAGGAGTTCAAATGTAAGAGGTTTAAGTTTTACACAAACATGAACAAATAATTAGTGCAGTGAGGATGAAAGGGACTAATTATTTCTTATTTTCATGTTCCAGTTAAAAGTCATGCTGCATTTCACCAGATAGCCAATATTTGGATTAAAAAGCAGCACCTCTCTCATAAGAAATTTAAGTTCAAAGCAACTAAGCTTTAAGTTTCTCAAAACATTATTTTAAAACTTCCATGCAGTTGCCATCGTCCTGTTAAACATTCTCAAATTAGAGATCCACAAATTAAACAAATATACACTTCCTTATTAAGTTATGTAAAATGTCTATAAGTACATCAACTAGAACAGATAAATTAAACTAAATACAGACCTGGGACAGAGCACTCAAACATCTTTAAAACAGTGACTTTGTAATAATCTATGGTGCAACATTGCCCCCTAGAGGTCTAAAAGTAGGTTGCAGACATGAAGTAATCGGAGTATGAGTCATGCTCAAAATGTAACGAGTTCAAATTAATTATTAACGCCATTAGACTTTCTACCTGCATTGACAAAGGCTTACTCTGGAATATCTAAAAACCTAAGTGAGCCTGCAACTCAGATTTGCCTACAAACCCTAAACAATCAAACAAAAGCTATGTAAGAAGCTACAAAACTCAGAAACTAACATGTTATAATAAGATGGCACAATATTAACACAATAATACAGTTACTCACTTGCAAGAGATGCATGTCAAGCACAGCACAGGGTGTAAGACATGACAGTTTTACAACACAAGAGCCCTCTGAATGAAAATGTCAATAAATATCTTGACTAATTATGAAGGGGAAATTCCAAAGACTCTCTGATTGGTTGGCTATAGGAATACTGTTCCTAATGGGAGGCGACTGACTATCAGTACATGTTCTATCAAAGGAATTAGAGGGGGGCTGTTCCACAGTGCTATATTGGTAAAGTTAAAAAGCTACATTGTATCCTCCCCTACAGTTGACCATTGCCCAATCTTCAACTTCATCTCTCCGTGATCACAGGAACCTAATGACCAATGGATTGTACATGTGGCTCTGCAAGTTCACTCCCCAGCTCTCACTGCATCTGTTTTCTTTTGTTCACAGAGGTGGAGTGGATCATTGTGTGAATCATCCCCTGATTCAAGTATCCCAGTTGAATAGTGATGTGAAATAATTATTTCAGGAAATAGATAGAAGGGTTTTAATGACGGTAATACTGCAATAACAGCTTTGTTGTGACATTGTTCAACCAATCAGTAAAGATCTTTAGGCTGGGGATGCAGGTCAATTCATGCAGTGTTCTGTGAATGCTGAGCTGCTTGGTAATTAAGATGAATTAAATATACTCTTGGACCACAGAAAGAATCAGCTCATCTTTATTTTAAGATAAACTATATCTCCATAGTATTGATTCAATAATTACAAAACAACAACAACCCTGTTGTAACAAGGTTAGCCCCAGTTAACGCTTGGTGTCACATAAATGGATCCTGTTTTCTGAACTTGTTCCTCCTGACTGTAAATCACTCAGTTCACCATGGAAAAACGGGACAGGGGGGGGGGGGTTAGCTATTGATTATAAAAACTGTCACAACTGTTAACAGCTAACGCCTGATGTGTACTCCAGGTTTAAAAAGCTGTTCCTTGAAATCAGGCTGTCCACTCCTGTACTGTATGCACTTTTTTACCATTTATCCACCCTATCTATTCTCTTCTGCTTAGCAACAGAGGCCAATTCACAAAAGTAGGATTAAGACATCCAGGATAAGTGTCTGAGTTGAGCCCAATAAATCCAAAAAAAGAGCATAAAGGCTTAAGTGGTTGTACGAAGAGGGAACATGCAGACACTGATTCATCCAGTCAAGTCTAACCTATCCTAGATCAGTGCATGCTCATTACTCCTTCAAATAGACCCTGCTACTGATCATAGATTCACTGATTCACAATGGCAGGTAGAGCAGCTTACTTTTCCCCATCAGAGGCAGAACTCCTACTGGAAGCATACAAGGAGGTAAAATATAGAATTAACAAGAAAGGCAACACAACAATGGTGATTAAGTAAAGAGTAAAAGTTTGGCAAATAGTTGCTGACCGCCTGAATGTGCAAGTAGTGCAAAATTTCGACCAATTAAAATCCAAATAGGTAATTAAAATATGGAGCGGTCTGTGATTATAAATCAATTGCATTTTCAATTAAAATTTTACTGCAGATATGAGTGAACAGATGAACAGATGAGCTAATATGGATAACTTTTATTGATATAGCACCTTTCTAAAGGACCCAAGGTCACTTGCTTACTGATTTCCTTTAATTTCCTTTTTGGATTAAAGTTTGTCCTTTGTCCCAGCCATGGAATGGGATAATCTTGCAATTTTCCCTGATGATGACATTGGTCTGGTGGTTGAATCCTTTTAGTGATTATGCATGCTTTTGATTTACGTTCAATATTTCCTGCAGTGGTACAGGATTCTTTTTGTCATTTAAATTGTCATTTAAATCGCTAGGTGTTAATCCTAACTCGCGCCAAAAGGTCTTACGTAGGAGTTGCCAACAAAAACCTATTCACAAACGCACTAAGAGCTACTTTTACGTAGGACAAATTCCTAAAAGTAAGGTAAGAGTGACGTCCCATTGCTATGGAAAACAATTTCCTATGCCTGAGTAAATAGACGGACAGCAGTGTGATTGGTTGTTGAATGACACGTGTGAAACCAGGAAATGGAAAACTTCAATGTCGATAAAAGCGTAATTATGAACAGCGCAAATAGCAGAAAGAATGCATGATGACATCTTTGTGTCGGCCACGAGACTCACACTTCATACAACTTACACACAATAGCCTACTTACAGAGAGGGTGAAGTTTAAAAACGAAAAAACGTGAAATGCATCATTTCACGTCTAACGCCAGCTGATTGCTGGGACAAGCTCCAGCCCCCCCCCTCCACGCGACCCTGAATTGGATGAAAGGTAATGGATGGATGGGTGCATCATATTAAGGGAGTGATTGCAAGTCGGCTGTAAACAATTAGGCTGTCTAATGAGCACATCAGCCACATCTTAAATAGACCCCCCCCACACACACACTACTGTGAAAAGCACCTTGTGAACAGAAAATGAGTGGCGAGAAAAGAACAAGGAAACCTAACAGGTCGCAGGACCAATTATTACTACTGGCACAGTTGGTACTGGAGAGGAGGACGGTCCTCAAAGGGCGATTCGGAGCCGGGATTACGAATAAGAAGAAAAGGGAGGCATGGGTGGAAATGAGCAGAAACAGAAATGCATCTTATCTAGCGGTGTCTCCAACGGCAGAACACTGTGAGAAGAGATGGTATTCTCTACAGTCCCAGTGTCGGCTCGAGATCGCCGCTTATAAAAAGGATGCTGCTGCAACAGGTAGGCAATGTCCGTCATATAGGCATCCCTACAGGGGCGGTTGGTACATAATGGGGGATAGTGCATCGCCCTCCTTGAGTAACATGAAAAAAAGAGAGGAGAAAAAGAGTCTAATATTGCCAGTCCAACTCTGTATATCATTGTCCAATCAACAGCCTGAATATCACCTTCCAACCTGAAACCCCGCCCCTTTGAGGCAATCTGAGTGAGATTGAAAATCGCCCCAGGCGCTCTCTTATAGAGATTATTTTTTTTCAAAGTTTGGACCTTAACAATGCATTTCAATGGACACGGGAGTACTTGCCCCAACGTGATTTCGTAATACGCTCTGATGCGTGCTCGGAGACGTACAGCCATAGTTATGCGTGGGTGTTTCTCAATGCCCAGGAACCTCACCCTGATGCCTTGGTCCCGCCGCGGTTGCCTAGGAGATACGTCATCAGGGACCGCCAAGGCTTATTTATTTTTGTTTTTTTCATAATCTTTATTAACAGATATGCAGAACATATTGGCACACTTTGCCAGATGTAATTTCCACATAAAGCAAGGACAAGCAGAGGATGTATCTATATAATAAACAGAATAAATACAGACTAAATAAATAAAAAAGCGAAAAGAAGAGGAGAGAAGAGAAAGAAAAAAAACTTTTGAAGAGAAAGTGCTAGGGGTATTCTATGAGGTTAAATTTCTCAAAAACACTATAAAGCTTGATAGCCCTTTTCCCTTTCATGTGTTTCAAGGATACAAAGTATTTGTAAAGTTCTTTATGGAAGACAACAAAGAGAGGTTTAGTTTTAAGATATCTGTTTTTATGTATGAAGAATTTGCCAAGAATCTTTAAGGAATTAATAGTCGGGTCAATTGAAGGATCTTTAACAGATACACCAAAAAGAACATTTTCCTTTTTAAAATAGGCCTGTGAATATTCTCATTCATCCAGGTCATGGTTATCTCAAGGAAATTTCAATCAAACGCAACTGGACTTGGTAATTTGTCTTGGAAGACGTTTCACCTCTTATCCAAGAGGCTTCATCAGTTCATGCTCGCCGCTGACCAGGCTGGGACTGGTCCTTTTTAAAATAGCTAATATTTTGTATTTTTTGGGAAAACCAGCCATTCAGGTCGGACCAGAATGTAATAACTAATTTACAGTTGAAAAATAAGTGTTCAGTAGTTTCAATTTCCTTCTCACAAAAAGAGCATGCATTTTGATCTAGATGAAAACGAATTCTCAAAAATTCAGAAGAAGGGTATCTATCATTAATGATTTTAAAATGAACTTCTTTTGCCTTTTGTGCAATGGGAAACTTTAGAAAAATTTAGAATGAAGGGGTTCCACTTCGTCTTTAGAGAAAAATTAAAGAATTAGTAATCTATTGGAGGAAAATGGATATAGTTCATTTGTAAAAGTGCGTCGGGTTGCAATGTTGTTTAATTTCTTGTCAGTAATATTATGACCATTAATCAAGAGCGAAGGAAGAGCAGGATTTATATTGAGGTTAAGTAGATTGTGAGATAACATGATAATTGACTGGGGGATAGCTTTTATAAGTTTATTGTACTCTTTTTTGTTATTTATGTTGTATCTAGAGGATAATATTTCAAAAGGAATAATATTACCTGTGTTATCTAAGAGGTGCATCACTGACCAGATTTTTTTTTTCGAACCAGTTTTTATAGAATAGAGTTTTATTTTTGAAAGTGATGTATCTGCAGTTCCAGAGTGGGGAAGTTTGAGGACTAAAACTATGACTAAATATCATTTTCCAGTAATGTAATACCTGTGCATGAAAGTCGGATAATTTAATTGGGAGTTTTTTTGGCTCAAAATCGCATTTCAAAAGGAAGTTAATACCTCCTAATTTACTGAAAATATAATTGGGGATAAGAAACCATAGGCTGTTTTGACTTTTAAAAAAAGACCTTAACCAATTAACCTTAATTGTTCCATCGACACATTCTATATCAATGGCATTAAGACCTCCTTCTTCATATTTTTTGATAAGCGTAACTTTTCTGATGTAGTGAGTTTTTCTATTCCAAATATAATTTAAAATTAGCCTGATTAATAGATTTGATTGTTTTTTTGAGAGAGCGCAAGGGAGAAAGCTGGATAAATAAACCTTGAAAGACATTCCATTTTTGTGAGAAAAATTCGACCAATAATAGAAATGTCTCTTTGAGACCACAGATTCAGGAGTGATTTTCATTTATCCAAATTATTCAGAATATTAAGATTATTGGAAATGTTAGCATCCTTTGTAATATGTATTCCTAAATATTTGACCTCTGATTTAACAGGTATATTATAACACGAGGTGCCAGTAAGTGGAGAGTCATGAATGGGTAACAATTCGCATTTTTTTAAATTTAGTTTTAGTCCAGATGCTTTCGAGAAGAAATCAATTGTTTTGATTATAATAGGGATTTGGTTGATATCTTTCATAAATATTGTGTGTCATCTGCTAGCTGGCTGATTGTCAGATCATTGCCGAAAAACTGTGCTTCATTGGAATGGAGAGCATCTCAGCTGCTGCAATGAAAAGCAGAGGGGAGATGGGGCATCCTTGTTTAATGCCACTCCGTATAGGGAATCAAGGACAGGTACCCTGTGGTAATTTGACAGAGCTGTTTGTATCTCTGTATATTAATTTGATTACATTCATAAAATTCTTTTCGAAGCCAAATAACTCCAAATTACTGAAAATAAACTGGTGTTCTACCATATCAAAAGCTTTAAAAAAAATCTAAAAATAAAATGAAACCATTATCTTCAAGTAGATTATTATAATCGAGTAAATCAAGAACAAGTCTAATGTTATGGTGAATAGATCTTCCCTTTATAAAACCAGATTGAGTTTCTGTAATAATTTGATTGATGTCCAATTTTAGTCTGTTTGCATATATATGAGTAAAAATTTTATAATCATTTTTAGGTAGGGTGATGGGTCTTAAATTATCAATTAATCTATGGTGTTTTCCGGGTTTGGGGATAAGCGTAAAGACTTCTTGTTTCATAGTGGTAGGAAGAGTTAGGGTTTCTAGAATTTCTTTAAGCATTTTAAAGAAGATCTCTTTGAGGTGTGACCAGAAATGTTTATAAAAATTACTAGTGATGCCATCTGGTCCGGGAGATTTATCTAGCGCTAAGTGTTTCACAACCATTTCAATTTCTTCTAGTCTGATATCTTCCTGGCAGATGGATTTGAAGCTATCATCGATCCTGGGTACCCATACTTTAACATGCTCAAAGAAGGCCTCTGCATCTGAGGACACGAAGGAGGACGAATATAAATTACTGTAGAAGTTGAAGATTTCTTTGGAAATTAAAGCTGGGTCTGAGCATTCGTTATCGTTTATCAAGAAGGTTTTAATTGCATTTTGTTCTTGCCTTTTCTTTTCCAAATTACAAAAGTAAGCAGAATTACGTTCTCCTTCTTCTATCCACTTCGTCCTTGATCTAATAAATGCTCCCTTGGTTTTAGAGGTACATTTTATCTAAATAAGATTGTAGCAGTGAAAGTTTTTGTTTGCTATCTTCACTTAATGAGGGTTTGTTACAGATTTTATTAATTTCTTTAATCATTTCTAGTTCCTATATCTTTCTTTCTTTAGATATCAGTTTACTCTTAGGTATAGAAATCTGACGTACTCTGTATTTTAGAAACTCCCATTTATCCCTATAAGTTTTAATATTGTTATCCGTATTAATTTCATCTATCATTGCAATAATTTCTTTGCAGAAGGACTCGTTATTAAGTAGGTTTGAATTAAATTTCCAGTAATTGTTTTTAAAACTTTTGTTTACTTGAAGAAATTGTAGTTTAATATGGTGTTATCTGTAAGAGGAGCAGCTGAAATGTCTGAGAAAATTTGTAAATTGGAGTTAATATCTGAAATCAGCCAGAAATCAATTCTGGATTTAATTGAACCGTCAGGTTTAAACCAGGTAAACTTTTTGGAATTTGGGTTATATATGCGCCACACATCTTTTAAATTGAATTCCTTACAGAAGACCAACAGTGAGGGATTATACATATTAGAATGATATTTTGAAGGATGCCTATCATACCATTTATCCATTACCATGTTGTAATCACCACCAAAAATAAAGTTTCTGATAGGATACTGCAGAAGAAGACTTTCAACTGTTAGTTTAATTTCATAGAGCATTGTTTTGGTTTGGTTAAAGTTATTATAACCATAAATATTTCCAAGAATCAGCAAATCATTATTTGCCTCGAGAACACAGATCAGCCAATGGCCTGAAAGGTCTCTATTCGTGATTAGAATTTTGCCAAGGAAGTTGTTAAAAAGTATAGCAACTCCGGCTGATCTATTTGTGCCATGGTTGAATAAGATTTTTCCGCCCCATTGATTGGACCAGAATTTTTCATCTAAGTCGTTTGAATGTGTCTCTTGTAAGAGAACACACTGAGGTTTTGCACCTTTGCAAAAGAGAAAGGTTGATTTCCTTTTAATAGAATCTATAAGAACCCTAGCGTTAAGAGAGAGAAATGAAAATTCAGAACTAAAAAAAGACATAGAAGAGAATTATAGGTAATGAAATCACTTAGGCCTAACAAATAGGAACTTAACTGAATTTAAGTACTGGTTGTTCCAATGTTCATGTTCTACCGAGGAATCTGTCCTCCGCTTGTTAGCCGTTTAGCTAACTAACCAAGGATACATCAGACGTGCCTTCATGGCTTCACTCGGTCAAAAATTTCCCAGAATACAGCGCGGTAGGAGCCGGCAGCAGCTACTTCGGGGGTAAATTTCTATTTTAAATGTAAGTCAAAGAATTTTAACCATCGGGCTTATATCTAAAATGTTTCTTTTATTTTTTTATTATTATTGTTTTTTAGATCCAAAGCAGTTATATATGGTTGGTGAGTTGCTTAGTAGTTGCAGCTTCGGTGGCTACCAGGTACTAATTCGTTTGCATATTTGATTTAACTGACATATACAAAAAACAAGTAAAACTCTTGTTATACATGTACTTTTCCATGGTTGAAGTAATATTACTACGCTACTATGACGGGCGGGATGTAAACAGAGCACGTAAGCCGGCAGCCGCGGTCACATAAGGCAAGTCTGTTCCAATTCCAAACCGCTTTTTGGGCCAAGGAAGGACAGTGTACTCGTAGGATGGCGCCTCGACATTGAAAAACACCCCGTGTCTCTGCCTACAGCAAGCACACGGGTAGCGACAAACCACAGGAGTTGGAGACAAACGAAAAGAGACACAAAATGCAGAAATAAAAATAATAATTTTGTTATATCCCTCGAAACAATATCGTTTGAGAGAAAAACATAGCAGGAGAAGCTTGAGGTAAAATAGCTCGGACCTGATTATCAGCTAAATATAATAAGCAGTAAAACGGAAATAAAAAGCGCCGTATTAACGTGGAATTACGCACGTTGGGTCACTGTATAGTTTGAGTACATTTCATAGTAAGGTACCGCTGCGTTAAAAATGCGGATTATTCAGTTTAAATAATGTTTTCGTACTTATATTACTGCTAATAGTTAGCAGCAGAGCCTAGCGGAAGTAGCTGTGTAGACGCGCAACTTCACAATAAGAGCATGTAGTCCTATTGTTTAGATTGAGAGTTTGTTTGCTGACTTTACATTTTGGAAAAAGGGGAATTATGACATTTTATTACTAAGTCTATATTGCATTTGATTTATCTAATATTTAACACAGCTACTGATATCCAAATATTAAGTGTATTAATATGTTTTGGTTATTTCTACCTTACCTTGCATTTGTTCTTATTTTTCATATGAGATCACACATATCAACTCCCTCCTCACATTTATATCACCAAAACCTGTATCAGCAGCTGTGTGGAAATAATAAAGAATAATAGAAATATAACAACCTTTTCTCCACCATATCTTCACATACTCTGAATGGCTTTAAGTGGAGCTCTGGCAGGTTCTCTCAGTGTTAACAGTGATCCCAGTCTGAACCAGTACCTCTATAGACAGCTCAGTGTTTCCTCCTCTACAGTAGCAGTCTGTTCTATCAAAACTGTTGTAGCCTCTGACTGAAATCATTCTGTTGTCGTAGGATAGTCCCATTTAGGGATGATCAGGGATGTCCAACATGATTGAGAAAAAGTCAGCTTTACATACAGAGAATGTTCGCCAGTTAATTTACCTTAGCAACTGGCTAAAAGATAAAACAATCGCTATGGCAATTGGATTTGTCCCTTTACTCTGCAAATAATTGCTTTTTAGTCATATTTGGAATGTTAATTTGTCAGGATTAATTCACAGCTACCCTGTAATTAATTAGGTAAAAAAATAATCGTTTGGCAGCAAACATTTCATAGCCCATTGGTGGATTGATCGGCTGATAGATGGTTGTGATATACCCAAGTCGTCCGCGTTGCAAAGTTGCATTTTCTCTGTGGCTAAATATCTTACTTTCGCTAAACATTTAATTTCTGGACTGATCGGGTTGTTACGTTTTGTCGGAGACGTACGTTTGGTTAATTCCGAATCATCTAGAGTGTAACACATTGCGTCTGGCTGCAGCCATTTTGGGAGTCTTTGTGAATAGGTCTTAGGAGTCCTGTTGAATTCTTTTAAGGACTCCCAGACGTATGAGCTACTTTTAGGCCTAAAAGTGGTTGAGTATTACTTTTATCTTAAGAAACTAGGAGTCCTAAATTTAAGAGTGACACACCCACATTTTTTAGGAGTTACTCCTAAATTCGGCAGTTAGGACCTACTTTTAGCCCTAAGATTTTTTGTGAATACGGCCCCAGATGTGTAAGGATTTTTTCTGCTGAGCAGACATGCGTGCTGTATTAAATACAAACCTTTGAATGTGTATTTATCCTTGTGTTGTGTAATATGGTTTATTCTGTTTTCTTGATCTTGTACAGTGTGACTTCAGTTTTGAAAAGAGCTGATGGTTTACCTGTTTTGTGTTATCCTTATTCAACAAAGGAAAACAATGCTACATATTTACATGTATTTACATGAGATGTGTATTTTATACCACTGATGCTTCATTCATACCTGGTGCGTTATTATTATAAAGAGCTATGCATCATTTATATGTACATCACTTCAGTCACTTTGGGTCTGATAGAATCTCATAAAAGCAAAGAAAATAACAAAAAATGTTTAGCTCAACAAAAACAGTTTTAAAACATCCTTTCATTTAGTCTTTCTCAAGACAGGAGGATTGTTATTTTTATTAAATTGAATAAACATGCTGACATGATATGTATTGTATTGCCAGTTATAAATAATGTTAACACAAATAACTAATATTATTCATGGGCATCAAATATCTTATGGAATGAAGATTGCAAAGAGCATATTGTTAAATTAATGTTTTTCAATTTAAATAGAACATGTAGTTTATAAGTCAAAGTTAAATTTGGAAATATACCTGATATAGGATAACTTAAGAGGCTCCCATATCAGTGAAAGAGCCAGTTGCTAAAAGAAAAACTGAACAGTACCTGTACAGCAGTAAGAGCACGGTCTGCAAACAGGACACCAGCTGTTACATCTACCAGGGCACCATCTCCCTCAGCCAGGATGACATTTGGAATGTGCTGGTGGAAGTTGTCATGGGTCAAAATCACTGTGGGAACCTTGTTCTTCTGTAATGTTCTCTTGACCAGCGGGTAATCCCCTCTGTCTTCTGGTCCCATTACCAACAGTCCTGTTTGTCTGTGAGGAGAAATAAAGGTGGACTTTTGGAAGGAAGGAGCTATGAAAGCCTGTGAGTATTTAACTAACTGACTAAAACTGAGATCCACAAAATCTGTTTTTGTACAAATAGCAAACAAGGGTGTTCTGAGGTAATTTGTTTGTGAAAGGCTGCTAATATTACCAAAAGCATCATATCTATAAATACATACTCTCTATTTGCCCCAGTGCAGCAAACATATACAATTAAATAAAATGCTGATATTGCGACAAAATTCTATGTTTTAATCACTCATTTGAGAAAGGGAAGCAACCTGTCCAGGGTGTACCTCACCTCTCTACCAATGACCTGGAGGCAATAAAACCCTCTTTTGACCCTGCAAGGACAAGCAGGTAAAGACAATGAATTGACTGACTTTTTAATACGAATAAAGTTTTACCAATGTGCTATTTTTTCTGAAATACCTACATGCTTATATAATACCTTGAATTTGAAGGATCCCTAGATGTTTGGGCAAGCCTTTGTGTTAATTAAAATATTTTTCCTCTTTGCATCTCAACTGATGGCTTACCTGTACAGCTTGACACCAGCATCCTTCTCCAGTTGAGCCCACTGCTGGTAGCATTCCTCCATCATTTGAGTGTAAAAGTCCTGCTCATAGGCTTTGCGAATAATGCGAGTCTGGCCATGGGAGCTCCCTCGAGTGTGGGGGAGAACAAACTGGAGAAAAATATTCAAGGTTAAGGAATCTGAAAACCTGCTTCTATGGTATCTAAAAACTGCAACAGTGAGCTATTAAACAGTAGATTTAGTTTAGTACGGAACATCATTAGGGCCTGATTTATCAACCGCTTGTTAAAACCGAGGCAAACAGCACAGCGTCGCAAAAACAGGCTGAGGCTGATCTATCAACACGACACAGAGAGCATCGCGTCTGTTAAACCCACAGCAAGACGCATGCAATCCATTTAGCACTTTTGCCCTTGATGAATATGCAATCATGGCGTTTCTGTAAGAAGACGCAAAATATTGAGAGGAGACTAGGTAAATCAGTAGGCGTTCCAGGCATTTACCAGGCATAAAAATGTTTGCGCCGGCTATTTTAGCGTCTATTTTTAGCACTTCTGAAAAGCATGTCTTATTTTGCGCAACCAAATTTAATATAACTTTATTATTGAAAAACGAAAAAAAGTAATTCACACACAATATAACCTAAGAATAATTACCACTCTAATGGCCATAAACCTGACAGTTATGTAAATATTTACCCGTTTTCCCCCCAAAGACGCATCATATGATTACTACATTTTATTAATTGGACTCCAGGAAGGTTACCCTCTACAAGGACACTTTTTTAGCGCCGCACGCAATTTTGCGTTAATTATCAGGAATCTTGATAAATCAGGCCCATAATGTTTCACACCATTTTGCAGCTTTAACATGGGATACATTTTCAGTGTTAATGATATTTAGATATATTTATTGATCAATCCTGAAGAATCCTGTTGGCAAGTTAGACTACAGGAATGTCATAGAGACAACAAATACATATGATTTTACATTTTCTGGTTTCAAATTCAGACAAGTTAGAAGTTGTCATTTTTGGAGAAGTGTGAGAAAAAGAAACTGCTTATAGTCATTCACTTACTTTGGGTTATATTAAATTAATCTCAGCTAATAAAGAACATTGGTGTTATATTTTAACAGGGCATGTAAATCAAATCTGTTATTAAGAAGGTTTATATGACTCTGTTCTTTTAACCTTCAGAATAATGACAGATTTAGAATTTTTTCTTAATTGAAAACACTTTCAGAATGAACCATTATAATTAAAACATGATGCAGTGTTTTTGAGAACATTTCGAACAGTTTGACATTACTGACGTATTTAAATATTGTCAGACAATAACTGACCTGCTGACAGACCTGCTTCTCCTCTAAACTTGAAAATGAATTGTCATCAAAAAAAAAAAAATCTTGTTGTACAGTGTGAAAGATCTCTGTCGCATTTGTAATAATGAAAAAAAAATTGCTTGTGCAGTTAATTATTTTGTGATCATGAACATGTCCAATAACTTTGGAAACAAAATCTGCAGTGCAGCAGAGAGAGTAAAGGTGACAGATGTGAGCTGAATAATTTAGGATTTAAATCTATTTTCATAGTCTGGCTTTCCTCAACAGGTCTCTGGGTAACTATTGGCTTGTATATACATTGCAATGCACTGTCTAAACCTAATCTAAGTTGACCCAGTAAAGTTATTTCTGGAGCATGATTTTTTTCACTTCGTGAGTATCTTTATGTGTATAGTACATGTTAGAGTATGCAACTGGATATAAAGAGGTGGCACCAAAATGACTTATCTATACTCCCCAGAACAAGGGTGAAATAGGTGCTTGTAGAGCTATAATAATGAGGAATTCAGACCTAAGAATTTCATTTCCACTCAATATAGACAATAACTGAACATTAAAGATGTAAAAAGGTAGAATTTATAAGTATGATATGACCACTTTAATGTGTTTCCAAATTTTTACATTTCAGAAACTGTTTTGAGCCCAGTTTATACTTCTCGTCAAAATGGATACACCCATTACCATTATCTGATGACGCATTGTCTGTCACCTACGCAAGTGTTGTGTATTTTGAGTAATTATCGCTGTCTGGTTAATAATCATTTATTTTATTATTCCAATAACCTTATACTGGAATAATTATCAATGAAACTCGAATTATCAATGATAAAATGAAGAAAACAGGGCACCAGCTTCTTAATCTATATAAGAAACAAATTTCTCCATGTTTAATGCTCCTTTCTTCGTCCTGGAGGTTACGACCTTCGCTCTCCTTCTTCTGCAGTTGTAGTTCGCTATAAATTTTCACACAAAACCTAAAGTAGCTTTTGCCTCTGGTCGAAAATCAGCGTTTTCTCTGCATCAACTTTTTTTATTTTTAGTCACGGACATCATATGTTCGATCCACGGCGCATTTCAAACTGGATCAGAAAATAACTTTTATCGCTCCATTGACTCTCATTTATTTTTTTTGGCAGTCGGGGACCCATGGACCGGAAGTAGAAGGGCGTGACTTATGCTGTTTATAAACTAGAGATCATCAGCCAATCAGAGTCGGTGTGTGTGGCCTGTATGCCTGGTACTTCAACATCGATCTTCCTAGACAGATCCCCTTAAATTTTTACTTGTTTCTGCTGATTATTTTATTTCAGCAGGTTTTCTGCTGTCGACTCTGAAATGTTTTAACATTTTCAGCTGAAAAGTGCATCTTTACAAAGTACAGTTTCAAAATAAAAACAAAAGGCATTTAACAATAAGTTAGGTCAAAGAAATTCTGAATATTTAACAAAGTCAGGCTTAAGTTTTAACAGTTAACATCTACTTTTCTCTAAAGATTAAAAAGAGAAAAAAAATACTAAGAAATTCACAACTATGAAGATAGTGATAAACAGCTGCAGAAGGTCAAAGACTTTCTGAATATTTAACAAGGTTTAGAGTTAAGCTTTAACACTTAATGTCTACTTTTCTCTAATGATTTAAAAAAAAAATGTTTTACTTAGTTTAAGAATGTCATGTGACAACTTTGCAGATAACAGTTGCAGAAGTAAAATGCTTCTCAGGCTGCATGTGCATATGGCTCTGGTATAAAAGCTTAAAAAGTTAGTTTCAGACTTTTGGGTTTTATCTTGTATATTTTTAAAGCATTTGGCTGTGAGATCAGAGCTGTAAACTTGCTATACTTGTGCCGTTAGCCATCCTGACACCACAAACTGTAGGGTTATGTGACACACCTGCTCCAGCAGTAGAGTCTTCTTGTTCTGTTTAGCCAGCTGGTAGGCCGTGAAGGAGCCCTGGACTCCCGCCCCGATCACCACACAGTCATAGTCTTGCTTAGCGGACATGTTGAACAAACTCTTCTTCACATGCAAAAAGCATTCCTGGCTCACCAGCTGCTTTTTAGGTCATAGCTCTCCGCCCATATCAACTGAAGGCGGACCAAAGATCATGATAAGCTTCAAAACCCACAGTGCTGCCTGACAGGAACGCGTCACTATTTAATTCTGTACAGTGGTTATCTTTTGCACTTATTATAAAGGGTTGCTTGTTTGCACTCTTTTCATGTAACAGGGCAACATTTCAGGGGTGACCCTCTAAATTACTCAGTGTAAACCTGAATAAATATACCTTGCTGCAAATTTAGGTCAAGTTGAAATCTTTGCAAGAGACAATAGTAAAGGCGTATAAGTTTAATGGCTCTCAAAGGATACATATTGACATATCTCAAAATGAATTAAATGCACATGTTTGTAATAGCACATTCATTGTTTTCTGGCCGTTTGCCAGATGCAGGGACAGCAGGTCATAAATGGTATGCTCTGGTTCTGTCTGGCTTTTTCCTGCCCCACCGCCATCCAACTCCACAAATGATCAAAGGACACTTTTACACTTACATAACACCACACTTATTTATTTTATATTCTGTTGGTTTTATTGGTTATTTGTCAATTGTTTGCAGTCTCTGTTGTAAATCTGCAAATGTAGCCATTACAAACTGAAATGTTATTGCACACCTTACATAATTTAATAGCCTACTCTTGATGTTTATTATTCAGACAGCCAAGATGCTCAAAAATATTTTAACCAATAGCAATACTTAACCCAAACTAAATTATTGTCACTATAAGGCCACTGCATTAAAATCAGGTATTCATATAAGGGCATTGAAAAGTAGGGCTGTGCAAAGACCTTTAAAGGGGCAGGTGCTCAAAGTTAAAAAGGGGCACAAAGAACAAGATTTTAAAACGGCTTACAACAATATAGCCTAACTTATATACCATATCATCCTCATTAAAACAACTGATAACCATCAAGAATTTAATAGAGAATTGCAACATAATACATCAACATGATCAGTTGGGAACCATGCAAAGCATACAGAAGTGGTCTGTTTTTATGTCTGATTGGGTGCCAAGTTGGGATGCATGATTCAAAGCCCGTAAACATGAAAAAGACCTTAAGAGAGCTGGCAAGTGTTATAATGTACATTACGGAATAAATTAACTTTCTGCTATCTTGCTGAATAAATCTGACTGGTTGACCTCCACATCAGCTCCACTGTAGACAGCTTTAAAGATCATAACAGCTCACAAGGGGTAACTCTACTTTTCTATAGTTGTGTTAGCACTCAGTCAATATACAAATGGATCCTTTTTCTCCTTTGGCCAAGTGCAGTAAAATTTAGCAAGCGGCACAGAGGAGCACTGATTGGACCCAAAGTGCAGAGGTCCATAGGTTGCTAGTGGGTTTTGCTGGACATCAATCCCACACTTCCTAATTGCAAATTTCACCACATCCCTTGTTCTATCTCTAAGGTGGATCAGAATCTCATCCGCCTTGTTTTCTTGCTGTACAGCACTGATTTTTAAGTAGTTTCATATTAAATCTTCACACCCTTCAACACTCAGTGCATCAGAACTTTCCCCCCTTAATATAGGAGGGTCCTTCACCTGGCACTTGTGGACAAGCTGGACTTAAGAGATGTCTATTGTGCTGCACGGAACTTCATCAATACTATTTTGCTGAGTTTTATTCACAGTTCCTGGGCAGTTTGAACTAAGGTGTACAGAATGCTATTAGCCATCTCCTTCCCAGTTTGTTGGACAATATCATGATTTCAGGTAATTTGACTCAGAAGGCAGCACAGAGCACACAGTGAGTTCTTTGTTAGTAAAAACTATTTATTTTTACAGGCAACAGGTAGTTATTTGTTTCAGGATGAAGGCTCGACACAGGACTGGATGAAGGAGGAGGTGAGTGGAATCCAGAGGCTTGAGGCTGGCTGGAGGTAATGTGTTTGTATTGCAGATCACTCTCAAGAATTTTGGATAATAAAGGAATGTTAGCTATAGGTCTGTAATTAGCGAAGTCATCTTGAATGAGGGAGGGTTTTTTAAGTAAAGGTTTAATTACAGCAACCTTAAATTCCTGTGGTACATATTCATTTATTAAAGATAGATTCATCATGTCTAAAATAGAGCCAGTAACCAGAGGGAACACTTCCTTACATAATTTGGTTGGCATTGGGTCTAACATCCATCCATTCATCCATCCATCATCTTCCGCTTATCCGGGGTCGGGTCGCGGGGGCAGTAGCCTAAGCAGAGAGACCTAGACTTCCCTCTCCCCGGCTACTTGGGCCAGCTCCTCGGGAGGAATCCCGAGGCGTTCCCAGGGCCAGCTGGGAGACATAATTCCTCCAGCGAGTCCTGGGTCTTCCCCTGGGTCTCCTCCCGGTGGGACGTGCCCAGAACACCTCACCAGTGAGGCGTCCAGGAGGCATCCTGACCAGTTGAAACTCATTTCAGCCGCCTCTATCCGCGATCTCGTTCTTTCGGTCACCACCCAGCGTTCGTGACCATAGATGAGGGTAGGAACGTAGATCGACCAGTAAATTGAGAGCTTTACCTTTCGGCTCAGCTCTCTCTTCACCACGACAGACCGGTACAGCGCCTGCATAACTGCAGACGCCTTACCAATCCATCCATCGATCTCCCGCTCCATTTTTCCCTCATTCGTGAACAAGACCCCCAGATACCTAAACTCCCCCACTTGAGGAAGGACCTCATCCCCGACCCGGAGAAGGCACTCTACCCTTTTCCGGCTCAAGACCATGGTCTCGGATTTGGAGGTGCTGATCCTCATCCCAGCCGCTTCACACTCGACTGCGAACCGCTCCAACGAGAGCTGTAGATCACGTTCAGATGAAGCCAACAAGACCACATCTGAGAAAAGCAGAGACCCGATTCTGAGGTCACCAAAACGGATTCTCCTCAACACCTTGGTAAAATAGTTGTTAATCAAGTATGTGACTATCTAAACAGCAACAACCTGTTTGAAGAATTTCAGTCGGTTTTTAGAGCTCATCATAGCACTAAAACAGCACTGATGAAAGTTAATAATGGTATTCTAATGGCCTCAGATAATGGATTTGTGACTGTTCTGGTCTTGTTGGATCTCAGTGCTGCTTTTGACACAGTCGATCATAATATTTCTTCTTGAACATGTTGTAGGGATCAAGGGAACAGCACTAGGCTGGTTTAAATCATATCTTTCCTACAGAATCCAGTTTGTTCATGTTAATGATAAATCTTCACACTCCAGGGTTACTTGTGGAGTACCACAGGGTTCTGTGCTTGGACCGATTCTCTTTACTATATATATATACATTCTAATTGGTAAAATAATTAGACAACATGGAATTAATTTCCACAGTTATGCTGATGATACACAATTGTATATATATACATAAAATCTGATGAAACCGATCAGTAAGGTAGATTACAAGCATGTCTTGAAGACATAAAAACCTAGATGCCTCTGAATTTTCTACTTTTAAATTCAGACAAGACAGAAGTTGTTGTCCTTGGACCAGAACCTTTAAAAAAGAAACTGCTAAGTCAATCACTTCATCTGGATGGCATTAATTCTGCCTCTGGTAATAATGTAAAGAACATCGGTGTAATTTTTGACGATAACATGACATTTAAATCCCATAATAAACAGGTTTGTAAGATTTCTTTCTTTCACCTCTGGAAGATTGCTAAAATCAGGAACATCCTGTCCAGGAGTGATGCAGAGAAACTAGTCCATGCATTTGTTACTTTAACGCTGGACTACTGTAATAACTTATTATCAGGAAGTCCACAAAATTCAATTAAAAGCCTTCAGTTGATCCCAAAAGCTGCAGCAAGAGTTCTGATGAATATTAAAAAGAGAGATCACATTTCTCCTGTTTTGTCTCCTCTCCACTGGCTCCCTGTTAAATCCAGAAGAGAATTTAAGATCCTCCTCCTCAATCAAATCAAACTTTATTTATATAGCACAATTCATACAACAAATGCAACTCAAAGTGCTTTACAAATGAAAATGACCCCACATACCCAGATTCCCTCCCATCCCCAGAAATACAAAAGCAACCCGACAACAACACCCCCTCATCACACACATCCTTAAACACACATACACAAACACAGGCTTTAGGACATAAGATCAAATAAAAATAAAATAAAAATATCAAAATAAAACACCCCAGGCTGAGTTCAAATGAGCCAGGCAAGATAAATTACATATAAAGCCCTTAATAATCAAGCTCCATCATACATAAGAGATCTGATTGTTCCATATGTTCCTAACAGAGCACTTCGTTCTCAAAATGCAGGTCTATTGGTAGTTCCTAGGATTTCTAAAAGTAGAATGGGAGGTAGATCAGACAGCTCCCAGTTTTAGTCCATGAGGCAGATACTCTGTTCATTTTCAAGACTAGGCTTAAAGCCTTCCTTTTTGATAAAGCTTATAGTTAGATTGGTATAGGTTATCCTGAGCTATTTTTGTAGTTATGCTGCTATAGCTTTAGACTGTTGGAGGACAGACTGACCACTTTTCTTCTCTCTTCTACTTTTCTCTTCGACCACTCTCCACATATATTTTTTCTGCTGTTATTGTGATTGTTAACCCAGTTTTCTCTCAGTGTTTTTCTCCCCAGAAGCTCCACACGGTATGGTATCCTGCTCAACTATAATGTCCCCTGCTGGATAGCGAACATCGGTCCAGATGATGCTCAAAGTGGCCGAGAATCCTCCATGCTGTCTCTTCTCTGTCATCTCAGATCCCCAGACAGTCGTGACCGCTTGTACTGAGCCAGGTTCTGCCAGAGGTTTCTTCCTGTTAAAGGGGCGTTTTTTACCCTCCACTGTCAGTACATGTTCGCTCAATATGAGGGATTGCTGAGGAATTACTGTGGTTGGAGTCTGCATGATCTGGGCACAACCTCCCGTCGATGACTCATCGTAATCTGCTGGAATTCCTTACATAGAAAACTTTAATTGATTGGAACGTCTGTATAATTGTATTGGAATGACTTTTGTTGTAAAGTGCCTTGAGATGACATTTATTGTGAATTGGCGCTATATAAATAAAAGTGAATTGAACTAAATTGAACATAGAAGTTGAAGGTTTAGATGAAGCTAATATTTGTGGTCATTCCAAAAGTTCAACTGAATCAAAGCCGTAAAGATATAAACATGGTTCTACAGTTTTCTCTGATACCGCCTGATTTGGTGAGAGAGAAGAAACCATGTTTGGAAGAATGCAAATTATTTTACTTTTAATAGAATTTATTTTACTTAGGAAGAATCCCATAACGTCATCACTACTGAGAGAAGGGGGAATAGTTGGCGCAACAGAGCTATGACTCTGTGTAAGTTTGGCAACTCTACTAAAACGAAACCTAAGATTGCTTTTATTTACCTCTTTTAATGAGGAAAAATATGCTGTTCTAGCTGGGAAAATATGCTCTTCTGTCTTGTCTTTTTATACAGATGTAGATTATTTTTCCAAGTTAAATAGGAATCATCCAAGTGTGTAGAGTGCCATTTTCTCTCCAGTTTCCTAGTATTCTGTTTTAAAGTATACAACTCTGCATTAAACTAGGTAGCCAACCTCCTATGGCTGATAAACACCAGATGCATTGAAGAAGTAATGCTTTGAACCAGAACATTCATTTCTGAAGGGTTAGTGATGGAATTGCTGCCTTCTACTGTGTTATTCTAAGACACTGAGGAAACCAAGAATAGAATAGAGCAACTCGCCCCAAAATCAACTTTTTTGGTTAATCAACGGCATAAAGGAGTCTATAACAGCACTGTCTGGTCATTACTTTATGTATTTTAGTACATTTTTGTGAAAATATTAATATTGTATCCAAAACCTTTAGTTTAGTGCTTCCAGGTAGTTAAACAATTACACTGCACTGGAATTCACTAGAATTCGAATCAGTATGCTATTCGAAGCATGCATGCTAATGACTATGCTACCAAAACTAAAACTGTTAAATCTACACGATCAACAGAAATATCGAACAATTGACATATTAAATCACACATTTCTTGTTTATCCACCTCGCTTGTCCATTCGGATCCTTCTTTTCGGTGTGTAATGTATATAAAATAAATGGTGGTTCATTACAAGGGTTAATATCATTCATATGGTGCGTTTTGCATTCTCCGCCGTTCACTGTGGCAACTGCCATTTACATAGCCAAACACAATACAATGAGTACCGGGTATACTTGAAAAATCAGCCAAAAACAGCCTTTGAGAGGCTTTAATAGGCTCCGTATTAATGAAAACACACGCATGCATACGCTGTTTACAGTCAAGCCAGGGGTTGTTTGGGGTCCAAAAACTGACTGGGGGTCCAAGCCGCATTTAGGAGCATGCACACTCACAAAACCGATATGGCTTATTCTTTGAGTCCATCTGCAATTTTTCATTAGAAGAGACAGAAATCACATGTGAGATCCCCCAGGGCTCCATCCTGGGGCCTCTTCTTTTTAATATCTGCATATTCCCTCTAGCCCAGATTATAACAACCAATAAGATTAATTACTATAGCTATGCAGATGACACTGAGCTTTACATTACTATGTGACCAGGTGACTTTGAACCATAGACTGTATAAAATAATGGACTAACCTTCCGGTACGTCTCCCATAAGTTTCTGAATACCAAAAATGAGGCTAGTTGGGTGGTTCCCACCGCCGCCATGTTGTTCACGTCACTTGCCTCGTCACTCTCAGAAACTCCAAAAATGGGCAAAGAGGTGGAGCTGAGAGTGGCGCTGTGAGGCTGGGGGCGGAGGGTTAACGCTCCGAGCCAACGTAGCTACAAGCTAGTCAGAAGCTAGTCGGGAGCTAACTGAAGCAAACGTAGGCTGCAGCCAGTTTCAGCCAGAAGACCGCGGTTGAGAGACTTTTACCCCGTTTTTCAACAACGATCCCTTTAGACGCAGAAACATCTCGAGTAGAGAAAACAGATCAATATAATAAGACCCAAATGGGTCGGATCAATACGGCCTGATATTGTGTTATTTCTATTACCATCGGAGGAGGGTGAGGACTTAGTCGGCTTATCTTAACAACACATCCAGAAAAAAGTAGTCACAAAGTCATCATGAAAATTCAGATCCCCTAAAAAAAAAAAGGCTTTTGACTCACATCTCATCCATTAGTTCATGCCTCCAGCTGTGTTCCTCACACCAGTACTGATATAACCAGCAATCATCCAGTCTGTCTAGAGTCCAACTCTGTAGTCTTCCAGCCTGATGTAACCGTCTCCCACTCTTTTTTTTTTTTATCCCATTTTTTCCCATTATTATCACCCCAGTGTTCCTACCTAAGTACAGTCCTGGGCATTGCCTTCCCTCTGCTGACCGCAGGAGGGTCCCGCACTGAAGCTCAAGCCTCCTTCCTGCTTGAGGAGTGAGCAGGCCTATTTTGTCACCCGAGGGGGTGGGGTTCCCCCAGCTGGACGTAGCGTGTGGAAGGATCACACTATTCCAGCCAGATCCTCTCCAACCCCTCAGGCGCCTCGGTCAGCGAGGATGAGGCAGTATATAGCCCAGAACTGATGCATGTTAACTACTCAAGGGAACACGGGGGAGAACATGCAAACTCCACACAGAAAGGCCCTTTTGCCAACCCCACCCAGGATGCGTGTGATAGAGTGACAACTCTGGAAGTGATTTGCCGATCTGACAGTATCTTAGGACAGGGACTCCGGTCAGAGAGTATGAGCACAGAGAGACTTTTATACAAGAAGAGAAGCTTTATTGATTGGTTGGACAAAGGTGGTAACAGCTGGCATGAGTTGGCATGTGTGTATGTGTAGGTGTGTGTGTGGTCTGGAAAACAACAAAAAAAGAGAACATTAATAGTGTGCAGTAAATATACAACTATTCAAGACTAGTTAAGTAAGCAAACTAATCTAAACAGTGTACATATAAGTTTGCACAGATAAACACTGATTCTCAGCATCAAAAGTTTGTTGGAGCTATATGCTCTCCAGAGACCTCTAGTGGTTCAATGAAGATACTGCGGTAGCAGGTATACCAAACAACCAAAGCATTCAGCAAAATCTGGTATATTAAACCTTGCTGGAAACTAGCACTATAAAGGAATATCTATTAGAATAACTCACAAGTTAGAGCTACCTTTAACATGGAGTTCTGATTAGGGAAGAGCTACAAACTGCAAATAAATCAATCAATTAAACCCAATCAGATTAAATGAAACTAATTCTATGGAATACTGAAAACAGACACAGGCTATTTAAGCAGGAATAAAAGTGCTACATTTAGCTGTACTCACATGCTCATCAGGAACGCACACAGGGTGACCATCATTACCAACAAACAGTTTGAACTCCTGAGGAAAACGTGCTTATGAGGCAATGACATCACCAACTGAATCACCAAAATAAGAGTGGTGAAAACCTTATTAACCAATATTGTGTAGATACATATATAACCCTTTCTGACAAAGCCGCCCCCAAATTTAGCCATAAATTTGATCACTAAAGGAAAGTCTTATCTAGTGTTTAGCTAGCGTCATCTTCATCCTCCCATACCGGCAGCCGCACAAGGCGCACAACTGGTCGCGGGTAAGCCTGTCCTTTAATCTTTACTTCACCTGTTCTGACTCGACCGTCTGAACCTGGAAAGGTTTTAATGATTCTGCCGATCGGCCAGTGGGCCCTGGGTAGTTGTGAATCAACAACCATCACAACTTGCCCGGCTGCAAGATTGTCTGTGTCTTTGTGCCACTTGTGTCGCTTCTGCAATTCAGGAAGATGATAGCGAATAAAGTTAGACCAGAAATGGTCTGCCAGGACCTGGCTATGTCGCCATCGCCGTCGACTAAGTAGATCGCTGGATGCATAGATTGCCTGTGGGAGCGATGCATCACAACGTCCCATAAGTAGTAGGTTTGGGGTGACTCGGTCTGGATCAGCGACATCCGATGAAATATATCCAAGAGGTTTTGCATTGAGGATTGCCTCTACTTCAATCAGCATGGTCTGCAGTACAGCTTCGGCGACAGTCTGATCCTGTAGTACCAGTCGTAGGGCTGCCTTTACTGATTTGATCTCCCGTTCCCATGTCCCCCCAAAATGTGGAGAACCTGGAGGGTTGAATCTGAACTCTATTTTCTGTCCTGCCAACTGCTCTTTAAGAGGAGTTTCTAAGGCCTGGAAACTGGTCTGCAGCTCAGCAGCTCCACCTCGGAAATTAGTTCCTCTGTCTGCTAAGATTTCAAAGGGCTTGCCACGACGAGCTATGAAGCGGCGTAGTCCCATCAGAAAAGCATCCATATCAATACTCTCTAGAAGATCAAGGTGAACACAGCTCGTTGTCATGCATTTAAAGATAATCCCCCATCTCTTCTCTGTTCGTCGACCCACCTTGATAATGTAGGGGCCAAAGCAGTCTACTCCAGTAGACCAGAAAGATGGCTTGTATAGACGCAGTCTTGCAGGGGGCAGATCCGCCATCTGTGGAATTACTGGACTAGCACGCCATTTTTGACATCCCACACAATTAGGTTGGTGACGTTTGATTGATTCTCTTCCTCGTAATATCCAGTACCTTCTCCTCATATCTGCGAATACTCTCTCAGGTCCCGGATGTAGAAGTTGGGTGTCATACTTCTTAATGAGGAACTTTGTTACATGGTGGTTCGGATCAAGGATGATGGGATGCATAGTATCTGGATCCAGATCTTCGGCTTTACGGAGCCTGCCTCCCACTCTTATAAGACCGACAGCTTCATCGTATTCAGGAGCGAGCAGGATTAGGCGACTTTGCCTTGATATGGGTTTTCCCGCAGCAAGAAGTTTCACCTCTTCAGGAAAGGTCTCACTTTGGGATTGTCGTAGGAGATGTAACTCAGCCTCTAGCACATCTGCAGCCGTCATGGTGGGGCTCTCCTGGTCCTTAGCCGCCCCGTGAAGTCCTTGATGAGTGGACTTAATGAGGTCATCCCAGTCGTTGATGTTAGAGATATCCACTGTGGGTACAGGAATAATAGCTGCTCCACAAAACACTGCTTTACGCAGCTCATCTTCATCCTCTTCCTGAGCCACCTCCATCTGTAGATCTGGCCATGTGTCAGCAGGCTGTTGAAGAAATGGTGGACCCAGATTCCACTGGTTGGACTGACTGAGCTCTAGAAGGGTCTTCCCTCGGGTAAGGTCATCTGCTGGATTTTCAGAGGTGCTGACATATCGCCAAGTTGACCCTTCTGTAAGTTCTTGGATTTCAGCAACCCTCGTACCAACAAAAACCTTGTATTGACATGAGTCTGACTTCAACCATGTCAATACTGTGGTTGAGTCAGTCCATAGTATGATCTGGTGGGGATGTAGTAAGAGCTCTGTCATGGTAACCTTAGCCAACTGAGATCCGGCTAGGGCAGCACACAATTCAAGGTGTGGCATTGACAGCTGTTTCCGAGTGCAAACTCGTGATCTGGCCATCACAAATGCCACGTGAACATTGCCCTGGTTACTTAAAGTACGAAGATACTCAACTGCACCATAGGCCCTTTCAGAAGCATCACAGAAAATGTGTGCTTGCCGGTTGGGGGTTTCAGTATCAGCGGCTGCTGGAACATAACACCTCGGTATCTCTATTTGTGGAAGGTAGACTAGCTCTCCTTCCCGTCGTGTCCATTTTTCTAGTAGAGCCTTAGGTTGGATCTGATCGTCCCAGCCGACTCCCACTTTCCATAGGTCCTGGATGAGAATCTTGGCCCGGGTGGTGAATGGGATGAGATACCCCAGTGGGTCGTACTGGGTAGCCATCACCTTGTAGACATTTCTCAGTGTTGGCTGGGAATACTCTACTGGTCGGTGTCTGTAGCCAAGGTGATCTGTGAGGCAGTTCCAACGAAGTCCTAAAGTGGGTTCTTCTGGGTCTTGCTGGTGCTGTGAAAGCCACAGCTCAGTACTAGCTGCTTTAGCTTCAGCAGGAAGGTGTTCTACAACAGCTGGAACGTTACTGGCCCACTGCCTTATGTCAAATCCTCCAGCAGCGAGCAGCTTCCGTAGTTGGTTCACTATGGTCCTAGCTTTATCAGTAGTGGTAAAGCTAGTAAGACAATTGTCCACATAAAATGCACTTTCAACTGCATGCGGGATCTCTTCATGCCCCTTACTGTTGTCCTTTACATGCCTTTGAAGGGCATATGTTGCACAACAAGGACTGCACGTTGTTCCAAATGGCAATACCTGCCACTCGTATAGTGTTGGTTCCTTTTCTCGCTTCATACCTCTCCACAGGAAACGAAGCAAGGGTTTGTCATCCGTTAATAAGCGAACTTGGTGAAACATTGCTTTAATGTCCCTGCTGATAGCTACACTGTGTTCTTGGAACCGAAGAAGTACGCCGAGAAGTGAAGGGCCTAGGGTCGGCCCGGGCAGGAGCTGGCTGTTTAGGCATTGTCCGTTGTGCTGGTATGAACAGTTAAACACAATTCTCGCTTTACCATTATGCTGGACAACATGATGAGGCAGAAGCCAGGACTCCTGAGAGCCATCTACAGTGGTTTGATGCAGAGGTATAGCATAACCTAACTGTTCGAGTCTCTGGATTTCTTGACAGTAGATATCTACCAGAGCTGGGTCTTTAGCTAGACGACGCTCAATGCTTCGTAGCTGTGGGAGTAATGAGTTCTTTGGTGTCCACTGAAGGGATTTCTCCTTCCGTCTAAGGAGTGGTGTTGCATTACAGGATAACTGTGCTCTGATAGGCTTAACTCATCAGCTGTAAAAGCATGATGAATACGATAGCTTTTTTTAGGCACATGCGTAGAGGATATTTCAAATGAAACTGAAGCTCCCTACAGATGAATCACCTCATGGCGGACAGTACGCAGGGGAAGTCTCTCTGGTTCTTCAGTCAGATGGAGGCATTGCACTGCTGACTGGAGAATAAGAGTCCTCTCGGATCCATCATCGAGGATAGCAAAACCTTCAAGGGAATACTCCGCATTGTGTAGACACACCTTAACCAACTTTAGCATGACCTTTGGAGGGCGGTTTGGACGGTCAACATAGACAGTGTCTGGTGTAGTATTGACCATTAGCACCTTATTAGCTTCTTGGTGGCACACCTTGTGGAGCACAGTGAGATGTAGCTGCTTACATATTTTACAGGGCTTCTTCAGAGTGCAGGCCTCAGGTGCATGGTTTCTGCCACAGCGCCAACAGCTTCTTTCTTTAATCCATGTAGCGACTTCAGCTGTCGAGAGAGCTTTGAATTTAGAACATAAACTCAAGTAGTGCTCTCGATTGTCACAGTATGGACAGTAAGGCTTAGGACTGAATTTGGCATTGAATGGTTTCATACTGCCAGCTGGATCTGGAGGTGTCGCTTTAACCTGGCTCTCTGTGTTGTAGTACACATTAGACGAAGGACCCTGGAATTTTCTTTGGCTCTTGAACTTTGGTTGATCTTGAAACATAAAGGTTGCTCTAGATGAAATTCTCTTGGCTTGTGATTTCAGTTGGAGCCAGGGGGAGAAATCTGGTAGGGTATAAGTCTTATCAGTTGTTAGAATGGTTAGAATGCCATGACTCAAGCTATACTCAACAAAGCTGTCTCTGTAGTTGACTGGCAGTTTGCTGAGCAGCCTATCAACATGAGAGCCACACTTGAGTTCATAGCCATTTTCACCCTCTAACGATCGGAGCATACCCACTAGAGCTTGCACCGATAGGGCGAAATTATCAAATCCCTCTGGATCACCAAATCTAATTGGGGGTAGATTTAGAATGGCTCCCAATTCACTCTGCACCAGCTGGCGGGGTTGCCCATATTTATCTTGGAGTGCCTGTAGCGCTGATGTATAGGGGTTTGGATCGTACATGAAGGCTTGTGCTAGCTTATGGGCACTTGGCAGTTTCAAATGTTGCAGCAGCACTTGATATTTGAATGGTTCTGTCAAGTGGGCATGTGAACTCAGCAGATTATCTAGAGCCATCTTGAGCAGAGCAAAGTCTGCCTCTTATCCAGATGTGAAGTAGGGCAAAGCAGGCTTGGGTATTCCATATGAAGTAGCTATTAATAGCTCCATTAGGTCTGTCCCAGGTGCTGCTATTGAGCCTGATTGAGGTACTGTCATCTGTTGCAACAAAGGTGGCATGGTGAGAGAGGAGTGATGCTGCGGGACTTCATTTTGTAGCACCGGATGTTGCTGTGGGCAAAACAAAGGCACTTATTGAACTTGAGCTTGGCTGTAACTTGTTGGTAGCCTGTTTAGGGGGGCAGTTGACCGTATTAATGCTGGTAATACATAATGAGGTAAAGCACCTCCTGTAGATGTCAGACCTGACTGAGGTACAGTTGCAGAGCCTGTAGTAGGAGGAGCTCTAATGGAGTATGTAAGCTGTGACTGGGTCAGCAGACTCTCTGTGGTAGGAAGCTGAACTTGAGGAACAGACTGAATTTGGACCAATGGTAGGCTGGTTGAGACAGGAGAACCCGCTACTGCTGCTGATTAAGTTGGAGGAGTAGCATTGGCTACTGGAATGGAGTATAGAGGTCCAGGATCCCCTTGTGAGTTTGATGGTGCTCCCATGGCTTTAGGTGGGGACCTTAGGTTGAACTCACATTCGCTAGGTGGCCTGGACTGGGCAGAATTACTTGCATTCTCCTTCAGGAAGGATGTAATGAGTGCTGCTTTCTCCAATTCCATTTCCTTTTCCTTCAGTTTACGTTGCAGCATGAGCTGCCTTGTAATGGTCTCTTTAGCCTTTAATGCCATTTCAGCCTCTTCATCGAGCTTACGCCTCTGTTTTTCTTGTTCTCTAAGGAGTTCCTCCTTTCTACTTAGGGCTTCTCGAGCTTGTTTGTCCAGACACTGGTACTGTTCATCCAACAGACTTTCCTCCATTATCTGTCTTTGCACCTCTGCCAACTCCATGCGCTTTATTTTCTCCTCCACCATTGCTGTCTGTATGTCAGATAACCCTTCAGCAATGGATCTCTTTGTTGACGAACAGGCACTGCCTTGGCGCTTAGTTGTACTATGTTGGGATAAAGCTCTACTGCGATTAGAGACAGGTGATCGGCTACGATATGTTTTTCTACTAGGTAGGCTGTACTTGGCTCCAATTGTTACAGGTGCAGTCTCTGCACGTTGATATATAGGTTCAACTTCAGGCTCAACTGGAGCTTGAGTTTTTGAGTGAGGGACAGGTTGATGTTGATATCCAACTTCATAATCCTCCAAATGTATTGGTAATCGTCTCTCTCGCTGGGGTCTAGAACGCACTGCTGGGTCTGCAGATGGTTGTCCTGACTCCATACTATCTTCAGATGACTATCAGCTCCGGCTCGAAGGACCATGTGATAGAGTGACAACTCTGGAAGTGATTTGCCGATCTGACAGTATCTTAGGACAGGGACTCCGGTCAGAGAGTATGAGCACAGAGAGACTTTTATACAAGAAGAGAAGCTTTATTGATTGGTTGGACAAAGGTGGTAACAGCTGGCATGAGTTGGCATGTGTGTATGTGTAGGTGTGTGTGTGTGGTCTGGAAAACAACAAAAAAAGAGAACATTAATAGTGTGCAGTAAATATACAACTATTCAAGACTAGTTAAGTAAGCAAACTAATCTAAACAGTGTACATATAAGTTTGCACAGATAAACACTGATTCTCAGCATCAAAAGTTTGTTGGAGCTATATGCTCTCCAGAGACCTCTAGTGGTTCAATGAAGATACTGCGGTAGCAGGTATACCAAACAACCAAAGCATTCAGCAAAATCTGGTATATTAAACCTTGCTGGAAACTAGCACTATAAAGGAATATCTATTAGAATAACTCACAAGTTAGAGCTACATTTAACATGGAGCTCTGATTAGGGAAGAGCTACAAACTGCAAATAAATCAATTAAACCCAATCAGATTAAAATAATAAAGAATAAAAGTGCTACATTTAGCTGTACTCACATGCTTATCAGGAACGCACACAGGGTGACCACCATTACCAACAAACAGTTTGAACTCCTGAGGAAAACGTGCTTATGAGGAAATGACATCACCAACTGAATCACCAAAATAAGAGTGATGAAAACCTTATTAACCAATATTGTGTAGATACATATATAACCCTTTCTGACAGTGTGGGTGCTGATGATATGGAGGAACAAACACACCCTCAGCACCCACAGCGTCCCCGGCAGGAATCGGACCCAGGACCTTCTAGCTGTGAGGTGAGCTGCGCTACCAGCTGCGCCACTGTGCTCCCACATCTCCCACTCTTGAGTCTCCCGCTCTGACCGGGTCTGCCGCGGCGTCCTGGTCCTGCCGACGTTGCTGCTCTGCTGCTACCCGCCCGATCGCCTGCTCCAACTCGCGTGTAGAAAGAGATAAAAGCTCCGACCAGAACAGCATTCCTCTATGCCACCTGACAAAAAAAAACCCAAGCTGGTTAAGCATTAGCCGGTTTGAAGTCTCCCCCCAAAGCAGAAACTTCTTGGACGGTCTGTTACTGTAATCAAAACCATAGGAAGCCATCTTTGCCCAATAATTGCAGATTAACATCCAAAACCGAATAAAAACTGCAGAGGCAACTGATAGTGGAGTTCAGAAACACCAAATGACTGAAGTCTTTACGTTAGTCCCAGGCTGTGAAGAGCTTCCCCGCAAGCAGAGGGGGACAGCAGACTACGGAGCAAGCTATTAGCTACAGTTAGCCACCATTAGCCACCAGCGTTAGCCTAGATGGACATGTCAATCAAAAGGACACGCCCCTAATTATTCATAATTTCAAAATTAAATTACAAATAAACGGAGGAGTTAGAAAAAAATTCACCCCCCTCAGAGTTGTCATGATGGTAAACCTGAACTATCTAACCTAAAATGTTTTTTTGAACCAGGCTGTAAACATGTTTATTTTTGCTGTAAAGTTGGCCTTTTTAACATGGGAGTCAATGGGAAGTTGCTCCTTTTTGCAGCCAGCTCCTAGTGGATGACGGCTGAACTGTAATTTTTGTCACTTCCGCGTTGGCTTCACATTCTGCGGGCGGAGTTTGCCCCTTGCTTTGAACCCGTGCAAACCGTAAGTAAATGCATTGAGCAAATCAATGGATAAAGGTGTGATATCTTTGTCCAGCTGAACAGACACAAAACTGAAGTAATTATGTTCAGACCTAAAGAGGCTTCAGCTTCAGTTAATACAGCTAGAAACTACTGATAAGGCCTGAATTCTAGAATTAGTAATGGAGTCCGACCTGAACTTCCAGGGCCATATAAAGACAATCTAAAGGTCAAACTTCCATCACCTAAAAAATGCCTGTAGGATAAAAGGACTAATGTCGCAATAGGACCTTGAATAACTCATCCATGTGTTTATCTTTGGTTGGCTTGATTACTGCAACAGCGTCCTCAAAAGTCAATTCGACAGCTGCAGGTGATCCAGAATTCTGATTCTCGCATCCTCACTAGAACCAGGAAAGCAGAGCGCATCACCCCAGTTCTAAAGTCCTTACCCTGCCTCCCTGTAGCTCAGAGAATAGACTTCAAAATACTCAGTCTTTAAGTCTCTGAATGGATTAGCACTAAAATATGTTGAATACCTGTTGTCACCATACCAACCACTCAGATCCTCCAACACTATTCTACTAATCACCCATAGAATAAATAAAATAGTAATAAAGACTAAATTTGTAAGAAAATTTAAAACAAGCAAGTAAAAAGCAATAATATGATCCGATCGTGCGTGTAATTATTTATGGGAAGGATGGGAATGTTTCTTAAGTGCGGCCATTTTAATTATGTAAAGCACTTTGAGTTGCAATTTTTGTATGAAAAGTGCTTTATAATTAAAGTTTCTTTGTCTGACTGATTGCTTAATAAATACATATAAAGAGTAGACACAAGACAACCAAACAGGGGGAAATACACATCGGGGTAATGACAGATTAACAAGTTTGGAAACACAAAGACTTGGTAATTGTTAAACACTAAAAACAAAGGCTGCCGTTAATCACGTTTGATTACTTATCTAGTTTACACTATCCTAAGAAGTGTGAATTGGAAGGTAATTCTGACTTGACACAAGACAATGCTTCCCTCTACTGGCGATATGCATAAATTATCCATTACTTTATTCATGTCATAATTGTTAATCCTTTAACTATGGTACAAACACGAGCAAAAACATATAGTTTTTACGGATTCTATTTTATTTAGCACAAAATAATCCAGTTGTGCCATGAAAGTACATAATTATTTTTTGTATATGACTTATTTTGGTGCTTTATATAACTCTGAAGGAAACAAATGACTCATAGATTCACATATATTTTTCTATAATTTGTGCAATCACATACTTGCAAGGCCTTTTTTTAGATTTTATGTGCTAGATCAACACAAAATGACACATACTGTGTGAATATGGAAGGAAGGAAAATGATAAAAGATTTCATTCATAACATTCAAAATTTCCCAAGTATTAAACAGAGTCCACCAGTGATAACAATTTATTTCACTCTAAATTAAGCTCTTGTGTGAATTCCTGAGACCTTTTCAGATGACAATACAAAACAAATCATGGAAACCAAGGAATACAGGAGACTGTTCAAGGATACAGTTCTGGAAGTAAAATGCACAATGCGCTTTTGAAAGTCTTGTAAATTAATGTTTTCAGATGCTCTCAATAAAAAAAAGAATTACAGATGTTTCAGTCTTTACATGATTTGATGGTAGAGAACAGTCCAAATACAAATGGTTTAACTCTTACAGGAAGGTGTTCCACAAGGTTCGGAGCGTGTTTGTGGACATTTCAGATAACTTTTTCATTTGAGAAGTCAATTATTGAGGTTTTCTCATATTGGATGCATTCATTCAAAAAAATGAGCCCAAACCAAATACTGAGGGCATAAAAATGAACACACTTTTCAGGAGCCTTACATTTCTGTTCAAAATATTTTTTAGTGAACTGTAATATTCTAATTTATGGTTTTCATGATCATTAAGCCATAATCATCCGATTCACAATAAATAAAAGCTTGAAATATTTCACTCATAGGTAATATGTCTGTATGAGCTTCATTTTCTAAAATGAGTCAAATTTTCTTTTTTTTTTACAATTTTCAAATTTATGGGGTAGGCCTACATTTATTTTACCTCTTATTGAAATCCAATCATTAAGTCAGTAATGTCCTTGGCAATAAAGATGTTTCCTTGGAAAGTAGGACCAGTTTAGAAGTTTTTTATTATTATAAATGACTGCTTATAGGTACACATATAAAAATAAATTGTTTGACGATGTAGACATAAATATTAATAGCTAATTAATATGTAGCCTAACGCTGTGTTTTGTAGCACTGAAAGGGTTGTTGGTTTTCTGATTAAAATACACAGAAAAGCAACGATAGTTAAATATAGGTAGGCTATATACTGTGATACCGCTAAAGCAAACTATATAGGCCAACTATATTGTACTATACTAAACTATGAGACATAATTCCAAGCAGATGTCCAAGGCAGACGTCCGAAAACCACGGTGGCTTAGCAAAATAAATGTTACATATTTTCAGACCAGTACATTCCTTTAACCACATTAAAGCAACCAATAAAACGCAACATAGTCAACTAAATACTACATTTTAAGAGGAAAATGCTGAAAATACGAAAAGCCTCGTAAACCGTGAGCCACCGCCTGCGACTTCAAGCGACATGTAGCCTTGAAAATTATCTGTAGCCTTTTATTACGCATGCGCGGCCGTCGATTCGCGGTTGCGCCAACTAGAAGAGGATGTTGCTAGCAGCCAGTGTAGATGCAGAGCCTTTTCACAACAATAACATTCACTAAAATTTGCATCTCCACATTCCCGAACTGAGGATTTCACTCTGAGAACACACCCGGAGCCGCACTTTGGACAACAACCTTAGCTTTTCCATGTATTTCTAGTCTCGTCTTCTTTTAATAATGGGAACGGATGGGTTTGCAGGTTTACTGGACTGTTTTTTGGCAGAAGCAGAAACAAGAATCTTGGCTTGCCAGCTAGGCCGCAGATGGATTTTATCGCCATGAGTGAGAGCCGACTAATGATCAGATATTGGATGTATTCTCTATGCGTTTATATTGTTACAGCTGCTAAGAAGCCCATGCGTTCAGAGCACGATTAGATTTCTTTTTCGCATTTCCCCCGCCAAACCAACAGCAAAAGCTAGCAAGCCCGCTAGCTTCTCAACCTTGACTGGCTGCCGTCTTGTCTTAGCAGCTCCGTTAGCTAGCTAGCGATCATTTGGCTACCAAAGCAGCTGGGTTTACTCTTGTCGTTGAGGATCTACGTTCACCGCAGAGTACCACTGTGGTACTGGTACCACGGAATTCATTAGCGAGATCTGTCTCTGGATGAATGTGGGACAAAATGGAGACTCCGACGATTGTATACGATTTGGATACCTCTGGAGGCTTGATGGAGGTGAGGTTGCTAAGCTTCAAGGCCTCAGTAGAGTTACTGTTCTGCTTATGCTGGTTTCCCCCCGTAATTGTTCTGGTTACCATAAGAATTGTAACTCGGTAAATTTGTTGTCACGCGCATTGATCTCCTACAGCTGTAAGCCCGGTATTTTGGGTCGGAAATGGAGGCCACAAGTTAAGGGTGCCTGTCGCGCACCATGAACTGTGTCTGATGGTACTCAGCTGCTTGTCTTTCACCGTATCTATGTGCAGTAGCCATTGCTTTTATTCACAAGGACTGGGCTGTTGTCGTTTTTTATGTTTGTTTTTTTATAGCAAATCCAAACTTTGTTGGCACCTCCGAAGTCCGAAGAGGTGGAAAAGAGGAGTCGGAAGTTGGTAAGAGACGTTCGGAGGAGCGGCAGGGCCACCAACCACGACACCTGCGATAGTTGCCGGGAAGGGGGGGATCTGCTGTGCTGCGACCACTGTCCAGCTGCTTTTCATTTACAGTGCTGGTGAGTTACAGCAGTAGTAATAGATAAAGCTACAGCAATGACTGCATGTTCAGTGGAAGGCAGCTGTGCAGGGAGTGCTGTTTTGCCATGGCTTTATGTGCTGCAAAAAAATGTGTGAGGCTTTTAAACACAACTAAATCATTTTAAATTTGTGATCCAATCGCCTTCAGTAGGCTACTGTTGTATTTCTTTGAGTTTGTGCTTTCTTATTCCGTGTTGTTGTTTTTTTTGTGGGGGGGGGGGGCACTCAGATATTTTCATTACAACACTGACATTTAAGTGACGTTGTTTCTTGGATAGTACTGATTAAATTTTCATATAATACAACAAGACTAACTTGTTGAATTTAGCTGCTGAAAAGCAATAGGATATCAGCAGGACGTTGCAGGTGCTTCTCCCGTCCGATAGGGGGTAGACTTGGACCCCTTGCTGCCGCTGCTACCAGTGCAGGCAGTGTTGCTAAAAATGGTGTTCACCGTTCGTTCCTCTGTTTACAATATGGCGACCTCCTTGCTTTTTCTGGTCAAGCGCCATCTTAGTAACCAGCGTTGAATTTAGACACCGGAGGGTGAAAAGCCAGGAAACAAGCTAACACATTTTCTCATTCTGGGATCGCTGTTTTTTTATCAGTCCATTGCAGTGTATCTGTGTGTCACCCAGTTTGCCGCTCAGGGGGACACTCGACAACATTTACTTGCATGGTTAAAGCTGTTCCTCCATGTTATTTCCCTGCTAGCTTCCATGTATTGATCTTTTAGCAGCTGATGGCCCTGATTATCATATAGATCATTACCTACAGTTTTTATTTGGAAGCAGGCAGTGCTGGGCTCTTCATTATGTGCAGTCTCTATTGTAATATAGTTTTCGGTCCAGTAGGTGGAGACAGAGAAACTACATCTATTGAGTTACATAAGGCCTTGAAACTGTTTCTTTATCGGTGACATGAAAATCTAAAAACTGTAACAAAATATCTTCTAAACCTCTAACAACCCCTGGCAATTCTTAAATTATTTGTTTATGATATTCTTTATAGATTTACATCTATAAACATCAACATCTGTCATCTAACGTCTAATAAAGTTTATGAAAAAAATAACTTCTAAACCCTACACCATAAAATATGAATACTAATTAAATAATAATGCACAGTGTATTATGGCCAAAACTTTAAATATTGTTTAAATTAAATGTTAAATAAAAATGAGAAAACTAAAAAGAATCAACTTTGAAAATTAAGAAACGTGAAGAAACATCTGGCCTAAAGATAGTTATTAAATCTAAAACTACACAATCTGCTTAATTTCATAACTATGAATCAGCCCAATTCCTGACCTCTGTTCATTTACTTTTTCCTACCATAGCAATCCACCGCTTAGTGAAGAAATGCTTCCTCCAGGAGAATGGATGTGCCATCGCTGTAACATGAGAAAAAAGGTAAGAAAGCAGGGGGGTTTCATATCCCCGAAAAGACATGGACTTTATCTTTTCTTGTTTCTGTTACTTCTGCAGTTATATGCACACCTGAGTGTCCTTTTATTGGAGCTGCACAAATTAATCATAGTTGGCATTGCATGTGTACAGTGTCCCAAATGCAAAAGAAAGCTTTGTGTTATTTATTGAGACGTATTCATAATATATATACTCAATTGGATAGGCTATCTGCTCTTATATCACACTTCCCCTTAACATGTTTAAAGCATGAAATGTTAAAACTCACATGTGGTATGGGATTTGCAGCAACAATCCCCTAGATTCATATCTGATAATAGTCACATGGCTAGCGGATAAATGCATTAAAATAAAAAAGAAATGTCAGCCATAAAAAACAGGGTTATTTAAAATATATTGCATGTAAAACCAATGTTTACATGTGATTTTAATAGCAGCATTTTTGTAATGCTGTGCCAACAACATATCCTGAGTAACATTTATTTAACTAACATTTAAAAATGCCTTTTAAAATTAGATTTACTGCAAAAACAATGATACATTGCATTAAAAATACAAATCACCACAACATGGTGGGAGTCCTGTTGCTGTTTCCCTGTATATACAGTCCTGTTTAGGACAGTTGTAAAAGCTTCATTGCCTCATTAGAAAACTGGGTTCCTTGCATCTTAAAAGCGGAGCGCTGGCTTAGTGCATGGATACCACCTGTGCAATAAATATTTTAGGCAGGACTTCTGGTAATGTTTGCTAAAGTTAGCTTCCTTTTTTTAGATGTGGTAGGCTCTTCTTCTGTCTCTTCACTGGACCTTTCTCATTTTGCAAATTAACTTTTCATAGATCTCTTTTTTTTTAAATAACTTTGTCAGCTTGTGGGTCTGTTTTTAGCGCTGATGTATCACATGACCGAGACAAGCTTCTTTACATCCGTCAAGAGTGAGTTATATAGCTGCATGTAACTGATGGAGTCCGGTTATTTAAAAAAAATTAAACCTTGCTTGCACTCGGATAATAAATGAAACAGAAATACTTTAAATTATTTATACTTTATGAGCAACAGAGGGACCTCTTCCATACAGTAAAAGTAAAAATAACTTTATTTTCCATCTATTCATCATCCGGCACTGGGTTGCAGAGGTAGCAGCCTAAGCAGGTAGAGCCAGACTTCCTTCTCCCCAGCCACTTTGGCCAGCTCCTCTCGGGGAATTCCAAGGCGTTCCTGGAACACCTCACAATGAAGGCATCCAGCAAGCATCCTAACCACATGTTTGATCGATCTTAACCAGCTCCTTTCAATGTGGAGGAGCAGCGACTCCTTGGCGGTCAGATTTAAATTCCATTTGGGATTAATAAAGTATATTTGATTTTAAACTCTTAACACTAGTTTTTTCAGATAGCTGGGGGTCCTCTCTGATTTGTTTGTCGTGATATAGAATGTTGCATTGTGCTCTTAGTTCCACCCATAAATGTCTAAATTTGTTTGGTCCGTGAGCGCATCAAACCACCTGGTCTACTCCGGATGATTTCTGTATGAATACAGAAAACTGTTTCCTCCCAGAGTGTATCACATTATCATATCATCTTATTAGCAATTTTCAGTGATTTGACATAAAATTTTCTTAATTTTGTGCAGCACTACTTTGCATGAAGACTTAGAGCAATGTGTGGGGCCTACTAATGTTTGCATATGACGTTGAACATGTTGTAAATGTGAATTGCTCTTAGACAGTGGTGTTTCTTTTTAAAAATAGCTTAGGATACAGCTGTTAGTTGATGTGATCTGCCCTGGATAAGAATAGTTTGTCACTTTATTTAGAAAATTCTTCCATGTAAAAAATATTCTCTAACTGAACTGGTTTATGTGAAGGTGTCATGTCTCCTATCTGAAAGCAGTACTAACTTCAACTGACCTTTAATTCTTCCCTGGTTTGCTTTTGTTGCTGCCAGAAGCGGGATCAGAAGTCCGAACAGACTAATGGCTTCCCAGATCGCTCAGCAACCAAGCGTTCTGCATCTCCTACGGGGGAGCTGGAGGTCGGCACCGGCCCGTTGAGGCTTGATGGACTGCCGCCAGGTGCTGGGGCTGCGGGTCCCGGTTTACGGGTGGCTCAGGTCCGCCTCCTGGAGCGCAGGTCCAGCAGCAGGCCAAGCAGCCGTCCTGGGACACCGACGTCCAATACGTCATCAACCCCAACTCCATCAGAGGAGCAGAATGATGGCGAGGAGGAGGCAGCCGACCCTGAGGATGACGTTCAGGTGGTCGAACCCGATGGTGCAACAGTGTCTGCACCGGCACCGCGTCTTCTCAAGAGGCCTTTTGAGCTCCTGATTGCAGCAGCAATGGAGCGAAACCCCACCCAGTTCCAGCTGCCCAGCGAGCTCACATGCACCACTGCACTTCCAGGTCAGTCCGTCACAAAGAGTGAACACCTTTTATTGTGATTCTTCATTCTAGGGGTGTTGTCAGCTGGAGCCGTATGTTTTAGTGCAGCTTATAGAATACACATGTACACAAACCTGTTTTGTTGTTCCCTACACCTCCAGGTGTTCAAAATCGCCAAAAGACCATAACAGATAAAATGGGCTTGCAGTATAAAGCATCTAGTGGCCACAAAATGCACTGCCTATGCATTAAATCAACTATAGAGCACTCTCTGTTGAAATGATATGGGTTTCCAATCATAGATGAGCACTCTCGTTGCGTGTAAGTGTCTCCGTTCCTCTGCAGACTTTCGGCTGTGAATATTTGTAAGTTGCTTGAAAAGAAGTTATTGCTGCTTTTTTCGATACATCAAATTAAAAAACAAAAGTTAAATACAAAAAGAAGAATTAAGTAATCTCTTGGTAGATGGAGGATTTGCAATTCCACCATTGTTGGGCTAAAGATGTAGAAGGGAAGATGGACTGCAATAAGTAATCTGCATCAAAATTATCATTATTAATTATTGACTTTCAAGGCTGACATACACAATATTGAAATTGATATTGATATTGATAAATTGATTAGCTGAAGTCTGTCGTCACTTGAGTTCTTATGGCTTCTAAAATTATATTTGCCTCATTTGAATTTCTGTTGTTATAATAAAAATATTTAATCGACAGTTGGTCAGGGCAGTGATGACTTTGAAATGTTGAAAATGTGTCTTAGATGAACTATTTGGTGTTAAACACTTCAAGCTTCGATAAACATTTTAAGGGATGGACTGTTTTTCTTTCATAACCACTGCAATATTGATAACTAAGGACAAGAACCTAATGCTAGTACGCTATATTAGATATTTCTTTCTATGAGACCTGTAGAGAAAAAAAAATATGCAGCTAAATTCATCTTCATTCATTAGATTGTTCTAATATTACTTTGAAATCATCTCAGTCACTTACGTAATTTGACTCATTTGTAGCTTAGCCTACCTTCAGTTCCGCTTAAATGTCCGCTTGATGATCTCAGAGATGCTGCAACAAGTTGGCGAAGTTGCATCCTTTGGCTGCAACTTTTTTCTCCAAGTTATGCAAACGGGTAACCGAACGTCCTGGAGTTATTTTTTAGAATTTTTTGGGTGGGAAAATATTCTCACACAGAAGACTTCAAGTACTTCCGGGGTTGATATGTAGTAATCCCTGTGATTCATGTTGTCTGTTGTTCTGCAGTCTTCCTACTGTGTGAAACTGTTTCTACATGGAGAGTCCACCTTTTCCTCTGTTTTGCCTGGTGGTTTATTGGAACTGCAGGATTAAGGTTTCACCGATTTGACCAGCTTTGATTGGTTGTTATTAGGGCTGGGTAAAACGATTATTTTTGTAATAGATGAGTCTGCCGATTAATTTTTCGATGAATCGATTAATCTAATGATAAAGTTTTCAATTTGATTTTGATTCGCTTTGATTATAGATTATTTACCCATTATTTGATTTGTATAGAAATTTGACATTTAATAATTTATGTATTTCCATGAAATAGACAAATTTCTTCATTTGAACACATTTTAATAATAAAAAAATCCCAAATAAAGTTGTAATATTAGTACAATCTTATGTTACAAGTTGCATGTTAGTTTGTGCAAAGAAACTATATGAATAAAGGAGATAAAATACCCACATAAAATGTAAACAAACAAAATGTAACATTGACTTTATGCAAAAAATGCTCTTCATTCACAAAAAACATTTATTTTTCTGCATTTTTGCTTGTTTCTGACACAATTTTGCAAGAGAGGGGTGCTGCACATATTTTCCAGTTTTTAGATGGCAACTTTGAATCTGACAAACTGGAGAAGCAGGAAGTAAAAAAAATAGTGTTCAGACAGGATGAGGCATTATTAAACGTGACAATCAAGAGTTCGTTGTCAGTTTGATTTTGCAAGCACTTAAACAATTGTATTAATATAGTTGTATTAATGTTCACGATGGCTACGTTTAGCGGGTAGGTAGTGCATTACCTTTGTTAACAAACATGTTTACCGCGACCAAATAACACACTCATATTTTTGGCTTTTGCTCATAATCAGTCTGTGCGCATTGCGGCTCATTCTGCCAACACGGGTCACAAATAAAAACAAACAAAACAGATAGCAGTAACAAACAGCAGACGCAGCTGTGTATGAGTATATGCCCTCTACGTGGGGGTGTTTGGGTGATTTATAGGGTAAAATACATAGCGTTAGTAAAAAAGTTGAAGACTTACGGTGTTTAATCATTTGCTGGAAGTGCTCCTGGATGCCGTCATGCTTTTATAAACCATTTTCATTTTGCAAAGCCGGGAGACGACAATTGCTCCCTTTTTAAAAAAAATAGTTTCATACCTTTGAACTGCGAGTTCGGATGGAGGTATTTAAGTCAACTGACTCACTCATGCTGACACTAATTTGGTAAAATGCGATTTCCTAATCGCAAAGGCTGCAATTTGACTTGATGTAAACATTTCTGGTAAAGTCACGTGACTTGCAAACGGCTCAAACAATGCAGGGAGAGAAGGAAACGATGCACTTTAACCCGTTATAAAATGACCAAAAGCTTAACAGAATCCAATGCTGCACAATATTAGGTCCCAAAGAGGAACAGTACATCAGTTGTGAGAAATTATATCTGCTATGAAAACGTTGATGCTGCGCAACGCCAGGTATTATGCAGAACCCGTCGTGGTACTGTTGCTGCCTCACGAGGTAGGCTACAGTACGAACCTTAACCAGAAAGTTAAAGCCGCACCGAAAACAGCAGAGTATTTTGCAACAACTGACCTGAGATCAAACCGCTCTACGGAGCCATACCAGAGTCTGAAAGTTCATTAGATCGATGGAGAATTAAAAATCAGAGCTTGTTCCTTCAAGCATCCTACTTCCTGGATAACCACACAGAGGAAAACATTGCAGCCGCAGGGAATTATTAGCTGGGATCAAAAGGAAGAAAACCTTGATTGCAGAACGACACTGATGACCATCGAGTGTGATGATTAAAAGTAGATAAAGTTGTTAATATTTGCCTTTGTCTTAAAATAAGTCTATCTTATGGAATATAATAAATTATGTATAAAAATCTGCTCATAATACACAATATTTTTGCTTGCATTAATTAAAAAATGCATGACAAAAGCCCCACAAAAATACTTGCATATTAAATCATAATATTGAAGAAAAAAATCGCAATCAGATTATTTTCCAAAATCGTTCAGCCCTAATTTTAATTGAGTTCATTTCACTTTTATTTATATAGCGCCGATTCACAACAAATGTCATCTCAAGGCACTTTACAACAAAAGTCTTTTCAATACAATTACACAAACATTCCAATAAGTTAAAAGTTTTCTACGTAAGGAATCCCAGTAGATTGCGATAAGTCATCGATGTGAGGTTGTGCCCGGATCATGCAGACTCCAACCACAGGTATTCCTCAGCAATCCCTCATACTGAGCAAGCATAGTGACAGTGGAGAGAAAAATCTCCCCTTTAACAGGAAGCAACCTCCAGCAGAACCTGGCTCAGTACAAGCAATCATCTGCCACGACCGTCTAGGGGTCTGAGAAGACAGAGAAGAGACAGCATGGAGGATTCTCGGTGACTTTGAGCATCATCTGGACCGCTGTTCCCCATCCAGCCGGGGGCATTGTATTTGAGCAGGGTACCAGACCATGTGGAGCTTATATGGGGAGGAAAATGCTAAGAAAAAACTGGGTTAACAATTGCAATAACAGCAGAAAAAATATCTCTGGAAAGTGGTAGAAGAAAAAAGTAGAAGAGAGAAGAAAAGTGGTCAGTCTGTCCCCCAACAGTCTAAGCCTATAGCAGCAAAGCTCAGGATAACCTAAGCCACTAACTATAAGCTTTATCAAAAAGGAAGGTTTTAAGCCTAGTCTTGAAAACAGGTAGAGTATATGCCTCATGGACTAAAACTGGGAGCTGGTTCCACAGGAGAGGAGCCTGATAACTAAAAGATCTGCCTCCCATTCTTATTTTAATTATCCTAGTTTCTCTGCATCACTCCTGGACAGGATGTTTCTGAATCAATCAAGCAATCTTCCAGAGGTGAAAGAAAGAAATCTTAGAAACCTGTTTAATAGGGGATTTAAATGCCATGTCTTGGTCAAAAATTACACCGATGTTCTTTACATTATTACCTGAGGCCATATTATTGCCATCCAGATGAAGTGATTGATTTAGCAGTTTCCTTTTAAAAGTTTCTGGTAAAACTTCTGTCTTGTCTGAATTTAAAAGTAGAAAATTCAGAGTCATCCAGGTTTTAATGTGTTCGAGACATGCCTGTAATCTACCTAACTGATTGGTTTCATCAGGGTTTATGGATAAACATATTTGTGTATCATCAGCATAACTGTGGAAATTCATTCCATGTTGTCTACTTATTTTACCAATTAGAATGCATATATATAGTAAAGAGAATCGGTCCAAGCACAGAACTCTGTGGTACTCCACAAGTAACCCTTGAGTGTGAAGAAGATTTATGATTAACATGAACAAACTGGAATCTGTCGGACAGATAGGATTTAAACCAGCCTAGAGCTGTTCCCTTGACCCCTCCAACATGTTCAAGCCTTTCTGAGAGAATATTATGATCGACTGTGTAAAAAGCAGCACTGAGATCTAACAAGACCAGAACAGTCACAAATCCATTATCTGAGGCCATTAGAATATCATTAGTAACTTTTACCAGTGCTGTTTCAGTGAGCTCTAAAACCTGACTGAAATTCCTCAAACAGGTTGTTGCTGTTTAGATGCTCATATACTTGATTAGCAACTATTTTCTCAACAATTCTGGATAAAAAAGGAAGGTTAGATATAGGTCTGTAGTTTGCTAAATGATCTTGATCCAGGGAGGGTTCCTTAAGTAAAGCGTTAATTGCAGCAACCTTAAATTCATGAGGCACATATCCATTTATTAAAGATACATTCATCCTGTCAGAATAGGGCCAGTAAACAGAGGGAATACTTCCTTAAATAATTTAGTATTGGGTTTAACATACAAGTTGAGGGTTTAGATGAAGCTAATATTTGTGATTGTTCAACAGAATCAGAATGGTACAGACATAAACATGGTTCTGCAGTTCCCATTGATACTGCCTCATTTACTGAACGAGAGTTAATCAAGTTTGGGAGAATGCCAATTATTTTATTTTTAATAGAATTTATTTTATTTATGAAGAATCTCATAAAGTCATCACTACTGAGATAAAGGGGAATAGTTGGCTCAACAGAGCTATGACTCTGTTTAAGTTTGGCAACTGTACTAAAAAGAAACCTAGGATTGTTTTTAATTTACCTCTAGTAATGACGAGAAATATGTTGTTCTAGCTTGTCGAAGGGCATCTTTATAAAGTAGTAGACAATTTCCAGGTTAGAATGGAATCATTCAACTGTGTAGAGCACCATTTTCTCTCCAGTTTTATAGTATTCTGCTTTAAAGAACACAACTCTGCATTAAACCAGGGAGCCAACCTCCTATGGCTGATTACCCTCTTTTTTTAAGGGGGCTACACTGTCTAGTGCCAAACACATTGAGGAAGTAAAGCTTTGAACCAGACTATCAATTTCTGAAGGATTAATTTTGTAATTACTGCCATCCACTGTGGTATTCTTAAACAGATAGGGAAGCAAGAATGGAACAGATTGTTTAAAACTTGTTACAGCACTGTCTGATAAAGTTCTACTGTAATGAAATTTCCTTTCAGATTTCGGAACGTTGGGTAAAGTAAATTCAAAGGTTATCAAAAAATGGTCAGATAGGACTGGGTTATGCGGGAGGACTATTACTTCATCACACTCAATGCCGTATGTCAGTACAATGTCTAAAGTGTGTTGAGCAGAGTGTGTAGGTCCCTTCACTTTCTGAGTAAAGCCAATTGAGTCTAAAATGATATTAAATGCTGCAGTTAGGCAATCACTTTCAATGTCGATGTGAATATTGAAATCCCCTATTATAATTACCTGATCAGTGTTTAAAAATAAATCAGATAAAAAAAAATCTGAGATCTGGTCCAAGAATTGAGAGTAAGGGCCTGGTGGACGATACAAAACCACAAACAAAAGTGGCTTTAATGTTTTGCAGCTTAGATGAGGAAAACTAAGGATTAGATGTCCAAAAGAGGGTTAGTTAATAATTGGTCTAGGGCGAATTTATAAATCTGAATGAAAGATGGTTGCAACTCCTCCTATTTATAATTACAAAATCCTCCTGCTGCAACCAGGTTTCTGAAAAAAAGATAAATTTTATGATCACATATCAAGTCATTTACTAATAGTCTTTGAGGAGAGGGATCTTATGCTTAGTTAACCACATTTAATTGCGCTATTTCCATTGTTTTGTCCGAGTCGTATTTATTTTAATTAGATTTTTATAGTTTGCTTTTGTCAGGTTAACTTTTAGTCTATTTGATTTTGGCCGTGGGCAATACACTGTCTCAATGGGGTATTGAGTGGGTAACAGTACAAAAGCTGCAGAGAGGTGGGTTAAACTACCACTCTGCTTCCTGATCTGCACCCTGTTTTTTTTAAGTGTTTTGAAGGTATATTAAATCTGTCCAGATTCCTTTAAAGATCTGCTCCATCCAAAGTGGGATGGATGCTGTCTCTCCGGATCGGACCAGGTTTCCCCCAAAAAAATTTCAAATTATCAATATAGCCCACGTTGTTTGCTGGACACCACTCAGACCATCAATGAAATGACAGCATGAGCTAAACATGTCGTCACTGGTCCGATCGGGCACGGGACCAGAAAAGATTACACAGTCCGACATCTTTTTACCAAACTTACACACCAAAGCAAGACTAATTTTAGTGACCTCCGATTGGCATAACCGGGTGTCATTACCGCCAGCGTGAATAACAGTCTTACTGTATTTACGCTTATCCTTAGCCAGCAGTTTCAGGTGGGATTTTATGTCGCCTGTTCTGGCCCCTGGAAAACATATGACTATGGTCGATGGGGTCTCTAAAGCCACGTTTCGAACTATGGAGCTGCCAGTTACCAGAGTCTATTTCTCAGTGGGTGCGTCAATGATTGGGGAAAATCTGTTAGAAACGCGGACATGTTGGTGGTGACTAGTCTTTCTACATACCGTCACCTAGTTGGCCTGAGATCCCAGCTGCGTGGGTTCTGTTGGAGGACCGCTAGGTATTTCTATCCTTGTTGGCTCTGCGCTGGCTAATGGGCCTCGACTATTTACTGGATTCTCAACAGGGCGGAGCCGGGCCTCTAACTCTGAAACCCCCGCCTCCAAAGCTACGAAAAATGCTACATTTATTACACTTACCATTATCACTAAAGGAGGCGGGGGAGTAACTAAACATCTGACACAGAGAACAGGATAGTTGAGCCACAGAAGGAGAATGAGAAGGAAGAGATGTAGCTATAGTGGCTACGAAACTAAGCTAACGAGCTAGCGAGACATTAGCACACCAAGAATAACCACGTGAAACACAAAGGGTTCCCAAAACGTAAAGTACACCAACTGGAAATAAGTGTAGTAGTGTGCTTGTGTGCAGGGGCGGAAATCCCATTTCAATTTTGGGGGGGACAATAAACAGTAAAATTTCAGAGAGTCATTTTTGGGGGGGACATGAAAAAAAATGCTCTCTCCTGCTTCTTTGCATCTGGTTTTGCACAGTTTGCCTTCAGCATGTTAAATAATGTTATGAATTGATGCCTTTATGACCACATTCAACAAAATGTCTTAATTTCCACTACAGTCAAAGCAGATTTACAAAAATGTAAGCATGAAGAAGTTCCAACATTATTACAGAAACACTTTCAAGGCTAATAACTTCAAACTACTTCAAAAATCAAGTCAAGTATCAAAATGACTGAAATCTCTTTAATAAATCATAGAAATGTTTGTAGGCTATTAGAGAATAACTCTGTAATATTTAATAACTTTATCTTAGTCCTACTGAACGAAAAGATACACAAAATCTAAAAATATATTCTTGAAATATTTGTTTCTATTTCAATAATAAAAAATAAAAAACGTTTACTTTACAAATACACTAAACTTATACATACTCTATAGTTTATCTTTGAATTTAATCGATCTCTCACTTTTCTCAGTTTTCATAGTGTTTTTGGGTCTGTGTGGCCAATGGGATCTTCGGCTCTATGTTTTACACAGAGAGCTTTGAGCAACGTGCCTCCACCACACATTTGTTGCAACCAGTTCATCCCTAAGCTACACCTGCACTATTGTAAACAACTGCAGAGCCTGGGGAAGACGTGATAAGAGCGGTTAAACGCTGTGGTATTCCATACATCGGACCAGTTAGTTAGTTAGGCAGACCGTGAAAGCGTACGTGTCCGGGAAAAGGAACTTTTGGTCACCTTAGTGAATGGAAAAATAGTAGTGGAATAATCCTGGAATGACCAGCGAACATGAAGTGACAACTTTTTTTTTACTGTAGTGGTGGTCTGTCATAAAGGGATCTACGTACCGGTGATCAAAGTCTAAAGATATCGCCCAGTAATCGGTGTCTATGTTCGACATAATATGACCACATTTGACATACATATTTAAGTTTGTAGAACCAGCATATGATAATTAAATGACTTACTGCTGGAAACCGCTGGCTTTTGATTCCCGCCTCCTGAAAGCCTGCGGGCTGCTGTGTAGCTGTTAGCGGGGGAGAGCCGGCAGCCACGCCCGTTGGAAACAGCGTGTGTGGTCCGACCGTACCAACTTGAGGAATAAGGGGGGTGGACTATAATTTCTCAACAATTAAAAACACATTGTTTTTAATTTGCAGACTAACTTTTTTGTTGTGGTTTTAGAAGACAATACAGTTTTACTGATAGCATGTATGTGTTTACAATAACTTCTTTTGTGGGGGGGACAACTTTGTGTGAGGGGGGGACGTGTCCCCCCCCCCCCCCCCCCCCCCCGACCCCCCCCGGGATCTCCGCCTATGCTTGTGTTAAAATAACTTAGAAAGACCTCAACGAAGAGAAAAATAGATCAATCGAAGAGAATCTGAGCACCAAGCAGCTCTGAGGAGCTCAGCAGTGACAACAGGAAGTGACGCAGCAAATGTCGCAATACTACTTTTACATGTCGACGTAATCGATTACGTCGGCGTGTCGTCCCAGCCCTAGTTTTGATCAGTGTTGGTGTGCAATAATTGTTCAGAGTTCAGAGTCAAAGAGGTATTAATACCTTGATGATGATCATCATACCTCTGACTCCTCATGTCAGGTTTCTGGGTGGATTTCACTGCATCAGTGAGTTAGCTGAAGTTTTCCTCATGCAACTGTGTTTCCTCCCCAAAAAACATTGACAAGTTGAAGCTTGTTAAATAACTCTACCAACAAAGCAATGCATTGAATAAAGAAGCCAAGCTGACAGCAGCACTGTTGTTGAGCTTCCAGCTCTGTTTGTTCGCCAGCTTCTTCAGGAGCTGCTTTTTTGTCTTTTGGTCGTTCAGGCAGCAGTAAACGAAGGAGGAAAGAGGAGCTGCTGGGTAAACCGTTCAGGAGGCCTCAGCACGAGCTGGATCCCAACGGCTTGGTCCCTCTGCCCGTCAAAGTCTGCTTTTCATGCAACAGGTAAGGCATCGCTGCTTACTGTTTGGGCTTTTCCACCAAATAGGTTATATTGCTACAACATCTAAGAGCTGAGTTGGAGCCACATCAGAATGTTGTTTGATTGGCCCCTCTGTTTATTTCGGTCTCAGTATTGGTGTCTGCCCACCTGTTTTTTTTTGTTTTGGTTTTTTTTAAGGGTCAAGCTGGATAACCTGGTTTAAACCCAACTTTTAAAGCAATAATTCTTACCAGCATCTGATGTTAAAAAGCAACAGTGTTAAAGAACTCAGATTTTAGGATTAAGGAAGCAGAAATTAGCTATAGATGCAGTTAGTGAACACTGGCCTACTCAAGTTCCATTAAGACAGTTTTCTAAATAAAATGTGTGAAAGTAGGCTCCTATTTATCTGATTCTATTCAACAGTTTACTTTTAAAGCTGTGTTTTTAATTGAACTAATCATAAACCAATCAAAACTCAGGAGGAGCTGCTGTTGCTCGTGAATTCATTTCCTCTATTCAAGCGGTGAGCTCTTGTAGATTTGGAACCTTTCTTTTTGGTCAAGACTGGAGCTGGGGAGGAGGAAACACAAAGCCCCGCCTGACTAGCTAAGCACTGGAGCTGGTTTGGTGGAAAAGCACCTAAGGGTCAGGGGTCATGTTAACAAAATGTTTTCCATGTTTGCCCACGTTTTTTTTTTCTTCGTTTTTTTTCTTCTTTTAAACTTGGCCAGAAAAATCTGAAGACAGTCTGTCATTTCGACATATTATTGTTCACACCTCTGAACACTTTGTGCAGAGACAATTTAAACTTTATACATACAGTATAGGTTACTACTTTAAAAAAAAAAAAAGGATTCCCATGACAGCATCAAGGCATCCTCTCAGATCTCAACACTACCTAACCAGGAGCTGACGGCATTCTAAAGAGATGCAGAAGCTTTGGAGCGTGTCTCTCCCAAGAGGCCGGTGTCGTGACAACAACCTGTGCATACTGCAGGATCTTACATTCTGATCACTTCAGCTGAATCCCCCACCCCCACCCCCGTACTAAAACATTGGCTGAATTTGACCCCCATGAAAAAAAAAACTAAACCTCGTGGCAATCAGTCTTTTTGATTAGCGCAATTGGGTGAGCATTTCAGTCCAAGCAGAGGAGGAACTTGAGACTGAGCATTCAAACCACAGAGCTGTTCATATTTTAAGTGCACTCGTTTAATTTCATTTTCAGTTAAAAAAATAAATCTTTCCAGATTTATTTTTTTTGACTCGTTAAATAGCCAGCATGACCTCTGCTAAGAATATAAACTGTGTTCTGTGTCCCTGTACTAATGGACCTGGGTTTCCTCCAATAGGAGTTGCAGGTTGGCTCCGCTGATCCAGTGTGATTATTGTCCGCTTCTTTTCCACATGGACTGTCTGGACCCCCCACTGACAGCTTTGCCTGCTGGCAAGTGGATGTGTCCGAACCATGTTGAGCATCTGGTGGTAAGAGGAACCGTTCCGAGTCGACCATCTTATTTTCATGTTTTAGCCTGGTTTGCGGCCGGCTTCAGGTTTACTGAAGCCACATGCATGTTTTAATCCAGCTGAACCAGAGAAGCCTCAGCTTGTCCAGCCGCTGTCAGGTCTTTGACCAGTTCCAGGACAGGATCTCCCAGCATGCCGTCAAGTTGAGCTTCCTTCGTAGAGTCCATCGGCATAACACTCCCAATCGGCGACCCAGCTACCAGCAGAACAAGAAAACCATTAAGGTACACTCCCACTACAGTTATATGTTGGCTTCCGTCTTTGAATCCAGTGTATACTTTCATCATTATGTTTAGGTTCAAAACTAAGTTCTCCTGTGAAAATGTGAAGCTGTTATTCTTTCAAATAAAAATCTCTTTTAATAATAATGATAATATGATACATTGTTAAGCCAATAAAATCTATTCAGCTGCTAGAAGTCAGACCAGTTATTTGACAGACATTTGGGATGCACCGATACTGGTATTGGGCCGATACCATTCTAATGTACCCATAACATTATCTGTTGAGGCTAACCGATACCATGAACCGAGACTTAAAATACGGAAACTATGCAAAAGTTAACAGAATTTCTTTTTTTTTTCATTTAATATCTTTGTTAATATTTAGTTTTTTTAATCTAATCTACCATATTTTTTGTAACAAGCCGGAAAATAAAAAACTGTCTTCCAATTTATTGAATATTTTGTGTGAGTTAGAAGTATCGGCATTGGTAAACCCTTTCGGCAAGTATTCAGCTCCAATTATGGGTTTCATTTTTTCAAAACGAAACCGCACAATAAATAGAAAATGTATTGTTATCACGAAATCAGCCTTTGCGATAGGCCTATCCCAAAAGACGACATAACTGTAATAAATGGTTACCTTAGATGTTTAGGCACATGCTAAAATCAATCTAATGGCGGCTTGAAGTATCTGAGGGAGACTTTTGTTTTTTTTCATTTGTTTTTTTTTCAACCTGGACCCCTTTTACAGCGTGCATTTCATTCATTTATCAACCCAGACAAGTTTGGAGCCACTTGGAGTCCTTCAAAGAAGTGTATATCCAGTTACAATCAGCACATATCCATATAACGGGAGTCAATGGGGGCTTGCATGTAAAGTGCTTTCTGTATCTGCCACAAAACTCCTTCATTTAACTAATGTTTTGTTATTCATAGCATTAATATTGATGTTTTGCTGTTTCACTGCAAACAGAGCAGCTTTGGCTTGATCAATTTCTTTAAATAAAACTTGCAGTGAAATGGAAATTATGTAGTTTTTTTGTTTTGCTATTTTTTTCATTTATTGCAAGTCTTTTCGTCATCACAATATTAATCATTGTTATCGCACATTGCCTGATTTCCTAATATAGTCCAGCCCTAACAGACATTGTTGTTATCTAGGTGCCAGATGCTATCAAGTCTCAGTACCAGAATCCTCCCCCCATGCTGCATCCTGCAGGGGTGCATCAGTTGGAGTTGGTTTGTAGTGGACTTCCCAACCATCAGCCCTCTAAGCACCTAACAACAGAGATCGAACAGGAGGAGGTGGGTTAAAGCACAGATGGCTCCCATTGTGGCTGCCATATTTGATTTTCTATGCAGTCTTCTAGGGATAACGGTACAGTCCTGTTGGTTGGGCACGGACCTGTACCGAATGAATACAGCTTTTTTCTACCTGAACACATGCAGAATGTTTTTGTGAAGAACTCAGAGCGCAGTGCAAAGTTCTGCAGCACAACTTCACAAAGGGATACCAAAAAAACAGAAATGACTCCCCGCTATAAGTACACTCTATTTTTGGAACATTAATAGTTTTTCATGCAGCTATAGTTGAAAAAGAAACATAGACTGAACAAGAAATTTGTCAGTAAACACATCTTTCAACATCAGTAATTCCCCTTTTTCACTAGGGTCAGCTTGGCCTGGACTGGGTCCGCCCCATCCACTACTTTTTATCAGGGCTGAGCAACTTCAAGCCAGAGGCAGTCCTTCAGTCCTTCAGACTACCTCTGGCTTGGCCGAGGCGAACCGACATTCCCACCTGTAGACTAATTGGTTCTGTTAACTGGTGTCACTCTCACCTAGTAGTGGTGCCTGGCAATGATGGCAATGACAACCAGGCTGTTTTGGTCTGGGGCTGACCCGACACCGCCCAGGCCAAACTGACCCTAATGGAAATGGTAAATGGACTGAACTTATATAGCGCTTTTCTAGTCATACTGACTACTCAAAGCGCTTTACATTGAAGCCACATTCACCCATTCACACTCACATTCATACACCGACAACAACCATGGCTCGGTAGGACTATGTTTTTTGGGGATAAGGGTCTTGCCCAGGAGCACATCGACATGTGACTGGAGAAAGCTGGAATCGAACCTACGACCCTCCGATTGCAAGCCAACACTGAGCCACAATCGCCGTAAAAGGGCAGTAGTGAAAAAAGTGAGTAGCGACGACACGAAAGAAAATTTAGGAAAACTCAAGTCTAGGTTCACTCTGACATCCACAAAGAAAGACTGGACAGATGTCACTTAACTTTGAATGATGCAAGGGGAATTATTCTTTTCTGAAAGCATTAACAGAAACACTAATAATACGTGGACTTCTTGTGATAGTAACCCTTGAGCTACATCACACCAGGGGCATCAGCCTTTTTCACCTGAGGAACATTTCTAGGATTTAAGGACTAATTTCCCAATGGGACATTTAAAAACTCATATATGCATTTCTCTTTAGTCCTATTGATTACTGCAACAGTGTCCTCACAGGTCTACCTAAAAACTCGGACATACTTCTGCGGCTGAACCAGAACGCTGATGCTCGCCCTTTACTAGAAAAAGGAAAACATATATCACCCCACATTTAAAGTCCTTACACTGGCTTTGTGCAGCTCAAAGAGAACAGAAACAAAACAGAAGTACATAACTTTGGACCTAAAAGGGAATGATCAACAGTTGGCGCACAGCTTCAGTTGATACAGCTAGAAAGTACAGATCAGGGCTGAAATCTGAGTGTAGTAATGGACTCAGACCTGAACCTCCAGAGACACAAAGTAATAACAAGCTCAGCAGTCTATCAAATACAGAACATTTCTAAGACTAAATAACTAATGTCACAACAGGACCTTGAAAAACTCATCCATGCTTTCATCTTTAGTCAGATTAATTACTGCAACAGTGTCTTCACAGGTCTGCCTACAAAAATTAATACAGACTGCATTCGATCCAGACCACCGATGTTCGCATCCTCACAAGAACCAAGAAAGTAGAACACATCAACATCAATTCAATTCAGTTTATTTATATAGCGCCAACTACAACAGATGTCATCTCAAGGCACTTTACATGAAGAGTTATTACAATACAATGTTTATTTAGGAATTAGAGAACCACAGAAGATTGCGTTGTGACTTCTCAGCAATCTCTCACACTGAGCAAGCATGAAGCGACAGTGGAGAGGAAAAACTCCCTTTTAACAGGAAGAAACCTCCAGCAGAACCAGGCTCAGCATAAGCGGTCATCTACCAAGACCGTCTGGGGTTTGGAGAAGGCAGCTCAGCTCACCTCAGTTCTGAAGTCCTAACACTGGCTTCTGTAGCTCAGAGAATGGACTTTAAATGCTTTTCCTAGTTTATAAATTACTGAATGGCATAACACCAAACTATGTGGAAGATCTATTGACCTGTAGAACTGTTTTAAAGGATTATTAATAGCTAAATGTCATAACTGCAGTAAGTTTCAAGTTTTTTGTTTCTTATGTTTTGTTTTCAGTTTTTTTGTTTTTATTGCTGCTTTTATTTTATCTAATAATGTAAACAAGGGGAAGTTGGATTGCTGTGTTACCGAAAGTGTGCTGGGTCAGGCCGAAGTTATGAAGGATCATAGGTTTGTGCTTGTCTATCTTGGGGTTGTTAGTATGGGCATTAAAATAAACCACAATGTTTAATTCGTAATAGTCAATACCTATTACAGAAAGGTCGCTAAAGTCATTGAAAAAGTTTGTGCTAAGTTTTGGGGGTTTGTATAAGGTTTTAAATTGAGCTCTGACGGGGTCCACTACCTGAAGAGCTAGATATTCAAAGGAATCAAAACCATATATGGCTGATTAATAATGTCAATATATGAATAGGAACTAGGGCCTGACAGATATGGATTTCTGGGGTCCAATACCAATATAAAACAGTAGCAAAGGCCGATAGCCAATATATAGGCAGATAAATTCCATTCCCCCCAAAAAAACGTTAAACCCTACCTTCTCTGCCCATTTTGATGCTTGCATATTTCTCCCTGGTCTATTCTGCACATTCTGTACACATTTCTAAATATTTGTTATTATGTAAACATCTTTAACATCCTGTTGTGTTGCACTTTAGAATTTGGGTTTGCCACTTTATCTGTATTTAGTAACTGCACAGTAATCTGTTTTTGTAACAATGTCCATTATGTATTTTTGTCCTGGATTCTTAAAACGGTTCAGTTCTTGCTTTTGCTGCTGTTAGAAACGAATTTCCCCTTGTAGGACAATAATAGATTGTTCTATTCTACACACCAAAGAACAGTCTCAGTAACTCACTGTGGATTCCAAATCATGCAAATAAAATGTCTTCCTTCATTTCCTTTTAACATTCCAGGTCTGCATGCACCTTAGTGCAAAGGGTGGTCAGAAATGTTGCCAGATTTGTTGGCACTCACTTTTTAGGAAAAAAAGATTTAAAAAAAATAGTGTCATCGAAACAGCGCATGACCAGCACTGTTGCTGGGTTTGTCTAACTGCAGTTAAATCCCAACCATTGAGCGCATAGAACCAACCAACAGCGCTGAAAGTATTTATTCATTTATACCCCCATCCTGAGCCAGTGGCTGCCGCTGAGCTTCCTATGTATGGAAAAACTATTAAAAAGTATTCTCATTTAAGAACTGGGCTCTGCGCTCCTGGGTACAAACACATTGCAGCGCTCTTCTTGGGGTTTTTTCTTCTTAAGCCTCGAACACTTAGACTGCACTTATATGACACACAGTCGGTTTATGACAGTAGATTTAAAATGGTGACATAGTCGCTGTTTAGGATTATTTTTTACTGCTGTCACTCATACTTCACGAAACCAACCGTATAATTATTATTATTATTAACAATAATATTTATGATAGTCTCATTACAGTGTGCATTGTGTATGCTGCTGCTACGTTTATTATTATTATTTTTTAGGCAAAGAAACATTTGATACATTTTTAATCTAATGCACCAGTAAAAATATGAACTTAAGGAGTTACATTTATGCCATTTATTTGTACAAATCAAAGTTTTAGCCAGGAAAATATGCAGGTTATCAAAATCTTTTACACGCTAACTTTTCAACACAAAGCCACATGGAGGCACACATTAACCTTATAAAGGAAGTGGGGGGGAACACATTTTTGTCTTTCTTATTTCACAGTTCAACTCACCACTGATACAAATAGGGCCTATGCTCAAGACTTTTGCCCCATTTCCACTAGAGCCAGTACGGTACAGTATGGAACAGGTCAGTACGAACTGTAAAGAACTGTAGTGGGCGAGGACGTGGGCGGGTTTAGCTTAACAAAAGCTCCAGCAAAATGCAGTCACAACAAAAGCTTCAGCAAAAAGCATCTCTTCTGTTGTTGAAGATTACATTTTTGGAAAACAGAGATTTATTTTTAAATCAATGTAATACTTAGACTTCTATAGCTCAGAGAAATGTCAGTCTGGCCATCTTGTTTTACAAGGATACTTTGCAGCTTCTTTTTAGTTGGACATTAAATTTAGCTCCAGGACAGGATGATTGCAATAACAGCAGGTTTTGAAAATAATTTTTATCACTTGCAATTTCTTCTTATGATTGAAAAAATGAAAAAATCAGGTTCTCTTCTGAACCATTAATCCTGTAAAATAAGAGGGGTTTGGCCCTTGTTTAATAATGTTAGCCAGGGGAATCATATTTTGACGCAAGAATAAGTTGAAGAAATAGTGTATTGAAAAATCTCAAATTAAAAGTACTGTTCTCCCATTAAAATTTCATTTATCGAAATACAAAACCTAAAACAATTTAAAGTATAAATAATATTTTTAAAAACAAATCTAAAAGTATTTTCGTAAAGCAGGAAGAATATCTGTGAACCTGAACGTACTGTGAAAAGGACTTCAACCACCGCAGTAGCCTACTGAACACGAGTCATCAAGAATAACCATTCAGCCAACATGAAAACATGGTGCAATGCATAATTGCATATAATATATAATTGTAATGCATAAAATTCGCGACTCATACTGTTTTCTTTATAATTTTAGGCTGCTTGCAGGTAACTGCAGTGTTCTGCTTATTTTAAACTTTAAACTATAGTTTAGTCTGAGACAAACAAACAACTCCAGACCAATCAGTGGCTACCACTGCTGCATAGGAGTGAGAGGGATATCATATTACCGGACCACTCAGTCCATAGGTGGGTGTTTCGGGTCGCTTCGGCACACCTGGAACCAAGGCAGAGGTAGTCCGAAAAAGGGGCTTGGCTGGGGTCCATTCGGAACGGAAGCAGGTAATGGAAACTACTCAAAGCGTCCCGTTCTGTACCAAACTGGCACTAGTGGAAACGGGGCATTTGTTTTTACTCACCTCTGCAGCTTCTCTTTCTACAAAACCTAATGTAACAGGCTGAGCTGCTGCATGTCTGTTAATCAGCACTCAAATCTCAGGGAGCATTAAGACATGTTTGACAAATCTGCCACCATCTGGAGAATAAGCAGCTCAATTGCATAATTTGCCATTCCCCTCAAAATTTTCTTTAATGAAAATTAGCAGCAATTTTTTTTACCGAGAGCTGATAACATTCATGACCCCTATATTGACCGATAATATCGGCCAGCCGATATATCGGTTGGGGCCTAATAGGAGCTGAAGTAAATAATTTTCTGTTTCTTGATGGCTGCTTAGCTTAACTCTACTAAAGCACATGTTTCTGCTGCATCCAACAGTGGCTTCAGGACATCATTGCTCTCCAGTGTAGCATCATGAGGCACCTGTCCATCAATCAGAAGGTCAGATCTGCCACATCCTCTGAGTTTCCAGCGGAGTTCGAGACTAAGAAAACATGTGTTACATCAGAAGAGATGAAGACTCAGGCCGCTGAAGAAAGAACTTCTCCTGCTCCAAGCTCTAAGCCCTGCGGCATCCCTGAGCACACTCAAGCAGCCCATATATCCAGGGACACCTCAGGAGAACTGGGTGTTTGTAAGTGCAGCATGGCACCATGTCCGAAATGTAGGAAACCAAATGGACCTCTGGCAGAGCTTCAGCCTCCCAAATCCAATGGCCCCCTGGACTGTAAGAGTGCCTCAGACCCCTGCAGGCAGCCTGACCTGCAGCATAGATTAAAGACTAATACATCCTCAGATTCGCCTCTCCCTTCAGGCCTGATGAACCACATAGGAATAGAAACAGTTAAAAAGGATCCAGAGAGTACACCTGAAGCCTGTACTCAGAAAAACTGCCCCACGGGTCCCACAATTTGCCCCCTAAACAGCCAGCAGAATCATAGGAGCAAGACGGAGCTCCAGGAGTTCTGTTTGAGCAGTGATGAGAAACCCCCACCGTCCATCATCAGCAGTTCCTTGTCAGATGCACCACCTAAAGGCAGCTATAAGCAAAATTCGACGAAGCAGGGGCCATTATCACCACCTCCAGGTAAACATCACCGTCACCTTAACAAAGAAATTCCTATTCTGTTCAAATTAGCATTGAAGGTTATTTTTAATGCCAAAAATGTTATGACTCTCCCACCAAAGCGATCTAATCAGTTATTGCATAAGGAACCTTGACTTACCAATGGCTCTTTATTTATTGGTTGCTGTAGCACAAAATATAGAAGAACTAAGAAAGCTTATGGTTTAGGACAGCATTTGTTTAAGATCCCAATATCTGAGGTCAAATTGGAATGAATGCTGGCTATGACCTCATTACTGATCTGTGAACAAAAAATGACCCAGCTGATAGCTAGGCTTGATCTGAGGTAGTCTGGGTACTTTGAGTATTAATCCCATTGCCAATTTTCCGGTGGCTTCGAACCAGTGGATCACATTCCTGTTTTAAATTCAGTTCTACCTTATTACACTAAAATAGATGTTCTGTTCACCTAAGAGATAATTCGCAGACCAGCACAGTTAAGATAGACTGGACTTTATTAGGGGAGGTTTTGCGAAGTTCTCAGTAATAATTCCCTTTTATGTCATAGATCAATGGTAAATCACAACGAGTTCATACAACAGTGAAGAAATGAACTGAGCACTGAGAGGAGCCTGGTTTTAGACCATCTTAGGGAATGAGAACAACTCAAACTAAAAATGTTTCTAGTCACGGGATACAGCAGCATATCCAGATTCTCGTAATTTTTTTGTTATAGATTTTTCTGCCACCGTTTTAAAAAAAGGTCAGTTATTTTGACAGATTGGTCTTCACACTTCTGACCACTTAGTGCAAATGCACAGACATTTTCAGGTTTATTCATATCTAACTGAATCACTTAAAACAATTCCCATTAGAGAATCAGAGCATCATCTCAGACCTGGAGAGCCTATTCAATGCATCCCGATAACTGGGAGCTAATGGCGCTCTCAAGAACCTGGTTTCATGCCAACCACCGGTACAGACCGCAGGATTTTCTTCAAATGAAGCGATAGATAGCAGGTCAGGAAAAAAACAGCTCTTTTAGAGAGTCTTTCTGACTTATCCAGTTGGAGAAATATTCCCTCATTTCAAAACTTTGAGTGAAGTGGTGCTCTATTCCAGTCTCTACTGTGGCACCGTAGTTTGGATTCAACTTCAAGAACAACATCTAAACCAATATTACTGGTCTGCATTCACAAGACACCACTGCTCAGTTTGTCCGCTGATCTACTTCTGTGCTAATACTTTGCAATATCTGCTTGTTTTTTTTTCCTCCACAGATGTAAAGGCTGGTCCTGCACTGATGGACTCACTGGTGCCCAGCGCTCTCTCCTCTATCACTAACCTCTCTACCTGCATAAACAGTGCCAGGGACATTGGAGGTAAGGTGCTCACCTGATCGTAACCCATGGCGGTTTTTGTGGTAATGTAGGCAGGGCTATAATATTCCACCCTGATTTTGTGTGTGGACGAGCAGGGATCGAGCTGGACAAATTAGATGAAGAAATGATCAAGCTCCTGGCCTACCAAAGGATCCAGCAGCTCTTCCCCCCCAAAGCTCTCAGCTCTCCGCCTCTCCTAGCCACAAGCCCTTTCTCAAAACTTCCGCCACAACACCACGACAGTAAGATAGCCAATGTCTTCTGTGCCTTACCCCTTGCTGGATTGAGGTGAGTGGGTTAAACTGAGCTGCTGTCTCTGCAGGTCAGAAGAAGGTGCAGGCGCGGGCTGTGTTTTACCCCCTGGCAGGCAGAGGAGAGACTGTCAGCATGTGCTATAGGACATTATACATAGGATCTGGTAAGACCTGGATGATTCATCAAGCTGCATCTTACACCACGCTTGCTTTCGTTTGCTTTATGATCTGTCATCATTTAGCTTTATGGTGTAGAAATGTTCCCTAAACTTTGATTTGGTTTGACCTAGGCTTGGGTGCTATGTAGAATTTTTTTTAAATATCGAAATTTTTTCCTGTAAAATACTAGAATAACCCAATATTGTTTATATCGATGTAATACAAAATGGAGACCGACAAAGGCAGAGCAGCTGCTGGTTAGCAATGTTTTAAGTGAACGGTACAAAAGGCTTCTAAAAGTAGCTCATTAAAGTTCCACCACTTCTCCAAGTGCTGAGAAGATTTTCACAGAGACCTGTACATCTACAGCTGTATCTTTAAAAGTGTCTGTGAGACATGTACCTTTGATTCTGAATTTCTTTTTTGTCAATACTTTTTGGGAAGAAGAAAAATATCTAGATGTACATCGAATATCGGTTTTCAACTGAAAAATATTGAGAGATTACTTGTGGTCCATATCACTAGCCCTAGTTTGACCTATTTTTGTTTGTTTTAACATTTTACCTCAATAAACGTAAAAAACCAGGCTGCACATTTTAATTTATTAATAAAAACAGAAACATTATCTTTTAGGAAAATTGTGGCATAAGATGGAAAGAATGTATAATTTGCATGTATTTGTTACTGAACACAACTAGGTCTACCACAAACTATTATTTTGAGAATTGACTAATCACTAATTATTTTTGCTGATTAGTCGACTAATCGGATCACGTTTAAAATGCATGTTATTGCAGGAGCAAGAAGCTGCTCTAATATTTGCGTATTACATCGCAGTGTTATGTAGTATCTAAAATTATGATTTTTTAAGATGATGGTGAATTTAACAGTTATATTGAATTATATAAAAAAATAAAACATTAGTGATACTGCAGACACATGAAGTGTGCTAAGCGTAGTGAAATTACCATCACCACTGTTGATGTTGCAGCTATCAAGAAATACAACAACCTCTTCAGTCAGGAGCTTAATAAAAACTACTAAGTTGATCCTTACAGAAGGACCCTTCCTGCCCACAGCCATTTAACATCTAAAGCCAGAGTAGGGCTGGGCAATATGACCTAAAATCAATATCAAGGTATATTGAGCATTTCACCTCGATAATGGTAACTAGATGATGACAATGACAAACGCTTCTGGTGACGCTGCAGCTGAGCCCGATTGCCGCAACTGCACATGTGCCTGAAGGGCAGAAAGCAGACGGAGCAGATACACGGAGAAAAACGAAGCTTTTGAAAAAATAAACGATAACGTCGATTACTAATTTGTTTTGACAACAATTTTACTCATCAACGTTGTCATGACGAATCGTGGCAGCCCTAAACAGAGAACACAGCATAGGTGCCAACATTTCTAGCATTGGAACACTTTTTTTAAGACATAATCACTGAAGAAAAAAAATGTATCAGCAGTGTGCTGGTATGAATGGAGCTGGATTCAATTAATGGACTGGAGCACAGTACAGTTTGAGACCCAAACTTAAGGCTGGAGAATATATCGAATGATTTATCAAAATTTCTGTTTATGACCATTGAATTTTTGGAAATGAGAGAAAATGTCACAAAAAGATCACAAATGTAATTTTTTTGTACATAGAACCTACCACAGTGTATTTCTTGGCTCTGCCAAGGGAGTTAAACTCCTCACAGATGGTCTAATATATATCAGTTACGACTGATATGTGGGGAAAATTCTATCAAGTTCTTAATTTTTTATATCACCCAGCCCTGCCATAACTCTTCAGTGCTGGAATAGTTCCCTTCTATGAGTCAGCTGACCACTGGAGCTTTGGAGTCAGAGTTTATTTTGGGGGGCATTTTTGGTACTATCATGGTGAATTTTAAATGAATGAATGAATATGTTATAGCATGAACTGCAATAAATACTGTGTTGTATTCTCAGTGCTTTGGTTTCAACATATCTGACTACATTATTTCTCCAAAAAGGTGCTGACATGGATGTGTGCCTTACAAACTATGGCCACTGCAACTATATATCGGGGAAACATGCCTGTATTTTCTACGATGAGGTACGAGGCGTTAGCTTTCTGTGCTGCACAGTTCTTCTCGGAGTTGTACGCCTCATGATTTTGCTTGTTGTGCTGGATGTTCCACAGAATACGAAACACTATGAGCTCCTTAACTACAGCGAACACGGCACGACGGTGGACAACGTCCTTTACTCATGCGACTTCTCTGAGAAGGCCTCACCGTCCCCACCCAGCAGCCTCGTGGCTAAGGTGCAAGGAATTATCCGTAAGTGGTTAACGGAAATATGCTTGCATAAATCTCAAACTTAAAACTGGTTTCCAGAAAATAATGATAAATAAAAAAAATAACATAAAATTGGGTCCAGAAATATTGACCCATTCAAGTCAGTATTTAGAACATCACAGCACTGGTCTGTGGATAGGTCTCAATCAGACTTCTGGCTATCAGACTACCTCATCTGGATGCTGCTGTATTCCTCCATTCTTCATGCTAAACTAAGGTTGGGTACCGAAACTCAGTCTCTCTTTAGTATCTACAAAATCGTTTTCGTAGGTATGGATGCTGCTCCCTCACTCACACACAGATCCGCCTCTCATTTACAACAACTCTTCTCCACATGCTTGGCTAGCATAACACAAGTCCATGGACTAATGAAATGGCACCAAAACAAAATTAAAGGTTTGGCTGCATTTTAATCAATACATTTACACAAAATATACATTTCTAAACATTCACACACAAAACAGGAGGGGTTACCATCTGTATTTAATCTTATACACAGTTTTTCTATGCAGTATAACTCCTCAACGACGTCTTCCCATTGATTATATGTCTGGGGTGTCCCATTTCAACCAGTTTCTTGTAATTCTCTTTTTATATGCAAGTACTGAAAGCAGTACAGAAAACTTTTTTTTTTTTACAATAGATGTTTCATATTAAGAATAAATATAAAGAATAGATCATGGCTCAGTGGTAGAGTAGTTGGCTTGCAATCGGAGGGTCGTAGGTTTGATTCCAGCTTCCTCCAGTCACATGTCGATGTGCCCCTGGGCAAGGCACTTAACCCCCAAATTCTACATTGTCCTACCGAGCCATGTTGGGTGTCAGTGTATGAATGCAAGTGTGAATGGGTGAATGTGGCTTCAATGTAAAGCGCTTTGAGTGGTCAGTAAGACTAGAAAAGCGCTATATAAGTTCAGTCCATTTACCATCATAGTTTGCACTTAATCTTCATACTCTTTTGTTTTTTGCAGTAAAGGGTAATATTTATTTTCTAATTCAAATATTTACATTTGGTTTTGTTCTTGTTCTAGAAAGATTTTTTTAATTATAGTTTACCATTTGCTCTAAGTTTTGTTTTATTTTTGCTTACTTTATAAATGAAATATTTTGGAACTTGGGTACTGCAAAAGTATTGTTCAGATACCGGTATGGAAAACCCGATATTCTTAAAGTTCTGGTAGAAATCTTTAAGTTTTATCTTTATGTAATGCTAATGCACTATTTTAATGATTATATTTAGGTCTATTTGTCCCAAAAACAATTGCGTATATTGCCTGTATATACAATAACATAATATTCAAGAAAATTCTTTCTTCCAATGAAACAAGAGTGGAGTTGTGATGTTAGTGAGTTAAGTCTTTAGGACACTTTGATAGAACTAGTAAGTTCTAACAAAGTAGTTAAGTTTATCTATGTAGCATGTTTCACAGATCAGAAAACTACTAAAATAAAAATCAGGATTTTTTAAAAACTTTAAGTCCTGTCTCATACGCTGTCAGAGCAGCGAAAGCTGAGGCGATGGACAGCTGCTTTGCTCTTGTACCATAGCTTCTGCTAGCATGGCTACTGCCGCTGTTCATGCTAGCATCACTTTGCGCTGATGTTGACTGTTTTTGCTGGCTCTCTTTGTACTCAGAGAGATGACAGGACTTCAAGTGATTAGATTGGTTGTATTACTTGGCTTGGTTGAAACAGTCCGTCAGCAGATTTTACAGATCAGTTTAGTCTGGCTCCTGTCCTCTCGGAAATATCCAAGCTATTTCCAAATTATTGAACCCACTATGCCACTTCTCTCCAAAATTACATTGACATGTTCTCTTCTGTGGTCAGTGTCAACAATTTGGTCACGTTTATCGCCTCCCTGTTGTCCCTTTTCCTTCAAAATTTTCACTGGCTGTACTCTTGGCACAACACTTTTGTTCCAACTCTGTTCCAGTGGTGGCCTGTTGCTTCTCAGTACCGCATGTCGTTTCTGCGATTTGAATGGCCATATGCTTAAAAACAAGGGGACAATTTGACTGGATTGGTCAGTTGGTAATGTTGTGATTTAAATTCAAATTTGATTAATTGCCCAGCCCTACATCAGCAGTTGGCACGACACTGGGCTCTTGGGAGCGACACGCTCCTAAGCCTCCATAATTTTTCAGTATGCTGTTAGCTCCCGGTTAGTGAGATGCATTTAGGGTCCAGGTCTTGGATAATGCTCTCATTAAAATCTCTTTTTCATTTGATCCAATAACGTCTACTTCATGTATAAAGTGGAACATTTCTGCACATTTGCACAAAGTGGTCAGAGGTGTTAATATTTATCTGTCAAAATGACAGCTTTCAGATTTATCAGTCACCGTTTAAAAACCCCCAAAAACAGTCAAAATACGTAAAATAGTCATTTAATGCAACCCCTTATTATGATAAAACAGAAATGGAGGAAACAACCTGAAGTCCCAGATTTTGGGTTCCACTGCCCTCATTTTCAGTGCTTTTCAGCCCACATACAACATGAACTCTATCTTTTGCTTTCTGACTTGTAAATTTAATGCTAATCTCCTAATTGATTTTTAGAATACATAATATTTGCTGCTTTCCTTACAAACTTTGCAATTATTCATGTTGGGATTTTCCAGCCTGTGTCAGACTCGTGGTTTGTGGTGTGTGCAGGTCGCAGTAAGAAGCGAGAGGAGGACAGGGTTGTGAGTTTTACTCCCGCTGCAGAAGTGATGAGCAGTCAGCCTCATGTGAGCGTTGAGTCGTCATGCAGCTGTAAGGTGAGCAGTTCCAGCCTTATTGGTGGCAGCGGTGCAGGCTGGGAGGGCACAGCTCTCCTCCACCATGGCAGCTACATCAAGCTGGGCTGCCTCCAGTTCGTCTTCAGCATCACAGAGTTTGCTGACGAACTGCCAAAAGAGGAGCACACCGTTCTTCCCCCTGCTGGCTGTACAAGCACCAGCCAGAGCAGTTGCAGTATGGCCAGCTCTGCTCCTGCCTCCACACCAGCAGCAGCCAGCACTGCTATGGCGAGCAGCCCCTCCAGCCAGGATGAGGCAGACGCTGAGACCGCTCCTCCCCACCAAGTGCCCGTGCTGCGCTACAACTTTGTTCCATAACCCGCACAGGACACATGCTTGTTTTGTTTGCACCTTCTGTGTCACTATAAGGAGAAAGCTACCCAGCAGGATGGTCAACAGGGAATACTTTTTTCCATTTCAAATTGTTTATATTTGCATGAACTTGAAGTATTATTGACAATCTCTTCTGTTTGAGAATGACTGACAGTTACTTTGTTTTCTCTTCAGACCGTTAGGACTTTGAGCAAAGATTATTTACTTGAGCTCATTTATTTTTCACAGTATATATTAGTTATGTATGATGTAACATTACTGTGTCGGTCAGAACCATTTAGCAGTGACCTTTTTTTTTCTAGTATTGATTTCCATGCATTGTAATTTCTTTTGCTGCTTTTGCACCACAGGTAGCTATAAATGTATGTAAACATACATGCTTACACACTATATGTAAACATACTGTAAATGTATATAATTCAGTGTTTCTCAGCTGGAGGAACTTTGGATTTCATGTAGATTTACCATTTTTTGGTTTTTAACTGTACAGACCATGCAATTTGTGATACTGTGTAGAGTACTTGCAGTTTTGTGATAAAAATTGTTCTTATTGTGTACTTTATGCTGTAGTCCATCTGTCCATACCATAATATTTTAGCACTCATTTTAACATCATGTGTTGCTCTGTATATAGGCACTCTTTGTCTGTACCTGCTTGTCTGTTAAAACCTGTAAATACAGAAAGATTTTTTAATAACAATCAAAGTCAAAGTGTGACATGTTATTTGTATAGTTCACATTTCTTGGAGATTGGTCTGGAAAGATTTTTAGTTAAATTCAGAAATGTCCAAAGAAAATGTATCACTGGGTATAGCGATGTAGATACCTACAACAAAACAATAACATCTAGACCTAGTGGCTCACGCAAAATTGCAATTCAGTTATGCCAAAAACGACTTTGCTAATCTTTTGCTTTTTATTTGCATCCAGGTGATGTTTGAAAGCTCTATCTCTTTGGAGTTGCTGTTTTCAGCGTCTTATGTCACATTATGCTAGATTTTAACTCAAACTGCCTGTGTAGACTATAACCAGCTAACTATATATTCAAGAAGTATCTGCTAAACGCCTCAGCTGCTGTTGGTACACACTTGAACAAGATTATATATGTATAAATACCTGTTCAGATCCTATGTTATTTTTGCAAAGATATTCACACCTTTTAAACCTGTACACTATTTGTCAATATAAATCTATTTTATTGATCTAGTTTGGAATAAACAAATACAGAAGCATGTTAAATAAAGAATACACTTTCAAAGAATTAGGTTCCCCACCAGATACACCATTCCATTGTCTAAAATTTTGAGTGACTGGGTAAAAATGTCTGTCATGATCAAATTCTACCAGTTTAAAAAACATTATCCTGACCGTGGCAGAAAGCAGGAGGGAACCCAGACATGAACAGGGAAAACATGCAAACTCCATGCAGAACGACCCCAGCCGGGATTCAAACCCATGAAAACACCCTGAAGCGTTTTGGGTCAGAGGTATGAATGGTAATGTTAAAATAATGGAAAGCCTTTGAATGTTATCCATCACCATTCCAAAAGAAAAAAAAGACTGAATCTGGAAAATATACAGTTAATGTGATCAATGTTCCGTACTGGTATTTCTCAAACTTTTTAAATTGGGTACCACCTGAGAAAATGACGAGCTCTCCAATTACTACGATCATGACCAACCTAAACATACAGTAGAGGTTTACACTTAACAATAGATTATTAACAAAGGAGGCTTATTTACTCCTAAAAATAAATATAAATTTTTGTGTCGGAATTATACATTTGTGAATTAGTTTTTTCAAAAAATATTTAGAGCTTTACTCCAAGTAGCACTAGGGAGAGCTTAGAGGTACACCTACCAAAGTTTGAAAATCATAGTTCTACATTTTACATAGCGCCAGTTTGCGACAAATGTTATTTCAAGGCTGGACGATATTGCATCAAATCTATATGGCAATATAATCTAAAGCATGCGCGATAAAATCTGTTGTGGTTTTTTCTTTTTTTTTCTTTATACATGTCAAAATGACTTGAGCATGATCATATATATAAAATATTGCAGAAAAAGAGACCTGGACATCTTTGAATTAAAAATGCTTTCATAATCGAGTGTGAAGAAAAAAATCTGAGCATCAGTATCCTTGCTACCTGGTTAAAAGTATGTAGGCACAGCTTGATGACATCATCAAAATGCATAACCGCAGTATGGTCAAGTTCTCTACCTTTGGCTAAATTTATATCATTTCGACCTTATACCTTTTATATTGCTAATTTCATTTGAAGTATCAGTTAATGGTATCAGTTAACTCTAACAAATACCGATACCAATACCGGTTTGAGAAGACAGCGCAAAAACACTCACCCAAGAGTTATTTCTGTGTTAGATAAAAATAAAGAGTTGATGGCAGTAGCTGCTCATTTAGTGACTAGGAGAGAAAAAGCTAAACAGATAAGCTGTGTGAGTTTTAAGATCTATAGATGGGAAGACAGCACACACATCGCAGCTTCTTCAGTTACTGCACTGTTAAAACAATTATTAGGCAAGTGAGTATTTTAACTATATAATCAGTTTTAGGTGTATTTTCTTTGTAACTCCAAGCTGTATAAACTTGAATGCTAAATGAATTTAAGCACAGCAGGCAATGTTTATCTTTATAATGAGGGATGTGTGGCCTAAGGAGATCAACATGCAATATCAAGGTTTGCATAATTATTAGGAAGTTTCTTGTCTTTAGGGAAAATGGGTCAAACAGAGATTTAACTGACTCTAAAAACTTCAAAAGTTACTAGAAGTTTGTAAGACAGATGCAGCACTCTTAAAACTCCTAAAATATTTGGGTGTGAATATGTAAAAAAATGTTTTCCTACAAATATTCACAATGTTCACAGGAAAAGTGTTGAGGGAAAAAAAGATTCAAATGAACTGATAAAGGATTTGAGAAGAATCAAGTGTAAAGCTGTCTTCCAGGTCTTTTATATTCCATAACTGGGACCTGTCTGGATTTACAGTATGTTCAGTGGTCAGAGACATGGCCAATGCAAGTACAGCTGAAGCCCAAACACATAAACTAAAGCATCTAGACCAAAAAAAATATCTTGAGGCTGCTTTACCTCAAAACCACACACCATCTAAACATGGTCTCCTTCACCTGACGTGAATCCAGAAGAACTTGTGGGCAGTTCTTAAAGGGAAATTTACAGAGAAGGAAAACAGTCCACCTCTCTGATTTCAGGGGGGACACTTGATCATCAAAAGATGAAGAAACTGACTGACTCTGAACTAAAGGTTTATCACTGTTGTTGACAAGAGGGGTAACTATATTGGTCACTGTCTTTAAAAAAAAAAATCCAATATATTTATTGAAAAGACTTGAGTTCATAATTTTTACTAATGTGAAAAAAACATGGATTTGAGGGACCTGAAACCACATCAAACATAATTTCAGAAAACTGGCCTCTCTTTTGCTTTAACATGGTCAGTGGTTGAAAATGACAGTGGAACACACCTCCATTTCAACAGGTGTTGTGATGGTATTCAGGAGCTGTCATGGTATTTAGATGAGGGGAACGTTAAAGAATGACACTGAAGTTAAAACGTGCTGTTTCTGATTCTCGAGGTCAAACTGGTTCTGTTAGACACCAAGTCTCCAATGGTATCACTCTGAAGATAAAGATAGGTTTCTGTAATAGCCACACCCATTTGGCACACATCACACATCGGTGACCCTGGGTGATCTGAATTTGCTGAATCTTGTACATGTGTGCCTTATTTAATGCATAAAACAGTTTATTTTGTAGTTTACAGCATAGAGTGCTAAGACAGAAAATTATTAAGTTGTTAGTAGTTGTTAGAAACAGAACCCCACTAAATCCTGATCTAAAATATAATATCTGGATGATAAATGCAAATATTGTCCTTCTCTTTCTTTTCATGTATAAGTAAAGTTCCTGACTTAAACTGTTGACAATACCAGCTGGAATTTTAATATGCAATAGCTTGTGATAATAAAATACATTTTAAGATTAATGTAAATATGGAAATCATAAACTTTTCTGTATTTAAGAAAAAATTTAAAGGTAACATTCTTTTCCATCTACTTCATTTTTCGTTTGCAAAATTCTTATTGGTGATTGTTGAAATAGCTTACCTGTCAAAATAGGAACAAATTAGATCTTTATCTATGCTTTTACTGGCATTTTTTATTAACTTATAAATACATTAGATATCTGAAGTGAAAATGATTTATGTTCATGTGAATAATGTGAGATTCTCCATGTAATGATTCTATTTCAGATATCTACAATATTTAATTTAGATAGAATACTGGAGGTGGACTTTTGGAACTAAAAGAAGTGTTCTGTCGCAAGGAGAAATATGTGAAATGGTAACTGAAGAAAACAATTTTGTATGGATGAAATGGTCTTCTAAACCAGTATGAAAGGAAATTTACAAATCTACTTTGGCTAACCATAAATTTCACTCAATACTGTTTTTAAAAATCAGTATGTATTTTGTTGCATCATTCCATAATTTTTTAGTTTATTGTTGGACATGTGGATCTTATGTGAACTTTGTAGGATTTTTTTTTCTCTGTAGGTGGTGCAATCTGATCATAAAGAAAGTCGTGGAGTCACGCCCACACAGATCATGGGTGTTACCTGGCTTGAATGACACAGACTTTTAAAACAGAAAGAGCTCAGAGTGCTTTGAGGCTCGGAGGCAGGAACCATGTCTGCCGTTCTACTAACCGTTGGTGTTGTTATATGTGTTGCTTACATTTACCGTCACATTGTGGTAAAGGGGAAAAGATGCACAAGCAAAGCAAAGCTTCATGGGAAAACTGTGATTGTTACTGGTAAGTAAACTTTGCCTTTTCTACAACCCTTCTTCACTTTTGCTTGTAACTGTTGTTTTTCCATCTACAGGCAGCAACACTGGCATAGGGAAGACTACAGCCATCGATCTGGCTCAAAGGGGAGCCCGAGTGATTCTGGCCTGCCGCTGTAAACAGAGAGGAGAAGCTGCTCTTGAGGAGATTAGAAGGGTGAGAAGTTAATGTTAATGTGTTCCTTTTTTATCCAGGAAAAGTGGAAGAATATGACAGTAATAACCAATAAGCAGAGCTATTTATACATATGATAAATTGAGACCAGCTGCTTTCCAGTTTGTGAAAAATCAACCTATTCCAGACAAGATGTTTGGGTCATTGATTGACCAGTCTCAATTTAATGTCTTGCAGGAGAGCGGCAGTAGTCAAGTGGTGTTCATGCAGTTGGATCTGGGGAGTCTGAAGTCTATTCGCAGTTTTGTAGCGACCTTTCTGAAGTCTGAACCTAGACTAGACATCCTCATCAATAATGCAGGTAGGACTGTTCATATAAATAACATTTATACTATCATACAATGATATATTGTTCTTTTTAGGATTTTTATTAAAAGTAATTCCCCAAGATACCTGAACACTGATTTCTGTTTTAAGTTTTAAGGACAAGACAGTGCCTCTCATCTTGCGTGTGTTTTTTATTTCTTTGTTTGCTTTGTGCTAAAATTTTAACAACACAAGATGGCGAAAATATAGATATTTCACAGCCAGCTTAGTTTACAAGAAACTATACGGGATCTGTAAAAATGGGGTAATACTGACTGCTTAATTGTTGCAAAAACATAACCTCTCACAAAGCCCAGATGTTGAGGACATTTTTAACTCAATATCTTTACTGATAAACAATCTAATTGTATTTTGTCCCAGGTATCTGCTTGCAAGGTCAAACAGAGCAAGGATTTGGACTTATGTTTGGTGTCAACCATCTTGGTCACTTCCTGTTGACCAACCTGTTGCTGGACCGACTAAAGGAGTGTGGACCAAGCAGGATAATCAATCTGTCATCCATGGCACACAACTTTGGAAAAATTGATTTTGACTGTCTAACCACCCACAAAGCTCTGGGGTTGGGAACATCATTCATACGTGTCCTCCAAATCTACTGTGACAGCAAATTGTGCAACGTTCTCTTTAACCACGAGCTGGCCAAGAGATTGCAGGGAACCAAGGTCACCTGCTACGCTCTCCACCCAGGTCAGTAATTCAGTGGTGCAGAAATTTTTTTTTGTACAGTTCATATTTCGATAGTTTGAAAACCTAGTGGATGTCAGTCAGATGAATAAAAAAGTTAGCTGTAGAGAAGAAGTAAGCTGAGTTTAGCTACTGCTGTTATTTGGAATTAAGACTCTAAACTATGGACTTTTTTAGTAAAACTGCTGAAAACTACTGAAACTAACTTAAATCTCTGTTTTGATCATTTTAAAGTAACTTACCCACCTCAAAATAATATAAGTTAATCAAATTCACATTCATAAAGATAAAGACTGTTTCAGATGTGCATGGCTAACTAAATCTTGTTATTTTGCATTGGGCTCTAATGTGAATAAATATTTAAGTTGAATTTCGTTTTCAAACCGTTTTAGCATCATATTTTGAAACAGATCTTCTCTATGGTCTGATCAGCACCTTACTTTTTTATGTAGGGATCATGACTCACCTGTTTTTACAGTTTAGTTTGGTTTGATCAGGTTGTAGGCATATAAGTATGTACACTTCTTTTAAGATTTCACTGCACCATTTATTTTGAGTTAATCCCTGACATTGTATTGCTGTTTTCAATTAGTCTGTGCTAAACGTACACAGTTATTAGTGGAATACTGCTTGCATGACCCAATATAAGCCAAGCGTTTTTAAATCATTTGCCCTCAAAGTTTTGTTTGTGATACATTTTTTTTCCTAAAATGAAAATTGTGCATTCTAGCCAAACTGCTCCACTTTATGCCTATTTAAAGTCCCAGAGTTCCTTGGAAAATATGCAACCTTCTCTCAGAGCCTCTGGATAATCTTCCCGTTTCCGTTTGATCTTAGAAATCCATTGATCAGCAACATCTGAGGTAGACAATAATAATCTGAGAAGGGAGTGCAACAAACCTTGCTTGCATTTAAAACACCAAATTCATTTAAACAGCCACAACTGTAACACAAAGCTTAGTCAGATGTAGGGGAGCTCTGTGACATATACTTTATGCATTTTGCAAGCTGCAATGCTTTGTACGTTGTGCACTAATAAGACTAAAGACCAACCAAAGTAAGATGAAAAAAATGTTGGAATAACTGAGACTTCAAGGCAAGGCACTCCCACCTGCATTTGTGTAACAGATTACAAGCCACTTGTGACAACCTCATAGACGAGACAAGCGTCTGACTGATTCACTTACCTAATGCTACAGACCCGTTAAACTGATCTACTTTCTGTTTCTTGCAGGAGCAATCAGTTCAGAGCTAGGAAGGAACACAGGCTTATTCCTGCATATCGTCCTTAAACCCATCACCACGTTCTTCTTCAAGAACACCGTCCAGGGATGTCAGACCACTCTCCACTGTGCCCTGGAGGAGGGCATCGAACACCTCAGTGGACGGTACTTCTCCAACTGCACTGTTAGAGATCTCTTTGCCAAGGCCAAGGACGATGCTGCTGCAAAGAAGCTGTGGGAGATCAGTGAGAGATTCTGTGGTCTTATCTAAAACAGAAAAAGAAAGCCTCCATTTAAACCATGACAAGGACGTCTATTTTCTGTTAGCTGGTGATGGGGGGCCGGTGTTCTTGATGGCTTTGCTTGATTTAACTGACTGAAAACTCTGGTTCAAAACTAATCAAGTGATGGAAGATGAAATGCTGACAAGTATTACAATGCATCTCCAAATGTATAACAATGAAACAACCTGAAAGAGCTTTTCTAAAGAGATGGGCAGTCTTTCTTGGATGCAGGAGTTTTCACCACAGTGTTCAGATGTGTTTCAAATGAATATGTGAACAGATTGATTAAACTTCCCTATTATGTAACTTGGTTAGATTTGAAATATATACATACAAAGTTTACTGAATGTCTAACCGGTTTGTGTTCACCAAATTTTGAATGTAGAAGATTTGTTTTAATAATGGCTAATTAATAAGAACCAATGAAGAATATTTTCTTGCAGAGTTCAAAATGTTCTTAAAGAAAGCGGGGGTGGGGGGGGGGGCATTCATGGAAAATAACAACTTAGAAGATTTCTTTTCAGTGGTTTCTGGTTTCACAGGTTTGGTGGGGTAACAGGATGGGTGGGGTGGCAGTAATTCAACTGTCAGCTTTAAAAATGAATGATGTAAGAGAAAATGCTTAAGTAAGCTTTTCAAATTACATCACAATAAAGCTGATTATGTAAGATTTTGAGGTTTACTGCAGCTTATATATTGCTGCCCGTTTTATCACTATTTTTAGAGAAATAGTAAAAGAGTGTGACAGAGTGTGTTTTGGTTCCTCTTCATATGACATCATCTAAAACTACGTTGGTGCTGATCGCTAACTTGCCAAAATTTCAGAGCCTTTAGTGGATTTAGCTAGCAAATAGTAAACACCTCTAACTGGAAAAGTACAGCAGTGATGCTGATGTAATTTCATTTCACTCATACAAACATTTCAATTGACCCTATTTAACAAAGTGCATTAAGTCAGTTAATTATTCCAATCAGCAAAAAAGTTGTCTATTCTATTCTATTAGCAGCAGATTGCATGGTCAGTTTTGGTTTTCTGGGCTGTATTTCTACTTCAAGGCAAAAATATGGTAAAACGATGTGTAGAAGTGATTCCCTGTATCGTTAGAGAGTAAGCAACAGAGTTTATTTTGTTACATTTCCTAAACCAGAACAAAAGTCAAGTGAAGCTGTGTGGAAGACCGCACAGGGAACTAAATTAATTCATTTTACTTACATAGCGCCAATCAACAATGCATGTTATCTCAAGGAACACAAGTCTTTTCAATTCAATCATACATAGCCTATATTAAAATCAGTTTAAAACCTTTCTATTTAAGTAATCCTAGCAGGTTGGACTGAATCATTGACTTGCAGCCTTTACTCCTCCTGGATGAACATGTAGCAAGAGTAGAAAGTCACCTGCATTGTAGACTTCACAGCAATCCCTCCTACTGAGTAAATATGCAGTGATAGTGGAATTGAAAAACTCCCCTTTATCACAATAAAACATCCGTTAGAACTTGGCTCAGTAGCTAAGAAGCACGGTCCACTCTGGATAGGTTGCCAGTCCATCGCAGGGCACCACACACTCAAAGAATTAATCATTGGATAAATGGAGTTAACATGTTAACTTAGGGTCAGGAGTGGGACCACGCATCAACTCTCATCGTATGCAGTAATCAACATTAATTCAATCCACCTGGCTTTCCAGATATCTCGCACCTCATTAATCAATCAGTGATCTATATAAGCCAGGCTCGCTTCACGTTCAACATCTGTCACATTCGTTCACATAATCTTTAATTGCCTCCTCAGCGTCACGACCTTACCACATTTCTGAAGTCCATCTCAAACAGTCTTACACTTGGTACCCTCTCTGTTTACCTGTCCGGCTGGAACGTTTTCAAGGCCTCTCACATAACGTATGGTCTTCATTCTTATTCTCCCATCCACCTTCCCGTTCATTTCACTCTAGTTCAATCATATTTATACTATATATATTTATATACATAATAATCTGCATACCTACCATCAAATCTTACGACATTGATGAGCCTCTTCATTAAGCTGGCGACAGGTAGCCCCTGTCCAGCACTCGATCATAGCCACATATGTTATCGAATGGTTTTGAAGCTAGAACCTCCCTCAGCTACACATCGCTTACGCTCACCTCCAACTTTTCACCCGTTGCATTCTTATGCTTCGCTCCTGCTATCTATCCCCCTTCGTCGACCTATCTCCTCAGTCCACACTCCTGCTCGCCTGCTTCGGTTTCCTGTGTTCCGAATTTGCCCTCTCTTCAACCATACACGACTTTTCATTCATCCCAGTCTCTCTGACATCTCAATTTCAGTCAGGACACCCTCATTTGCATCTTATGTAGAAGCAAATAGATCAGATCTGCATTTCTGTCCGAATCCACCTATTCCACCTCAGTTCTAACTTCAGCCCCTAAAAAACCAATCACTGCTATGTTCAGTCCTGCTACCACCTCATCATTCGAACCGCGTCTCGTTTTTCAGAATAAGGTAAGTATAAAGCCTGGTAAGTATAAAGCCCTTAATAATCAAGCTACATTTTTCATCTAATCTGATTGTTCCTAACAGGGCTGTGATTGCAACTACTTGTTTCTCTCAGCGTTCTTCTCTTCATAGAAGCTCCAACCGCTTGTTGGTTAGCATCTGCCCAGATGATGCTAATAGCGACTGAGCATCCTCCATCCTTTCTCTCTGTCTTCTCAGACCCCCAGACGGTCACGGCAAATGACCGCTTGTACTGAGCCAGGTTCTGCCAGAGGTTTCTTCCCAAAGGGGAATTTTTACCTCTCCACCGTCGCTTCATGATTGCTCAGTATGAGGGATTGATGAATGGACTGCCGTGATTGCAGGTCTGCATCAATGGGACCAGACCCCATGTCAACGGCTTCATGCAATCTGCAGGGTTTCCTTCCATAGAAAACTTTGCGAATCGCCGCTAAACAGAACTAAAAAGCAAATTGAATAGCCCCGCTACCAGGTTCTGATTCACTAGTCACTCTCGCCAGATTCTCCGCCAGTCCAATATCTCACCAGAGTTCTTTTACGTTAATTCAGTCCGCATTGGCATCTCAGCCGTCTGATCAGGGATCGCAAACATCATCCAATTTTAGGCCATTGGTCCTCTTCCGTGCATCGAACCCACATCTGCAATGATCTAGACGATCCATGTCACGCCCATTCACTACTGCACTAATCTCTCCAGACCTTTTTGGGGTTCTGACCTCAGTCCCTATAAGCCAGCCCGTTATGTTCAGTTCTGGGTTATCCGCTAACGCCTCACCATTCAACCCGCGGTTCATCACCGAATTGGAAGCTCAGCTACCAGCTTCTGGTTCTCGAATCCCTTTCATCAGATTCTCCGCTGGTCTGGCATCTCCCCGGAATACTATTCAGTCAGTCCACTCCTTTCGCATAGGAGCAGTTATATCCGCCGGTCAGGGATTTCGGACAATCTAATTCAAAATTTAGGCTGTGGGTCTTCACCTGCTTACCAATCCTATATTCGTAATAACTTGACTGACCTGCACCGCGCTCACTCGCTCCTCTGTTCATTTGTAAGACCCTCTTTGGGGGTCCTGAGCAGGCACAGGAAAGACTAACTCCTGAAGACTGCACCCCCACACGGAGTCTACCTGCTGACCTCATTGGCTCGTCTCCCCAGACTTCCGTTCTCACCGTTCATTCAATAAACCTTTTAATCCCAATCTATGATGCGTGGTCCTTGCTAGTGAAATGGAGTTAACATGTTAACTTAGGTTCAGGAGTGGGACCACGCATCAACTCTCATCATATGCAGTAATCAACATTAATTCAATCCACCTGGCTTTCCAGATGTCTCGCACCTCATTTATCAATCAGTGATCTGTATAAGCCAGGCTCGCTTCACGTTCAACATCTGTCACGTTCATTCACACCCCTCCCTACCCGACCCAATCCGTGTTCTTCTTTATTGCTCCATACCCTTAAGTTCCATCCCCTCGAACCCACATTTTTGACCCTTCGACCCTCATCCCTTCGACCCTTCGTCCCTTATCCTCTCATCCCTTCGACCCTCATCCTGTCACCCCTTCGACCCTCATCCCTTCACCCCTTCGACCCTCATCCCTTCGACCTTCATCCCTTCGACCCTCATCCCCTCGTCCCTTTGACCCTCATCCCTTCGTCCCTCATCTTTTCCCTCCTCATCCCTTTCGAACCTTCCCTCCATCCTTATCCTATACCTCTCGTTTAGCTTACTCACAGCCCTAGCCTTTTCTAACATCTCCTTCTTTCAGGTTTGTCTGGGGGGTACTGAGGAGGCACAGGTAAGACTAACTCCCGAAGACTGCACCCCCACACAGAGTCTACCTCCTGATCTCATCAGCCCGTCTCCCCAGACTTCCGTTCTCGCCGTTCATTCAATAAACCTTTTAATCACAATCTATGATGCGTGGTCCTTGCTAGTGAAACACAATTTAAATGATAGCTGTTTTTCCATTCAGTGAATATATGCTGATTCAGCCAACTTCACATACATCTGGAAAAAAATTTAACAAAGGAAATTGGTAGTACCAGCATTTATTCATTGGATGGAAAAACTGCCATAATTTAAATTGTGTTAATCCAATGATCACTTATTTGAGTGCATAGACAGACAGGACCAACAAACCATGCACGGAAACATTCAACCCTAAAGACAATTTGGAGCGGTCGTCTCCAAACCTGGTTCCTGAGAGCTACTTTCCAGACTGTATTACGCTGTGTCCACACTGAATGCGATAGGCGCGACACACACAGCTGTTTGCATGCACATTTGCACCTTGAAGCGTGTACAAAGTGAACTGGTCGTGCTTAAAATATGATATTTTCACGCGCAAACTGGCCTTCAGCAGAGCTGGGGCCAGAATGCATCTGCCGGTGGATTATGGACTGAGCTCAGGGAGGACTGCGTGTTCGGCCCGGGCTTCAGCGGAGCTGGGGCCAGAGTGCATCTGCAGTTGGATTATGGACCGAGCTGATGGAGGACAGCGTGTTCGGCCCAGGCTTCAGCAGAGCTGGGGCTAGAGTGCATCTGCTGTTGGATTATGGACCGAGCTGATGGAGGACAGCGTGTTCGGCCCAGGCTTCAGCGGAGCTGGGGCTAGAGTGCAGCTGCCAGTGGATTATGGTCTCAGATCTGACTGAGGACAGAGTGAATTACGTGTTCGGCCTGGCCTCCGGTAGAGCTGGGACCGCTGCACTGTGGGTTTGGTGAGCTACATATACAGTCTAGCTATGGCGGAGGGATCCATAAACAGCAGCGAGCCTCTCATGAACACTGGCTCCTCACCGCCTGGAGAACATGACCTGCTCGTCCAGTTTGTGCCGTGGAGGTCCAGGCTTCGCCTGCCGAAACACCAACTACATTTCTGAGCAGCTGTCCATCTATCTGCGGTTCGTAAAACTGTATAATATTTGAGCAGTGTGGGACGTGGTGCGGGAGCTGCTACCAGGAAACCAGGTGAGGAGGCCGTTTCAAGGCTCACTTCTAGGCCGAGACGTGCTTTTACAGCAACAACGGCTCTTTTAAGAGCCACCCACAAACCTCTTAAGAGCATTCCTTTCTAAATAGTTCATTTTTTTATTTCTGTCTCTGTATAACAAACTGCTTGTGTCATGTAGCTCGGGGTGATTAGCCACGATGTTTATCAGTATTTCCTCCATGTCCTGCTGAGGCTGTGACTCCATGACAGTCATAGAATCACTGAAACTCTGTCCCCTGATTGGTTGTCGCGGCGCGATTTGACGCTGGAGTTCAGATTTTTCCAACTCGACCGATAGACGCCAAGAGCGCGAATGCACAATATGCACCACATAAAATGCAGCGCGAATTTTCCATCACCTCTGTAGCGCGAATTGTGTGCACAAATCAGGCAGAAAAGCTTTTTCGCGACGCAAATTTGCTTCTGAAGTTCCCAAGTCGCGCTTCATCGCGGTCCTCCATTGATTTTACATGTAAACCTGAAGCTCTAGTCGCTCCTATCGCATTCAGTGTGGACACACCATTAGATATATCCCTGCTCCAGCAAGGCTGAATCAATTAACTGAATTACCTCTTTTCAGCATGCCATCAACTTTGGCAAAGGCCTGCTAGAGAGCCATTCATTTGCTTCAGCTGTGTTGGAGCAAGGACACATCTAAAACCGTCTGGCTAGTAGCTCTTGAGAAACAGGGTTGGAGATCCCTGTTTTAGAGAGACCAATTAACCTGATGGTCATGACTGTGGGCTGAAGCCGAAGTACCTGGAGGGAACCCACACATGAACAGGGAGAACACAAGAACTCCACGCAAAAAGACCCCAGACTGGGATTTGAACGCTTCCTTCCACGAGGCAGCAAGGCTGCCAAGGCTAACTGTGTTACTAAACACCCTGGTAATATATGTTGTCTTGTTTGAAAGACAAAGAAATTCTGAAACCAAATATTACTGTTTTAAACCCCCTACCTGGGCAACTCCAGGATACAGACATTTAACACTTTGTTTTTCCAGATGTTAACCAATAACAGTGCACCCCCCCACAAATATTTATTTAATCACTTCTAAAAAACATTTACAAAATCAGATGAGTATATGTGTGAAAAATAACAATTCTAACCTCACAATGTGCATCTTTTTTCATAAAGTCTGCCATTTTAACCTTTATATGAATGTATCAGTTGTTCTTGAATGCTGGCATGAGGTCACGTGATTTTGGGGTTTTCGCCTTCCCCACCTAAAATTTATCAATAAGCCATATCAGTATTGTGAGTGTGCATGCTCGCAAATGCGGCTTTGACCCCCAATCACGGCTTGAGGAACGCAAACCAAGCCCTGGCTCGACTGTAAACAGCGTATGCATACGTGTGTTTTTGTTAATACGGAGCCTATTAAAGCCTCTTAAGGGCTGTATTTGGTGGACTTTTCAAATAAGCCTGGTACTCATTGTATTGTGGTTGGCTGTGGAAATGGAACCACAAGCAGCTTTCGCTATCTATATGTATGTTCACTTCTGCCAGTTTGGTGTCCAAAATCCCAGAATGCTTTGCACGCAACGCAATACCAAAATGGTTTATTGATGTAAAGTGCAGGTGGTTGAAAACCCTAATGTCTGCAGCCTGGTAAATGTCTATCTCCCAGGATACAGAAACCATTTAAGGGTTAAATGGCCAATCACAAGTTCTTAATACATAATTACTACTTAATGCTTGAAAAAAAAAAAAACCATATCAATCTATAGGGTGTATGAATACTTTACGGCCTAACTGTAGTTATATTTATTAGAACCTTTGAAAATTACACTTCTTTAATAGAAAAACAGTTCAGAGCCAATTAAGGGGCCTAGAAGAAATTCTTTGATTGGATCTCATTTTGTTGCACATGCGGACCAGTGGCAGGTAAAAATCATAAATAACTTAAAAGAAAAGTTTGTTTTTTTCAACCTGGACCTCATTTTTAGGAAATATTATGTTCATTTACTCACCCAGACAAGTTTGGAGCTACTTGGAGTTGTTCTGCAGGAGTTTATATTGAGTCATGACCAACGTATATCCATATAATGGTAGTCATTGGGGCCAGGAGTTTGCTGCCTGTAATAAGGCATTATCTGCCCCCAAACGGCTCTAACTTAACCATGTTATGTTATGAATAGTTAGCGATATTCCCCTGTGAGTTCAGAACGTCTCGGAGGTGCTAAAGAATTATCATCTGTTTTTTTTAAAGGCTTAATTCAACCAATTCCAAATTACATTAACCTTGGATTTCAATGACATCGCCATTACAGCCTTAGCCTGTGTAGGTTGTGGAAAGGGAGCCTGTAGAAGATAAACTTAGTCCAACTGGTCATTTGATTGGTGCGATTTGGAAACACATAAACACGAAACACATTGATATCTGCAGTAGCAAGTTCTGTCAAACCGACCGGCGTAGAGCACAGAGTGAAAGTCCTGCTCAGACTACAACACGGCAGTGACATCATTGTAATCGCGCCATAGTGTAGTTTAATTTTTGCTTCTAAATCACCCTGGAACCAAACAAATAAACATTTCAGAGACATTTTGAGCTCGAAAGTGGAGTATTACTAACGTTTATAACAAAACATGGTTAAATGAAAGAGTTCTAAGGCAGATAATGCCTTATTAGGTGGCGAACTCCTGCCCCCATTGACTCCCATTATATAGATATATGCTGATTGTGACTCAATATAAACTCCTGCTAAATGGCTCCAAGTAGCTCCAAACTTTTCTGGGTGAGTAAATGAACGTAATATTTGCTAACTATAAGGTCCAGGTTTTAAAAAACAGAACCTTTCCTAATGTACAATTAGCTAACGCAATTATTTGTTAGCTACACAAACAGGCAAATTTAATGATATAAACAAAACTATAATTTGTTTTTGTATGAAACCCTGTAAGGAATGACAAGATCAGATAAGTGATTCTTTTTCCCTGTAGGAAAAGACTGCTGTCGCCTCACACACCTTGTCTCTACTATTCTTTCCAACTTATGCCAGGCCAGTCAAACCTGAAGGTTTGGTAATGATGAGTAAGCTGCGCTCGCCAAAAGGAATGTGTTTGTAAGAGCAAAAAACAGAGGTTGTGTTTGGTATGTTAAGGGCCAGAGACTTCACTTAAAAAAGACAAAAAATACAGCACTGTCCAATGTTTAGTGAGAAGCAATCACAGGTTTTAACTAAGGCAGTGGTAGGTGTAGGATTAGCCTTATCACAGTTATCTGTTCTTTTGTAAAGACAAGTTTAAAAGCAAATATAAAGTAAGCTCTTCCCTCTCACCATGGCCCCTCCCATATTTTCTTATGCTGGGTCATGTCAGTATCTGTCAGTAAAACCTTGTTATGAATGCCCACTTCTGTTTGACTAACTGATATAACTACTGAATCATAAATAAAAACACTGGAACCTCGTTAAAAATCTTCATTTTGATTTTTGTAGATTTCCAGTGAGGTTTAAGCCACAAGCTGCCATAGATCCAGATACATGTCAAGGACTATGAGGTGAATAGGACAAGAGAGCAAGTTACATGATGCAAACAATAAATGCTGTAATCCAGCAATGTATTGTTTGCCATACAGCAAGGGGTGGTGGTGGTGGTGGTGGGGTCACCATATTCATCCACTGACAAACTAAGTTTATGAAAAGTATGTTTCTCTGTACAGGAATTACTACTTCTGTGTGGCATGGCCTAAAGAGGATTGTCAAACAAAAAGAAGCTGCTTGTTCAAATAGTGTTGTATTCAAGTCTGTTGATAGTAAATTGAGTAGAAGGAAAAAGTGTGGTAGCAAAAGGTGGACCAGCAACAAGAATAACGACCATAGGCCGAGATTCCGGGGGGACACCCCCCCCCCCCCCCACACACACAAAGTTGTCCCCCCCCACAAGAACAAGAAGTTATTGTAAACACATACATGCTATCAGTAAAACTGTATTGTCTTCTAAAACCACAACGAAAAAGTTAGTCTGCAAATTAAAAACAATGTGTTTTTAATTGTTGAGAAATTATAGTCCACCCCCCTTATTCCTCAAGTTGGTACGGTCGGACCACACACGCTGTTTCCAACGGGCGTGGCTGCCGGCTCTCCCCCGCTAACAGCTTCACAGCAGCCCGCAGGCTCACAGGAGGCGGGAATCAAAAGCCAGCGGGTTTCCAGCAGTAAGTCATTTAATTATCATATGCTGGTTCTACAAGCTTAAATATGTATGTCAAATGTGGTCATATTATGTCGAACATAGACACCGATTACTGGGCGATATCTTTAGACATTGATCACCGGTACGTAGATCCCTTTATGACAGACCACCACTACAGTAAAAAAAAAGTTGTCACTTCATGTTCGCTGGTCATTCCAGGATTATTCCACTACTATTTTTCCATTCACTAAGGTGACCAAAAGTTCCTTTTCCCGGACACGTACGCTTTCACGGTCTGCCCCTGGAATCTGCGGAGCATTTATAGATCGATGAAAATGTCTGCGTTTCATCCTTTTAGCAGATGAATATGGGTAAGAATCAAAACTAACTGGTCCGATGTACGGAATACGACAGCGTTTAACCGCTCTTATCACGTCTTCCCCAGGCTCTGCAGTTGTTTACAATAGTGCAGGTGTAGCTTAGGGATGAACTGGTTGCAACAAATGTGTGGTGGAGGCACATTGCTCAAAGCTCTCTGTGTAAAACATAGAGCCGAAGATCCCATTGGCCACACAGACCCAAAAACACTATGAAAACTGAGAAAAGTGAGAGATCGATTAAATTCAAAGATAAACTATAGAACATTTATATGTTTAGTGTATTTGTAAACTTTTTTTATTGTTAATTATTAAAATGAAAAATATAATATATAATTATTATAATATATTTTTAGATTTTGTGTATCTTTTCGTTCAGTAGGACTCAGATAAAGTTATTAAATATTACAGAGTTATTCTCTAATAGCCTACAAAAATTTCTGTGACTTATTAAAGAGATGTCAGTCATTTTGACACTTGACTCTATTTTTGAAGTAGTTTGATGTTATTAGCCTTGAAAGTGTTTCCGTAATAATGTTGGAACTTCTTCATTCTTACATTTTTGTAAATCTACTTTGACTGTAGTGGAAATTGAGACATTTTGTTGAATGTGGTCATAAAGGCATCAATTCATAACATTATTTAACATGTTGCAAACAAGTTGCAAAGAAGCAGGAGAGAGCATTATTTTTCATGTCCCCCCAAAAAATTACTCTGACATTTTACTGTTTACTGTCCCCCCCAAAATTGAAATGGGATTTCCGCCCCTGATAACGACTTTAAGAGAGCCTTAAGAGAACTATCAAGCAAAATCCAATCAGGAATTTAGCTTCACAAAGAGTGGACTGAAGCTAGAGTCAGCACATTAAGATCCACTACACACTGATGAATCCGACACATTGGCTAAAAAACATCTTACTTTATCCATGTTCCTTGAAGTCCAGTGGGAAGATTCCAAAGTCAATGATGATTTTGGCAGCCATTTTAACGGCTAGTTCTGGTTCACTGTAATTCTGAAGTCAACACAGCCATTTTTCCAAAAATATTTAGAACGTTTCATGCATCCTTATGCCAGTCAATAACGTTGTCAAAAGATCTAGTGCTTTGGTACCAAGTCGGTACTAAAGAAACTTAAATGTGAAGGTACCAAGTTTTCTGGGTGGTACAGAGTAATCGTTCAAACTTGGTTCCTTGATGCATGCATTGAGCTCTTGCAGTTGCACATCCTCTTTATTAAAGAACTGAGACATGGTGACCTGTGGTACAGATGACACAGTAAATCCACTGGATGACAAAGAAAGAGGTAAGAAGCATGTGTGGAAATATTTTGGATTTTCAGCTGATAATGAGGGGAACATAATTGATAATCAAAAACCCATTTGCAAACGATGTCATCTGAATTTTCTCTTTTGGGAAAAACACATCTAACTTAATAAACACCTCAAAGACAGGCTGGTCTGTGTCTTCCTGTTTACAGTCACCATAATGGGAGAGCGTGGTCATGGAGAAGTCACAGCAAATTTCTGCTAAATTGTTAGCCATTCCCCAGCTACCCAGGGCTAAATCAACTTCAGAAAGAAGAAACAATGGGAAGTACAGTGACAAACTCGAAAAATGCCTTAGTAGGGTGTTATGTCGATTTGTGTTCCCCCTCGATATACATCAGAGATGCTTTTCAACATGGAGATAGGCTACCATCGAATCTTAAAAGGCTTCAAACTGATGCAGCTTTGGACACATTTCTGCTGAACAGGTAAGACACTCATATAGATTTAGTATTGCAAATCAATATAATATTTTATTGATAAAGTACACAATGACATGCTGTGAAATTACAGGAGATGTGCATGTCCAATTGATGTGCATGTCCAATTGAGCGTAAAGCTCACAGGAGGAGGGGAGATGGGATGTTTTGGGAGGGGCCTTCGTACGAAATAATCTGGTCTGTGGCTTTAAGTCTATGTTTGGGGCCGTCAGAGGGCCTTCAGTCTCCACATTGCTTTGTGTCCTTTAGCAGTAGCAATTTTTGAAGCTTTTGCAGCTTTCCAAGCTTCAAAGCGACAAAAGTCAACAACGCAGAAGTTGAGCTAGCGGAACTTTCGGCGCTGTCCTCTGAGCGCCAACCAATGAGAGTGTCAGACTGTAGTGACATTTCTTGTTGTCTATGTTTTCCAGCCAGCCACGATCTGCCATAGTTTAAAACATCCGGCAGAGTAAGGACTGTCCACACTCTTTCCATTTTCAGCCTGCAAAATGTATTGGCTTCCAACTAGTAATTTTATAGGGTTTTTTTAATAGAATGAATAGATATAGAATAGAAATGAATCCCACACTTTCTAGACTAATCCTAAAAACAGCTGGAAAACAAATAATGCTTTTCCTTCAACTTTACAAGTATTCACTACTTTGTATTGTACAGGCAACTACATTAGCAAGAGTATTGAAAAAGCTGTGTTTGAACGGTTAAATAGTTTCCTAACAACGACCAACCGCTTTGATACTTATCAGTATGGTTTTCATGCTAGTCACAGAACTCAGACTGCCCTTGTCAAAGTTTTCAATGACATTCGCATTAATACAGTCTGTGGTAAAACCACAGTACTAGTTCTGTTGAGACTTAGTGCAGCGTTTGACCCTGTTGATCACAAAATACTTCTTAAGGGTTGTCTGGATCTCTAAATGAATTACAAAAGTTTAAGAATTGTATGAAATTGACCTCCTGGCCTTAAATGTTGATATAAAATAAGTCATTCTATGAATTATAACATCACGGGTAAGTCCCGCCTTCCCGTATCTCAGCTATGGCTCAAAAGCCATCCACCTGAACCAATCAATTGATTCCAAGAGCTGTCAATCATCACGAACGCTGTATCCTCGTGTTCGTAACTGCGCGCATGCTCAGTTTTCTGTTTTCACGGCGCCTCCGAATCAAGCCTCCACAATTAGTCCCAAGCGCCGCCATGGATCAACACCAAAAAACCATCCTCAACTCCGATAGCTCCATTGTTGGTTGTTTTCTCTCTCTCCTCCGCAAGTCTTTGGCCCATTGACCTGTCGCGTGCACGGAAAAGTAGGCTCGGCTTCAAGACCAATCAGAAAGGGAGGGGGAGGGAGCTTGGGGTCATTTTTTTTCAAATCATGTCCCTCTCTCTGTTTTTTCTTACAAAGTCCAGACTATCACTTTAAATCACTGGAGAGTTGGGTCCGACTTTCTGGTATAGTACTTAGCTGGTTTGAGTCTTACATGAAGAACAGGGATTTCTTTGTTTCCATTGGAAACTTTTTATTTAAACAAACAGAAAGTACATGAGGTGCTCCCCAAGGCTCCATCCTGCGGGGCCTCTTCTATTTAGGGCTGGATGATAATTTGCTAGCAATATCTATCAATCGATAGACGTGAGGTGCAATAGAAAAAAATGTCCCCTCATTTTATTCATTATAGCCCATCAGTTAGCTCGATACAACAGTCACTACCTGCTCTGAACCAATCGCAAACGCTGACCCAGGCAGCTCCATCACCCATCTCTCTCCTTTCAAACCACAAAAAGGATCAAGTGACTTGAGCTGCAACAGAATTTGTTGATGCTAAGCGAACCATTGCTGCAAAAAAACTTAACCTAGATCCGATACCATAGTAACGAGAAAGTTTTCCCAGAAAATGTTTCAGTAGCTCACGTAACTGTTGAGTCCTGTTTCGAACCGATCCTCGATGCACCACAACACTAAACGTCGTAATAATAACCCAAATATATTGCTACGGTCGGTTGTCTTAAACAGGACTCCCCTCCCTCAGTTCGTTGGGAATCACTGGAGAAACACGGGAAACTTACCCAGGTCGTGCTGCTAACAACACCTGTTGCTTTTAAAATATCCACTTGGTTCTAAACCTGGTTGTCAGAAGCAAAATAACACTTTAATAAAAAGAACTGAGGGTGGATAGACCTGCTGGCTTCAGCTATCAGTGACTGGACTAGGCTTCAGTGTCCTGGGCTCCGTCTACACACTGGAATAGATGAGTGGCTGATTGTCTTTAGGTTTGGTAGCTGGACTGATTTAGAATCGGCTTTATTGACAAACTAAACCATAGCTTTCAGCCATTAATATACTAAAGTGTCATAAAATGTTTAAAAAAAAATAAAGTGTAAAGCCTTCAATTTAAATTACTAAAATAAGTTATATTAATTAATAATTTAATAATTCAGGTCAGTTCATATCGACTCTTGGTGTGTTCTGATGCTCCTTGTTAATTAAAAAGTCCAAAACTTTCTCCAGCTGAACAGAAACAAAACTGAAGTAGTTATTTTTGGACCTAAAGAGGAACGATCAAGAGTTAATATAGTTAGTATAGCTGGAAACTACTGATCAGACCCGTACGCTAGGTGTAATAATAGATTCAGACTGGGACCTACAGGGTCACATAAAGCAAATTACAAGGTCAGACTTCTATCACCTGAAGAACATTTCTAGGATTAAAGGACTAATGTCACGAAAGGACCTTGAATAACTCATCCATGCATTCATCTCGGATTGATTTGTGCTACAGTGTCCTCACAGGTCTACCTAAAAAGTCAATCAGACAGCTGCAGCTGATCCAAAATGTTGTTGCTCGCGTCCTCACTAGAACCAAGAAAGTAGAACACATCACCCCAGTTCTAAAGTCCTAACATTGGCTTCCTGTAGCTCAGCTCAGAGAATAGAATTTGAAATACTCCTACTAGTTTATAATAGAGCTGAACGATATAAAAAAAGCGTATTGATAAAAAAAGTCATATTGATTGATATCGATAATTATCGATAAAAAAATTACGTAATGTAAAAAATATATTTTAAGTGCCTCCCCAGTCATTTTGTTATTCTTCAATGAACTAATTTTAACTAAGAATTAAATTAATTAAATTTTCAAACACTTCTTTTTTATCATAAGTAAGTTTGTAAGACACAGAAACAAACCAAGAGACCTGAGTAACATCGGTAAATACAAAGAAAAGTACTATTATTAACCATTATATTATATATATTTATAATCATGTTAGTATATTTTAAATTAAAGGCTTATTTTTATGCTTTTTAATCTTTAAAACATTTTATGACACTTTATAATATTAATGGCTAAACCCCTTGGTTCAGTTTGTCAATAAAGGTTATTCAAATTCACTTCAGCTCTTCAGCTGTAGGCTAAAGCTAACTAGCTACTCACCAGTGTTGATGGGCTCCAACAGTGCAGCTCAGTCCTGAGAGCTGAAGCCAGCAGGTCTGTCCAACCGCTGTTGTGTTTTTTAACGCGTTTTTTCGCTTCTGAGGACCGGGAGCAGAACCAAGGGGAGATTTTAACAGCCACAGATGTTAGCAACGCTAACCATGGTTTTATATTTCGTTCATTATTGCTACATTCAGTGTTTTAGTGCATCAAGGATCGGTTCAAAATGGGACGTAACCTTTACCGGAGCCACTGAAATATTTATCCGGAACAATGTCCTCCACTGCTGCCTTGTTGTAATGTCTGAGCACGGTGAAGTTCCGCCGATGGTTCGCTTAGAGACTATTAAAAAATTATGTTTCAACTCAAATTATTTCATCCTTTTTGTGGTTTGAAAGGAGAGAGGGTGGCTGACAGAGCTCCGTGGGTCATTGTAAATGATTTGTTTGGAGTAAGTAATGATTGTTGTATTAAGCTGCCTGATAGGATATAATGAAAAAATGAGGCAAAACTTTTTTTCTATCGAACTTTTTTATCGACCCCCCTTTTTTTCTATCGCACCACACGTCTATCGATTGATATATATTGCTATCGAATTATCATCCAGCCCTTGTTTATAAATCACTAAATGGTTTAGCACCAAAGCATGAAGAAGACTTCTTGTTACTATACCAACCCAGCAGACCACTCATGTCCTCCAACTCTAGCTTACTAAACATCCCTGGAATTAGAACCAAACATGGAGAAGCAGCTTTCAGTTTCTATGCCCCACAAATCTGAAACAAACTTCCAGACGACTGCAAAGCTGCTGAATTATTCAGCTCTTTTTATTTAAAAATGTAAACTCTTCTGTTTAGAATTGCATTGGAGTAATGTTCTAATATACTTTTCCTAAATTGCTGTTTTTAATCATATGCTGTTTGTTTTTCTACCAAATCATGTAAAGCAGTGATTCCCTAACTTTCCACCGTTTGACCCAAATAATAAAAATGTCCCCACCCTGACTTTTGGTTTTTGATACAAATATTTTTACCAAGTCAGGTAAAAAGTGTTACAATGACAATATAATCAGCATTAAGAAATGCATTGGCCAATATTTCAATTTTGTTTTTATTTCTTAGTTTTTTTTTTACAAAATCTTTTTTGGTATTTAAGTTAATTTCTGAAGACACCTCATGACCCTAGAGTTACACACTCGTGACCCCAAGTGGGGTCCCGACCCCAACTTTGGGAACTTCTGATGTAAAGAACCTTGAGATGTTTTGTTTAATTGATTCTCTTGTTTATTCTCAATTGCTCTTTTTAATTTTAATACTTTAACACTGTTTTTGTCTTACTACTCTATGATTTTATCATATGTTTTTGCTGTTTTTAACTAATATGATTTTATCATATGTTTGGTTTCTTTACCACTGAAACATGTAAAGCCCTTTGAATTACCTTGTGTTGAAAGTGTGCTATACCAATAAAATTGCCTTGCCCTGCCTTGCCTTTCCTTCTGCATTGCCGGCCTCCGACACACAAGGTTCTGCATCGCCAGCCAAAAACAAGGCTCTGCGCTCTGCAGTTGTTGCCAGCCTCCACGCTTCTAGTGACCTCATCTTTGGCCTCCATGTCTCAAGTGTCCTTGTCGCTTACCTCCTCTGCACCTTTTTCCACGTCACCGGCCTCCTCGGCACCTGTTTCCATGTCGCTGACCTCAGCACCTTTTTTTACGTCAACAACTTCTTCATCCCCCGTCTCTTCGTCGTCACATCCGCTGTCACCTGTTCCCACATCATTTGTTTCTTCCCGACCTAGACCCCCTCATCCCACCCTGGCATGGAGTTCCCGGTTTGGTGTACCTTTGACAAGGAGGTACTGTCACGGTGTGACTCTGTTCCTGTTTGTGTCATTCCCTTTCTTCCTGTCTTGTCTAATTTAAGTAATCTGTTCCTTTTCTCTCTTCCCAGCTGTTCATTGTGTCCTAATCATCCTCCCGGTATATGTTCCCCTTTACACTCATGTCTCTGCTGGTTCGTTGTTGTTGGATGTTGTCCAAACAAGTCTAAACACGTCTCTCATCGTTTCCCCACATCTTCAATGTCTTGTCCACGTCCTGGGAGTTATTGGACATATGAATAGAGATGAGCAATAAAATCTCTAAACAACGCTCAGGACTAGGGTCCTCTATCAACCAAAACACCACAATTACAAAACACAAAAATGGCTTCCGTGCATTCCGTGGTATAAATTATTTTACCAGAAAATGACCAGTGATCGATATGTAAATAATTACATCTGAAAAAACTTGCACATCCTTAACAGCAATTAGTGGTGGCATCACAAGCTGTGGCCATTGTGTAGCAGTCAGTTGCTGGAGTGTCTAATAGCCAAAACAGCAAGAGAAGATAACTCAAAAGAGATGATGTTTTATAAAACTATGGAATACCATAGCATTGGTTTATAAGGCCCAGTAGTTGCATCCATGGGTATATAAGGCCATTATCACATTAATATGCCATCAAGCCACAGCACTGCATGGCAAGGCTAAGCATGGCAAGGGAACTTTATTTGTAGAGCATGGCCAACAACAAGGCCTTTTAAGGAGCTTTACATAGGGACAACAACAGTAAAGTATATGATACAACATTAGAGTCACAAAGCATATGACACATTTAAATATGAAATCTCAGCTATTATTAATCGCCTACTCAAAGCAATCTCTTAACAGATGAGGTTTTAGCTTTGCAGTGGTCTGGAAGTTTGTTCCAGATAAGGGAAATGTAGAAACTGAAAGCTGCTCCTCCATGTTTGGTTTTGATTCTTGGGATGATTAGTAGATTAGAGTTGGAAGACCTGAGAGGTCTTGGGGGTTGGTATAGAGACAAAAGATCTTCAATATACTTTTGATGCTGAGCCATTCAGTGATTTATAAACTAGCAAAATTATTCTGAAGTCTATTCTCTGAGCTACAGGGAGACAGTGTAAAGAATTTAGACCTGGGGAGATGTGCTCTACTTTCCTGGTTCTAGTGAGGATTCAGGATCAGCTTCAGCTGTCTGATAGAATGTTTAGGCAGACATATGAGCCCACTTTTGCAGTAAACAAACATGGGTGACTTCCGAGGGCTGGTAGTGACATTAGTCCTCCAATCCTATCCAATCCTATATATATTTTTCAGGTGAAAGAAGGCTGGTGACATTGTAATGTAAAGCTGAGTGTCATCTGCATAGTTATGGTAACTACTCTCTCAACCTTAATGGTTGTTATTATCTTGGTTGGTGGGAGTTTGCAGGGATTAAATACAGGAGACCAAGGAAGAAGCCCTGGGGGACCCCACATCTGATTTATGTCTATTCTGATGAAAAATTACCTATTGAAACAAAGAATTTCCTGTTCTTAAGGTAAGACTCAAACCATCCAAATACTGTTCCAGAGAGTTTGACCCAGCTGCTGCACTGAGGTCCAACATAACCAGTACTGTGGTATATGCAGTGGGGCAAAAAAGTATTTAGTCAGCCACCGATTGTGCAAGTTTTCCCACTTAAAATAATGATAGAGGTCAGTAATTTTCATCATAGGTACACTTCAACTGTGAGAGACAGAATTTGGAAGAAAAAAAATCCAGGAATTCACATTGTAGGATTTTTAAATAATTCATTTGTAAATTATGGTGGAAAATAAGTATTTGGTCACTTCAAACAAGGAAGATCTCTGGCTTTCACAGACCTGTAACTTCTTCTTTAAGTAGCTCTTCTGTCCTTCACTCATTACCTGTATTAATGGCACCTGTTTGAACTCATTATCTGTATAAAAGACACCTGTCCACAGCCTCAAACAGTCAGACTCCAAACTCCACTATGGCCAACACCAAAGAGCTTTCGAAGGACACCAGGAAAAGAATTGTAGACTTGCACCTGACCGGGAAGAGTGAATCTACAATAGGCAAGCAGCTTGGTGTGAAAAAAATAAACTGTGGGAGCAATTATCAGAAAATGGAAGACATACAAGACCACTGATAATCTCCCTCGATCTGGGGCTCCATGCTAGATCTAATCCCGTGGGGTCAAAATGATCATGAGAACGGTGAGCAAAAATCCCAGAAACACACGGGGGGACCTGGTGAATGACCTGCAGAGAGCTGGGTACAAAGTAATAAAGTTTACCATCAGTAACACACTACAACGACAGGGAATCAAATCCTGCAGTGCCAGACGTGTCCCCCTGCTTAAGCCAGTGCATGTCCAGGCCCGTCTGAAGTTTGCCACATGGATGATACAGCAGAGGATTGGGAGAATGTCATGTGGTCAGATGAAACCAAAGTAGAACTTTTTGGTATAAACTCAACTCGTCGTGTTTGGAGGAAGAAGAATACTGAGTTGCATCCCAAGAACACCATACCTACTGTGAAGCATGGGGGTGGAAACATCATGCTTTGGGGCTGTTTTTCTGCTAAGGGGACAGGACGGCTGATCCGTGTTAAGGAAAGAATCAATGGGGCCATGTATCGTGAGATTTTGAGCCAAAACCTCCTTCCATCAGTGAGAGCTTTGAAGACGAAACGTGGCTGGGTCTTCCAACATGACAATGATCCCAAACACACCGCCCGGGCAATGAAGGAGTGGCTCCCTAAGAAGGATTTGAAAGTCCTGGAGTGGCCTAGCCAGTCTCCAGACCTCAACCCCATAGAAAATCCGTGGAGGGAGTTGAAAGTCCGTGTTGCTCGGCGACAGCCCCAAAACATCACTGCTCTCGAGAAGATCTGCATGGAGGAATGGGCCAAAATACCAGCTACTGTGTGTGCAAACATGGTAAAGACCTATAGTAATCGTTTGACCTCTGTTATTGCCAACAAAGGTTATATTACAAAGTATTGAGTTGAATATTTGTTATTGACCAAATACTTATTTTCCACCATAATTTACAAATAAATTCTTTAAAAATCCTGCAATGTGAATTCCTGGATTTTTTTCCCCCCACATTCTGTCTCTCACAGTTGAAGTGTACCTATGATGAAAATTACTGACCTCTGTCATCATTTTAAGTGGGAGAACTTGCACAATCGGTGGCTGACATAATACTTTTTTGCCCCACTGTATGTGGATATCATTGAAAACTGATATGGCTAGTCTTGGTGCTTTGGTGAAACTGTCACAAGGTGGTTTTCTTGTGACTGGTTTTATTGCATGTTTTTACAAATTATGATTTGGTTGCATGTGTTTTTTTTTGTTTACCTGATTAACCGCAGGTGTGGGGACTCTGAATAAGGAGCCTGGGCCAATGGGGAGCGGAGAAGGGCGGAAGGCTCACCCTTTTATTCCAGCTGGTGAGAACGCGCGTGTGGAGACCCAGCTGCAGGAGACAGGATGAACCCGCAGCCCAGCAATTGGCGATGTGGTGGCAGAAAACATGGAGCCAGGAGAAAGAGGTTGGAGAGGCGGCAATGATTGCCGATGGCGCGGAGGCCAGCGAGGAGAGCGTGGCGTATCAGGACCGGCTCGATTTTATTACGTAGCGGCCGACTCAAGCACGTGGTGCTGGGCCACGTCGGGACGCCGATCAGGAGCCGATGGCGCACCATGATGCAAGAGGACCGACTCGATTCTGTTATGGAGCAGCCGAGTGTTGCTGGATCCATCGGAGACACCCGAGAGGATTTCTGTGTATGGCACAGAAGGCCGCCGACCAAGTTGCCAGCTGGGACTGATTATAAGAGACTGCTCCAGAAGGTTTTATTGTTTCTTTTATTCTGTTTTTATTTCTTTTATTTCTAGAAAATAAACAACTGGAGCAGTTGCTTCTCATGGTAGCCAACAGCGTTCTCCACCTGATTTTTACCTATAGGCTTTTAAGGGTGGGTGGCCTTTTTGGCTGGGTGAAATCCCACCCTTTGTGACAAAACCAGACTGAAAAATATCAAAATGGTTTGTCATTATTAGGAAGCTATTAACTTTAATTAAGGTTTGTTTTTTTGGCTTTTGGAATTTAGACATTTTATCTACATTAGCACTAAGTGGGGATGACATTATTAATGGATTTGGTACAGGTTGACCCTCTAATTGTCACTGACAATTTGTCAGAATTGTTTCAGTAAAAAAACTGGCAAATTAATTGCATATCCTGATGTAATTTAGTTCAGGTCTGTAGTGTTACAGGATGATTAGTTAGTCTCTCAATTGTTGCAAATAAAGTTCATGCATTATTAATATTTCTGTTAATGATTTCAGTGTCAGGCTTTGGTTGATGGAGGACGGAAACGTAGAACGATGTTTAGGGCTTTTGCGACCCATATCCATTATAAGTCCAAAAAATAATCTCAGGTACAATCATTGGAAAGAGACCATGAACAACGGGGCAGTAATGACGACAAACCAGCAAATATAGACAGATACAGGAGGGTATATATACTGTGGGAAGAGTAATCAAGAGATGAAGAACAGCTGGGAGCAGAGGAGGAAAACACAGGGAGGACTAATTGGACAATGAGCAACAGATGGCTTCAAATGAACAAACTAGGGCACTGACTGAATGACAGACAAAAAGACTAAGGGAGACACAAAAAGAGAGAAAAGAAGTGACGAAGACAAAGACAGATCCTAACAGTACAATCAACCCCCACCCCACCCCCAGGTGCACCTTCTGGAGCACGGATGTAATGCTGATCCTTATGTTTTGGAGACCGGTGACGAGGGTGCTGGAGTCTCGGAGTCCAGCGACGAGGGTGCTGGAATCTCTGAGGCCGGATGCGATGTAGAACCTTGTGTTTGGTTGGCCGGATGCAATGCAGAACCTCATGTCTTGGAAGCCGGCGGCGATGAAGAACCTTGTGTCCTGAGAAGCGGCAGAAATGAAACCTTGAGGCTTGATGGTTGATGAGGCTGGACCTTGTGAACTGGCGCTCGTTGAAGCTGGACCTTGTGGACTGGAGGCTGTAGAGGCTGAACCTTGTGAGTTGGTGGTCGACGAAACTGATCCTTGTAGTTTGGCTGACTAGGGTGAAGTAGGTGTGGAAAGTGGCAGAGTTGAAGTATAAGCTTAGACAGAGGCCAAAGCAGGGTGGACTGAGGCTGAAGCTGGTCCTGATGCATATGCTGACTGAGCTGAACCTTGTGGCTTGGAGCTCAGCTGGAGTGAAGCTGAACCGGAGACTGGAGGACCATCAGGTTAATAGGTGTGGGTGTGTGCGTGAATGGTTGTTTGTCCCGTCTGTCTCTATGCGGCCCTGCGATGGACTGGCGACCTGCCCAGGGTGTACCCCACCTCTTGCCCGTTGACAGCTGGAAATAGGAACAAACCTCCCCACGACCCATGGAGGACTAAGCGGTTCAGAAGATGGATGGGTTAACCGTTTTTACCATTATATTTATTACTACTTATCTTATATTAACTCTGGTTATTTACATTTTTACTTATTAATCCTTCCAGTGTTTCCTCTGTGGGAGCCCTCTGCCTCAGGGGCGGTGTTCGGCTGCAGTGGCCTTGGTGCTCTCCGGGTACTGCTCAGGTGGAGGTGGGGGTCTCCACCCTCCCTCCTCTGGGTGCCCTGTGTCGGTGCTATGGATCTGCTGCTCCTAATGGTGTTTTTCTTACATACCTGAGTCATCTGAACTTAGCCCAGTGTCTACATATGGTCTTACGCTTTTTGGGAAGGTATCTGTGTGTTTGTGTGTGGATGTGTGTGTTTGGAAAATGGGTTTGGGGAGGGGGAATAATTGTCATTTTGTTTTTACAATTGCGGGGAAGGGATGAGAATGTGGGTTATACAGGGTAATTTTTTTAATGTGTTAAGCACTTTGAGCTGCATATTTTTGTCTGAAAAGCGCTTTATAAATAAAGTTTGATTTGATAAAGCTTATAGTTAGAATCATAGACACTTATACGTGCACACCTCATTCAGCGTTGAGCTGTACGTCAACGTCGCCACCATGTTGGATGAGGCAAGCGTCGGCAGTTGGAGCCGGTCGCAGAAAAGATGCCGCATTCTTGTGCTTCATATAATTGCACCCAAAAACAATATCTGAGGGAATAATTTTTCACAGGTAAGACTTAATTACCTTTGATATTACTTCGATCATAGACTGCATTATTTGGCCATTTCAACATAGTTTTGAGAACATATTTGCTGATATTGTGGAAAACACTTCCCCAGCGTTTATTTTCTTTTTGTTTATTTATTCTGCTCATGGTAGAATATCTTTATGTTTTGGCATTCAACCCCAGCAACACTTTTATTTGATCCTTTTTGATTTAATTGGTTTTATTGTGTTGCATTTTTTTTTTGTTTGATTCTTTTATATTTCTATTTTTGCTTTTCTTCATATTAATTTTACTTGTGTGCATTACTTTATTCCAGCTGTGGTTTTTTAAGTGCGTAATGAGTAAAGTTGGTATGGTACAGTAAAAGGAGTGTGCATGCGTGTGTCTAAGATTCTGAGATATCTTTATTTGTCACATGTGGATGCGCATCCGCTGTGCGACTCCCTCCAAGCAAAACAGACACAAGCGATTCCTTTTAAAGGTTGATTGAAAGTCTTTCATCCTCTATCTTGTTTTCAGACCTTCCAAAGACCTCTTCCAAACTGTGACACTGAATACAAATGATCTTACAGTTAGAACAATGAAATACAATAATTTAAAACTAATGAAGATATAAATACCTCGTTGGCTGTATGCTTTAAAAAAGGGAATCTCTTTTCCTCCTTCAATCCTTTCACAAAGATTTTTTCTTCAGTTTTGTTAGGTTTCCAACACTCTTTGTAGTAACCTGCTTGCCAGGACTTCATCCATGCTGTGTGTTGTTAACACAGCTGGTTTGAGTGTACAATTAAGACGTGGCTTCCTTAGCATCTCTACATAGGTTTTTCAAAATAAAAACCAATACATAGAAAAATTCAAAACAACCTTACTTTTCATACCTTGTTTCTCACAAAAAACTACAATTACACACAGTGAAAGGAGTACAACACTCCCTTTTGTACTGTACAAAAACAGATAAGAAAAGATGCATTTGGAATAAAATTAGAGATATCTTGAAATGTACATATTAAATAAAGATTGAAAATGACAACGGGCTGAGAGCGGCTAACAGAGGGCGAGTCAGTCTGGAGCTCCCCATGTGTAACAGCCACACTCCGTGGTGGTCAGTATTTTTAGACATATGAGAAGATTTAATACATTAATTTTGATCCCTAACCGTTTCTCAAGTACAGTAGTGCATGTGTGAATAAATAAATGAGAGGCATTAAAATAAATTTCATTTTAGAAAGGCGCTTTATATAATTAAGTCTATTTACTTGTATTAATTTAACGCGCAGCTTTGCCACATCCAATATGGCCGCGACGCTGACGTATCGCAACGGTGGCCAAATTCGCTCCATGAGGCGTCTACGTATATGTGTCTATAGCTAGAATGGCTTAGGTTAACTTGAGGTGTTTTTGTAGTTATGCTGCTATAGGCTTAGACTGTTGACGACAGACTGACCACTTTTTTCACTCTTCTACTTTTCTATTCTACCACTCTCCAGATATATTTTTTCTGCTGTTATTGGTTGTTAATTTTGTTTTCTGTCAGTGTTTTTTTCCCCATATAAGCTTCACACGGTCTGGTATCCTGCTCAACTATAATGCCCCCTGCTGGATAGGGAGCATCGGTCCAGATGATGCTCAAAGTGACCGAGCATCCTCCATAATGTCTCTTCTCTGTCTTCCCCAGACGGTCTCGGCAGATGACCGCTTGTACTGAGCCATGTTCTGCCAGAGGTTTCTTCCTGTTAAAGGGGCGTTTTTCATCTCCACTGTCAGTACATGTTTGCTCAGTATGAGGAATTGCTGAGGAATAGCTGTGGTTGGAGTCTGCATGATCCGGGCACAACCTCATGTCGATGACTCATCGCAATCTGCTAGGATTCCTTACATGGAAAACTTAACTCATTTGAATGTTTGTATAATTGTATTGAAATTGCTTTTGTTATAGAGTGCGTTGAAATGACATTTGTTGTGAATTGGCGCTATATAATCAAAATTGAATTGAATGGGAGTTAACACCACTGCCTTAAGGCACATCCTATCTTTCTGAAGATGCGAGTATTGTGTTCAAAGTAATTTCTAAAGCTATTTACTATGATAGCCTACAGTTTCAGTAGGCATACAGATGTTTTTGTTGTTTTTTTGCACAAAAAATCTGAAAATTGAGGAGAAAAGAAATACAGTATTTCTTTTTTTATTTCGCCACGAGATGGCAGTAATTACCCAATAGTCATACTTGATTGAAATGTGTATAAAGAAGAAGACAGTAGGGTCAACCGGTACACGCGGCAAGTATGTTTTTCTACATGTTAGTAGCAGCTATTTGGGTCTATATTCTGCTTTTCTACAGTCTTTTCAAGGGAACGAGATGCTTGAGTTCCCTTCAGCTGAAAGGGAAGACTGTTATTGTAACAGGTAAACTGACTGCATGATTAGGTTTGTTACATTATCTGTAATAAAACTTAAGAAAAAGAGCCAAAAAAAAAGAAGAAACCCTCACAGGTTCATCTCCGTCTCCATTGGCATCAGAGGGAAAAACTTCTCGTACTTCTGCGGTTTCGGTCGTAGTTTGGTCGGATAAAATAGCGCTGGAAATCACGTAGGCTACCGATTTAAAGTCATCTTCCATATAACCAAAAAATAACCCCTAAAGTGACGTGTAATTGTGATTTATTAATATGTAGTTTGAGGAGACAACTGGTCCAAACCGACGGGACATTGTGTAACGCAGTTTATACACAATACGATGTAATTAGGCTATAATTCAATATAATTCTCAAACGTGTAAATCCCTCACCTTTTACTTTGAATTAAAGTAGGCCATACATGTGATTCGTGTAGATCCGATGATAAACTATTTTCAGGAATCTGTGGCGACGTGTGTGTGCGGATGGTTTTATACTTGAGAGCGAAGGTTTCCAGGGGCCTGTACCATGAAGCCGGATCAGGTGGCTAGCCAGCTATGTTTCAGTTTAGTTTCCACCAACCCTGGGTTTTAGGTACTATGAAAGTAGCTCGACTTTAATCGGTGTTCGTTGCCATGGTATCTTACGCTGCACAGCTAACCTGCTCCGGGGCAGGTTATGTTCTGGATTCGAGATCTCAGACTGAAGTTTGACCAATCAGCTGTGAACAAAAAAATCCATTTGACTTTACCAATGCACACTTGTATGAAAGATACAGATTTTCCGCGTAAGGAATGTTTTATCTTTGTGAACTTCTTGAGCCGCACATAACAAATGTACTGTACCGCATCCATAATTGGCCGCCCCTTATTGTTGCTCAGAGCCAACTCCTCCGCCACAGTGTAATCTTGAGGAAGTGGCCCTCCCCCACTTCTCCTCATTTCACATTTTTTTTTCCTGTTTTCTGCAAACAAGTTTTTGTGATTAAATGTTCAACAAAATGATAAAAGGTTATGGTAAATGCTCAGCACTTTGAATTATATTTTTATATTTTGTCTTGATCTGATGCCAAGACCGTTTGGAGTTAGGGTTGTATCTAAAAATTAATGAATATCAATCTTTCTTAGGATGTAATAGCCTATACATTCAAATTTTACATACATCTACACAACACATATAATATAAATATATATATATATATATATCAATACGAATACATTTTCATTTTAGCATTTGATATATTTTAATATGATTAGCCTACATAAATGTACATTAATTGTTTAACCTAGGCATTAACGCAATCGGCAATCTTCCTCTAAGATTGTTCTCTTGCTTTGGCAGCAGATACAGTGTTACTGCATGCTTGAAAAATACTTCTATATTCTTCATATTTCTGAAGAATTATCTCTTGGTCCTCCGCTGAAAAGTATATACCTCTCACTCTATCCATATCGAACGCGATTGGTTGTTCAGTGTCGACATCAGCCTTTTCTGTGCCTGCGCGTGTGGATTAATCACAGCTTAAGGATCAAAGCCTGAGTTTTACAGAGAAAGTTGATGAGCTGCGTCATGGTACCAATAAAGCCTGATATCATCGGTTTGGTTTTGTCGACTCAACACCAATCCTGTAACCCCGAGTTTGTTCAGCTACCTTCGTGGTACAGGCCCATGGTGTTCTGACTATCTATGCTACCTCGTCAGAATGTCCGACTGTAGCACGTATTGATAGCTATGTCTATCAGTCGGTGCTACCCCTCAGAATGTGCTACAGTCATGTTTACATCCCGAACAACAACAACTGTTAGCTTTGATGTTAAATATAATCATTGGAAAATATTTTATAAATGACGTGACTGAAGTGGCATTTTAGCAGTAACATAGCAACAACTTATATGAATAACGAAAACTTTTCTTTCAATAAAGAACATGCTACCTGTTTAATATAAAGCTGAAACTGGCATATAGATGCACTAAATACCGTGATCAGAATATCCTACCTTTTCTATAAAGGTGAGTAGCATATATAAATGAACTAAAAACTTTTATCAGGATATCCTACCTTTTATATAAACGTTAGTAGCATATATAAATGAACTAAAAACTTTGATCAGGATATCCTACCTTTTATATAAACGTTAGTTGCACATATAAATGAACTACAAAATGTCGTCAGAATATCCTACCTTTTCTATAAACGTGAGTAGTACATATAAATTAACTAAAAATGAGCCCACCAAACCACAGAGGGTTTTATATTGTGTTTGTGTGCGTAGATATATATTATATAGATATTTTAACAGTTTGGGTTGCATCTCATAGATCAGTCTGTCACTACAGCTGTTTCTCTGGCTGGCCAAGACATCATGGAGGGGGTGTTTAGTATTACCCAGAATGCCCTGTAGTTTCCTCCTCATCTTCCTCTCCACCGCAGTTCTTACAGGGTCCAGGTCCTGAGCCAGCACAGCCTTTTTGACCAGTTTGTCCAACCGTCTCCAGTGCTACTTTCCTAGCAGGCAACAGCAGCACACTTCTGTGGACTTTGTGGTAGAACATCTGTAGCATGTTATTTCAGACACTGAAGGACCTTAGCCATCTGAGGAAGATAAAGTGACTCTGCCCCTTCCTGTATGCTGTGTCTGTGGTCTACCCCAGTTCCTGGTCCAAAACTACCCCCAGGTATCTGTAGGACGACCGTGCAATCAGGGGGTCGTAGATTCCAGCTTCCTCCAGTCACATGTCGATGTGCCCCTGAGCAAGGCACTTAACCCCCAAATTCTACATTGTCCTACCGAGCCATGTTGGCTATCGGTGTATGAATGAGAGTGTGAATGGGTGACTGTGGCTTCAATGTAAAGCGCTTTGAGTGGTCAGTAAGACTAGAAAAGCGCTATATAAGTTCAGTCCATTTACCATTTACTCCAGTCTCCATTTCCTCCCCATGGATGCAGACTGGCTTTTTACTGGTGGTTTAGATCGCCTGAAATCACCCACCAGCTCCTTAGAGTTCATGGTGTTCAGAAGAAGACACAAAACAACCCTGATCTGTACAATGTCAAGGTTTTTAGTGCATGCATGTTCTACCCACATATACAAATCTTCAGAATGTCTAACAGTAGGGCACAGTAAGAATGAGAGTATCAAACAAGGGGCTATACATATTTAAATCGTACATTGATATAATTGGTTTTACCAAAATGCATACCAGAAACCTCACACAGCCCAAAGTTTAAGGACACAACCAAACCTCTTCAGCTGACATCTTCATTGGTTGCTTTGTTTGATATATTTATCAATATTTTAAAAACAATGAGATGCAAAAACAGCTTCTTGGTTGGTTCACTTTTCTCATCTCTGTTACTGTCCTGTAAACAGCTTACTGGACACCCCTACTCAGACCAGGGACACAGGATTCTGTAAAAAAAAAAAAAGACCACATGAGTTTAAATACATACGAAATAAAGCAAATGTCCAAAACACTCCACAGGAATTAAGTTGTCTCATTTTTATGATGATGAACTGATATTAGAGCTGATGACATTAATCTTATTGTTCCAGAGGCTCCAGGAGGGCTTGAAAAATAAAACATGCATTTGTAAATGAGCAATCTCGATGTGTGTGTGCAAATAGTTCTGTACCAAATATTAACACTTTTATATATATTTATATATTTATATTCTTGTTTATATTTTCTCAGGCGTTCAAATACTTATGTGTAGCAATTACGCGTTAATTAAGATGAATTAATTACACAAAAATAACCGATAACATTTTTTTAACGCATCTTAATCGCACCTATTTATGCACCGCAGCCTTCCAGCGCTGGTGCGCAGAGAAAGGCACAGATCCCGTTTCATGTCCGCTAAGCCGCGTGCATTCATTCCTCCAGCAGCTGATGGACAGAAATTGAGCTTTCACTACAGTTAAAACTTATGCTGCAGGTATTTCTTCCTGTCATGAAGGTTTTAGTGACCGAATGGTCTCATCTACTCTGTTCCATGTGTGCGCTCTCATGTTACGTGGCGGACACGGCTGCACTGCGCTGCTTCTAGCGTCTAGCGTGCATCGCCGTGGAAACTTATATTTCCTCTGGGCTCGATCCTCCAGATAATCTCAGAACTCATTCCACGAGAGGGATTTCATCCTCCACAGCTCTGCAAGGAGGGATGACGGTGGTGCGCTGCAGCTTCCTGGTCATCACTGTGTTAATTTCTCTATTTCTATCTGAGAGACATTTCCACTTTCTCCATGATTCATTCTCTTATCGGTGTTCTGACAGAATTATGTTTTTTTTCTTTTCTTTTCTGATAATTTAAACTTATGTATTCAGTCATTATTCATACGGAAAATCCATGTGAAAAAAATTCTCATTTTTTCTGGTCAAATATTTATGTGCAATTAAAATGCGATTAATTTTTATTAATTAATTACAAAGCCTGTAATTAATTAGATAAAAAAAATTTGATAAAAAAAATTTATAGAGTCCCGGCCCTAGTAGCAATATAACACAAATTATTTAAAAGTCATGCAACATGATTTCTTGAATTTAAAAAATGCTCTCTCACAGTGGAGATGATCCTTGAATGTGTTTTTTAGACCCCTCCATAATTTCTGAGTGGTACAACTTGGAAAATCCCAGGTTGTTCAGATGCTTATGTTCCTCACTGTATAACTAGACTAAGAGAAGAAATAAAAAAAAGATGTTAGGAAACCATTAGATTAGTTATTTAGATGTGCTGAACAGCTTGCATCACATCACAACTGCTTCTACCCACCTACCATCACTTTAAGCCCAGAGCTTCATGGCTGTGCGCAAACATAATATTAAATTCACTTGTATTGATATAGGGCGAATTCACAACAGATGTCATCTATATATAAAGATAGTTACTTACTACAATAATAAACCATGATATTATTTATCTGGTCGTTATCTGTAGATGGCTGATAAACAGTTAATAAATGTTTCCCAAAAATGTGATGCACACAGGAGAGCTGAAAAACTTTTTTTCACTTCATTTCCAAACTTTAAAAGAAAATGTGCTTCTAATTAATAATGAACGCACCTGGTGAGGCTGCACAGCAGAGCTAACAACTTATCTGTCTCCTCAACTGGCTCATTCTAGCATATATTTAGGATGGTTTAAGAAAAAGTTATTATTACTCCAAAATATTGAATAATAGTATTAGGATAGCGACAAATAGAGCGCAAAATAAACACTATTTGGCGCAATTCACGCGGTCGACTCCAAACAATGGGACGAGTTAATTATTTAAATGCAACTTAAGATGATCACAGACTTGAAACTAAAGCTATTTACATACCTACAGGGTTGTAGCGTTACACCACCTGTAGCGATATAGCATCTTAAAAAGGCCAGTTATAATTTGAATAAAACTTACCTTAATCCCCCATGAAATAAAAAAGACGAAACACAGGTAGGATATTCTGATGACAGTTTTGCTTAGTCAGCAGTCTGTGATGTAAAATCGAAAGTGGGCATGTGCACCGTACAGGGTAGCATGGAATGTTGGGTAGCACAGAAAGTCAGAACACCGGATTAACCACTTTGACTATCAAGCATGGGACAAACACCACTAAAAGTAGTAAAAATGAAATTAAAAATAGAATAAAAATAGTGGCGGAACGATGTGCGACCCTCACTGACATCGCAGCAATTATTTGGGAGAATAGTCCTAATATGACTGACAGGAGCCATTTTATTTTACTTTAAGTTTTATGTTACAGTGTAGCTTCTTATTTGGCTAATTATTTAACATTGACTGATTTATTGAGTACGAAAGTAATATTATTTACAAAAAAAATAGTTATAGCTGTACAATGTAAAAAAATTGTAAAACCACATTTATTTGAACTGAAATTAGTATTAACTGAAGTAGCAAAAATCTGAATAGCCACTTGTTCAGTATAAAACACATTATACATGTAAGACAAACATACTTGTATATCTATTTACCTTATATGTACTACATATAAACACTACTGGGATATTAACCCTGTTGTTGTTTTTACTGAAATTAAAATGGAATGGAATGTTTTAAAAAACTTGTCCACCTTTTCTTCAACATTTAATTCTCGACAAATCAACCGAACCAAACCATCTGTCTGGGGGAAAATGATACAAAACAAGTTTATACTACCCTTAACTGATGGTTGGTTCAAGCGTCTTTTAGAGTTTAACCTAATTTTTTGGGGGCCTTGTTGTAATACATTTTATGCTTGATGTGTTTGTGGATTTGTTTACCATCTAGGAAGCAACACTGGCATCGGTAAAAGCACAGCCCTGGAACTGGCAAAGAGAGGAGCTAGAGTGATTCTGGCCTGTCGCAACAAAGAGAAGGCTGAGGCTGCAGCTTACGACATCCGCACAGTAAGGCCCAAACAGTTCTACATTAAGAGAACTTACAGAGCAGAGGGGTATTCCATGACGTGAGCTGATCTCAAAAGCCAGGCTTACTTTGACAATCCTGCCTCAATTTCCCAAAATTCTGTTCCACGAATAAGCCTAAGCTGAAGCCCTGCTCGTTCACCATGGCAACATATGCTCTTAGAGAAGCATGCTCCATGGCAGGCTGGCCATGAGGCTAATTTTAGCTTGACAAATACGACTAGATGATCCATGTGTCCATTGCAGAGCTGGTATTCTGCTTATTTTCTCTCCTTTACGTTACCCACCCTCGAATTTAAAGTTGTTACAGGGGTTGCAGTTGCTGAAGTTTTCTTTGTGTTGGCCTAATCCAGTACAAAGTCGGTCTTATTTTTAAAAATGTAGTTCTAATAAGATTTTAATATGACCATTTCAAAGAATATTACTGTATTTAATCTTTTCTTGTTGCCAGAGACTTTTTTGTTACACTCATGTTGCTCCTGAAACTAAGCATAATTAATAATTAACCTACAAATAAACCACTTTTTGTCTAAGATGGAGACATAAAATCATAACGGGGAGCCCAAGTCAAGCTCTTCTACTTCCGGACCATGGGTCCCCAAATGTCAAAAAAAATGAATCAGAGTCAATGGAGCGATACGTTATTTTCTGATCCAGTTTGGTATGCGCGGTGGATCGAACATATAATGTCCATGAATTTTAAAAACTAATTTTGATGCAGAGAAATTGCTTATTTTCGACCAGAGGCAAAAGTTACTTTAGGTTTTGTGTGAAAACGTTTAGCAGACTAGAACTGCCGAAGAAGAATGAGAGCGAGGGTCGTAACCTCCAGGATTAAGAAAGGAGCATTAAACACGGAGAAAACCACTATAACTCTAACCATGTGGAAAGTGGCAGCTATGTCGGGGTTAAAGCAGTCGGCGGAGGAGAAGCTCTACAAGCTCTTGGTGAGTGTTTTACATTCTATAGCTATTGCTAGTTCCTGTTAGCCAAATGGCGTCATATATGCAACTTCTGACTTCAGATTTGTAGACATTTTAAATGCGAATTTTTAAATTCAATTACATCCCAAATCACTGGACAAACACATTCGAAATGTACATCATTAGTTATCATTTAGGTCAAAGTACAATATATGTGTGATTCGGGACATACAGTAAGACAAAGCAGACCAGAAAATAACTTCCATTCATTATTTTTTCGGTTAGGGGACCCACGGGCCGACCGGAAGGGGAGGAGGCTCCCCATGCTGTCCTGCGTAAATGTGTTAAAATAGCCTTAAACTACCTTGCAACTGGTAACAAAATACGTACGCTACAGACCAAAAGACACACATCCTCATTTATGCGTTTTCGTTATTTTCACGACTACATTGTAGATTCTCAATTAAGGGCATCAAAACTATGAATGAACACAAAATGTATGGAATTACTGTATGTACTTACACAAAAAGTGTAAGTATATACAGAACATAAAAAAAGGTGAAATAACTGAATGCATGTGTTATATTTTAGATTCCTCAAAGTAGCCACCCTTTGCTCTGATTACTGCTTTGCATTCTTTTGAGCTTCAAGAGGTAGTCACCCGAAATGGTTATCCAACAATGTTGAAGGAGTTCCCAGAGATGCTTAGTACTTGTTGGTCCTTTTCCTTCACTCTCCGGTTCAGCTTACCCCAAATCATCTCGATTGGGTTCAGGTCCGGTGACTTTGGAGGCCAGGTTATTTCACACTTTTTTTGTAATGTACTACATAATTCCATATGTGTTCATTCATAGTTTTGATGCCTTCAGTGAGAATCTACGATGTCAATAGTCATGAAAATAAAGAAAACTCTTTGAATGAGTAGGTGTGTCCAAATCTTTGGTCTGTACTGTATGTAAAAGAAAATACTGTAATAATGTGACTTTACATTTTGAGGACTTGAAACTGTTCTTGTCCTTCAGCCATAGAACTGGAAATTTATAACGAGTGTTTTTACTTTTTCAACTTTTTGTATATGTTTCTTAATCAAATGTGTAAGTGAGTTTGTACCTGGTAGCCACCAAAGCTACAGCTACTAAGAAACTAACCAACCATATATAAATGCTTTGGCCCTAATAATAAAAAAAACTTTTCAATATAAGCCCAATAGCTAGAATTAGCTGACTTACATTTAGACTGGAAATTTTCCCCCGAAGTAGCTGCTGCGGCTCCCACCGCGCTGTATTCTGGGAAATGTTTGACTGAGGGAAGACATCAAGGCACCTCCCATGTTTGATCAGTTGTTCAGATGCCTCGGTAGCACGTGAACATTTGAACGCGCCTTGGCAGTCCCTGATGAACTATCTCCTAGGCAACCGGGGCGGGACCAAGGTATCAAGACGAGGTTCCTTGGAATTGAGAAACACCCACTGTGTCCGTGACATAGTGGGTGACATCACCTTTGCATTATAACACAATGCAGCCTGATGAGCTTTTCTATGCAGCTGGTGTTCCCCTTATTGGTTATGATTTATTTGTGATGTTCATAGGCTGCATAAAAAATTAGGGCTGTGCCAAAAAATCGATTAACGGAAGTATTGATTTTTTTAAAACATTCTAGATTGTCATTTGCAACGATTCAGAATCAATCTGAAAAGTCCAAGAATTGATTTAATAAATGAATAAAATCAGCCGGCTGTTCGCCTCCATTTTTGTAACTAGCCTATATGGGACGTCTGGATATCACCACGCAGCCGGTTTTTGAGCGTGAGCGTGTGTAGCAAATCACTAATGATGCGTACTAGAGGGTGACACGGGAATCAATTGTCGCTCCCGTCCCGATCCCAACAAAATACTCCCGTCATGTCCCGATCACGTGACAGCCCCACAAAAAAAATCTTGTCCCGAAAAAATCCCGAGAGAAAGACTCCCGACCCGAATCCCGTAGATTAGTAATTTACCTCCTATGGCGCTCGCTCCCCCCGCCCCCTTTAAACCATAGTGTAGCACAGTATCAAAGATCGTCTATTTAGCTTTATCCGCCATCTTTAACCATATCCTGCATTCTCGTTGTTTGGCCCCCTTACCACGTCATGAATGGACTCGACTCGTCTGACTACCAAACTATTAAGATACACGCATTTTCAGTCGGTTATCTTATGCTTACCAGTTTATCCAGGTGGTGTAACAACAACGTAGCAGCATCAGTTTTGGTGTGTGAAGTGTAGTAGACCCGATGGAATTGCATTTTGCAGCGGAGTTAATAACCACACACATTGGCACCGCAACCCAGCGTCATTTTTTAAAGCTAATCCCCTAATATCTGACAAGATGAATGTAAAAAATTTTTTTTTTTTAATTATAATTTCCGGTTTCCCGTCCGATCCCGTGGATTATTTCCTGTCCCGTCCCGATCATGTTACCCACAGTGAAATTGACTCCCGTTCCGCGGGAATCCCGCAGGAATCACGTGACCCGTGGGAATCCCGAAAAATTGTCATCCTCTAGTGTGTACACACCGAACGTGAGAGATGTGACCAGAGAGTCCGGTTTACATGTAAAGTCAATGGAGGAGCGGGATTAAGCGCGACTTGGGATCCCGCGACACGTCAGAAGCAGATTTGCGTCTCAAAAAAGCTTTTCTGCTCGATTTACGCAACCAAGTAGTGCGGCTGATACGTTTCAGGTGCGACCCAAAATACGTGCTGCATTTTATGTCTGCCGCAGAAATCAGAGAAATCTCAACTACAGCTTCAAGTCAGGCCGTAACAACCAATCAGCTGAGGGGTGTCAGTCATGCTGGGACTGACTGAATGGAGTCAGCATCAGCAGGACATTTAAACTGATAAACACCGTGGCTAATCACCCCGAGCGATGACACCGGTTGTTTTTTTATACAGAGCCAGGAATAAAAAAAATAAACATAAAGAGGTTAAACTATTTAGACATCAATGCTCTTAAGAGGTTTCTGGGTGGTAGGGCTGCACGATTATGACCAAAATAATAATAACGATTATTTTGATCAATATTATAATCATGATTATTAATCACGATTATTCATCCAGTCTTGTAAAATATCTGTTTATTGCAAAAATAAAATAATGCAAAAAAGAAACCCAACCTGAAAACAAACTCAAAGACTTTTATAAGTATGTTATTTTCATAAGTATGTTATTTCAGAGTGCAATCTCAAAGTGCAACTTCATGGAAACAATTACAGCTTATACAGAAAAGGCATAGGACATTCCCTGCAACCGAATCCTTAGTATGTACTACATGCTATGTAGCAAATACTACTCGCCCGATTATGTAGTAAATTCTGCGTAGCAAACGAGCGAGTAGTAGGTATGAAATCAGACACATTGTAATAAAGGTTAATTTTACGTTCACCTGTGGTCCTGCCATCCACTAGCGGTTATTTTTGTCTTAACTTAAATGTTGAATCAGCTGTCAAAAACAATCACAGTAATCACTAACATCGCTACATGTATATTTAAACGCCGAAATTGCGTCAGTGTCAATGGTTGCTAGTTCGACTGTAGCCAATTTTAGCTCGGTCGCTCTTCTACGATTTTCATGTGCATGTCCGGCACTGCTCACATTTAAACTTTTACTAACAGCAGACAGATGGACAGGCGCTCAGCTTGGTAGTTGGTGTGGCGGCAGGGCAATGCTTGGACCTTCTTGGCACAAACTGGGCGAAGAGCTGGGTCGTTTACTGATCCTCCCGTTGCTGCTCGATTGGGCCTACCCATGCGGCAGCGATCCCGACATTTAACATAGTCAGCTCACAGACCAGAGTCCCCTGGGAGCTCCCGGAGGGTCGTTAGGAGGGAGGCGGAGGAGGAGGCCAGTGGAGCGGTCCTGGCCGGGATACTTCCACATTTCCGGTTCACGCGCGTGAAAATGGCATATTAAAGCGCGGCCAGTTCGCTTTGGACACGCTTCATGGTGTGAATGTGATAGTGGCCATCTGGGGGCGTGCCACGCTTTTTGGTCGCATCTATCGCGTTCGGTGTGTAAGCACCGTAAAACAAAGAGGAGGCAAATATGGATGAGAGATCCAACCACCCCCATCTTCATTTAAAGTTAAAGTTTGGCGTAATTTCGTTTTTTTACCAAATGCCTGGAAGCACTGCGCTGGACATGACACTCACAGTGTGCAAGCTTTGCAAAACGAAGACCAAGCACTTTGGCAGCACAACAAATGCGCGGGCTCATATTACTAGGCATCACCTGGAGCGACACGTAGCAGAGTCAGCCACCAGCTGCAGATCAACGCACACTGCAGTGCTTCACAAAACTCCCTGCCAACTCCGAGAGGGCAAAAAAATAATAATTTCACTCCATTATTTGCTTCATCACCAATGACCCAAGGCCTTACAGTGTGCTGGAGAACGAGGGGTTCATCTGCATGTTACAGACAGTGGAGCCGAGGTACGCCATACCGTCCTGCAAGGTTTTCACTGACGCAGCTGTGTGATTTGTTGAAAATCCTTTAATCATTTGAATTATTTATTGCTGCAAGAGACACTGTCATGAACATTACAGAGACATGTAGCTTAGGGGTACTATTTTTCTTTTTGAAAGAAGTACTTTATTTTCATAATTTGTTATTCTTTAAGTTAATGAGTTTTACTGAGAAATACAGATTTTTTTTTTTTATCTTCACCGGTTGTGTTCTACATGATATTTATGGTAAAATGCAACTTTCCTGGGAAATGCATCTATTTTTCAACCACTTTGTATTATGAATAAGCACTTTTTTTCCAACTTATTTTATAGGTAGCTACTGATGAGTAGATAGACAATGTTTTTGATAAAATGCACTTTCCTGAGAATGTAACCTAATAAATGTGAAAAGACACTTTAATGTCTCCATTTGTCATTCTGTATAGCAAAGCAAATGAGAGTAGATCATGATCAGAAATCTGATTTGAAATTATTATGAATAAAATCGAATCGTTTTGAATTTTGAAATCGTGGCCCCAAGAATCAGAATAAAAATTGAGTCGTGAGATGGTAAAAGATTCCCACCCCTATTAATAATTATTTCTAAGCTTATGAGAAGTCATGACTTTTTCTTTTCCTTCTGCCCTAACTTATCTAGTATCGATTGACAGAGGCTGCCTGTAATGTAGCATTAACACACAAGCCTGGCTTGTTAAACCTCGCTAGAATTGAATTCAACTGAGCTTCATTCATAGAAAAGAATAAACCTGGCGTGAACTGCTAAGCTAATTCAAGCGAGGATCTTCAAATGAGACTGAATTTATTTATTTATTTATTTTTTGGGCTTGCTTCGTGGAATACCTCCTCAGAAATCAGTAATCCAAAACTACAGGTCCTTCTCAAAAATTAGCATATTGTGATAAAGTTCATTATTTTCTGTAATGTACTGATAAACGTTAGACTTTTATATATTTTAGATTCATTACACACAACTGAAGTAGTTGAAGCCTTTTATTGTTTTAATATTGATGATTTTGGCATACAGCTCACGAAAACCCAAAATTCCTATCTCAAAAAATTAGCATATCATGAAAAGGTTCCCTAAAAGAGCTATTAACCTAATCATCTGAATCAACTAATTAACTAAACATCTGAAAAGGTTCCTTAGGCTTTTAAAAACTCCCAGCCTGGTTCATTACTCAAACCGCAATAGACTGCCGACCAGACTGCTGTCCAGAAGACCATCATTGACACCCTCAAGCAAGAGTTTAAGACACAGAAAGAAATTTCTGAACCAATACGCTGTTCCCAGAGTTCTGTATCAAGGCACCTCAGTGGGAAGTCTGTGGGTAGGAAAAAGTGTGGCAGAAATATGCCACAATTTGCAAATTTTTTTAGAAGGACCTGTAAAGTTCTTGACTTCCATCTTGTCAGAGGTTTTCATGCCATGTACTGGATATCTTACATTGTGTCAAAGTCAAACATCGTTTGGGTGATTAGGGGATACAATAAAAGTAGTAGTAAAACAACAAAAACAAAAATGGCCTAAACCTTTGGTTTAGTTTGCCAATAAGTTTATTCTAATTCAGTTCAGCTCTGGTTCAGCTGTTAACCAGCTACTCACCATTGTGTAGGTGGAGCCAAGAACACTGGAACCTAATCCATTAAGAACTGAAGCCGGCAGGTGTATCGACCCAGTTGTGTTTTTTTAAAGCGTTTTTCGGTTCTCAGGACGGGGTGGAGAACCGGACAGACATTTTAAAAGCCACAGGTGTTGTTAGCTGCTTAAGACAACTGATCGTAGTATTTTATTTGGTTTATTAAAAAGATTATGGACAACCCTGAGCACCATCCATGAGACTATCCTACAGCAACAGAGTATCTTTTGTTGGAGGCTTCTTCAGTTTGCTGCTACACAGACCGCTACAGGAAATCCTTTCTCCCCACAGCCATCATTGTCTACAACAACTCCTTGAAAAAAGAATTAGTAACAACATTAGTAAAACATTAGTACGACAACACTTAATTTCCCTCCGGGATCAATAAAGTATTTTTGAATTTGAATTATTATTTCTACGTTTTGTGTTTTAGTGCATTGAGGATCAGTTCAAAAGGGGACGCAACATTTACCTGAACTACTGAAAAATGTATCTGGAACAACTTCCTCCACTGCTAACTTGCTGTGATATCTGACCGGCGTGAAGTTACTGCGACGGTTCACTCAGGTTGCAGCTCAAATCATTTGATCCTTTTTGTGCTTTGAAAGAAGAGGTGGCTGACAGAGCTGCCTGGGTCTGCATTAATGAGTCGTTTGGACTAGGTAGTAACTGTAATATTAAACTACCTGGTACGCTATAATGAAAACATGAGGGGAAACTTTTTTTATATCAAACTTTTTTATCGACCCTTTTTTGTCCTTTGCACCACACGTCTATCGATAGATATAAATTGCTATCGAATTATCGTCCAGCCCTAATGCAGACTTGAACCTCCAGGGTCACATAAAGCAAATTACAAGAACAGCCTTTTATCACCTTCCATGCGTTTATAGTTAGTCAGATGGATTTCTGCAACAGGGTCCTCACAGGTCTGCCTAAAAAGTCAGACAGCTGCAGCTGATCCGGAAAGCTGCTGCTCACATCCTTAAGATTAGAACCAGGAAAGTAGAAAGCATCACCCCAGTTCTAAAGTCCTTACACTGGCTCCCTGTAGCTCAGAGAATGGACTTCAAAATACTCCTGTTTGTTTATAAATCATTGATTGGCTTAGCACAAGTATAATACAAGAAGCACAAGTTGAGGATGGATGAGAATATCTTACTCTTTGTAACCTCTTCTGAGCATTAGATCAAATGCCCAACTTTTTTAGTTTGATATTCTTTTATTTCTCACTGTTTTTGAAAAGTCAAAGATAAACTAAGATAAATGGGAGCAATCTGTAGTTTAAAATCAGCCTTAGCTGACTGCAGAAAACAAACTGCAGAACTGATGAGAAAGCTGTGTAGAATTAGTTAGAACACTGTGAACAATGTTCTATTTTCCTCCCACAACCAATATTCTCCCGGTATGTCATATGTCCAGCCATACTTACGCATACCTTGTGCTTCAGGACAGTGGGAACAGCCAGGTGGTGTTCATGCCTCTGGATCTGGCAAGTTTGAAATCTGTTCGCAGTTTTGCTGAAACCTTTTTGAAGACCGAACCCAGACTGGACATTCTTATCAACAATGCAGGTGAGGTTTTTATTAACCAGTCTCTTCCCAATTAGTATTTTTTGCTGAGGTTGTTTCATGAAAACAAAAATACACAAAATATTTTAAAAGAAACCATGGATAATGCTGTGTTTCAGGTGTTATAGGTCCTGGATGTACCAAGGATGGTTTTGACCTGGCCTTTGGGGTAAACCACTTGGGCCACTTCCTCCTGACCAACCTCCTCCTGGATAGACTCAGGCAGTGTGGGCCCAGCCGAGTGATCAATGTATCGGCACTCCTACACCGCTTCGGGAACATAGACTTCCGTCTGCTGGCTTCACAGAAAGATGTAGTGCCCAGCCAGTCTACCTGGCATAACTTTCAAGCTTACTGTAACAGTAAACTCTGTAATGTGCTCTTCACCAGGGAGCTGGCCAACCGCCTGGAAGGCACTAATGTCACGTGTTACACCCTGCACCCAGGTCAGTGCCTACACCTCCTGCTGCTTCTTTAAAAGCTTAAAGTACTTATGTGCTGACCTTTTAGTCAATGCATTCTTAAAATGTTCAGGAAGGCCCCTTCCAGTAAAGGCTTCCTGTATTTTTGGATTATCTCTGTTCCCTTCAGGAGTAATCTGCACAGAGCTGTGCCGGAACATGAACCAGTCGCTGCAGCTCCTCATGATGCCCTTAGCCAAGCTCTTTTTCTTGGACCCCATGGGAGGATCTCAGACCACCCTGTACTGTTCTCTCCAGGAGGGCATTGAGCCACTCAGTGGACGTTACTTTTCAAACTGTGCGCTGCAACAGGTTGGAACGAAGGGGCGAGATGATGGCCTGGCAAAAAAGCTGTGGGAACTAAGTGAAAAGTTAACGAACATAACACAACAAACCCACAACTAACCCCATCCTGAATCACCACAGGCTGTACCATAGAGCCTATCGGAAGTCTTCTTTTAAAGTGTTTGAATTTTCCTAAACTTTTTTTGTTTGCTTTAATAAAATAGGAGATCACTAGTATGGTTTCTGTATGCAGAAACCACCTGATATCCTGCATGATGTCTGTGGAGTTCATCACTGAATAGAGATTCAACTTTCTGAATGCATTGTGGGAGATATGGTTCCTCAGCCTCAGCTTCTTACAACTTTGATGATTGAAATCACCCTATAAGCAACTCATGACTTTGGTGATGCTGGCCTACAACCAATTAAACAACACTTCGGATAATTGCTATAACTCCTGTAAGCTGATCTTTGAATGCAATATTTAATAAATAAAAAATTGAAAATTAAAATTAATTTAACTTTCTCACATTTTATGTTTTTTGTCTATATGGTCTGTAAAGCAAAAAGATTAAATGTAAATATGAGTGAGGCACATTTGAAAAATAGGGATACTAATATTACAAGACAGTTAATAAGTTTAAAATCATTTTAGAAATACAGTTGAAACCAGAAGTTTACATAGACAAAAAGACACATAAACCTTTTTTCTCTCTGAAGTGAAATTACACCAAACATCAGTTTATTTTTTCACCTTCTTTTATTACAGTTATTTCTACTTTAGTTTCTACTTAGTTTTTCTAAATGAGAGAAAATACGTCAGATATTTTATTAAGTCTACAGACATTGGTAGCTTTGCCTTTGAACTGTATAACTTGGGTCAAAGATTTTGGTTTTCCTTCCACATAATCTCAATAGATTTTTGGGATTCCAACCCATTCCTCGTGATAGAACTGGCGGAACTGAGTCATGTAGAAGGCTTCCTTGCTCCCTCATGTTTAGATTTGCCCATACATTTTCTACAGGGTTGAGATGAGTGCTTTGGGTTTTAAAACAGCAGTGATTGTAGGCCCTACAGAGTCAGTTACTTTCACACCCATCACGTCCAGTATCAGAGAATGGCATCAAATTAATTTTCATTTTTTATTAAATGTGTTTTGAAATTTCCTGTGCCCATAATGTCCACACGATGGCAGTAGCGTAACACTGCTCCAGCACATTGTCTCTTCATGCTGCTCCTCTTCTGCTGTAGCTTAGAGCAATGTTGTAGAGGACCTTAACCCGGACCTATGGATTGTGTTCAATATGAGCACTTATTAACACAGGGAGGCACAGAAGCCAGGTCAGTGTTGTGAGTGTGTGCCTGTGTGTGTTAGAGATGCTCATGTAATTACTCAGTAGGACATTTCTCTGCACAGGCTTCTCCGTTAACCTCAGTGTTGGCAGGGAACACACATCTGCAGTCAATTTCTATCTCTGCTTGCAACCACTCTTTTTCTGTCCCCTCCCCACATGAGGAAACGTGCATTTTATTTTCTGTCTATTTTGTTTTAGTTATTAGTTTGTCATATTAGCTTTTGTAGGCCCAACCTATGCTTTTGGCACATGCCATTGTTGGAAAGAATCTCCCAAAAACACTCTGGTCTTGTTTCTCTCTTATGAGGTCTTTCTCTTCTTCTCATACACTCCAAAGACTTTTCAAAAGACCCGGTAAGAACTGCGAGCTGGAATGAATGGAGTGATGAAGGTGTAACGCACTACACAAACACCATGATTGACAATTAGGGGGTCCAATAGTCTAGATCAGGGATCACCAACATGTAGCCCGCGGGCACCAAGTTGCTCTCAGGGACAGCATAAGGTGTCCTCTGTCTGGACGTTTTAAAAATAGCACATAATTGAAATGCACTGAGAGATTAGTAGAATAAAGTGCTGCATGTTGAAAAGTATCCGTTTCCTGTCATGAATCATACATTTTTGTGGGCAATTAATATGTGATCAGACATAGCATATTAACAAAGAATAAATATGAAATACATAAAGAAGAACCATACAACTGTGTAATGTACAGGTAGCCCTTCGTATTACTTATGACCGTTCAAGTAGCCCTCAGTATCAAAAAGGTTGGAGACCCATGGTCTAGATGATCCACACAAAAGAAAAAGATCCTCCACCATAACTTTAAATTAACAGTAAAGCTAGTGATAATCTCAAAACCAAAAATAGTACTCTGCCTATTGAAATCATTATTTGGTTTTCTGTGTTTTATTTTGTATGGGTGACTTCAGCTTGGAAGAGTAGATGTCTTGTGTAAGCGGTTACTGCTTCGCTCAAGTGATCTTTTTTTCAAACCTTTCCATTTATCCATCATTTCTCTACACACATCTGTTCTAACAGATCTATAGAAGACATTGGTTGGAAGATGGGTTATACCTTGGACAGATTGAAAGGTCATTGCAGGATTATTATAGGACAAACAACCATACACATGAGTTCTTGCATGTACACACTCCCATCTAAGGGTGTTTTAGAATTATTTATTACCCTCGCTTGCATATCTTTGAGCCATGGAGGAAGACTAAGACATTTCATGGACACAGAGAGAGGTTGTAAACCACGTTTGGGTTCAAGGCAGCAGCACTAACTCTATTGAATCTATTGAAAGACAACATGAAGATTTTTGCAGGAACAGCTTGGCAGATGGGCCGCCTCCAGGAAGGTGTCCGCTAATCAGACCACTAGGCCATGCATTCTATGAAATGAAAAACAGAAAGTTAACCCGTTTAATACGAAGTTTTCCCCTACAAAATAAGTGCATGCATTTCAAACCTTGGACACCCCTGACATAATATTTATGTGTTTTTTTAAATTTGAGGATTATGTTTGTGAAAATACACAAGTCTCTGCCACAATTGTTTCTGGTGGGAAACCACATAGTCTTAATTCACACACATTCTCTAAACTGGCCTATTAACACACACACACAAAAAAAGAATAACAACATGCATAACCTGGTATAAGAAAGCATGGTTAAGAGTTTGTATAAAACAGTTTTAGATACATAAAAAGAAAATTGCACATCATAAAAACATGACTCACATGTTTCACTTTGCCAATAACCTAATTTGGTTGTTTTCAAAATTAGGTTAAAATGTTATAATGCAGTAATTTGCATCCTTTACAAACTTCTGCCTGTTTCACCAGACCAAGCAGTTCACCTGGGTCCTATCTTCATCTTGTTTCCAGATGTTTTTGGATTCTGCAGTCGGGCTTTGTAGCCATGTTTGCCATTATAACGTGAAATGCTTTCATCAGCTGATAGCAATTTTCTGAATAGAATTATCTTATAAGAATCATTCAATGGGTAGGTCTGGAGTTATGCTCATATCTTTAACATTGGTACTCCCTTACAAGGGCGTCAGTTTGTTTTTAAAATAGTTGGGGACGTAATTATAAACTTGAATGCGGTTTGAGGATATTTATTTAGCCTCTAAGTATTCATCAGTTTCATGTTTCATCACAATATGCACTGCAGAGAAACGTGGTGAAAATCGTATCTTTATTCAAATAATACAAGTTAAAAGCCATAGGTTTAACTGTTTTCCTTTTTAAACTTCACCAACATTATTCTGTCGGTTGGGAAGAATTATTAAAATCCGCATCGTAGCACGAAGAACAATGTTGGATATAATATTTACCCGCACCAGAAGAATGCGCAACAATAAAACGTGCTCCTTTTGCAACCCAAACACCATTCTGTGTGGATCAAGTTATTTTTCTTTAAGATTTTATTTTTCTAACTTTGATGGAAATCCCTGGTTCTCCATTCCTGCGTCACAGAAGGTTGTCTGGCAGCCGGATGCCGAGATAGCGAGAATTCTGGCATGCTCTCTACACAAATCCAGAATGTCAACATCTTATCTGTGAATTTCATGAATATTTTGTTCCTTGCTACCCACCTGCAGTAAAGAAACCAGACTCATTAAATGTAATTTACAATGGTCCCTCATTTATTGCGGGAGTTCTAAAAATAACCCGCAACAGGTGAAATCTGCAAAGTAGTCATCTTTATTTTTTACAATAATTGTTTTAAGGCTGTAAACCCCTCTCCACACACTTTTTAAAAAACTTTTTCAAGACATACATTAACATTTACTCACATTTCTTACTAGTTTTAATACTCATACATTCGTAGATATAAAACATAAATGTATTAATATGCAGTACAGTCTCTCCACTGTTGCGCCGCTTCTCCACTGAAGTTCTCTGAGCAGGTGTTGTTTCCAAGTGAGGAACATACTTATGGGCAGTTTTTTTTTCCTTCTGGATGAGGAAATTATTATAACCAGACATGATAAATTTGGCAAGCACGGGAGACATCACAGGAGGAGACTGCATCCAGTCATTTAGGACACACAACACAACACATGATAGTGCACTGTAAAAAAATAAAAAGCACTTAAATTGTGCTATTTAAAAAAAATACACAAAGCAGCAAAAGATGGACCAGCGTTATAGCAAAAGGACTGCAGCTATATGAAGCTTTAACTGCTTCTGCTGTGTAGAAGTCTGTATCGCCTGCGTGTGTTTCTGTGTGAGCTCTTGACCGCTTGCTCTAGATTTCAGGAGATTTTATCTGACCTGTGGCCAGCAGGGAGCTACTACATAAATGAAGGAGACTTCTGCAACTTGAAACTTGGGATAATAGTGCATTTACACTTCAACATTTTTTTGTGAGGTCGCAGTGCCACAGTTTTGCAGCATGTTTTCTGTCTTGAATTAGAGGAGAGGGTTTTCGCATAACGCATGCGGTGTGCCAACAACATTTGGACACGTAGACTAGGAATAATATTAGTGGCCCACTGCAGCACTTAAAAATTATCGTGCTAATGAGATGATCAGATGACCGTTAAAGCACGACCCGAGACCTTGGACAATGATAGAAATTAAGCCCGGTCGGTTCGAGATCTTCAGCTCCACTGTAGCATATATGAGCAGAAAGAAACATGACTGCAAAGAAACTGGAGTGAATTAAATGATATTCTGTTTTAAATACTGATGCGGAAACTTTCCTGGGAGCAGAAGTGGCTGTTAGGTCAGTAAAAATTTCCGCATCAGGCTTGGTTGGGACATAGGCTACCTGTCAATCATAAATATTGCTGGGGACATGAACTCGGCGTCACCGGTTAAAATGACGCCTGTGTCCCTATATAAGCAGTTGCTATTACAGTCATTCTCAGTTACATGTCTTTCAAATGTAGGAATGACTGATACAGCACATATCATTTGGGGGAGGTTCTTTCAAGTCTAGAAGATCTAAAACATTTAATAGTTTTAAGCTGTGAGAGAAGAAAATAAGATGATTGGAATTATCAATGTTGGAGACAATGTAATCAGTGTCTGGTATACTATAATCACCAATACTTATGATGAATACTTTAATAATGTAACTATTGATTAAATTCAAACATAATTTATTAATTAGACAATCAGGATACCAGTTCAGAGGATGGGACACATTTACACTGTACCAGACACTCAGTCTCTTCTGAAAGTAGGACTTCAGACGCCGAGTACAGTAATTACTCGCAGATACAGAAGCAATACAACGACTTCAAACTTTTGTACCAGATTCATCTTAAAAAATGAAATTGTGAAATGAAACAAAAATAAGCATCAGACAATCAATTCAAAACTATTTTTATCATAAGAAGGGAGGGGCAGTCATGCCTCCTTCAGCAGGAAACCATGGGACTTGTGGTGGGTGCTAAAGGAGATGGCTAATCCCTCAGTCCAGACTGGAGCACCCTGGAGAATCCAGGTGCCTAAATAAGGAACCATGTGGAGAACAAAGAGTCATAAATTTAGACTTTGGGCTAAGATGGAGTTGACCAATAGGCGTGCACTGGCTCCACATGGCGAGGCAAGAACTTCTAACGAAAAGACAGAGAATATTGGTGTTAGCCCTTCAGCTAAGAGATCAGCCAACACAGACCAGAACAAGCCCTGCTTTGCAAGCACAAACAGATGATCAGAGAGTAAGAGCATTGAAAGAGAGAGATAAATAAATCTCAGGATAAGAACAAAAACATTTTTCAACACAGCAAACAATAGAACAGTTTTACAACTCATGCATTTGGTGACTCTTGTGAGCAAAGTTACAGTGCATTAAAAGACACTTTAACAATCAAATTAAAATACATAGGTTGATCTGTTTCCCTTATTTATCTATCTGGCCAGACATAGAATAATTGTGTGATTCAGTCCTACTTTTGCACTGAAGTCAGGTCCAGTCCATGGAGAAGGGAGCAAAAACGAGTCAAAATGGAACTAACGACAGGAAAACCTGTGCACAAAGGAAAATGGTCCAGTTGATAATTAGGAGCTATAGGACCACAATGCAGCTATTCAGCTTCTTGTTAAGACAGTCCCTCCAGGATTTCGCTATGTGGCGATTGCAACTATTAAAGCAAATTCAGCCAATCCCTGTTAATTCTGCACGTCTTGCAATTTTATCCAGATATTGCAACTTTAACACACCTTTTACCAATTGTGACTCCCTATCATTATCTTATATCCGTTACATATCATGTACACTCTCTGTTTCTTATTTGAGAGGAATGGAGAATAAAATATGTTACATTTGCATTTTCCCAAGCAGGGAGCTATTGTGTACAGTTTCCTTATTCCAGTCATGAAAATCCATTACCCATTGGCACAATTCAGTTTTGAATCTAAAATAGAAGAATCGCGTATGTCCGATGAGAAAAAAATCAGCTGTAACCAGTGACGCAGCAGTGAGCTGCAAATTTTCAGGGGAGCAGTCTTTATGTTTCAATTCAGTTTATTTATATAGCGCCGTTTCACAACAGATGTCATCTCAAGGCACTTTCAAGAAGAGTTATTACGATACAATGTTTAATGTAGAAATTAGAGAACCACAGAAGATTGCCTCGTGTAATTCTCAGCAATCCCTCACACTGAGCAAGCACGAAACGACAGTGGAAAGGAAAAACTCCCTTTTAACAGAAAGAAACCTCCGGCAGAACCAGGCTCATCTGCCGAGACCGTCTGTGGTTTAGTTTATGTCACTGATAGAAGCTGTAGTTTCAGTTTCTTTTTACATCTGCTGAGTTATTTAGGATTAAAAACTGTTTCGACTCTCCTAAAGTTTAGTTTCCTTTTCTATCGGCTACGCAATGTTAACTTCTGCAGAGGATCAAGGCTCTTATTTCAGCACTTTAGCCCCAGAGTGCAGCTGGTTGTGCTTTTGGTCCGGCATAAACCAAAGTTACAGCGTCAAAATCAACAGACTCAATACTATGAGAAAAAATACTTTCTCACTCTGTTGACTGAGAGACTCCTGTACGTTTTTAAAATAATTAAAGAGTGACTGTTTCTAAATCTTAAGCGGTGCTGAGCAGGGCCGTATGCAGGAGGTTAATAAAGATGGGCTAAAAGGGGCCAGGGTTGATCTTGGACCTAAATAAAAGAGAAGGTCTTCTAGTGGGGACCCAATCTGAGCTGGTCACATTTTAGAGTTTTATTCTGTTAACATTATATTTAAAGTAATTTTATTTTTCTAAGGTTTATGTGATATATACATACAGGCAAGTGATTGGTAAAAAATAAAGGAAAATCACAAATAAAAAAATTTTGTTGCAACTTTTAACAAAGACTGCCAACGACAGCATAAGGCATTTTAGACTGCAACAATCACACAAAAGTGCAGCAAAATCCTGAAGGGACTGTTAAGAACTGTCTTGGATCAGTTCAAAACTACCAAACAGGTAGTGGATACATGAACAATCATTGGATAGAAAGTGGTACTTGGAGTATTTTTTAAAAGGAGGTTTCTTTCTCTGCCAGTCGGTCAGAAACACAAAATTGAGTATCTCTGGTGATTGTCCTCCTGAATGCAGATTACTGCTGAGAACAACTTTGGCCCTCATGTCCTCTTCCTTTTTAGACTTTGTAATGTCATTGTTGGCCATGGACCAATGGGAGAACTTTTAGCGTCGCAGCTAAACATGCTACCTCATTCTACCTCACATTTGACTGTTAGAAGCCCCTGAAACCTACAGTAAAGGGATTTATATGTAAAATCAGACTTGTTGAGAGATCACTTAAAGATTAACTTTGATACATACCGTTTCTCTTTTAAATTTTCATCTTTAATGTGTGTGTAGCAAAGAGACAAAGCTCCTTATGTACAGGTTCATCTACATTATGTGTTCCCTCATCTGTTTGTTTTGTTTTGTAAGGTGCATTTTGAGACATTTGGTGGGAATTGGTAACAAATAGTAAAATCAATAGAACTGAATTGAGGCGATGGTCGTAAAATATGAATAATTACCAAGAAACTGAGACCATTAGTTTTGGCTAAGATTTGCTCTGGGGTAAAACTGGCTTTAGGTTTTTAGTGGTCCAGATAAAATTACGGTCCCACCCCTCATATGGAACCTAAGTCTCCTCCCTTTCTGCTTCTACTTTGTCTTACGCCCTGAATCGCACATATGTTGTACCTCAATTTAAATAAACTAATGATGTGTGTTTCGACTGTTTTTGTCAAGTGATTTGAGATTCATATGATTGATGATGAAAAAAAAATCATAATTAAAATGCATACAAATCAGAATTCAGAAGTTGCATATTTGATGTCATGAAGCTAATGCTGAGCTAGCAGTAGCTAGCACTTAAAACACTCACCAAGAGGTCTTGTAGAGCTTCTCTTGCATGCTGGCTCTGACTTAACTGACTATTTCTCCCCCAGCATAGCTACCATTTTCGACATGACCAGATTTATAGGGGTTTTCTCTGCATTTAATGCTCCTTTCTTAGTCCTGGAGGCTACGGCTCTTTGTTTCCTTCTGGAGTTATAGTCTGCTAAGTTTTTTTTACACAAAACCTAAAGTAACTTTTATAATCAGCGTTATCTCTGCATCAAAATGTATCTTTAAAATTCACGGACATCATATCTGCGATGCCATGGCGGATTTGAAACGGAATCAGAAAATAACTTTTATCGCTCCGTTGACTCTCATTCTTTTTTTTTGGTAGGGGACCCATATCCGAAAGTAGAAGGGTGTGACGTAGGCTCCCCATCCTGGTGTCATTTATGGGAGGGGCAAAGCAGCTGTATGAATTGAAGGTTCAGTTTTGCCCACAACCTATACTAGCTTTAATGCTATGTAGAAGACTTTTATTGTCATGCATGTTTTATTTCAAAACTCTTAACATGACAATAAAGCATTGTTAGTTGTTTTCTGTCTCAATGGAGGCTGTATTGGTTCAGTAAAAATAGACTGCATAGAGGATCCATATGCCAAACAAACCAAACAGAGAATCAACATTGTGGTTTAATACCTCAAGCAGATTATTGGCTATATGTTTTTATTATTATATTTCACCTGCTGTGGCCTGCATCCTCCAAATGGAGCTGAACTGCGCTCTGATGGTGTGTAATGTATCTGCACTCTACTTAATTACTATACTGAATTGAATGAATTAAAAGTGCCAAATCAGTTTTGAAATCAGGAAACATTTTTTCAATTAAAGTGGTCAGAAATTTAGTAAGATTTTCTGGAGATGGTTATCCAGAATGCTCATCTTTGACTTTGGGAAAGCACAATTTTGGCACCAACTGAAAAATAACCAGGATGTCTGCACTGACATCTTAGGCTGCACAGGAGTTCTTAAGCATAACATTTTCCTTACACATCAAGTACCCCTGAAACAAAAATCTTAACGTGTAACTCCAAGCAAACTACAGATCATCAAAGAACACATATAGGAGATGTTGGGGAAATACAGACGTGGACAATATTGTTGGTACCCTTCATTAAATAAAAGAAAAACTCATAATGGTCACAGAAATAACTTTAATCTGACAAAAGTAATAATAAATAAAAATTATATAAATGTTGACCAATGAAAGTCAGACATTGCTTTTCATCCATGCTTCAACAGAATTATTTTAAAAATAAATGCATGAAACAGGCCTGGACAAAAATGATGGTACCCCTAGAAAAGAATGAAAATAATGTGACCAAAGGGACATGTTAATCCAAGGTATGTCCACTAATCAGCATCCTAGGTGTCTACAATCCTGTAATCACTCAGTGGGCCTATATATAGGACTCCAGGTAGTCACTGTGTTGTTTGGTGACGTGGTGTGTACCACACTCAATATAAACCAGAGGAAGCAAAGGAAAGAGTTGTCTCAGGACAGACAAGCATGTTAACTGTAAAGGCTATAAGACCATCTCCAAGCAGCTAGATGTTTCTGTGACTACAGCTGCACATGTCATTCAGTAATGTACGATCCATGGGACTGTAGCCAACCTCCCTGGACGTGGCTGCAGGAGGAAAATTGATGACAGATCAAAGAGACGGATAATCCAAATGGTAACAAAAGAGCCTAGAAAGACTTCAAAATAGATCCAAGCTGAACTTTATGCTCAAGGAACATCAGTGTCAGATCGGAACATCCTTCGCTGTTTGAGCAAGAGGACAAATCATTAAAAAAAACAGACTGGAGTATGCCAAACTACATGCTGACGAGCCACAAAGCTTCTGGGAGAATGTCCTGTGGACAGATGCTGTCTGGAAAAGCGCCCTTCAAACCGGAAACAACTAGAACAGTTCGCTCATGAGGAGTGGGCCAAAATACCTGCTGAGAGGTGCAGAAGTCTCATTGACAGTTACAGGAATCATTTGATTGCAGTGATTGCCTCAAAAGGTTGTGCAACCAAATATTAAGTTGTGGGTACCATCATTTTTGTCCAGGCCTGTTTCATGCATTTATTTTTTAAATAATTCCGTTGAAGCATGGATGAAAAGCAATGTCTGACTTTCATTGGTCAACATTTATATAATTTTTATTTATTATTACTTTTGTCAGATTAAAGTTATTTCTGTGAACATTATGAGTTTTTCTTTGATTTAATGAAGGGTACCAACAATTTTGTCCACGTCTGTACATCATAGAGCCATCCACTTCTTCTTATACTGCTCTGGTGGTCCTGGTACCAAAGAAACATGACTCAAAACCCAATTCTCTGTGGGATTTTAGAAAATTAAATGCTGCCACACACACAGATGCCTAGCCTATTCCTAACACACAGGAAATACTGGAATCACTGGCTGGAGCATCCATTTTCACCACCTTGGGCAACAACAGCGGTTATTGTTTTTTTGTTTTACATGTCAGGAGAGAGACCTGACTGGCACTCTGCTTTAAAACTTGAACTGTTAAACCTTCACGGCACCAGTGGAACAGTCAAAATGTTCGGCTGTTGGATTTAAAACCCTTAGCGATTCTTTATACCAACATTTCAAAAAAGCTGCCGCTACATCAGGCCTTTTAGGCCACAGCAATCACAAAAAAGTGCCACAAAATCCTGGAGAGACTGCTTTATAAATAAACTGAATTTAATTGAAGACATCTTAATCTCATTATGGTAGCATGTATATAATTATATGCAGTGTTGCCACAGTTACTTTGAAAAAGTAATATTACTGACTACTGATTACTTCTTCTAAAAGTAACATAGTTACTTTACTGATTACTTTGTTTTGAAAGTAACAAATTTAGAGTAAAAGTTACGTTATTAGTTACTTTCAGCAGCTGCCAGTAGCACTTCCCACTGACTCAACATAGAAACAATAACCAGCTTTGCCAATACTCAATTTATTGGAAATGCTTTTTAACAGTAATGCCGGAAATATACTTGCTTTCTAACCTCACACTGACACCAGCAGCTATGAAGCAACAAGCTGCATTTTGGGGACATACTTGCTTGCTCACTGAGGTATTACTGGAGAGTTCCACTAGGGGCAGTTATAGAGTACACAACTCAGAATCGCAGACTCAGGTCAAAACAAACATGGCAACCTTAAAGGAGATAATCAGCTGTTTCGGATTACAAGAGAAAACGACGGCCAAATATGTCTTTTGCTTAAGAAAATTACAAAAATAGTAACGCACAGTGGCTTGAACAAGTAACTTTCATCTGATTACCTGTATGGAAATAGTAACGCGTTAGATTAGTCGTTACTGAAAAAGTGGTCATATTAGGAGTAAAGCGCTACTAAGTAACACGTTACCGGCATCCCTGATTATATGGTAACGAACAAGTAACAAAACTGGCCTGAACAGGGTCAAGTGGAAGGTTCTGTGACCTAGAGGGGAGTGGGGTATGCAGCACTTCAACTGTATTTAAAGGGACTGCACCACAACAAGTTATTCTGTAGACTCCTTGGTAGAGCCTGAAGAGCTACAATAACGAGGAATTCAGAACTAAGAACTGCAGTTCCATTGTATATAGAACACAATTGAATGATTCAGATGTAAAGAGGAAAATTTCATGTGTACTTTAACAATGTTAAGACAAGATGTTTATTATAGATATTCTTATTTTTTTATCCATCCCATCCATCCATTTTCTTAACCGCTTAATCCTTAATGGGTCGCGGGGGGGCTGGTGCCTATCTCCACCTGTCAACGCGCGAGAGGCGGGGACCACCCTGGACAGGTCGCCAGTCCATCACAGGGCCACATAGAGACAGACAGACTAAAGCTTTAGCTTTAGAAGCTATGTTGGGCTTCTATAGGAAAACTATTTTCCTCTAAAATTACTGTAGACAGTAGATTTCTTTTCAGACTAGGCTGCTTTCAGATACTGGGATGATAATAATTTAAGTCTTGTCTCCCCACTACTAAGTAGCTAATAAAACACTGAAGCATTGGTAAATGTGGAAATGTGCCATTGAAATGTGACCCAGAGGGTCAGTACTGAGAAAGCGCTGTTGTTTCTTGCCAAAGGTCAGCAGCTCAGAAGGGAATACAGGGCTTTCTTGATCTATAGTTCATAGATGTTCTGTCAGTTTCTCTCTCTGTTCTCCAGTTTGAGACGCAGCTCTTTGTTAACTGAAGTGCTGTGTTTGCTTTGGGGTGCTGCAGTACTTACAGACTGGATTAAGGCATCAGTTAGGCAGCTGTTGGATTCACAAAGCCTTGGACATTGATTTAGATGCTGAAGACACATTGTGGATGTTGTTGTATTGGAGCAAAAATAAACACATCTTAATAAAGTCATAAATAATCTATTGCTCCATTTCATCCAGGACTCTTTAGACAAAGGGGCAGAGAGCAGTATTTAAACAGATCTTAAGACGTCAGCCTCTACTGCTCATATGCTGCCTAGCCTTCCAAAACAAACATTCATAGTAAACTATCATACCTAAACTTTTCTGAGAAAGAAATAAAGAGCTGGAAGCATGGATTGGTCATGATTCCAAGCAAAAATGTCAAACATTATCAGCAGATATTTTAACATACCATATCTTTTTATTTCTATAGCACATTTAAACAACAGCACAAGGACAGACCAAAGTTATTTTAAAAGGTGAAATAACAATTTAGAAAAGAGGATAAAAGGTAAATAAATCAAGACATAAAGCATAGTAAAGGAAAGAGAAGGACTAAAACATTAGAAAGAAATTAAAGCCAAGGATTAAAACTGGGTTTTTAAATGAGACCCTAAATTCCCCAGCAAGGCTGATAACTTAATGTGAACTGGTAGCTGCTTTCAAAGCGTAGGTGCAAATATCAAGAAGGCACAGCCACCACGGGACTAGTTACAAAAGCGCCGGACAATTAGTTGGTGCTGATCCACCAACCTGAGGGACTGTGAGGGAACGCAGGGGGGAAACAAATCAGACAAGTAAGCCGACAACAATTCGAAAGGCGAACAGGGAGCCAATATATTTTCCCAGTAGGGGGGTACTGTGCTCCCAGCATTTATTGCCTGTCAGATATGTGGCTGAAGTATTCTGGACAATGGTGCAAGGGTGTTGGAGTTTATTCTGTAAAGTATGGAATAAAAAAAATTGAGGTAAGAGGTGATAAAAGCATGCACAATAGTGACGCCTCTTTGAAACTGGCTTAAGTTTAGAAAGCCACTGCAGTTGAAAAAAGCTCAATTGTACAATTCAATTAACATGCATGTCCATCTTTAGGTATTAAGTATTTTTTATAATTCCAAGGTTAGAGACCTTGGAATTATTTTAAATGGTCAGCTCCTTCCAATTATCAAAATTTTCACATTCCTAGGAGTACTGGGCGAGGAGGAGTTACAACCACCTTTCATTCAGATTTACAAATTCACCCTAGACCATTTATCAGCTACAGCCCTTTTGAACATCTAATCCTTAGTTTTCCTCATCCAAAATGCAAAACATTAAAACCAATTTTGTTAGTAGTTTTGTATCGTCCACCAGGCCCTTACTCTCAACTCTTGGACCAGATCTCTGATTTTTTATCTGATTTAGTTTTAAACACTGATCAGGTAATTATAGTATGGGATTTCAATATTCACATAGAAACAGAAATGGCCAGAATACGGCCAGAGAAAATGCTAATTTCTTCTGTTCAGGTGGCACGTATTTGACCCGTACTTGAATTTAGTGCTTTACTACACCTAAACAGCAGGTGGCGGTATACAAATAAGTCTGTAGTTATCCAACAAACAAGCGAGTGAGAAGTACCAAAGTTATAAAATGAGCGACAGCCTGGAATGTAAACCAACTGGTCTACTGGTCAGCTGCTATCTGAAGCCATCTACATGGTGAGTGTTGTCGTAAACCCGCCGTTTTATAATCTGCTGTGTTACTGTGGGATGCTTGAATCGTGTTGTTTTGGTATTTTTATGGCCGCGAGGTGATTCTGTAATTTCGCCGGCGGGGTTGTCATTGCCGCGTGGAGCGCGTCTATTGTCTTGAGTACGGCGAGAGTACGGGTTGTGTTCACATGATCCGTGGCCGCTCATACCTGGACTCGGATACTACCTCCAAGGCAGGTCTCTCTGGCCGTATCCTGGCACGGTCCAGTCTGTGTTCACATGGTACGAAATAAGTGGATTGTGACCAAATACCGTATCCAAGTACAGACTCCCGTACCATTTGAAAACGCTCTTAGACTCAATTGGCTTTACTGAGAAAGTGAAGGGACCCTCGCACCCAAGTCGCCACACTTTAGACGTAATGACATACGGCATTGAGTGTGATGAAATAACAGTCCTCCCACATAACCCAGTCCTATCTGACCATTTTCTGATTAGCGTTGAATTTACTTTACGCAACGTTTCCAAATCTGAAAGAAAATTTAATTACTCTAAAACTTTATCAGACAATGTTGTAAAATGTTATAAAGAATATGTTCCATTCTTGCTTCCCTATGTTTCTCAGAATACCACAGTGGACAGCAATAATTCCAACACTAACCCTTTAGAAATGGATGGCCTGGTTCAAATTATTACTTCCTCACTGCGTTTGGCACTAGACAGTGTAGCCCCTTAAAAAAGAAGGTAATCAGCCATAGGAGGTTGGCTCCCTGGTTTAGTGCAGAGTCGCATACTTTAAAGCAGAATATTAGAAAACTGAAGAGAAAATTACGATCTACACACTTAAATAATTCCTATCTAACCTGGAAAAAGTCTACAACTTGATAAAAACACCCTCTGACAAGGTAGAACAGCATATTTCTTGTCATTAATAGAGGTAAATAAAAACAATGCTAGGTTTCTTTATAGTACAGTTGCCGAACTTACACAGAGTCATACCTCTGTTGAGCCAACTATTCCCCCCTTTCTTTCAGTAGTGATGACCTTATGGGCTTCTTCATAAGTAAAATAATTTCTATAAAGAATAAAATCGTTGTCATTCTGCCAAACATGACTAACTCTCTCTCAGTAATTGAGGCAGTATCAGAGAGAACTATAGAACCATGGTTATGTCTGTACCATTTTGATTCTGTTGAACGTTCGGAACAATCACAAATATTAGTTTCATCTAAACCCTCAACTTGTATGTTAGACCCAATACCAACCAAATTATTTAAGGAAGTGTTCCCTCTGGTTATTGGCCCTATCCTAGACATGATGAATCTATCTTTAATAAATGGATATGTGCCACAGGAATTTAAGGTTGCTGTAATTAGGCCTTTACTTAAGAAACCCTCGCTGGATCAAGATGATTTAGCTAATTACAGACCTATATCAAACATTCCTTTCTTATTCAAAATTCTTGAGAAAATAGTTGCTAATCAAGTCTGTGAGCATCTTAACCACTGCAACCTGTTTGCAGAATCTCAGTCAGGTTTTAGAGCTCATCATAGCACTGAAACAGCACTGGTTAAAGTTACTAATGATATTCTAATGGCCTCAGATAATGGATTTGTGACTGTTCTGGTGTTGTTGGATGTCAGTGCTGCTTTTGACACAGTCTATCATAATATTCTCTTAGAAAGGCTTAAGTATGTTGTAGGGATCAAAGGAACAGCACTAGGCTGGTTAAAATCATATCAGTACAACAGATTCCACTTTGTTCATGTTGATGATAAATCTTCACACTCAAGGCTTACTTGTGGAGTGCCACAGGGTTCTGTGCTTGGACTGATTCTCTTTACTATATATATGCTTCCAATTGGTAAAATAATCAGACAACATGGTATTAATGTCCACAGTTATGCTGATGATACACAATTATAGTTATCCATAAAACCTGATGAATCCAATCAGTTAGGTAGAGTGCAAGCTCAAAGTAATAAAACCTGGATGACTCTAAACTTTCTGCTTTTAAATTCAGACAAGACAGACGTTGTTGTCTTTGGACCAGAAGTTTTAAAAAGGAAACTGCAAAGTCAATCACTTCATCTGGATGGCATTAATTTGGCCAATGTAAGTGTAATGTAATGTAAAGAACCTTGATGTAGTTTTTGACCAAGACATTACATTTAAATCCCATATTAAACAGTGTTCTAAGATTTCTTTCTTTCACCTCTAGAATATTGCTAAGATCAGTAACCTCCTGTCCAGGAGTGATGCAGAAAAACTAGGGTCTGCATTGTTGTTACTTCAAGGCTGGATTACTTTAATTCCTTATCAGGAAGTCTACAAAATGCAATTAAAAGCCTTCAGGTCATCAAAAATGCTGCAGCAAGAGTTCTGATGAATTGAAAACTTTGACGAGAGCTGTGTCTGTACTGCCTACGAAAACCAGACTGATAAATATCAAAGTGGTTCTTCATCATTAGGAAGCTGTTTACCTGTTAAATGGACTGAATTTATATAGTGCTTTTCTAGTCATATTGACGACTCTACACTGGAGCCACAGTCACCCATTTGCATCCAATTGATACAATTATCAGTAGGCAATTTGGGGTTAGGTCCCTTGCCCAGGGGCACAACGACATGTGACTGGAGGAAGCTGGAATCAAACCTACAACCCTCCGATTGCAAGACAACTACTCAACCTACTGAGCCACAGTCGCCCACTGTTAGATTAAAGATTGGTCTGTAGTTTTGCATTAACATGCTGTCTAGGTTCTTCTTTTTTAGTATTGACTTCATAACTGTTTTTAAAGTATGGTGGAAAACACCTGATAGTGTTAACTATTTTGATCAGCTCCGTCCTGATGGTTTTTTAAGAAAACCAGTTGGTAAGATATCCAAGCAGCAGGTGGCAGACCTTAGTTTGTCAATAATTTTATCAAAGCTCTTTGGATTTATTGTTTGGAAATATATCATTTTCTCACCATGGGTGTTAACTGGGCATACCGTTGGTATGGGGGTTGAAACTGATGTACCAATTGACCTTCTGATGTTTAAGATATTTTCAGTAAATAAGCTGGCAAATTAATTACAGGCCCTGATGGAGTTTAGTTCAAGAGCTACTGCCAGAGGACCAGTTAATCTTTCCACTGTAGCAAATAATGTCCTCACATTATTGCTGTTTCCTTTGAATAATCTCAGAGAAGAATGATTCTGAATGGTAGTAAGGACTGAACCCACTGGCCGGAAAACCACGAGCGATTACCAGCAGCAGGAAAAGCAGCGCGAGACAGATTAGTACAGATTGAGACTGCGTTGGTGAGACGTATCGCGTCATTTCCTGTTTGGTGACTCACTCGGTTGAAGCAAGTCGGTGTTTCTCTCTCTCTTGAACTGATCTAATTTTCTCTGTCTAGAAGGTTTTCTGAGTTACTTAAACACACAAACACATTAAAAAATGTATTTTCTGTTGGTGTTCTTTACGTTTTGGGACTCATTAAGCGTTACACTGGTTTTCTGGGCTCGGTAAGGAACCGCTAGGTTGGCTTAGCTTCAGGGCTAGCATGGCTTCGGCAGCATTGTCTCCTGTTCCTCCGTTTCTCTCTGAACCTCCTCCTCTTTCCTGCTCTCTCTGTCAGATGTTTAGCTACTCCTCCGCCTCATTTAGTGAAAATGGTAGGTGTAATAAGTGCAGCATTTTTGTAGCCTTGGAGGCGAGGGTTTCTGAGCTAGAGGCCCGGATCCGCGCTGTAGAACAGCCAGGCCCAGCATTAGCTAGCGCGGAGTCAATTAGGAGAGGACCCCTTAACCGTCCTCCAACAGCTCCCGTGCAGCCGGGATCTGAGGCGAGCTGGGTGACGGTTCGAAGGAAGCCTAGCGCCAGACCCCAGCCCGCGGCCAACCTCCAGCCCCTTTCTCTGAACAATAGGTTCGCCCCGCTCAGCGACGCACCCGCCGAGCAGGAGAGGCCGATTCTTGTAATTGGCAGCTCCATAGTTAGGAACGTGGCTCCAGAGACACGAAAGACCACAGTCAAATGCCTTCCAGGGGCCAGAGCTGCGGACATTAGGTCCCATCTCAAGCTTTTGGCCAAGGAAAAACGGCGGTACAGCAGGATCGTTATCCATGCTGGTGGCAATGACACCCGGCGACGGCAATCGGAGGTCACTAAAATTAGCGTAGCTTCGGTGTGTAGGGCTGCCAAAAAGATGTCTAACTCTTTAATTTTTTCTGGTTCCCTGCCTGATCGTACTTGCGATGACATGTACAGCCGTGTGCTGTCGTTTCACCTTTGGTTGTCAAGGTGGTGTCCAGAAAACGATGTGGGCTACATTGATAACTGGGGGGCCTTCTGGGGAAAACCTGGACTGTTACGTAAGGACGGCATCCATCCCACCGCGGACGGAGCTTCGCTTCTTTCCAGGAACATTGATAGGGTTATCTCTAGTTCCCCAATGACGTGACAACCCAGAGTCCTGCTCAGGGATCAGGGACTGCCACCCACCCACTACCCTATAGAGATGGTTTCCCGTCCACTGCCCAAAACTAATGAATTAAAAGTTAATGCTACTAGAGCAAAGTATAAAAATCTCATAAAGATAAATACAACTCTGACTGAACAGAAAAATACATCAATTAAATGTGGTTTACTGAACATAAGATCTCTCCCCTCAAAAACACTCTTAGTAAATGACTTAATTTGTGAAAATAATATTGATTTGTTTTGTCTTGCAGAGACATGGTTGCAGGAAGAGGACCATGTCACAATAAATGAGTCAACTCCCCCTAGCTACTTGAACTTTAGTGTCCCTCGGAGTACTGGTCGAGGAGGTGGTGTAGCCACCATCTTTCATTCGATTTACTAATTAATCTCCAAAAAAATAATAATTACAATTCCTTTGAGCATTTAATCTTTAGCCTTCCTCATACACATAACAAAGCAGTAAAGCCACTTTTATTTGTGGTCTTATATTGTCCACCATGGGCCCTTATTCTCAATTTTTAGATCAGATAGCAGATTTTCTATCTGACTTAGTTTTAAACACTGATAAAGTCATTATAGTCGGAGACTTCAATATTCATGTTGATAATGAAAGTGATAGTCTAAATACAGCTTTTAACATTATCTTAGACTCAATAGGCTTTACTCAAAATGTGCAGGGACCAACACATTCTTGTCACCACACTTTAGATCTTGTGCTGACTTATGGCATTGACTGTGAAGAAATAACAGTCTTTCCACATAACCCTATCCTGTCTGATCATTTCCTCATCACTTTTAAACTTACTCTAACGGATCATATCAAACCTGAAAGAAAACTTCATTATACCAGAACGTTATCAGACAATGCTGTAGCAAGTTTTAAAGAAGCTCTTCCAACTTTAATTTCCTCAGTACATAAAAGTACAATAGAAAACAGTGATTTAACTCGTAACCCCTCACAACTTGACGTTCTAGTTCATAGCGTTAATTCCTCCCTGCGTCTGACAATAGACAAAGTTGCCCCACTGAAAAAAACGGTGGCCAGCCTTAGAAGATTAGCTCCCTGGTTTAATTCAGAGCTACATAACCTAAAGAAGAACGTTAGAAAACTAGAGAGAAAATGGCGCTCCACGCATTTACAGGATTCCTATTTAGGGTGGAAAAATAGTCTATTGCTATATAAAGAGAGCCTTCGAACAGCTAGAACAGCATATTATTCATCTTTAATCGAGGAGAATAACAATAATCCTAGGTTTCTTTTTAATACAGTTGCTAAACTCACACAGGATCATAGCTCTACCGAGCCAACCATTCCCCAAGCTCTTAGTAGTGATGACTTCATGCTTTTTCTTTATTCTTTATAAATAAAATAGACTCTATAAAAAATAAGATAATTGGAAACCTTCCCAATATGCTTGCTTCCTCCCTAGTTAATGAGGCAACATCAAAAATGGTTGAACCTAATATACGCTTAAACTGCTTTAATGCAGCCGAACCTTCTGATGTACTAAAATTATTAGCTTCATCTAAACCTTCAACTTGCGTTTTAGACCCAATCCCAAGTAAACTCTTAAAATAAGTTTTCCCTCTGATCGCTGCTCCAATTTTACATATAATGAATCTATCCTTAGTCAATGGATATGTACCACAGGAGTTTAAGATAGCTATAATTAAACCTCTACTTAAGAAACCATCTCTTGATCAAAACGACTTAATTAACTATAGACCGATATCTAATCTTCCCTTCTTATCTATCTTTCAGCTGAGAGAAAAAGTTGCACACCAGATATTAGCATGTGAAACAGATAATGAGTCCTTGTTTGAAGAAGTTTCAGTCAGGCTTTAAGCTCATCATAAGCACTGAAACAGCAGTGGTGAGTTACCAATGATATTTTCTCATACCTCAGACAATGGACTGGTACCATTCTGGTCCTGTTAGATCTCAGTGCTGCCTTTGACACTGTTGATCACAATATTCTCATAGAAAGGCTTCAAAGTGTCGGTATAATAGGAACAGCACTAGGTTGGTTTAAATCTTATTTGTCTAACAGTTTTCAGTTTGTTCAGATAAATGATAGATCTTCCTCAACCTCAATAGTTACTTGCGGAGTACCACAGGGTTCAGTGCTTGGGCCGATTCATTTTACTATATATATGCTTCCTATTGGTAAAATAATTAGGCAGCATGGGATAAAATTCCGTAGTTACGTTGATGATACACAGCTATATCTATCCATAAATCCTGATGAATCCAATCAGTTAGGTAGACTACAGCCATGGCTGGAAGACATAAAAACTTAGATGACTCTAAACTTCTTGCTTCTGAATTCTGATAAAACAGAAGTTGTCGTCTTTGGACCGGAATCTGTGAAAAAGAAACTACTTAGTCAACCCCTTGACCTAGACGGCATTAAATTAGCCTCCAGTAATAAAGCAAAGAACCTCTGTGTTATTTTTGACCAAGATATGTCATTTAGATCTCACATTAAAGAAGTCTCTAGGATTTCCTTTTTTCACCTTAGGAATATTGCAAAAATTAGAACCGTCCTGTCCAGGAGTGATGTTGAAAAACTAGTCCATGCCTTTGTTACTTCAAGGCTGGATTACTGTAACTCTTTATTATCAGGTAGTCCACAGAATACAATTAAAAGTCTTCAGTTAGTCCGAAATGCTGCTGCTAGGATTCTGATGAATATTACAAGAAGAGATAACATTTCCCCTGTTTTAGCTTCTCTTCACTGGCTCCCAGTAAAATCTAGAATAGAATTAAAGATCCTCCTTCTGACATATAAAGCTCTTAATAATCTAGCTCCATCATACATAAGAGACCTGATTGTTCCATATGTTCCTAACAGGGCCCTTCGCTCTCAGACTGCAGGTTTACTGGTAGTTCCTAGGATTTCTAAAAGTAGAATGGGGGGCAGATCTTTCAGCTATCAGGCTCCCCTCCTATGGAACAGGCTCCCAGGGTTGGTTCGTGAAGCAGACAATTTGTATATCTTTAAAACTAGGCTTAAAACTTTCCTCTTTGACAAAGCTTACAGTTAGAGATGTGTTAATAGGCAGTTAGAGACAGGTTAGACAGGTAGCTAGGAAGAGATAGGTTAATGTTAGTAGCTAGGTAGAGTGTCAAAAGCTATGAAGGGATATGAAGAGGTAGAGTAGCTACGTAGAGATGGATTAATGTAAGCCAAGTAGAGAGTGTTAGTAGCTAGGTCTCCTAGTAGCTAGGAGACAGGTTAATGTTAGTAGTCAGGTAGAATGTCAAAAGCTAGGAAGAGATAGGAAGAGGTAGAGTAGCTAGGTAGAGATAGGTTAATGTAAGCCAGGTAGAAAGTGTTAGTAGCTAGGTCTTCTAGTAGCTAGGAGACAGGTTAATGTTAGTAGCTATGCTGCTTTAGGCTAGGCTGTTGGAGGACATTATTAGGGTCTGTTCCTACTTTCTCTCCTACTTCTCCCCAACTGCATGATGTGCTGTCAATTTAAGTGCTAACCTGTTTTCTCTTAGTCTCTTCCTACAGTATGTGCTCCTGACCCACCCTGCTTGACGACCCAGACTACGATGGCATTGCAGTGACGGAAAGTTCTCCACGTCCTGCAACAAACTTCTGCATCAGTTCTGTTGCTCTTTCTGTGTCTCTGTTCTGTGTCTCTGTTCTGTATTCTCCAAACCACAGACGGTCTCGGCAGATGACCGCTTGTGCTGAGCCTGGTTCTGCCGGAGGTTTCTTCCTGTTAAAAGGGAGTTTTTCCTTTCCACTGTCGCTTCATGCTTGCTCAGTTTGAGGGATTGCTGAGAATTACACGACGCAATCTTCTGTGGTTTTCTAAATTAAACATTGTATTGTAATAACGCTTCTTGTAAAGTGCCTTGAGATGACATCTGTTGTGAAACGGCGCTATATAAATAAACTGAATTGAATTAGCTTCATCTAAACCTTCAACTTGCGTTTTAGACCCAATCCCAACTAAACTCTTAAAAGAGGTTTTCCCTTTGATTGCTGCTCCAATTTTAGATATAATGAATCTATCCTTAGTCAATAGATATGTACCACAGGAGTTTTTAAGATTGCTGTAATTAAACCTCTACTTAAGAAACCATCTCTTGATCAAAACGACTTAATTAACCATAGACCAATATCTAATCTTCCCTTCTTGTCTAAAATTCTTGAGAAAATAGTGGCACACCAGATATGTGAGCATTTAAACAATAATGAGCTGTTTGAGAAGTTTCAGTCAGGCTTTAGAGCTCATCATAGCACTGAAACAGCTATGGTGAAGGTTACTAATGATATTCTCATAGCCTCAGACAATGGACTGGTGACCATTCTGGTCTTGTTAGATCTCAGTGCTGCCTTTGACACTGTTGATCACAATATTCTCATAGAAAGGCTTCAAAGTGTCGGTATAATAGGAACAGCACTAGGTTGGTTTAAATCTTATTTGTCTAACAGATTTCAGTTTGTTCAGGTAAATGATAAATCTTCCTCAACCTCAATAGTTACTTGCGGAGTACCACAGGGTTCAGTGCTTGGGCTGATTCTTTTTACTATGTATATGCTTCCTATTGGTCAAATAATTAGGCAGCATGGGATAAATTTCCATAGTTGGGTGATTCTTCAACTATGGGCAAATCTGGCCTCTACATTTGTTGGAAAATCAAATTATGGGTTTCAGAAATGTTTTTTCATATTGTGCTTCATTGAAATGCTTAGTATCACTTCTTGATATTGGTTTTAATACAATAATTTGTTTAATATCACATATTTCAAGTTTTTGACTAACATTCTAACCGAAATGTCATTTCCATCACGCTAATAAATTTGTGTTTTTATAAAACAATTTTACATGCAATCCTTGTTTACAAAGTAATGTTTAAAACTTTATAATTAGTTGTAGTATAACATGTAATTGCAATCATATGAAGGAATTTTAATTAAATGTACTTTTCTTGTTTAGATAGCATACGCCTTTGAGTAGTGTTTTGGAAGTCTTTCAATTCACATTTTACGTTGTATTCTGAAGAGTTTTGCATTTCAAGAGATAGATTGTTAACATAACTACAAACCTGTTATTAATTCAAATAATTAAATTAATCAACAATATTACTTTTTTTTTGCTAAACTATATATGTTGTGATGGAAATGACTTTGGAAAAGACAGCATGTGATGGAAAAGACAGCATGTGATGGAAAGTAAATGATGTAGATGGTTTGTCTTGTGCCACCCCCTTGTACTTGTTCTATACAAACCATCACTTTTATTTAACTATTTTTATTTAAGGAAGCAAAATGTTAAACAACAAACAAATTGCAACGCTGTAATACCCAATGAATGAAACTTCATTTAAACTAAGCCAACGGAATGCTTAAAGGCCCTGTACCTCATTTATTTTTTGGTTAACATTACTTTTATGTCCAAATTCATTCTCAATACTTGCATTTCACTAGCCAGGACCACGCTACGGATGGAATTAACTATTCATGAGCAAAGAACAATGCTACAGATTCTGAATTTTAACAGTTTATTGAAGGCGTGGAGGATCGAAAGGTCTGGGGAGACATATCATCGGAGACCCGGAGGAAGACTCAGTGTGGGGGCGCAGTCTTCAGGAAGAAACCGTCTTTCCGAGCCTGCTCAGAACCCCCCCCAGACAGGACCTAGAAGAGAGAGATGTTAGAAGGGTGGTACATGAGTGAACGAAAGTGTGGAACTGCGATGCTGCGAACGGTTGATGCTGCGAACGAAAGGGGGAGGGGTTAATAGGGACGGGTCGGCAGGACCCAGAGAAAGAGAGCGAGAGAGAGTGAGAGAGAAAGAGAAGGCGGGTCGGCAGGACCCAGAGAGAGAAAGAGAAAGCGGGTTGGCAGGACCCAGATAGAGAAAGAGAGGGCGGGTCGGCAGGACCCAGAGAGAAAGAGAAAGAGAGGGCGGGTCGGCAGGACCCAGAGAGAGAAAGAGAAAGAGAGGGCGGGTCGGCAGGACTCAGAGAGAGAAAGAGAGGGCGGGTCGGCAGGACCCAGAGGCAGAGAGAAAGAGAGGGCGGGTCGGCAGGACCCAGAGACAGAGAGAAAGAGAGGGCGGGTCGGCAGGACCAGGCGACCTATAGGGATGGGAAGGGAGGGGCGAAAACGACAGAGACAGAAGAGAAATGAGAGGTAGGCAGGGTTTATATGTGTATTGCAGCGTGAATAGAAGCGCAAGGGAGGCCGGTGATGCCAGGTGCGGCAAGTTTACGGCTGATTAGGACAGACGAAGCGAGTTTGAAGCGTGGCCTTGCTCCTGAACTTCAGTTAACTTTGTTAACTACATTTTAAATATATTTCTTCATAGGGGCAGATTTATAGGCACGTTTAAACATTTTGAGGGCTACTTTTCAGGGTCACTGTCGCAGCTAACATACTTAACCTGCAATCTCACAATTTATAAAAACTAACCATTGCATATTCAGTAGAACTAGGGACAACAAGATCATTGCACTACTTGTAAAAAAAAATAAATAAAATATTTAGTGCAAGACCTTAACTATAAACTAACTAAAAACATTTCCTTATGCTTCAACATAAAGGGCAGAGCATATTTCAGCCCAAATTTTTGGTTCGAGCATCATGTGTCTCTTTGTGACTGGCTGTGCCTCTGGTACAAGTCGCAAAATATTTTCTGGTTGGTACCAGAGCACATCATCTTTCATGGGCCAGAAAAACCTGTTCTTGCCAATGCGGTTCATGGTCTTCACCAGAGCACAGCTGTCAGATCCAACATCCTGTATGATGCCAGGGTACGGATCCCCATCATACGTCACCACACACCATTTTCCGATAAGTCCCTCATGGACATCTAGCATGGGCTGGCATCAGGTCTGCTTTCTGACCCGGTGGACTCATTGTCACCACCAATTTTCTCCACCTGAGGTCCGAAGCAGGAGCAAGGCTGGGGCTCAGAGCAGAAGCAGCTCAAAATCCTCCAACATAGTTTCCCAGCTCTTTTTGAGACGATCTGGAAGAGCATAACCAGATATAATAATACTTTATTGATCTCACATGGGCAAATTCACTTGCAACAAAAATACGTTGTACAAGTTTACAGTCATGGTGCAGGTTATTGTGATAGATTAAGTGGCACTTAGACCATACAGTTACACACTAAATATTACTCATTTAAAAGGGCTTTAAACGCAAGTTTTTTCTAAACTTTAGAATGTGCATTGTAAATATTTTTCTAGGTATTGCAGCCCTAACATTTACACTGAGAAGCTTCTTCATCACATAAATCAAAGTATAATTACCTGATGTATTTGCATTGTGCCACGGATCGTCTGTAGGTCATCAGGGATGAGATGATCCATTTCCTCAATCTCTTTGTCAGTAACATACATCAGCTTCACGGTGGATTGCTCTTTTGACAGTTGCTCAAATACCACCTTTCCATTGGGAAGATCAATGCCACTCGCCACAAGTGAGTCGGCCTGCCGTTTAACAGCTGCACCAATCCCATCAGTTGGGCCTTTACCATGTCCGGCTTCCAAAAAGTTCCAGGTGATCCTTCTGAATCCCATTTAAAAAGGAATTTTGCTTAAGAAATATACATTTTTCTTAGATCTGTACTGTGTAGTGGGCCCGTCACTAATCACATGCAGAGTTGTTGCTTCTGGACTTTGCTCTTTGAGGTAGAGTAGAACGGTCTTCAGATGAGCCCATATAGCACATGGGTCGTGGCGCATTGATGAGCTTATGGAACAGAGAGGCACAATCTCAGTTTTAGTGTAAGCCACAACTGTGTGCAGAGTGGTCTGTTGATGGGAATCACCAAAGTGTACTGCCTGAATTTCATTTGCATATTTACATTTATAGTTTTCTGAAAAATCTATTTGCATAACAATGTCGTCTTCCCTTAGATTTTTCTTCAGGATTCTCAGCGCAGCATGTTGGTGAACTATATTGTAGATGTGCCTTCTCATCTTCTGGATTAGTTTTTCTGAGAAATCTTCCAACAAGGTTTGCACTGTACCATAGACTTTCTCTTTTAAAGTAAGATGGACTTTTATTTTCTCTTTAGTTCCATCTTTTTTGGTCTTTTCTCTCTCCTCAACCTTGCTTTTCCATTCAAACCATCAGGTTTGCCCTGCTGCATCAAATTCACTCGTTGGCATTTTCAAGTCCTTGCATTTAGGACACCCCCGATACATACACTCCATTTTTGGACTTGTGCATGCCACTGACTCCATTAATTGAGTGATTCTGGCAGTTTTTATCACCTTGTGGTAAAACAGCCGATCTGCCATAAACTGAAGGTTTGGATGTATTTTGCAAAGACACGTGTCTCTGTCTTTTATGGATGGCTTTAGAATCCAAAAAGGACGCAGCTGACAAAATTTACTGTATGATATTTCCACTTCAGGATGATCCATGCTGAACTTTTGGTGAATAATTCTCAATGATTCCAACAGAAAACGTTTTTGCATTCTTTTTTTGCTCTTTGTGATTGTCTCTTTCTTTCCGGTCGTCATTCTGCTGTTGTCGTCAGGCTCTAGGAATGTTGTTATTTTTTCCTCAGTGTCTTTACTAACTCTATTCTCTTGTTTTTTTCTTGTGTACTGTAGATTTGGGCCCTGTGCCACCTTTGATTTCACTGGCCACCTTGATGAGAAACAAAACTCCTTTCTAGCCTTTGAAAGGAGGTGATATTTCTTTAGAAGCTTACTAGTAACAACTCTGGAGATCACCTGCCTATCTTTACCAGAAGACATTTGTGCATATTTCTTTTTAATCTCCGATATGACTGTGTTGTGGAAAAGAAGAGTTCTTCTTAAATCTTTTGATGTTTGTCTGATTTGTTGTTTTGTTTTTACTTTAGGGGAACTTGTCATTTCCAACGTATTCTTTAGTCTGTGTAACCTTTTTTTTGTACTTTGAACATTCCGTAGTGCCCCTTTAAGCTTTTCATCTGTTGCATAAAGCTTTTGGTACACCTGTGACTTTTGTTTTGAAACTTTTTTCTTTTTTCTTGAAGTTTGTTGGAGAAGGCTGCAGAGGGGTTTCAAGTGTTGATGATCCTCTTAAAGAGTATCTTGGAGAAGGCTGCAGAGGGGTTTCGGTGTAACTGCTAAAAGCAGAATCTTGTGATGGTGTTGATGAAACAACCAATAGATTTTCTTTCTCAGCTGTTCTTTTTAATTTGCGCTTGTTTCTTTGATTAATTCGCCATTGTCTTCTAAGACATCTCTTTGTCTCTGTGTTAACTCTGTCACTGATGTGACAATTCCCTTTTCTTTCTTTTTCATATATCTCTCTCTGTCCTGTCTGAGAAACTCCTGGTATTTTACTGGATCACTTTTTAACCTCTCTCTGTATGCTTTAGCTCTTTAGCTGCGGTCTTGCGTGCCATCTAAAAAGAAGGCAATGACACAATTAAGTCTATTATAATATTGAAGTTCAACCTTAGGAATTAAATGCTAATTTGTTTTATTTGTAACACTAAAGACAAACTTTTCAAAGTAATTCCAAATAGTTTTTTCATTTCCATCACAACATGTCTTTTCCATCACAATAAAAAATGTGATGGAAATGACTGCGATGGAAATGACAAAATGTCACATTTCTTCCAAAATGTCAATATCTGTTAGCATACTAATGCTTTAGCATTAAATAAACGTTAAACACATCAACTAAAACCTTTTTTTCCTAAATATTTGTACATTTAAAAGAAGTATGAAGTGTTTGGAAATGACGGCCTAAAAGGTTTTTCTTGAATTTACAAACTTTACCTTGATTATTTTCTTATTCTTGTCCCTCCTACATGGCTAACAATGCTCTCCTGACAAAACCAGGTCTGTAAAATGACAACTTTTGTGGTTGCCTGCAAATAAGTATTGTGACAAATTTACAAATGTGCTGTTTTTGCTGTGTGATGGAAATGACGCTGAACCCAAGGGACAGGTTTTTTTTTTGTAAAAAAGTATTTAAATTACAAATATTTTTAACAAATAAATCATACATAAAAAATAAATCAGCATTTCCCATGTTATATATCCCATTGTTATTAAGACACTCACATTTGTATAAAATGTTATGATGGATTGAAAGTGCAAAACTGGACTGAGGGACAAGGGGTCTCCAATATAAAACCAAGATTCAAACCCATATTTTATTATTAAAAAATAATAATTGGCTTATGATAATTAGTTTCAGAGCTCATCTTTTTTTTTGAATTATTATTATTTTTTTTTTTACGTGTCCTGTCTAGCAGTTTGCCACTCAGAATTGGTGTCTGAGTACCAAATACAAGCCCAACAGATTTACTTTCCCAAGCAGAGTATTACAGCTTTGCTGTAACACTCCACTTGATGTATATGTATTAAAAAATCTTTATTAGTGATTACTGAGGGCTCAATTTCCTGAAGTCATGGACACGAAACCGAGAAAAGAAGGAAGAAAGGAAGAAGGTGAAGAAAAGAAACCGCACTAGCAGAGGCGCAAACTGACGACACAAGACAGGGAGGCAAAAAAAGAACACAAGAAAACATCCCAGTCCTCCGCCCCTGCCGGACGGCAGAGAAGCGGTAAAACAAAACAAACAAAAACAACGAACTGAACAGAACCACACCAATAGTTCAGATCCAGAAATAAAAATTAAGAACTACACATTCACTACACACAAGCATGGATTAATAAACACAATACCAATGTTTCTGTTAAGCTCCTGGTAAAAGCTGACTAATGACAATAACCTCAGCTCAAGATATGTCCGTCCACACCAATGTCCCCACACCTATGTGTGTGTGCGAGCATGCAGGTCTGAATAAGGTTTCCCCATGCAAGTGATTGATAGCTGGTGTAAGGAACCGTCAATCCGCCCTACAGGAATCGACACAGACATGAAGGAGGCAGGAGAAGCACGCATCCAGAGCCCCACAGAGTTCAGGAGCCGCAGGCGGACCAGTGCAGGGCCAATCACCCACCAAGAGAGGAACAGACGGAAGCCCCAGGGGAACACCAAGCAGCCGCAATGCCGGGGCCCCGAGAGATCGCAGGGACGAGCCCACGGGCTCCGCTGGAAACCGGCTACACCAGGGCGGGCCCGGAACAGGACCCGGAGGCCACGGAGATCAGGGGCACCCCGCCCCCCAGCAGGGCCCCGACCAGGGACCCGCCGAGAGGGGTCCCCCGCCGCCGCTGCCGGGCAGGAGGCGCCTGCGGCCGATCGACGGACAATACACGCCGCCGCCACCCCGGACCAATACCCACCGCCAACAACCCGCCCCCCCCCCACACGCCAGGGAGCCACAGTAAAGCCACAGCGGATTTATGCCCTCCCCAGGCCGCGCCCAGCCAGCGCCTGGACATCCAGATCTACCAGCTCCCGGGTCCAGATCCCGCCCCATGCAGAGCGCCAAGATCTGGGGCCCAGCCAATGCCGGACAGCCCCCCCAGATGAACTGACCAGGCAGTAGAACTCATGGAACTGGCAGGAGCTTGGGCGCCGGGCACGGTCCCCACCGATCCACCGGACGGCACCAACCTACTTACAACCCCGGCACCCCCATAAGAGGTGCCCCAGTCAATCCAAGGAGGATGTCGGCCCGAAACGGCAGCCGCCCGACACACCGGCCCAACCAGGACCAGCCAGGTATGCACCAGGACCGAGCCGGGCCGCAACCGGGACCCCCAGCCCCAGGCATCGAGAGCCATCATCGACCAGCGGGCAGGACCATCCATCATCGACGGGGAGAACGGAGGGGAAGAAGATGCATCAGGCCAGAGGGCAGCCAAACACCCAACCTGACAAGTAGACATAGACAGACAGAGACACTCATACGTACCCTCCCTCTCATGCGCACACATTCTTACATATACAGGACACACGAAAAAAGGACGCCGAACACTCATTCATACACCCAATACATACTCTATACTCCCAGGCCCAGGGACAGACACCCCGATACAGCACCCTGCCCCTGCACCCGGGAGACGGACCCCTTGCCCACCAGGACGGGGACAAGCAGACCGCCAAGGCCCCCAGCCCGGCAAGAGTAGCCCACTAGCCTAGGTCCCTGACCAAACGACCTGATAATCTACCCGGGCTCCAACCCCTGATGGTCCAACGAACAAGGGTGTGGAAAGACCCCCAGCCTCTCTCCCCCTGCTCAATTGTGGTGTTGTTGCGTGTTGTTCTAATGCGCACTTAAAACAGAGGGGTGGGACATGGGAATACTGCCAGGTACCCCCATCTCCCTCCCCGGGCGCTCAGTGTCTAGATGCATTTAAACAGTGGGTACTGGCACCATAGGCGAGGCCCCGTATAAGGGACCCCGCCTCCAGTGCCGAGGCGCACCCACCGCCAGGTCCCTACATGTGCGTGTGTCATGTAAATGTTGCAAGTGTAAGTGTCTAAGTTGCTCAATAAAATTGGGACCCAGGCCGCCACCGGGTAGCGAAGACGGAAACTCCATCCCGCACCCCAGTGACGTGCCAACGTCCCAAGGCCTTGTGAATGGTAGAATGAAGGAGCAGGTGGACAGAGGCAAATGGGAATGGGGAGGAAATAACTGGGGTGACACGATGCCAACCCCAGGGAGCCAGCTCCCCTGCTGACCCCAATAGGCACCCCCGTTCAGCTGATCCACCAGGGGCGGGAGGCCCCAGCACGTCAAGTCAGAGCTCATGTTAATGAGTAGTAATTGTGGATAATTAAAAATTTTTTTAAAATATACACGTTTTTCAAATTTCTGCCCAGGACAAAGATTTCACGTGAGTTGTAGAATCACCCAGTTACGCAGAGGATACACAGCTATATCTTGTCTACAGGCATGTGTGGAAGACATAAAAACTTGGATGACTCTAAACTTCTTGCTTCTGAATTCCGATAAAACAGAAGTTGTCGTCTTTGGACCAGAAGCCCTGAAAAAGAAACTACTTAGGCAACCCCTTCACCTGGACGGCATTAAATTAGCCTCCAGTAATAAAGCAAAGAACCTCTGTGTTATTTTTGACCAAGATATGTCATTTAGATCTCACATTAAAGAAGTCTCTAGGATTTCCTTTTTTCCTTTTTTAAGGTGTGTTTTTCACCTTAGGAATATTGCAAAAATTAGAACCGTCCTGTCCAGGAGTGATGTTGAAAAACTAGTCCATGCCTTTGTTACTTCAAGGCTGGATTACTGTAACTCTTTATTATCAGGTAGTCCACAGAATACAATTAAAAGTCTTCAGTTAGTCCGAAATGCTGCTGCTAGGATTCTGATGAATATTACAAGAAGAGATCACATTTCCCCTGTTTTCGCTTCTCTTCACTGGCTCCCAGTGAGATCTAGAATAGAATTCAAGATCCTCTTTCTGACATATAAAGCTCTTAATAATCTAGCTCCATCATACATAAGAGACCTCATTGTTCCATATGTTCTAACAGAGCACTTCGCTCTCAGACTGCAGGTTTACTGGTAGTTCCTAGGATTTCTAAAAGTAGAATGGGTGGCAGATCTTTCAGCTATCAGGCTCCCCTCCTATGGAACCAGCTCCCAGGGTTGGTTCGTGAAGCAGACAATTTGTCTATCTTTAAAACTAGGCTTAAAACTTTCCTCTTTGACAAAGCTTACAGTTAGAGACAGGTTAGACAGGTAGCTAGGAAGAGACAGGTTAATGTTAGTAGTCAGGTAGAATGTCAAAAGCTAGGAAGAGATAGGAAGAGGTATAGTAGCTAGGTAGAGAGTGTTAGTAGCTAGGTCTCCTAGTAGCTAGGAGACAGATTAATGTTAGTAGCTATGCTGCTTTAGGCTAGGTTAAGCTAGGCTGTTGGAGAACATTTTTAGAGACAGTTCCTACTATCTCTCCTATTTCTACCCAACTGCATGATGTGTTGTCAGTTCAAACGCTAACCTGTTTTCTCTTAGTCTCTTCCTACAGTAGGTGCTCCTGACCCGCCATGCTTGACGACCCTGACTAAGATGGCATTGCAGTGACGGAAAGTTCTCCATGTCCTGCAACAAACTTCTGCATCAGTTCTGTTGCTCTTTCTGTGTCTCTGTTCTGTATCTCTGTTCTGTATTCTCCAAACCACAGACGGTCTCGGCAGATGACCGCTTGTGCTGAGCCTGGTTCTGCCGGAGGATCCTTCCTCTTAAAAGGATGTCGCTTCATGCTTGCTCAGTGTGAGGGATTGCTGAGAATTATACAACGCAATGTTCTGTGGTTCTCTAAATTCTACATTAAACATTGTATTGTAGTAACTCTTCTTGTAAAGTGCCTTGAGATGACATCTGTTGTGAAACGGCGCTATATAAATAAACTGAATTGAATTTAATTCCCTTGCGGCTTTCAAGGTTAATTTCATAGTGAACCTGGAATCAAGTTTTCCGCCATTTTCTCTCGGCACGTCGGCACTCCCTTTTTTCACTGCGTACCAGTGGATCGCTTCTCCATGGAGACTTCATTCTACTCAAGAAAGTTTTAACCTTAAATGGTGCAATATTATCCATGTTGTCAGCAAGTTTGGTGAGAAAATTGTCTGTCAGTATATTTACTGAATACATTTTGGTGGATGTTGGGGATTTGAATAAGGTAGGAGTGTACATCAGTTTAAAGTTTTCAGCTGAATTTTCTTTAAGAAAGTGTTTTTTAACAGTGGTCTTATTGTGACTAGAGATTTTAGTTAAGGTGGTGCTTTCAAATGAGATACAGAAATGGTCAGATAATGCAATATCAGTTACCATGATGTTAGAGATATTTAAGTCTTTTCTAATAAGTAGGTCCAGAGTGTGTCCTCGGTTGTGTGTTGGTTCATTAATATGCCGGGTTAGGTCAAAGTTATAGAGGGTATCATTTAATGCTTTTTTACTAAAAAAATGAATAGTTAGTAATATTCCCCTGTGAGTTCAGAACGTCTCCGAGATGCTAATACCTTAGCAACTCGGGTTTTACAGGCTTTTAATGTAACCAATTCCAACTTAAACTAACCTGGGATTTCACGTGTAACTGAAATTGGGGATTAGTATACTGTAGTTGTATCGTAAGCCTCTAAAACACTACGGAGCAGAACAAAGTAGCACTTCCGTGATGTTACGAACTCCGAGGGGAGTAGTGCTAACAATTAATAACAAAACAACGATTAAATTAAGAAGTTTTGGGCCAGAAAATGCCTTATTACAGGCGGCAAATCTCTTGTCCCCATTGAATCCCATTATATGGATACATGCTGATTACGACTGGATATGAACTTCTGCTGAAGGACTCAGAGTGGCTCCAAACTTGTCTGGATGAGCAAATGAACATTGTGAATACTAAATATAAGGTCCAGGTTGAAAAAAAATAACTTTCATGAGATCTACAGATACTGTTGCTAACGATACTATCACATAAATTTAGGTAGCAGAAGTCATTTTTTTGTTGCGGAAGAAAAAAATTATTTCCTGTATTCTGATGCTGCTTTAAGCTGACAGTTTGCAGATCATAACTGTTTAAATCATGCTCTAGCTTCTCATTTATTTAAAGGTATTTTAATTATACTGCCTGTTACCCACTGTGAAAGGAACATTATGGAACAATTGTTAAAAGGGAGCAAACCACCAGCAGATCAAACACCTAATGTAAAATATGTTCAAATGTATCACTTAGCCAAATGAGCACTTTTGCTGTTCATTCAAATCTAATGAGAAAATGCTGCTTGCTGAGCAGATAGTGTAAAACAGCATCATGCCATAGAGATTAGTACCATAAAGGCAATTAATCAGATAGAAACAATATCACATTGCATGTTGTTATGGTAACAAATAGCTAAATATCTTTAAAAAATATATTTGTGGGGCTATCAGTCCTATAGCTCCATTGTCATCACTTGTGGCTGCATGCTTTATATATAAGCTGAATTGGGCCTCAGAGATGCATATTACAGATTTGTTTGGGTTTAATAAAATACCACAAAGAATAAATATGTCCAGCTAAACTCTACAATAATGAAAATATATATTGTGAATTTGAATCAGAATGACATTGCAATGCAATTTAATGATTTTCTTATTGACTCAGTCTATCAATCAGCAAAATTATTATTGGTAATAAACCACTCTGAGTCCCTCTAGTGTAATGTACTAGTAGATAGATCTCCCTTTGCATTGAAACTAGTAACTAGTAAAAGAGTGGAAAAAATGATAACAAAATTGAAAGATAGTAAGACTAGCCCAAATTCTTTCAAAAAACCCAAACCAGTAAATATTAGAAGGTGTGTTTCCTGCTGCTCTGAAAACATACATTGTTAAACCCATACATAAGTCTGGGTTACCGACCTATTAGTATTCTCCCAACCATTTCCAAAGTCTATGAGAAGGATATTGCAATATCTGGAGGATATCTTGACCTGCGTAAGACGTTTGATACAGTGAACCGTACAATTCTCTTTGAAAATTAAGGAATATTGGACTGACTCAACAAACAACATCATAGGTTACATCTTACTTAAATGAGTGAGAACAATGTGTGTAAGTGCAAAATATTCTATCTACCCCTACAAACTGTAGTTCAGGAGCATCGTAGGGCTCGATTGTCGGACCTTTGTTCTATATGTAATGTAGAGGTTATTTTGTATGCTGATGATTCCGTTTTGTTTAGACATGGAAAAAAATTAGCCGAGGTGGCCACGAGACTTACCATAGAGATGAAAAAAGTTTCTGATTGGCTGCATATAACATGTTTAACTTTAAACACAGACCAGACTTTTTCCATGTATTTTACTAGTAAACACACCTTACCACAATATCCAGATATTTTGGTAGATGGGAACAAAGTAAAACAGTGAATATACCTACTTAGGGGTGACATTAACTTTTAAACATAAACTTTTAAAAAACAGAAAAAAGTTTTTGTCATTCACTTAAATTTACTCTTACAAATATTAAGCAAATACAAGGATCCAGGGGTGTAGGAGTTTAACATTTGGGGGGGTTGATCCATATCAGAAATGTGACAAATATGTTGACCTTTGAACAAAGATGTGTTTTTAATTAATAACACTCCAAAACATTCCCCAGTATATTTTACTTAACTAAAATATTAAAAAAATTAAAGTCAGAATCAGAATCAGTTTATTGGCCAAGTATGTCACATACAAGGAATTTGACTCCGGCAAACTTTTTCCTCCAGTACAGAACTTGAATAAGTGAAATAAAAAAAGAAAAAAAGAAAAATAAGAACAAAAATAAGTAAAAATACAAATAAATATCAGATCGTAAATAATAAAGGATAATATATACACCAAGCCGGGGTTATTTTACAGTGAGTATGTACAGAAGTGCAGAGTTATAGTTTATTGTTATGTGAGTGCACTCACACACTGTGACTAGACAGAGTTCGTCAGAGCGACAGCCTGGGGGAAAAAACTGTTTTTGTGTCGGGTGGTTTTGGCGTACAACGCTCTGTAACGCCGACCTGAGGGGAGGAGCCTAAACAGATTGTGGCCAGGGTGTGAGGGGTCAGAGGTGATTTTCCTGGCCCGCTTCCTGACCCTGGCCCGGAATAGGTCCTGAATGGAGGGAAGATCGGTTCCTATGATCCTCTCTGCAGTCCTGACTGTTCTCTGCAGTCTGTCCTTGTCTTGCCTGGTGACGGATCCGAACCAGACAGAGATGGATGAGGTCAGGACAGACTGGACTATTGCTGTGTAGAAGATGATCAGCAGCTCCTGGGGCAGGTTGAACTTCCTGAGCTGACGCAGAAAGTACAGCCTTTGCTGGGCCTTTTTCCTTATTATGTTGATGTGTGAGGTCCACTTCAGGTCCCGTGTGATGGTGGATCATCACACGGGAAGTTAAAAGAAAACACATTTTTATAGCATTTGATAATTTGCTTATCATGTGATTTTTTTTTCGTTATCTAGTGTAATCTTGCCACACAAAAATAAAAAACGAGGACTTGCTAAGTCATCTTGATCCAGGGAGGGTTTCTTAGCAAAGGTTTAAGTACCGCAACCTTAAATTCCTGAGGCACATATCCATTTATTAAAGATACATTAATCAAGTCTAAAATAGGGCCAGTAACCAGAAGGAACACTTCCTTAAATAATTTGGTTGGTATTGGGTCTAACATACAAGTTGAGGGTTTAGATTAAGCTAATATTTGTGATTGTTCCGAAAGTTCAACAGAATCGAAATGGTACAGACATAAACATGGTTCTACAGTTTTCACTGATACTGCCTCATTTACTGAAAGAGAGTTAATCAAGTTTGTGAGAATGCCAATGACTTTATTTTTAATAGAATTTATTTTATTTATGAAGAATCTCATAAAGTCATCACTACTGAGATAAAGGGGAATAGTTGGCTCAACAGAGCTATGACACTGTGTACGTTTGGCAACTGTACTAAAAAGAAACCTAGGATTGTTTTTATTTACCTCTATTAATGACAAGAAATATGCTGTTCTAGCTTGTTGAAGGCCGTTTTTATAAAGTAGCAGACCATTTTTTTCCAGGTTAGACAGGAATCATTTAAGTATGTAGAGCGCCAGTTTCCCAGTATTCTACTTTAAAGTACGCAACTCTGCACTAAACCAGGGAGCCAACCTCCTATGGCTGATTAACTTCTTTTTTAAGGGGGCTAGTCTAGTGCCAAATGTAGAGAGGAAGTAATACTTTGAACCAGACCATCAATTTTTGAAGGTTAGTGTTGGAATTACTGTCGTCCACTGTGGTATTCTGAGACGGATAGGGAAGCAAGAATGAAACAGATTCTTTAAAACTTGTTTCAGCATTGTCTGGCAAAGTTCTACTGTAATGGTCAGATAGGACTGGGTTATGTCGGAGGATTATTAGTTCATCACACTTAATGCCATATGTCAGTACAATGTCTAAAGTGTGTTGACCAGAGTGTGTGGGTCCCTTCACTTTCTGAGTAAAGCCAATAGAGACTAAGATTATATTAAAGGCTGCAGACTATTTCACTTTTAGCATCCATGTGAATATTGAAATCCATCCATCCATCCATCCATCCATCATCTTCCGCTTATCCGGGGTCGGGTAGTGGGGGCAGTAGCCTAAGCAAAGAGACCAAGACCTCCTTCTCCCCGGCTACTTGGGCCAGCTCCTCGGGAGGAATCCCGAGGCGTTCCCAGACCAGCTGGGAGACATAATCCCTCCAGCGAGTCCTGGGTCTTCCACTGGGTCTCCTCCCGTTGGGACGTGCCCAGAACACCTCACCATGGAGGCGTCCAGGAGGCATCCTGACCAGATGCCTGAGCCACCTCAACTGGCTCCTCTCGATGTGGAGGAGCAGCGGCTCTACTCTGAGCCCCCTCCAGATGACCGAGCTTCTCACCCTATCTCTAAGGGAGAGCCCAGCCACCCTACGGAGGAAACTCATTTCAGCCGCCTGTATCCGCGATCTCGTTCTTTCGGTCACCACCCAGCGTTCGTGACCATAGATGAGGGTAGGAACGTAGATCCACCGGTAAATTGAGAGCTTTGCCTTTCGGCTCAGCTCTCTCTTCACCACGACAGACCAGTACAGCGCCCGCATAACTGCAGACGCCTTACCAATCCTTCCATCGATCTCCCGCTCCATTTTTCCCTCATTCGTGAGCAAGACCCCCAGATACCTAAACTCCTCCACTTGAGGAAGGACCTTATCCCTGACCCGGAGATGGCACTCTACCCTTTTCCGGCTCAAGATCATGGTCTCGGATTTGGAGGTGCTGATCCTCATCCCAGCCGCTTCACACTCGACTGCAAACCGCTCCAAGGAGAGCTGGAGATCACGTTCAAATGAAGCCAACAAGACCACATCATCTGCGAAAAGCAGAGACCCGATCCTGAGGTCACCAAAACGGATCCCCTCCACGCCTTGGCTGCGCCTAGAAATCCTGTTCATAAACGTTATGAACAGGACCGGTGACAAAGGGCAACCTTGGCGGAGTCCAACTCTCACTGGAAACGGGTCTGACTTACTGCCGGCAATGCGAACCAGACCCTGACACCGTTCATTCATACTGAGATGCCCGATGGTGGACCAGAATCGCTTCGAAGCCATACGGAAGTCGTTCTCCATGGTCTCTCCAAAATCCTCCCAAACTCCTCGGCCCGAGTTTTTGCTTCAGCGACCTTCCGAGCCGCACTCCGCTTCCCTGCCAGTGCCTATCAGCTGCTTCCGGAGTCCCATAGGCCAAAAAGGCCCGATAGGACTCCTCCTTCAGCTTGACAGCATCCTTCACCGCTGGTGTCCACCAGCGGGTTCGAGGGTTGCCGCCGCAACAGGGACCGACTACCTTACGGCCACAACTACGGTCAGCCGCTTCGACAATGGAGGCACAGAACATGGCCCATCCGGACTGAATGTCCCCCGCCTCCCCCGGGAAGTGTTTGAAGTTCTGCCGGAGGTGAGAGTTGAAACCCCTTCTGACAGGAGACTCCGCCAGACGTTCCCAGCAGACCCTCACAACACGTTTGGGCCTGCCAGGTCTGTCCGGCGTCCTCCCCCACCACCGGAGCCGACTCACCACTCTCTTCACCCGAGTGTCCAAAACATGCGGCCGCAGGTCAGATGAAACGACAACCAGGTCGATCATCGCGCTGCGGCCTAGGGTGTCCTGGTGCCAAGTGCACACATGAACACCCATATGCTTGAACATGGTGTTTGTTATGGACAATCCATGACGAGCATAGAAGTCCAACAACAAAACACCGCTCGGGTTCAGATCGGGGGGGCCATACCGCCCAACCACGCCTCTCCAGGTCTCACTGTCATTGCCCACGTGAGCGTTAATGTCCTCCAACAGAATGAGGTAGTCCCCAGAAGGAGCACTCTCCAGCACCCCCTCCAAGTACTCCAAGAAGGGTGGGTAATCTGAGCTACTGTTCGGTGTATAAGCACAAACAATAGTCAGAACCCGTCCCCCCACCCGTAGGCGGAGGGAGGCTGCAGAAGCTGGCTCTTTCGACGTGGAACGTCACCTCTCTGGTGGGGAAGGAGCCGGAGCTGGTGTACGAGGTTGAGAGGTTTCGACTGGACATCGTCGGCCTTGCCTCGACGCATGGCTCTGGCTCTGGAACCCGTCTCCTCGAGAGGGGTTGGACTCTCTTCCACTCCCGGTAAGAGGCGCCGAGCTGGGGTGGGCATTCTTGTTGCCCTCCATCTCGGCGCCTGTACGTTGGGGTTTACCCCGGTGAATATTGAAATCCTCTATTTTAATTATCCGATTTAGTTTTAAACACTGATAAGGTACATATAATAGACCTTGTCAGTGTTTAAAACTAAATTGGATAAAAAATCTGAGATCTGGTCCAAGAATTGAGAGTAAGGGCCTGGTGCGCAATACAAAACCACAAATAAAGTGGTTTTAATGTTTTGCAGTTTGGATGAGGAAAACTAAGGATTAGATTTTCAAAAGAGCTGTAGTTAACAATTGGTCTAGGGCGAATTTGCAAATCTGGAGAGGGAGAGGGATTGTATGTTTAGTAAACCACATCTAATTGCCTTATTTCCTTGTTTGGTCCAAGTCATATTTATTTTAATTAGATTTTCATAGTTTGCTTTTGTCAGGTTAACTTTCAGTCTATTTAATTTTCACCGTAGGCAAGACACTTTCTCAATGGGGTATTGAGTGAGTAAAGGTACCAAAGCTGCAGAGAGGTGGGTTAAACTACGACTCTGCTTCCTGTTGCTTTTAATTTTATCACAATGCCATTTGTTGGTGATGTTAAGCCCCTCTCAAACTCTGGCAAAATGTGAGAAAGCACCAAAGGAATTTCTCTTTTTTCTATTGGACAGTTCATGTACATTTAGTCTCTGACTGATGATCTATCATAAAGTCTTTACTAAGGTTGCAGCAAGTCTTTTGTTAACCAAAGCACAGATTGTGGGCTTTACTTTGTGGTGGTTTTTCTTTGATACTGTAAATCCGGATTCTACGTCAACCAACTCGGTTGACGTAGAATCCGGATTTGCACCATTATTCTGGTTACTGTTTGAATTAATTTTATTTTGTAAACTTAAAGAAACTTGAATCTGTTTTATCTTCTATTGTTCTGAAACCATTTGCACTCAGGTTACTGTTTTGAATTTGTTTTTATAATGTCCTATATTTCAATGTCAATAAATAATCTGCACTCTAATTCAGATGAGGACATGAAAAGAACATATGGTAGAGAGAGGCCTCCGCAAGTTTACATCTAACACACAGTGGACTAGCTGTAGAGTACATCGAAGACAGTTTAACCTTAGATGTATGGTACCGGTGTACCACCTTAAGCTGGATTAACTGGTGCCAAGCACAAAAGGAAGATGAGTTAACCAGCCTTAGAGCAGAATACCCAAGGATCATCAGATATGTGGAGGCCTAATTTTCCTCCAGTTTCCATCTGTTTCTAATTGTGCTTTATTTAGTATAATAACATTATACTAACTAACACTAACTGTGCTTTACATTACGTATGGCCTAAAGCAGACTTATGTACAAGGTTTAAGATACTGCTGACGGAGCTCATAAGAGCCGCAGGCGCTTGCTTTCAGCTAAAAGTTTTGTGCAGACTGCAGACCATCAGCCGACTGAAGGATCAGGACACCTGACATAGAAAATGATTAAAAAATGCAAGGCAAATTGCAGCCTAGTGGAATTGAACGCTTGACCATAGGTCCTAATCCTTAACCACTAGACCACCATAGAAGTTATGCTTCACTCCACTTGTGGCGCAATTTACACTAAATGAAAGGACGCAAACGGTGATTGACTTAAAAGTTATATCAAAATGAACATTACAGAAGCTATAGCAGTGGATTTTGTTGTAATATGTTGACATTTTCGAGTTAAAAATATATATGAAAGAACAAGTGACCTGTACTGGGTTTAATGGGCATAAAACGGCTTGACTCACTGATAGATGATAGAAAGCTCCTGCTGCTCTTAAGCCCCCCCACAACCAACCGCGCGTGTGCACAACGTGAAATGAGTACCAGCAGAATGAAACTGAAAAACAGCAGAACAACTCCGAAAAGCAGCAGAAGTGAAAAAAAGATTGACATTGTAAAAAAAAAGATTGACATTGAAAAAAAATATGAAAGTGTAAACATTTGATTGTAAGTGAATTAATTGTCTTAATGCATATATTTTGAGTTTCATTTCCATTTTTTTCACTTTCAATTTTTATTTCACTTTTAATACAGAATTTTTCGCTACATTTATTTCAAAGTCAAAATTAAGATTTTCAGTTACAATTCCATTTTTCAATGCCAAATTTTCTTTTCAGAGCCTATATTTATTTTCAGTTTCATCTTAAGCTGGTATCGTTATAACCCCATACAATACAACGTAAAGGACATGCCAATCTAACAAAGACCAGAGGAGAAAAATCATTATTTTGACGAAGCTTAAATGCAACCCAGTCAGGTCAGTCAGGGGGCCATAGTAAAAGAACCAGTGCACGATATTTCTTATGTTGGACGCTCAATAGTAGAAGCAGAACTTCAGCAGGACAAGCCCCCCTTCCATTTTCGTTTTTGAGGATAGATGCTATTTAGACGCCATATATATGAGGATATAACAGAATGTCAGGGTGTGTGTGTGTGTTTGTGTCAGTCTACCTTTCTCCTCAGAGGGTGCGGCTTGTTGCCATCTTCCAGCTGATCACAGTCAGCGCATATGGCAAGCCGATGTGATCATACAACGCCACTTCCGGGCGGCGTTTTAAACGGCGTACTTTCAAAATAAACGGCGTTCCAGACGCCGTTCGTCAAAAACGGAACAGCGTTTCAAGCGCCGTTTGTGTCAAAAATAAACGCTGTTTAAAACGCCGTTCATACTGTATGTTAATTAGATTTATTTTAACCAATAGGTTTGAATCTTGCTCAGCCAATCAGTTAATGCAAGGAGTAGACCTTACTAAAAGATCACGAGAGACTAGATCATTTTAGAATGTATTTATTTTGTTCAGAATTACCTTAATCGAATCAGTACTTGATAATTCTGGACAATAGATACCCCAGGGCTGCCAACTTTTCAAAAAACCTTGGAGTGAGATTTTCTGGAGACAACCAAAATTTTGCTCAAGGCATAAGTCACGACATTTCTCATTTTGTGCAGTTTTAATAATAAAATACAGCACTTCACAATAATAGTCATTTTTTTCAAGATCTGTGTATCTTGTTGTAATGGCTTGTGGCATTTTTTGAGGCTTCGATTATCTCTGTGGAGGGCTCCCACTTGAAGCAGGGCTCTAGACCCGCCATCTTAATTGTCATTATAGATGACAGGGTTCCGTCTAGGGCCAAGCTGTTCCTGGTCTTAGTCTTGTTCAGTCCCACCATTGAAAAGACCCGCTCTGCATCAGCGTTGGAGTGGGGTAGCACCAGGACCAGTTTTGCAACTGTTGCAAGCCTCGGGAATAGTCTTGCTCCTGTCACCTGTGAGGAATGAACCAATGACACAGTGGAAATAAACTCAAGAGTTAATGTTTTTTGCTGTATTCTTTCTCTCCTTCAAGAAATAAATATAAGTTGATGCATAATTCACTTTGTTTATTAAGATAAAATCATGCATCTATGTGCTATTTTAACAATATATTGATACATGATTATGTGTTAATCGACTAAATTAACTATACATCACCCTTCAATTTTACAACAAAAAAAAAACAAAAAAAACTTGTGTTTTCGGGTTGCCATTTCAGCCCAGAAGCTCTCCATCTCAATGTCCTCTGTGTCCTGCAGTGGTGGCATTGGCATAGTCTGGTATTCCAGGAACTCATTGCCCAGTAGGTCATGCTCCTGTGGCCCATGGAAGGGGAGCAGGTGGGAGAACCTAATTCAAAAAGGCACAGCTACAAGTTATTTGTTCTTGATACATGGTCAAGAACAAATAGAAGCCAATAAGGGATGGCTCTTGTTCTCCGAGACAAAAGACTAGTGATTCTGTTTAAGTATTGAATTTTTCCTAGTGTTTAGGTGCCTTAGTATAAAATTTGTACGTTTTTAAAGGAATAGTTCACCGTTTTGACCTCAGCCCTCCTTGTCTGTAAGAAAAAATGATATCATGACCCTCCAAAGAACTCAGTTGAGTTTAAATAATTTTAGACACCAGAGCAGGGCATGTTAGCACAGTGGCAAGTAAGATATACAGGTTACTAAGAAAGTTACACTGGAAAACACAACACAGAAATACAAAACCTAAAAAAGACAGTAATTTAGTCTCAACTATCAACCATGGCAGTACAGTACTTTACACAAAACTATTTAATCTTGACAGGACCATACCACATGACATACCTTAGCCTCTTGATCTGACATCCCTCCAACAGAGGAAGTGGATACAGAAAACCTATCTAATGTAGCCATGGATTGTAGGGCCTGTTGTTTTGCCTGGTGGCTCTTGCTCTTTATGTGTCGCACAACATCTGTAATGCACAGGTGGCAACATGCATTTTCCACATGATATACAGAGCACCAGTAATGTGTACTGAGGCTTCCTCTCATGATGAACGGTCATGTTGTGGTCCACTCATTCTTAAAGACGCATGCATATGATGTAGCTCCACACTAAGCTTTGCTCTTATCAGGTCGCTGTTGTTCTTGGGGTCTTCCTCTCTGCTGCTGTTCTTCCTGGTGGTGTTCCCTGTGCTGCTGCTTCTGTTCCTGATGTTCCCTGTGCTGCTGCTCCTTTTTATGTTGTTCCCTGTGCTGCTGCTCCTTTTCCTGTTGTTCCCTGTGCTGCTGCTCCTTTTCCTGCTGTTCCCTTTGCTGCTGCTTCTTCCTGTGCTGCTCCTTCTGCTGCTGCTCCTTCTGCTGCTGTTTCTTGTGCGGCTGTTCTGTCCTTCCTGACTGGTCTTCTGTGAATGCTCTTTTGCTGGGTGACTGATCATTCGAAAAATAAAATAAAATGCTCCTTTCCTCCTGCCATTGTCCCTGCCTCTTTACGGATGATCCTTCAAATCTTTACAGATTTTAGGGGTCTGTTTCTCGCTAGCTGGTCCTAGACTCCTGGTTTTTCTTTAATAAGCAAGAATACAATATAACAGGTAAGTAACCACAAAGCTGTCCTTTAAAATAATATAATATGACATAAATCATATAAGATAAATATTGTGCTTATAAACAATATAAAAGATCTGCCTCTTGCATTTGTTATGTTAGAGGATATACCCTACCATGGCACCAATTATTACTGTCAGATATTGTGGGCCTCTATAAAAAATAAGGCTGAAATTCACAGGACATGTCAATTCTGTCCTGAAATGTGTGTTTCTCTTCTATATCAAAATCCAAAAACCGTTTTGTGTGTTGCGCCATCTAGTGATGTCGCCATTAATCAGGTGGCCAGTCCTAATGATCTGTCAGGATGTAATTTCTCGTTTACCCTCCGATTAAATGAAATCTGAAAAATGTATGTGATCTATAAATTCACTTTTTGCCACAAGAAGGTTTCCCACTGCTGTTCCAACAGCCAAGAAATGCACAAGTCTTTCCAGATTTAATTGATATTGTTCAGAAAATAGTCTACTATTCTTATCTGTTCTACTTAAACATGCACAGAAGTGCCGCCTCAACAATCGCGGACGGTCTGTTTTGGGTGTACAGCCATTTTCCTGTAGATAACGAGTCTCTACTGTATGTTTACAAGACTATCTTTGAGAACTTACCCCAATCCTCTACCAGCATGTTGATATTTAATAAACATATTAATATATGATTTTTCTCCCCTTCCTTTGGAATACAAATATGGCCACCCAGCAGTTGGATTTACAACAATATAAATTACATATTTCTTCCAGTCCCTTTTGTCTATTTAGCCCTGATATGTCATGAATCATTTCTAAGCATTCATGTTGGGACTAAAATACAGCTTTGGTCTTCTTTTGGAAACAACAGTTGAAAAAAAAGACATTTGTCCGGTTTTATTATAATTTTTTTACGTTTGAATATGTCTGTAATTCGTTGGGCCCACGGAAGGGCCTATAGGGCTTAAAGGGTTATCCCCCCCCCCCCCCCAAGCTTTTTCACAATTGCACACTGATCATATGTCACACTTTCTTTTTAAATAGCTACACCCAATGACACAGATCTGAATCGTAACATATATATCACATGGTAGGCTGTCTACAAAGTCAAAACAGTTTCCATAGTTTAACTTCCTTTTGCCAACAGGTAAGACGAAAGAAGTTCTAATAAAAGTGGTAATAAAATTGTATTATGATTACAGAAGCACGAGTCAAGACATGTTTTTGCCTCCCAAAGACATTCCCCCTTTCAGCAACTTCATACTTTGGAGAAGGACTTGGTGTCAGCATGTCACCTTCTAGGAGTCGGTGCTGAGTATGCTCTAGTTGTGTGTTCATGGAGCTAGCTTGCATGTTTAAAGGTGTACCTGGCTACTACAAAGAATTAAAAAAAGGTTATATTTTGGACACCTAAATAGAAATTATAATTCTACCACTTTAACGAAATTTAACGCTTCACTTTAAATCTGAAAACTACACCAGTGGATTTATGTATTGGCTATTACGCACAAGATAATGAAGATGGAATCTTTTTCAAACAGCTTTTTCAGGACTTAGTTTTAATGTGTTTTGAAGCTATGTGATCAGTTTTTGTATATATATATATATATAAAACAGTTTTGTGGATAGTAAAATGAATGTTTATATGTGAACATGTAAAACTTAAAATGCATAGAAAATATAGACTACTGTCCCAAAAGTTTCCATACTTATGGTTTTCATATAAAAGTGTTTATTCTTTGTGGTACATCTTGTATAAATATTTTAAAAAATATGAAGGAGAGAGCAAAATATGGGAAGAAATGTTGCTCCTTTTTGTCTTCCTTATTTAGAGTTAAAAAAGGGAATTTGTACGTTGAGCTCCACCTGTGATTCGAATAATTATTAACTGCTCGACCATCTAATCGTACAAACCACAGTGGGTCTGAGATATATAACCAGTCAGTGTGTTCTATGTTATGGGCTGTGAACAGATGGGGCATGCTAATATTTATGTCTTTATGGTCACTCTTTATTAATGTATTTGTTTAATGAGGGTATCTATTGTCCAGAATTATCAAGTACTGATTCGATTAAGGTAATTCTGAACAAAATAAAGACATTCTGAAAAGATATAGCCTCTCGTGATCTTTTAGTAAGGTCTACTCCTTGCATTAACTGATTGGCTGAGCAAGATTCAAACGTATTGGTTAAAATAAATCTAATTAACATACAGTATGAACAGCGTTTTAAACGGCGTTTATTTTTGACACAAACGGCGCCTGAAACGCAGTTCCGTTTTTGACAAACGGCGTCTGGAACGGCGTTTATTTTGAAAATACGCCGTTTAAAATGCCATCCGGAAGTGTCGTATGATCACATCGGCTTGCCATAAGCGCAATCAAGTAGCAGCAGTTAAAAGGGGCGCGCCTATCTGGAGCAGACGCCAAATCGTTCGCTCTAGAATTCTGCGTTTTCCTTGAGTAAGATACTAACTGGTTCGCTCTCCTCCTTCCATCAGCTGATCGCCTTCCCAGCTTGTTTGGCTGGAATTTTCCCCGTCTCACTTGAGTCCCCCGCCAGCCGTTCTCAACCCTCGGCGTCTGCTTCCCCGAGCCGACCTGCCGCTCTGTCTCCGTGCTCCTCTGAGGTGGATCAAGCCCTCGCTTTGCCTGTCCACCCTTGATCATCTCGGAGACCTAAGCAACCTGAGCATAGATCACCCTGGACACAACCCTGGACTCCATATAATTTAAACCTTATATTTATTATTTGTTTTATCACTTATCCTGATTTTTTTTCTTTTGTTTTTGTGATCTTTTTACTTTAGTCTTGTTACACATTTTCTTATTGCTAACTATATTTTTGTCTGATGTACAGCAATTTGGTCGCCTTTGGTTGAGTAACGCGATAGATGAATAAACATTGATTGATCAGTTGAAATAAAACAGTTGTCAAACTTACCTTGGAAACGCCCCATATCATCTAAAGTCTAAAGGATATTTGCTAGACACTTTGATTGACCATTTATGGCAGAAAGTGGATACGTAGGAGGCCGGATATGATAAAAAGAGATCACATTTCTCCTGTTTTGGCTTCTCTCCATTGGCTCCATGTTAAATCCAGAATAGAGTTTAAGATCCTCCTCCTTACGTATAAAGCCCTTAATAATCAAGCTCCATTGTACATCAGAGATCTGATTGTTCCATATGTTCCTAACAGAGCACTTCGTTCTCTGAATGCAGGTCTACTGGTAGTTCCTAGGATTTCAAAAAGTAGAATAGGAGGCAGATCTTTTAGTTATCAGGCTCCTCTCCTGTGGAACCAGCTCCCAGTTTTTGTTCGTGAGGCAGATACTCTGTTTTTAAGACTAGGCTTAAAACCTTCCTTTTTGATCAAGCTTATAGTTACTTATATACACACTAGAACTTATAATCTCTCTCCAATTTCTAAGAGTAATGTATTAATTTACCAGAATAAAATGATCAGAGAATTGAACAAATGTTGAATCATGAATCAGGACAGAAATAGATTTACACCAGATTTTAAGGAAAGTGATGGACAAAGAGACTAGAGACAGCATGTGTTGGTCAGTGCGCTGCCTTCGTCTCCCTATCCCAAACCGGCCAGGGGGGGTCGTCGAGGTAAATAATGCCAGAGTCTTCGGAAGAGCGGGCCTTTATCTACTCCAGTTATATCACTTACCAATAATATTATCTCTCTAATAAATAGATTCTGGAGAGGGCACAGTCCTATGAGCAAGGAGAGATGCATAAGCACTACAATACTTACCCACTTACCTCCTTCTTTTCTCCTGGATTTCCAGGCAGGGAGTAGAGGGAAATGGAGTGTTCAGCCCGATCCGGCGAGGGGAGGATGCAGCCCGGTCCGGTGGCCCTCCTCAACTCCATCTCCCTCACACCGTACATTGCTAGTAGACTTAAGAATTAGAAAAAAAAAATCCTTTTTCAGACTCAACTGACCCTAACACACCTTCTACTTTTCTTTTCTACTACTCTCCAGATATATTTTTTCTGATGTTAATGCAATTGTTAACCCATTTATCTCTCAGTGTTTTTCTCCCCATAGAAGCTCTATCCGGTCTGGTACCCTGCTCAGCTATAATACTCCCTGCTGGATGGGGAGCGTTGGTCCAGATGATGCTCAAAGTCACCGAGCATCCTCCATGCTGTCTCTTCTGTCTTCTCAGACCCCGAGACGGTCATGGCAGATGACAGCTTGTACTGAGCCAGGGTTCTGCCAGAAGTTTCTTCCTGTTAAAGGGGAGTTTTTCCTCTCCACTGTTGCTACATGCTTGCTCAGCATGAGGGTTTACTGAGGAATTGCTGTGGTTGGAGTCTGAATGATCCGGGCACAACCTCACGCCGATGACTCAATGCAATCTGCTGGCATTCCTTACATAGAAAACTGGAATGTTTGTATAATTGTATTAAGATGACTTTTGTTGTAAAGTGCCTTGAGATGAAATTTGTTGTGAACTGGCGCTATATGAATAAAAGTGAATTGAATTGAATTGAATCCAAAAACACCTGAGCACATATCTAGGAAGATTGAAATGTTTAAAGTGGAGATTGCATGCAGTTGTGTATACTACCAGTTTGTTGGATCAAAACATTACAAGACTTAAAAAAAATGCTGAGTTTAGGTGTTTTTAGAATTCTACACTTTTATAAACTAGACCCCAGATGTGTAACAGTGTAATGAATAGAGCATGGGTCAGTGTCCAAGAGCTTTGTTATTTTTGCAAAAGTTCTTCTGAATAAAGGGACATCTTAGAACAGAGCTATTCTTCCTGATTAATTTTTTCAGTAATTTCCTCTCAGCTATTGAGAAGTTCCTCTCGCAGCAGACATGACAGAAGAATATGGCTAATGCCAACAAAAGCTTCGTTATTTAGAAGTGTTCTCTGCACTCCAAAGGTTCTTATTCTCCTCAGCAAGTAGAGCCTTCCTGCACCTTCCACCGTCACCAAACTCCGTAGGCATATTTGGATTAAGTGCCTTGCCCGGGGGCATATTGACATGTGACGGGAGGAAAAAAGAAATAAATCTACGGCCCTCCAATTGCAAGACAACTATTCTGAGTCACAGTCACCCAAAGTCCTTTACATGTTGTTCAGGTGAACTCTAAGGTATCTTATAAGAGTCCAATGTCCATTCCTTGAGAGTTCAGCAGTGTCATTCAATACGTTTAAACATGCACAAAGCTTTTGGCAAAAAAATTTAGCTAATAGTTTATCCAGAATGGGAGTCTTTATCCCTGTTTATATACCCCTCAGTCCGTTGGCCTCCAAGATGCTAACTGCGCCGTTTCACTTTGGCATTCTTCCAGTTGGCCTAGAGTGCCACACAGAAAGTAAACAAATGCTGGCAGCAGCAAAGCAGACTGAGTAAAACCAGAAATATGCACAACGAGCGAAGAATTTAACTACAACAATCCTGCAAAAAATTACATTTCGTAAGTACTGTATTGTTTATTGTGTTACACTCGCTGCTACTCGCTCCAGTGTTATTTTTGCTTCTGCAGTCTTGCAAATTCCCAAAGAGGGAGTACTCAGGTTGCTAATAGTTCAGCTAAGCTGTGTTGGTGTTTACACACAGTTAAATTCATCTTTCTAACAGCATAATCTGAGTGTTTCGCTCATAGGTGTGGACTTAAGTCACATGACTTGGACTCGAGTCAGACTCGAGTAATTATTTTGTGACTTGAGATTTGACTTACATTTTTTTTAAAGACTTTGACTTCACTTCCACACCAATGACTTGGGACTTCATTTTGGACTTGAACCTATTTACTTGAAAATACTTGATATTTTACCAAATAATTAAAGTATATTACCGTATTTTCTGGACTATAAACTGGATTATAAACCACAACATTATTTATTTTAGGGAAAAAACACAAACGTGTTGATAAACAAGCAGCACCAGATTAAAAGCTGCAGCTGTTTTAACGTTTAATTACCATATGTAAGGGTTTGAGCAAAGGGGATTTTCGGGAAAGTGATTGTAGTTTGGGAAAGCCTTGATTTTATTAACATTCCAACATGGTGAAAAATCTTCACCGTTCTCTCTCTGTGTGTTCAGCAAATCTTCAAGAAAGATTTCAAGTTCGGAACATCTGCATTTATTAACACTGAAAGCTTTTTTTTTGTCTGATGCTTTGAGAATGTTTTTCACGCCAGCGTCTCACCATCATAGCTTTCAAGGGTACGTGAAGCCGCTGGCGCTCGATTTCCTTCTTTAAAGGCCAGATCGACTGCATTCAAGTTAAAATCAGCATCATATCTATTTCTTTGTTTCCCTTAATTAGGATTTGCTCATTTGCTCCCCTGCTCCTAATAAAGTTGTTTTCATTCCTGCTATTGCATTTTTAATTAGTATTGCTAATGTATTCATCAAAACAGTTGAATAGTAAGTGGGTGAGCATACCCACAATAGTAGATGTGGGGGTACCGGGCGGTCAAAAGAGCCAAAGAGCTCAGGTTTCTCAAAACAATTATTTTAATGACAAAAATTCAAATGAACTTAAAACTAAAAAGAAAGATAACTAATTAAGGGGCCATCAAAAGAGGTCAACTTATTCAAACTAAAAGAAACAGTAACCTAGAAAACTCAATATAACTGACCTCCCCATTAAACTCAGCTGGGAGTTTTTAAGGGAGTGGACTCTACCACTAATGACACATGAGGGGGGTGAGACCAGAAACTCAAATGAAACAGAACATACAATGCCATTTTCCTCCCCCATGGAGTCCAGACAGTGGTTGGGCCCCCTTTAGTAGAAGCCTGGACTGCTGCCATCTTCTGGCCACACCGCTGAAGTACAGCTCCACATGAAACTCAAGAAAACCAGTCAACACACACACAAAACACCAACTAAATATTAAATAAACTGGAACTGTACTTCACCTTAAACTGGTGTGGCTATTGGTATAGCCATCACAGTAGATTTGTACATTTGTTCTAATTTGGGTACAAATTTATGAAGTACATTTGTGAAGCACTCAGTTGACACCAGAATCTCCTCCCCAAGGCCACAAGCTTTCTTTGCTTCACAGGGTTATTAGGGTTTCCACCCTGAACCCCTTAAGATACTCAACCTCAGACATAGATGAAAGTTTGTTGTGTTTTTTTAGGATAATTAGTTCAGCTTTGATTTCTAAGTATTTTACAAGCTTTGGAGTCATAGGTAAATGTCATGTAATTACTTTTACTTATCACAAGAAATGCTTCAAGTGTGTGAAACACTGGACCTTAACCTCTGGCTGCATTCTGTAGTGGAGCTAAACTCACACTGACCTCCCTCCGTGTCCTTCAGGGCTGACATTTTATCAACAGACCTTGTGAGGGAACAAACTGCCTAGGACTCATCCTTCCCCCTCGGCCTCTTATTTTCTCTGCTCTTCATATTGCCTTTGTTTGGTACCTAATGACAGCTGTGATGGGAGTCATGCTCTTTAATCACAGAGGCCTGCTTTTGGACCTTTTTTTCAGATGTTCAGTAGTATGGAAGAAAAATAATATCATTACAATCAGACTTTTTTAATTAATAAAACGTGTAACTAAATTTTTATGCTGTGCAACTATGTATACAAAAATTTGTTCATTTTAAAATTGGCATCAAAAATATTCCAATTTGCCTTCATGATTTCACCTGCATAAAATTCTCAGGCAATAAAATTCACCAGTAAAATTTTTTTAAAAATGAACTGCAGATTACCTGTGAAAACTTAACTAAAGAAATTCACAAGCAAATGTGGTGACCCTCTGGTGACACAAGCCAAAGCAATAAGTAGTAGATCATTCACTAGATCAAAATGGTCCCTTGATCATGTGACATCACAGGTGAGTCTCCTAATAGTTAACTCCTCTAATCAACGGACTGCTTATCATGTGATCAAAGAAGTGTCATTTGATTGGCTAAAAGCTGCTCAACTTATTCTAGTGCTGATGGTTTTTGTTCGGGTCACCAGAAGGTCACAATATTTGATTATACATTTTTGCTGGTCACAGAGAGACTCAGTTTAGCACCTTGTCAAGTTTAGTTTTGTGTTCTAAGTATGCATATGTACAAATATATTTTTGTGTGTATACTGCAATAAGAGGAAGATAAAGAAAGAAAATAAGAGGGCTAAAAATATAAATTTCCATGGTTCATAAATAGTCTGGAAGGTTCATTGGAAACTTGTGCAGCTGGGTGCATTTCCTGCTGTTTGCCTGAACACATAGTCTGATTCAGAGACAGTGAACAGCTCTGCCTATTAAAATGTAAATTCCTTCTCACCGCAGTGGCAGCAGCAGTGACAGGCAAACCCAGGCTGGGACACAGCAAGGAGAGGAGAGGGAGCTGGTGGGGGTGAGAGATATAAGGGGGTATAAGCAGGACCTGGCTTTCACCATGTGGAGGCTCCCAGACAACAAGCATGTGTCTGAATAAAATGCTCAGCTGACTGGGGACCCAAACGGATTTCACAGTTCATGCTGGTAACAAAAGGTAACTGGGGCACTTCTGTCATGTAAACTTTCTGTAATACAAAAACCTCCACTGATGTCTGTTTTGAAAAATTCTCTCTTGTATTTTGAAAGATATACCAAGATTTTGCCTTCAACATAATGTGCAGAAAAATATTGGTTTAGAGTTGACCACAATTTAAGATACTTGGCAATACATTTTTATATAAAATGTACACAATTTATACTTTTCGTAAAAGACATTACCTAACCTACCTTCAAAATTTGTATTTTACCAACGCTGTGCTTCGAATAATCTCAATACCATAAAATATAATTTGTTTGGCTAAATGCCTGCTTATGCTTTTGTTTTAATAAGTGCTTTATAAATAATGATTTTAATTCACACTAGCATTAAAGGTTCTGAATTCTAACTAAAAGCATTCATTTTCCAAAAACAAACTCAAAATTAAAAAGACAGTATCATCAATGGTTTCGATGCTTTATATTCCGAATTTCAGAAAATGTGGTCTACTAGGATATAACACTTACTAAGCAAAATTTAACATGCAAAATTAGTTATACATTAAAAATTAAAGCGGTGCTTTCAATTTTTTTTTTAAAGAATTGGTTTAAAGGAAGCCTTCTTGTCTGACTTGTTACTTTCCCCAAAAACCTTACCATAAATGATTTACTGAATAACTAAAACAAAAAAACATTCAACAACGTTTCATTTCCATATTTTTGTTTTGTTTGTTATTCTTTGGGGAGGGGATATGTTTATAATGAAGTTCCTTAAAAGTACCACTAGATGGAGATGTGTTTACACTAGAGGAAGCTTACACATTTCTAGCAAGTCAGCATCCGCATGTAGAAGAAACATGTCTGGCTGGTTGACCTATCATATATATATATATATATATATATATATATATATATATATATATATATATATATATATATATATATATGTAGATAGATAGATAGATAGATAGAATTCTACATCATGTGTTTGAGCGTTCAGTTGAGTGAGTGAATGGGCAATTCATATTTTGGCGGCAAATGTGGATTATTTATGAAAACAAACTTGTGTTAGTATTCACCCTATACTGTTATTTTTGTTGACAACAGGCAGCATTAATTCATCAGAATCCTACTGGTTTATGTAGGTGCAGATGCCAGCCTAACATCTGCTGCCTCACAGATCTTGTGTCGTTTCTTTTTTTTGACATACCCTTTTAATTGATAAATTAATTATACAATCAACAGGCTTTAAAGCATAACAAATCAAAGTCCTTACGGGTGAAAAAAAAAGCAATTCCATATTGTGTGGCTTACATCACATTAAGAAAACTATTTTAACTATTTTGTATCTGAAAATTGGTGCTCTTATACCAGATATGTTTTTTTAATGTTTTTTTTTTTTTTAGAGTGGGTCTCACAACCTGCCATTGACCATTAGCTATTGTATTTTCCCCCGCAAGATGCCTTAACAGAAAAGGTAATGTAACCTACAGGGGTGGGGGGAGGGGGTTATGTTTTAATATTAATGAAAATAGTGATGAAAACATTCGAAATAAGTGACTATATGTATGTTTAGATACATATTTCTGCATGCAAAAAGTTTTGGGCCAGAGATGCAAAAAAGCCCCCAACAATAAAATAAGTAATATTTGGTAACACAGGAAGATAACTGAAACATTCTGTACTTACTCTGGTGTGCAGATGGGCTTATTCTTATTTAAAGGAACTCCGGTTGTGCAGTCTCTTGGAAATTTGTTCCAAATTAGAGGAGAATATAATCTTTAAAGTATTTTGATACTAAAGCATTGAGTAATTTATACAGTAAAGAATTTTGAAGTCTATTTGCTGGACTATCGTAAGATAGTGAAAAGGACTTTAGAAGTGGGGTAATGTGCGCTCTTTTCCTAGTTTTAATGAGGACCTATGAAGATACCACTGCACTCTTCAGTTAAACTAAAGATAAACAGATGGATGGATTTATCACGAGTCCTTTAATCCTAGAAATTCTCTTTAGGTGTCAGCAACTTTGCAGCTGTCTTCATGTGTCACTAAAGGTTCAGGTTTGAGTGCATCACTACATCCAGATTTCCAATCTGATCAGTTGATTCTAGCTGTAATAGCTTATGCTGTGTGCTGAAGCTGTGTGTGGACCATAGACTGTAAAAAAGAATAGACAGCGCCTCCTCACTCCTCCCCTTTTACCAGAATGACACACTTTCATGGGGGAATTCATGGCGGATTTACAGACTCCTCCTCCCCAGCTCTGACGAAGCATGTTCCTAAAAAGGGCATAGGGGCGGGGTCTTCACTGTAGACTCTGCCATCGCGGGGCAAGTATGCCCGTGTAGTTTGGTCGTAATCGGGCCCATTTCGCTCCCGCATCTTTAGCTCTGATGCTAAACTTGGCTAGCTAAGCTAAAGGATAATAGCCCCATGCCTGACTGCTGCCGTAGCCTATCTGCGCTCCTCCGACGGTTCTCCTATTTCTCAAACCTCAAAAGTTAAGAACTAGTAACTTGAAATAATTATTAAAATGTAGTGTTACTATAATTAAAGTCCAACGAAACAGCCTGTCAATCAAAGTCCGGCCCCCTCATTAATTATGCAAGATTTCAAAAAATTATCTTACGAAAACCAGCCTGGTGCCTATTTTTTTGAGGAGCCCAGCATTATCTCAGGAAGAATATGTAGCCATAGAAAGTTTAAAAAAAATGGGCACCAGCCATTAAAGTTGTTTTTAACGTGTCTAAAGTCCAATGCTTTTCAATGGGGGCCTAGCGGCCAAATGGAGGTACTACAGCAATGGAGGAGCAATGGTGGCCTCCATGGTATGCGGTCATAAAGCAGAGCAGCCAGCGGCCATTGGTGTGGACTCTTGTTACTCTTTAGGTTTCAAAATTATTACTTCTATTTTGTTTCTGTTCAGCTGGACAAAATTATGGCACAACCATGGATTGATTTGTTCTATGCAGCTGCTCATTGTTTGAATGGGTTTATTGTCACCTGCTGACATTCTAATGTAGAGATGTGCATGATGTGCAAAGTTGTGATACACTAACAAATTGCTGAAAAAACTACAGCATAATTTTTACAGTAAGGTAGCTGGATTTTGGACACACAGCCCTTTGCTGTTAACAGAAATGCTTCTGAAAAGAATATGGAATTTAATTGGGGTGATGAATCTGGGGTATGTCAGGTAAATTCTGATTACTCCCAGCAGCAACCCCACAATCAAAATGAGACAGATTTGGAAAACAGTTTTGTTTTTTCTCGTGCCTGTGATGGACTGGTGACCTGTCCAGGGTGTACCCCGCCTCTCGCCCGTTGACAGCTGGAGATAGGCAGCAGCCCCCCTGCGACACCCCTGAGGACTAAGCGGTTCAGAAAATGGATGGATAGATGTTTCTCGTGCAGAAAAAGCAGAACCTGTTCTCCCCACAACAAAGTTGACAATTCCCAGACATTCATTTTTCCTTGGTTTCTCCTAAAGAAACCAAAGAAAGATTTGGATTTGGGAACCTTTCCAGAGCTACCCTCTCCTCCAAGGATGACACAGCTCTGGACTTGACTTGTTTGAACCAACCAAAATGCATGCTTCCTCCTGACTCCATGTCGCCCCCTTGTGGACGCATTAGTCACCTACTTGACCCACCAACACTTGGAGATGTGAAATTCTTGAAAGGCTCTTCCTCCCACAATGAGCAATCTTTTCCCCCTCATGGGTTGGCTCCAGCCTCCCAGCTATTCGTTGAACAGAACCAGAGTTCCAATCAGAATGAGCCAGGCCCACCTTATGTAATGCGTACAACGCAGCTGGAATCTATCTAGCGATATACAGCTGTTTGACCCAGATCACCCTGACTCAAACATCCATGATTATTTGCATGAAGATGAACAATGTGTGTCTGATTTGACTTCCCCTTCTTGTTGTGAAAAGTCAAAGCTCCTCTGAAGATCTACCAGTAGAGGTGTTCACCTTTTTATCCAAACGCTGCCAGCTGAGATACTTGACAGTTATCCAGCTCTTGTCAAGCTTTAAGAGATGAATATTCTGTTCACAGAGATCCAGCTGCTGCCTTTCTTGATGCTTCCCAGATTATGCATGAAATGTATGAACCTCCCAGAAGCTACTATTTCAGGTTAAGGAAAGCTTATTTTCAACAACGTTATGTCCCTGAAAAAGAAGATGATGACGTTTTAAAATCTTTGTTCCTACGCAACCTCCATGAGATGATACGGTACGACGTGATCTTGCATTGCAGAGCAGAGAACCTCAGCAAGACAGAGATTCGTAGATATGCTCAGCTTGTTTGGGAGATGCGCCCTCCAGTCTTAAAAGGGGGGTGGGAACAACGTTTTGAATATTCAGACACGAAGCAGGCGTAGACGAAAGCGTAAATCTAGCTTCCTTCTTTCACAACTGAACCAAGAGGGGTCGTTACAGCAGCCAGAATGGAAGCCACTAGATAAAAAGAAACCTTCCGACAATGTAAAACACAAAGGTTACATTGATAAAGGTTCTGATTATTCAAAAAAGATTTTAACCATGCAGGACTTAAATGTAATCTGTAAGTGCCTTGTTACAACTTTAATGGAATTTCTAACTGACAGGAACAGTGAGCTGTTCCACACCGAAGTGAAGCGTGTCTAAAAACTAAAATCAAGAAATGGTAACCCATTTCTAATGCCTCAATTCTGTTCATTCTTTTATTTTCTTGTTTCAAATACTTAAGATAATTAAGGATTAAAACCAGAAATGTGATGGTGTTAAGATTTTGGTTATTTGCAAATCAATGTATTCTGGTTAGTTAATTGCCCTGCCCAAACAGAGGTTGCCTACCCAAACAGAACCTTTGAACGATGTTGAACTTTGAAATCTACTCCTGCCCACAGGACCCCAGAGACTTTGGACTCCAGGAATATGGCTGTGCATGGACTGTTGGTGTTTCTGAAAGATCAAGCATCATCCTCGCTCTTCAGAAAAAGGGGGGATATGTTGGGTCACACACAGCCATCAGGTGGCGCTAACCTGCCCTATAAATACAGCCCGCTTCCTTGAACTAGCTCTCTTTCACGACAGGCATTTGGCCAGCTTGTTTTGGAGAGAACCAAAATAACAATCGTCCTTTGCGGGCGGAGGAAGACACAAGGCCCTAGAGGAACTAGCTCCAGGGAGCTCAAAGACTGCCGACACCAATAAACACCTAAATATTGCTAAACAAATTCATTGTTTTATCCTCAAAAGCCAAACGGAAGCTTCCACAAGTTTCAGAGTGCAGTGAGACTGGGCTGAACGCCGCCTGCAGTGGGAGTTTGAATCAGCTGAGAGCTGTGGGCCGAGGCCGGACCTAGCACCAGCCGCTTTCACGCAGCCACAGAGCCAACAAGAATTGCTGTGCTGGAAAACTGCCAAAAAAGTACTGTAGAGGTGGATGCCGGGGGCTGATCATCACCCAGACAGAGCCAGACGCAGCTGGACAGAGCTGCAAGCCAGGACCTCTCACTGCAGCTAACCAGATCGGAACCATTGTAAGCCGCTAGGCTAACGTCGCCTCATCCCCCTAAACCCCTCATCGCGGTGCAGCAACTCAGAGACTTAATTGTTCCAAGGTCTGTTTTGGCAGAGGCAAATTAGTTAGGATAACTCATTTGAAAGGTTTTTCCCTTTTTGTGGTGTTGTATTGTTTCATCTGCTATCTTTGGCCTTTTGGCCTAAAACTTTAATCAGTGTTTTTAAAAGACTTTTTCCCAACAGTCGTTTTCAAATCCTGCAACTTGAGCTACTTAATCAAACAGGAGTTTTTCCTTGTTGTTTAATGTTTAATCAATGTGTTTGAGTCACTCTAAGTGCCCCACGTGCGTAGCAGAGGGCTACCTGAAAGCCAACAAGCTCACGTGTTCGTCCAGGCCCACACTTCATAACAAAGGTTGCTCATAACTGTTCAAACAGAATTAGGTTTAAATAGATTTTTTAAGAACCGCAACTAATCTTATTAACCGTGTTTAAACTTTCCTTTTTATATCAAATACTGGAATTGAATTGTTTACTTCGGTGACCAATTCATGAATAGAAGTAGTTTCCCAAAGGGTAATTACTCTGTCCCAGATCATTTTTAACAAACATCTCTTTATCCAAAGGATGTTTTGATTTTCTCTTGTAATTAGTGAAACTAATTAATCTTTTCCCTCCAGCATCTGCAAATCGAATCCTGGGTCTGATCTGCACACAGAAGCATAAATCTGAATTCAGGGTTTCTCATTTTATCACTTTATTCATATTCTGTGTTCCTTTATTTTAACTATACATTGATTTTAATCAGTAGTGTGTTTTTTATTACTTTTGAGTGTTTAAATGTCTTATCATTTCTCAGTAGTGATGACTTTATGGGCTTCTTCATAAGTAAAATAAATTCTATGAAGAATAAAATCATTGGCATTCTCCCAAACATGACTAACTAACTCTCAGTAAATGAGGCAGTATCAGGGAGAACTGTAGAACCATGTTTGTGTCTGTACCAGTTTGATTCTGTTGAACTTTCGGAATTATCACAAACATTAGTTTCATATAAATCCTCAACTTGTATGTTAGACCCAATACCAACAAGCCTGTGAATATTCTCATTCAACCAGGTCATGGTTGTCTCAAGGAAATTTCAATCGAACGCAACTGGACTTGGTAATTTGTCATGGAAGACGTTTCACCTCTTATCCAAGAGGCTTCATCAGTTCATGCTCGCCACTGACCAGGCTGGGACTGGTCCAACTAACTGGTGTGGAGACTCAGCTATTTAACCTCTTGGAGGGCTTTTACAAGACTGATTATGTCATTGGATCCTTTGTGCTCCATATCTTAACGACGGTCGTAGGCGTGTCGCCTATTGGTGGAGGTTAGGTTTCGGCTTCATTAGTGCCCTATTGTGTTATAACAACAGTCGCTGGAGTCACAGTTGTTTTTCTTATTAGAGGTTACATTGTTGAGTCTCCTGGGTAAGGATGAAAGGGCAGCATTGTAAATTACCAATTACCAAATTACCAAGTACAGTTGCGTTCGATTGAAATTTCCTTGAGATACCCAATACCAACCAAATTATTTAAGGAAGTGTTCCCTTTGGTTACTGGCCCTATCCTAGACATAATGGATCTATCTTTAATAAATGGTTATGTGCCAAAGGAATTTAAGGCTTCTGTAATTAGGCCTTTACTTAAGAAACCCTCCCTGGATCAAGATGATTTAGCTAACTACAGACCTATATCTAACCTTCCTTTCTTATCCAAAATTCTTGAAAAATAGTTGCTAATCAAGTCTGTGAGCATCTTAACAGCAACAACCTGTTTGATGAATTTCAGTCAGATTTTAGAGCTCATCATAGCACTGAAACCGCACTGGTAAAAGTTACTAATGATATTCTAATGGCCTCAGATAATGGATTTGTGACTGTTCTGGTCTTGCTAGATCTCAGTGCTGCTTTCGACACAGTCGATCATAATATTCTCTTAGAAAGGCACGGAAATGTTGTAGGGATCAAGGGAACAGCACTAGGCTGGTTTAAATCATATCTGTCCAACAGATTCCAGTTTGTTCATGTAAATAATAAATCTTCTTCACACTCAAGGGTTACTTGTGGAGTACCACAGGGTTCTGTGCTTGGACCGATTCTTTTTACTGTATATATGCTTCCAATTGGTAAAATAGTTAGACAACATGGTATCAAATTCCACAGTTATGCTGATAATACACAATTATATGTATCCATAAAACCTGATGAAACCAATCAGTTAGGTAGTTTACAAGCATGTCTGGAAGACATAAAAACTTGGATGACTCTGAATTTTCTGCTCCTAAATTCTAGGATTTCTTTCTTTCACCTTCGGAATATTGCTAAAATTAGAAACATCCTGTCAAGGAGTGATGCAGAGAAACTAGTCCATGCATTTGTGACTTCGAGGCTGGACTACTGTAATTCCTTATTGTCAGGAAGTCCACAAAATGCAATCAAAAGCCTTCAGTTGATCCAAAATGCTGCAGCAAGAGTTCTTATGAATATTAAAAAGAGAGATCACATTTCTCCTGTTTTGGCTTCTCTCTATTGGCTCCCTGTTAAATCCAGAATAGAGTTTAAGATCCTCCTCCTTACGTATAAAGCCCTTAATAATCAAGCTCCATCATACATCAGAGATCTGATTGTTCCATATGTTCCTAACAGAGCACTTCATTCTCAGAATGCAGGTCTACTGGTAGTTCCTAGGATTTCAAAAAGTACATAAAAAGCCCTTAATAATCAAGCTCCATCATACATATGTTTTGTAATATAAATCTTGAAATGGTTTATTAAAATCAGCTATTGAATGATAAAAAACATGTAAAACTCTAAACTAAAACTTTATTACTGTCGACTCAGGACTTACGTGTATTTACTTGCTGTTGCAAGGGTTCTAATGAATAAAAGAAGAAGAGATCACATTTCCCCTGTTTTAGCTTCTCTTCACTGGCTCCCAGTAAAATCTAGAATAGAATTCAAAATCCTGCTTCTGACATATAAAGCTCTTAATAATCTAGCTCCATCATACATAAGAGACCTGATTGTTCCATATGTTCCTAACAGAGCCCTTCGCTCTCAGAATGCAGGTCTACTGGTAGTTCCTAGGATTTCAAAAAGTAGAATAGGAGGCAGATCTTTTAGTTATCAGGCTCCTCTCCTGTGGAACCAGCTCCCAGTTTTAGTTGGTGAGGCAGATACTCGGTCTGTTTTTAAGACTAGGCTTAAAACCTTCCTTTTCGATAAAGCTTATAGTTACTTATATAGACACTAGACCTCATAATCCCTCTCTGATTTCTAACAGTAATGTATTAATTTACCAGAATAAAATGATCAGAGAATTGAACAAAGGTTGAATCATGAATCAGGACAGAAATAGATTTATACCAGGTTTTAAGGACAGAAAGTGATGGACAAAGATAATGCCAGAGTCTTCGGAAGAGCGGGCCTTTATCTACTCCAGTTATATCACTTACCAATAATATTATCTCTCTAATAAATAGATTCTGGAGAATGTATGTATTGGCGCAGTCCTATGAGCAAGGAGAGATGCATAAGCACTACAGTACCTACCCACTTACCTCCTTCTTTTCTCCTGGATTTCCAGGCAGGGAGTAGAGGGAGATGGAGTGTTCAGCCCGATCCGGCGAGGGGAGGATGCAGCTCGGTCCGGCAGCCCTCCTCAACTCCATCTCCCTCACACCGTACATTACTAATAGACTTAAGAAGTATGAAAAAAAATCCTTTTTCAGACTCAACTGACCCTAACACACCTTCTACTTTTCTTTTCTACTACTCTCCAGATATATTTTTCCTAATGTTAATGCGATTGTTAACCCAGTTTTCTCTCACTGTTTTTCTCCCCATAGAAGCTCTACACGGTCTGGTACCCTGCTCAGCTATAACTCCCCCTACTGGATGGGGAGCGTTGGTCCAGATGATGCTCAAAGTCACTGAGCATCCTCCATGCTGTCTCTTCTCTGTCTTCTCAGACTCCCAGACGGTTGTGGCAGATGACAGCTTGTACTGAGCCAAGGTTCTGCCAGAGGTTTGTTCCTGTTAAAGGGGAGTTTTTCCCCTCAGCTGTTGCTACATGCTTGCTCAGTATGAGGGTTTGCTGAGGAATTGGTGTGGTTGGAGTCTGCATGATCCGGGCACAACCTCACGCCGATGACTCAACGCAATCTGCTGGCATTCCTTACATAGAAAACTTAACTGATTTGAATGTTTGTATTATTGTATTGAAATGACTTTTGTTGTAAAGTGCCTTGAGATGACGTTTGTTGTGAACTGGTGCTATATATATGTAAAAGTGAATTGAATTGAATTGAATAATCTCTTTGTGTAAATAAATCTTGTGCTTGGAAAGTAAAAGTTGTCATTTCTTGTTCAACACACACATATCGCAAGGTGTATGACCAATAGACGTTGGTTATTTAAAATGATTCCTGATAAAGGTTGTGCCCCGAAAAATAATAATTTTCCATAAATTATTAATTTTATTGACTGCCATAAGCAGTTTTTGACTATCAATTGCCAAATATTATAAACTGCTCACAAAAATTAAAGGAACACTTTTTTTATTGGCCCTGGCATGAAATCTATTAAACCTGTCTGATAATTTTCTGGTTGGTTAGGCAGCTGAGGGCATTGTTAATCCCTTTCAGCTGTATTGGTGTTCATTGACTTAACAACAGGTGCACTACAGTGGCAACAATTAGAAAACCCCCAAAGCAGGACTGGTTTTACATGCGGAGGTCATTTCAAGTTTCTCTCTCTTGATCTTTTTTGGCTGGTTTTGGCTTGAGTACTGTGGTGTTATTCTGCATATGTTTTAAACTTTTATTATTCAGAAGGTAAAAGTCTGTTTATATAGTTTGCATGGTTGTAAAAAATATATATGGTCTGTCAGTATTTGTCATTGGGATAAGCTTTTAAGTCATAAAACTCTTGGGTAAGTTTTATTGCAAGCTGTAAAAACAGGATGTCTGTAGATTTAGTGTGTTGCCATAAAACCATAAAACTCAGAATGAGCTTTTGACCAAGAGAAAAGACACGTCTCACCTTATGACTGCATAATTCTCTGACAGCCAATAATGGCTAAGACACTGTTTGGAAATGATCTGATTGGAGGGAGAAGAAACGCCTAGTGTCCTGGCGAGGCCCGGTGTCTATAAAGTTTGTGAAATGGAGATCATTCAATTGTCAGATTTCTTTAAATCTGGACCAGAGAAACTAGGGGGGCAACTTTCTCTGTAAAACTGCAATTTGTTAATCTGTTCAAAATAAATGTTAAGAACTGGAAATTGGCTCCATTTTGTCTCTGCTTGAACATGCATTGAATTAATTTTGATAATTATTTAATTCAACAAATGGTGACCTCGACTGTGTGCAGAGTTTTGGACCAGGATCCAGTTATATTTTTTTAAGTTAATTAACGGACATGTATTTGCTCTATTGACAATTTGCGCAGAGTTGCGTAGTTTTTAAATCTATTGATTGGTTAATCTAACATTGGGTAATGTTGTCATGCAAGTTAAATATGTTTTTTTGTTTTGAGCAGATTGACTGTTGCGAGCCCGTAGTGTTGAAGCTGCTCGTCTGTCTGTTTCTCTGTTCTGAGCAGGATCGCGACCTTCTTTACGCTCCGTAGAGAAACGCCGGTGCCTGCTGGGAGATGGAGTTTCTAACTCTGCGCGCCCAGGGGGGGCTGGTGTTTCTCCGGAGAGGACGGTGGAGCAGATGGAGCGATCTCTTCAACGACTCAAAATCGGAACCAAGGTGCGGATCAAAACTCGACGGGTTGGCCACTCTGCCCAGACAGGACGCTATCTGGGAGCTCCCAGGCTGGCAATCGAAAAAAGATTACGGAGCGCCTGGGTCGCCCTCTGTTAAATCTAAACGGATTACCTGGTAGAGGGGCTGCGTTTCTTCCAAACGCGTGGCTGAGCACCACGAATTGGAATTGTGAAAATGGTCCGGCATTTTTGGTGAGCTCCGGTTTGAGGTTAGTGTTTTGATTTCTGCTTGTACAAGTGTGTGTCTATGTGTGTGTGTGAGATGTTTTTTACGCAGGCGCTTTGCGAGACGTGCTGGTGATGTTGCGTTTTGTGTTAAAATGTTATAGTATAAATAATGAACTCGAGTATACTAAATGAATTAAAATAGATAAATGAATATCTAACTAAATATGATGGATAACTGTAATTAAAAATCTATAAGAATGAGTTGTGAACATTTACGACAGGTCATCAGGGTGGCCGCCCCAAGCTAGGAGCTATGGCGGAGCTAATTCTGTGTGAGTTTTTGCTTGATAGCACGGCTAACATACGACAGCTTTGACTATATGTTTTGATAAATAAATTAGTGGTTATAGGCGGTTTTCTGCCATCTGTTCGAGTCTTTTGAGTGGTTTTCTGGAGGCCGGCGCCAGGAAATTTCTCAAAGCAGACTACGACAAATTGTAACAGATTGGCGTAAACCTCCGCGATAAAATACTGTACTAATGTCGATAAGTCACCGCTTATAATGTTGTGTTTTTTGTTAATGGTTTTGGGCTGTAACGGACGTTGTAGATTCGGTGTTTGCTGTGCGGGACGGCTGGAATTGGAAACATATGTTTCAGTCCGCGTGGACGAACAGGAGAATGTTTGTTCGTGCCGAATTAAAGTTTGATGAAGTGGTATAAATTGTGCGGATTAAGTCCTGGTATTGCGGTATGTAATCTTCTAAAGTGTGTGTTGCGATGTTCTGGAGTGTTTTCGCCGTACGTTTTGTACTGTTTTAGGTTTCGTTTCACAAAGGAAGCTAACGGTAGCACATGGCTGTGGCTGCTGCTAAGCTAGCGGTGGTTGTTTTTTGTGCGTCAATATGTTTTGTGCTTTAATCCTAACTGCATGTTCTATGTGTTGCAAGCTAAAAGTTGATTTTGGATAGAAAGTGATTACAGACTCCTGCAGACGATTGCCTTGTTAAGACTTAAACGAATTTGGATTTTTGTTAACTTTTTCTGGTTAATTAGGAGGTAAAACGGCCTCAAGATAAGTTCAGATAACTTTTGTTTGCTACTCCCGTAGGCAATGTTTTAGCACATTTTCTACAAAGGGCAATTTAAGGTGTTTCACATTTGTCTGAACTGTTCCGGTACGGAGATTAAAGATTAAGAAGTACATGCTGAATTTGGTTAACTGCTTTTGCCTGAGAAGGCTCGATTGATTACATGAGGAGGGCAATTATGCATGTTATAATTAAACGAAAATGGCTAAGAACAGTTACTCATGAGTCGATTCTGACTTGGTGAAGTTTTAATTTTTGATTTCATCTTTGAAATTAAAAAGAGGGGAGTGTATAGTCAAAATAAAAGTTGCATTTTTTGAATCTTTAAGTAGGTGGATTTTTTGCTTTTTTGATTGATCTAAGCAGGATTTGTTAAGTTGGCCTAAATAAAGATAAAGCTATAAGCAGTAATTATAAGAATTTAACGAAAAGCAAACGGTGTTAATTGGAAAGCAACAAACTGGTCTAAATTATTTTTTAAGCACCCTGTTGTATGATACAGAGAATGAATTCTTTCTGTGATTTAAATAAGTATCATTTATGCTAAAATTATGTTTGGCTTATTTCTGATGGCTCTATAGACTTTAGAACTATAGATTGGTCTCTGAATAAATGATCTAAAGGAGACTGATGTTAAATTATTTAAACGATTAAACATTCTTAATGATTTTTGTGGACACAAAATGCTTATTGGAGTTATCAAATTTCAACTGGGGCTCAAGAAGTAACCCAGCATACTTCAATTCCGTTACAAATTGAATGTTTTTAACATGCAAAACAACACTTATCATAGTGATATTTTCTAAACTAGTGGGATTTGAATGTTTGAGTTTGAAAAAAAGAAAACATTAAAACACAGAGTCATCTTTAAGTAATCAGTTTGTTTTTAAACAGGCTGGGGATAAATTTGAATTGGTCTAAGGATTGAAAGTAATGAATATCGCGGTGATCGAAAATGATGGTTTAATTTGGAAGTAAGAAGTAAATTCTAAATTCATTTATTCTGATCGTGTAGAGGCAAAATGTGATTGGACCAGCTACATTGAAATAATTTTTACCATATATTTGAATGCACATTTTGTTTTAAAAAATAAGAATTGGTTTTAGTTTTAAAAGTTTAAGATTAATTTTTCAGATGTTATTCATTGATTGTTAGCTAGTCTACTTGATGCTGAGAGTAAATTTACAGGTCCTAAAACATTTTAGAACAGTTCTGATCATAGAATAATGGCATAATATATCATTTGATTAGTGGGGACTCTGTAACTGACAATTTATTTAATTTTTTTGATTTTATTTTCTTTATTTTTTTCTTATTTTTTATTTTTTTCTCTTTATCTCTTAACCTTTATATATTTGGTTCGACTTGGATTCTGACCCAGATTTCTGAACTGCGGTCTGCTTATTAATGAGAACTTTGGAAAATGTTAATTTGAGAAGCTGGATTAAAGAAAACATGATTCAGTGGTAATTTATTTGACATTTCTAGAAGCTTCAATTTAATTTGGTGTTTATCATTGGAGAAAAGAAAAAAAAGAAGCCTGAGAGGAAAAGAGGGATACTGAAAAAATGCTGTTTTTTATTTTTATTTTTTTATTTTAATGCGACTAGTTTTTGTTTAGAGAAATCTCATCTCTTGAACCTCCTTTATTGAATGTTTTTTTGTTTTGTTTTACTGCTAAGGGGAATTAGACTACTATGTATCCTACAAAAATTTAAGAGGAGTTTTAGTTGCAAAAATCAGTTTGACTATGTTCGATTCACTTCACAGAATCGGACAGATGTTTTTGAAGTATGAAATGTTTTCATTATTTACAATCAGAATATTTGGGCAAGTGAGCACATTTGGGTTTGTTTAAAGAGGAATCATATAAGCAAAAGTACTTTGAATTTATATTGGATTGTGTTAAAAAAAAAAAAAGTACTTTAGGTTTGGCAATATTTATAGGGAAGCTGTTTTGTCAGTGATTTAAATCTTGGATTTTTCTTTAGAAATATGGATAGAATTTGAAGTATAGCAAACTGAAGACTGTTTTTGTAAACTATGTTGTGTTTATCGGTCAGTGCTGTTCTCTGGTTTTGTTTTAAACATTTGATGTTTTTAATTTTGATAATTTTTGTCTGAGCCAGCTTGATAGAGATCCAGTACACTAAGTGATGGGGAGTTTGGAGACTGGATCTTTGCAGATGGTTATTGACTTTATTTTTGTTATTGCAATGTTTTAGTGGTGCTTTAGCAATATCTAACAGAAAAATCCAGCCTTTTTTGTTTGTTTCTTTTTTGATTTAATTTTATTTTTCTAAGAACTAAGTGTGTTGATGAGATATTGCGATGGTCAATCTTTATAAATGTTTAATTTACACATGAGATGGAAGAGACATTTATCAAATTGACAAAATAGAGAAAGGCATTGCATTGATAAAGTATAGAATATAAATTGGATGAAAAATGAAGGAATCATTAATTAAAATAAGCAGGGGAAGAATTAGAACAACAGTTTAATTAGACATATAAGGATTAATTATCATTCCTGGTGGAGAGAGCAAACCTATTAATTAGTATATTTTTACCAGAATTAATACTGAAGAAATTATTACTAGTATAACTGATTAAAGTAAAATTAAAATAGAGCCCACATAGGCAGTCTGAGTGTGGAAGATATTTAAATTCAGCATTCGAGGAAGGAGACTAATGAATATGAAAATAAAAAGTTTAAATAAAACTTGATTTGAAAAGGCTGAGAGGATCGACTCTCTGTCTGTCTTTTTCTTCCTCTAATTATATATTTTTCTCTTTTTCCCATCCCGCAACAGAGACCCCTCAGATAACATTCTTGAGATGTAATTTATGTTCCTGGGGAGATAAGATGGGTGGGGGTGCGTGGGCTGATGACGGATAGTGCCAGGCGCCCGCCATAACTGCCAAAGAAAGAAACATCTATACGACCAGCGCAGAATTACGTCTCTCTTGTGCACTGCTCCCAAAACAAGGGGGGCACAAGTGACTGTATATTTTCAGGGGTGAACTGGAGGACACCCTAGGGGGGAGCACGTTTCCTCATGCTGAGCTGAACTTTCAAGGACAATATGTGTGAATCCACTTGGCTGGCGTGAGATGGACAGTTTCTGCTGAAGAAGTGATGATCAAAGACTGTTGATTCAATGTCGATGTTGCTGAATTAACCACAAGAGTTTCTGTTTGTCTGATCGAAGGTGGCCGAGGTTCCTCGAACTTTGATAACCCCATGCCTTCCCCAGGATTATCTCCAGGTTAAATACCACCATTTACCGGGAACAAAATTTGGAAGGAAAAACTGGGCAGATAGCACGGGGTTGCTGGCTGGTGAGAGAGAAATTTTTTTTTTTTTCTTATTATTTTTACGTTTCATCCACAGGGATGTACTAAATTTAAGAAAGGATATATTGTAATGGAACAGACATAAGTGTCTTAAACTTGATAAATAAAATAAGTACATTTTCAATTTGGGTGAACAAGCAAATGGATAGTAATCAGTTGAACTGTAGACGAAAAGTAAACTCTTGAGCCTGCTCTTGCTTTTAAATCCATTACTGAGGGAGGTGTTTTGGTTTAGTTTTCAGGAATAACAACGGTGTTGCACCAAAATAAGATGGATTTGCTCTTTCCCCAGGGATTACTTTTTAATTAGATGGGTGAAATAATTTCTCAGCACAATACAGTTGGATTAGATTGAAAAGGAGTGATCACAGGACCGGATCATTTTTTAGATGTTTACAAGCTTATGCCCCCAGGATTCAGCAGCACGTGAGGAGCACACAGTCTCCTCTGGTCACAGCTGACTACAGCTGCTGAAGGGGTCCAAGGTACAGCTCCAGGTCGAAGGCGTGAGGAGTCAAGTGGTTCAGCCAGTTCCGGATGACAGCTGGGAGCACACACAAAGTGCAGCTCCACGCCAGCGGCGAACCTGGTCGAGGATCAGCAGGAATCTGCCTAAAGAGGGTCAAGAAGGTTTTGACCGGGCTGAGTCGGAAGCTGAGGCCACAGGCGGCGGGGCCTAGCTCACCCAGAAGGTTGTTTGGGTGGTGATATTACTCATCCAGTGTGATCTATTTGCCAATGAATGAGATGGGCAAATTGAAATTGCCATCTCAAAGAGGGATCTACAGAAGAAGATCACAACTCACCAATCAGCTGCACAGCAGGTTTTGACCAGCCCACATCGGTGGGGTAAGCTATTGGAAGAGGGACCAGCTGTGCATTTGTGTTTATTGGGGGAAATGCTCAATTAATGAAGTAATTGGCATTTCAGAGAGTGGTTATCTGCATATATGGGAGTAAAACTGGAACACTAAAAAATAGGAGCCCTCCACACTGATCAGCTCTGTACATCGCTCTCCAGCTGCCAGGTGCCATTGAGGGGACTATAATGAGAGTGAAGAAAGAAGAACAGAATACAAATATAAAGACTGAACATTTATTAATAATTTTTTGTATTTTACAGGTTGTTTAACTATTTGTTTAACTATTTTATTCACAAGTGCAGAATTGTTAAAATATTTTTTTTGTATAATGCCAAAAGAGGGTGAATTTATAATTAACAGATTTACATTTTTTTAATGGGAGTTAAGGTTAAAGGTACTTTAACAGTTTGTGTTTTGAATTTTAATCTGGAAGTCTTGTTGTGGTATCATATGAAAGACTTCATGTTTTAAACTGATGAAATTTCTTGGATTTGATTTTTTGCATTCTCAAAATGCTTTACAGGTTTTGATCTTAAGTTCTAAACACTTACCTTGAAGGAGAGTACAGAGAAGATATCAATCTATTTTCAAAAAAAAGATTGAAAAGAGGGAATTGTGGTGTTATTCTGCATATGTTTTAAACTTTTATTATTCAGAAGGTAAAAGTCTGTTTATATAGTTTGCATGGTTGTAAAAAATATATATGGTCTGTCAGTATGTGTCATTGGGATAAGCTTTTAAGTCATAAAACTCTTGGGTAAGTTTTATTGCAAGCTGTAAAAACAGGATGTCTGTAGATTTAGTATGTTGCCATAAAACCATAAAACTCAGAATGAGCTTTTGACCAAGAGATAAGACACGTCTCACCTTATGACTGCATAATTCTCTGACAGCCAATAATGGCTAAGACACTGTTTGGAAATGATCTGATTGGAGGGAGAAGAAACGCCTAGTGTCCTGGCGAGGCCCGGTGTCTATAAAGTTTGTGAAATGGAGATCATTCAATTGTCAGATTTCTTTAACACTGGCCCAGAGAAACTAGGTAGGCAACTTTCTCTGTAAAACTGCAATTTGTTAATCTGTTCAAAATAAATGTTAAGAACTGGAAATTGGCTCCATTTTGTCTCTGCTTGAACATGCATTGAATTCATTTTGATAATTATTTAATTCAACAGTACTTATCTCTACTGGCAGTATGAGGCGATTTCTTAACCCTACAGAATTTGCACAGGTTGTCCAACTTCTCCAGGATGGCACATCCACACGTGGTGTAGCAAGAAGGTTTTATGTGTCTCCCAGCACAATCTCCAGAACATGGAGGTGATTTCAGAAGACTGGTGGTTATTCTCTGAGAGCTAGACAGAGCCGTAGAAGGTCCTCAACCCATCAGCAGGCTGAGCACTGCTCGTGCCCTACAGAATGACCTCCAGAGGGCCACTGGTGTGAATGTCTCTACCCAAGCAATCAGGAACAGACTTAATGAAGATGGCCTGATTGCCCGACGTCCTGTAGTGGGCCCTGTGCTCACTTCCCAGCACCGTGGAGCTCAACTGGCATTTGCTCAAAAACACCAGAATTGGCAAGTCCGCCACTGGCAGCCTGTACTTTTTACAAACGAGAGCAGGTACACCCTGAGAACCTGTGATAGACATGAAAGAGTCTGGAGAAGAAAAGGAGAATGTTATGCTGCCTGCAACGTCGTTCAACATGACAGGTTTGGCGGTGGATCATTGATGGTCTGGGGAGGCATATCCATGGAGGGAAGCACAGACCTCTACTGCCTAGGAAATGGTGCTCTGACTGCCATAAGGTATCGAGGTGAAATCCTTGAACCCATTGTCGGACCCTAACCTGGTGCAGTAGGTCCTGGTTTCCTCCTAATGCATGACAATGCCCAGCCTGATGTAGCAAGAGTATGCAGGCCGTACCTGGAGGATGAAAGATTTGAAACAATTGAATGGCCTTCACGATCCCCTGACTTAAACCCAATAAAACATCTGTGGGACAGTATGTTTCAGTCCATTAGGCGCCGCCAGGTTGCTCCTCAGACTGTAAAACAGCTCTGGGATGCCCTCACACAGATCTGAGAGGAAATGCCACAAGACACCATCCGTCGTCTCATTGGGAGCATGCCCCGACGTTGTCAAGCATGCATACAAGCTCGTGGGGGCCACACAAGATACTAAAAAGCATTTTGAGTTGCAGAAATTAAGTTTTTGAAAAAATGGACTAGCCTGCCACATCTTCATTTCACTCTGATTTTAGCCTGTCTACACAATTGAGCCCTCTGTAGGCTGAAAACTTTAATTTCCATTAAAAGACTTTGCATTCTTTTGTTCCTAAGACATTGCCCTGTCGTTATTTGTATAGATATCCAACTTCATTTTGAGACCTGATCGATCTAATGTGTTTCTTTAAAGTTTTCCTTTCATTTTTGTGAGCAGTATATTTTCATTTAAAATCCACAAAAGTGGGATATTGCCATCTTACTGTTTATGTAATTCATGGAGCCAGAAAACTGAGGAAACAAAAAGTCTGAACATTGAGTGAACACGAAAACAAGGAATGCACCAATATGAAAACTTGGGCCAATACCAATATTTTCCAACAATAATATGGATGTATGTGTGTAAATCAAGGGGCAATTTCCGCTGGCCCAAACTGAAGCCAAAAATTGCAGTTCATCCTTCATCAAGTTGGAGCTGAATGCAGAAAGGAACAACTTACCATTCCCACTCCCATGCTAAAAAACCCAACTTAACAGCAGAAATAATCATGTTTAGAGCCATCTGAAAATATTTTTTTAAATATTTTTCTGACAAAATATAGATTTTTAATTAATTTATTAATTTTTGTCTTTTATGTGTAAAACCGTAATTAACTATTTTTTTTATTGAAAAATCATTTAAAGTGACAAGGGACATGGGAATAAAATAATAGTTGTGAAGTATGTGAAAGTGGTTTTGTAATTTCTTAATGAAACATGCATTTTTAATGAATTTATAAATAGGTGTTGTTATATTAAAACATAGTTGCCAATTTATTATTGAAAAACTACTTGATCTAGGGAAATGTAAATAAGCTATCATGGTTCAATATACAATCATGGCAATCTGAAAATATTTTAGTAATATTTTGTCAAAATATAGATTCTTAACGAATTTATGAATTTTATTAATTAATTTTCATAACCAGAGCTATTAAAAAAAACAAAAAACATCTGAAGTAGAGGTATGTAAATAAATGAATATGATTCCACAAGTTTTTATTAACCTGTGAGAATATTTAAGTAATTTTGGAATTTGTTGTTGATTTAAAAAAAATACATAATTGTTGTATAAAATACTAGTTAAGAATTTATAATTGGGATATGCAAACAACCTAACATGATTCCATATGCAATTACCATCCTAAATCCCTTAGGCATTTGAATTTTTTTTTTAAATTAATTTTAATGGTATTATGTGTAAAACCACAGTTAATTTTTTATTGAAAAACCATTTGAACTAGAGGTGTGGAAATAAAAGTATATCATTCAACATGTTTGCAATACCTTGTGAGAAGATGTTGGTAATTTTGGATTTGAATGATTGATTTGAATGAATTTATTAATAGGTAATTGTATGAAATAGTAGTAACCAATTTATTATTGATCTAAAGATGCAGAAATAAAATAGCATAACTCAATATATACATATGCTCATCTGACAATATTTTTGAAATCCATTACATAAGAAAGATAGATTTAAGTCAGGACAGAGCCAATGAAATGAACGTTCTTCAACAGAATCAGTTCCGGAAAAAGCTCCGAATCCTCTTCATCTGTCCCAAGCCAAACACACATCCCACCCTCCTCTGACTTAGTGATGGGACAAATGAACCAGGGCTCAAAAGCATGTCTCAGGCAAAAGTGAGGTGCCAGATGAAGTCTCGATTCGAGGCGTGCGTCAAGAATGGAGAAATCACGTGACCGAAGCCTTGGTTTGAGTGGGTGATGTCATCGGTTCATTCAGAGCGTAGCTTCATCACGAGTGCTTTGAATCTCGCTGTGTACTTACGTGTTGTCAGCGTTTGTGAGTTATTGCTCTATTGAGCTGGTCAGTCAGTTAACTGAACATCTTACTCGTAGCCCTCTGTATAGATAGGAAAACTGAAGCCCCACGAACCAATGAGGCCTTCCAACACATTGCTTTACTAAATGGTTCACTACTCGAGGCCTTACCTAAATGGTTCAAAACGCTGCCATTTGCTGTTTAATTAAATGTATTACAGGCTATGTCACTGATAAAAGAAAATGCAGGTTCAACCTAAATAAATTGCAGTAATCGGTCACCAGTAATTTAATTAAGTATATTCAAGGAACTTTATTAAGTTTTCCAGTTGAAAAGTAATTCAATTACTTGTGACCGTTTACCATAATTTATTTAAGTTAGAAATGAATGGTTTTACTCATTTTCTTTATTCAAAAACAATTGTTTTTGAAATGTTTTGGCTTGAACCAGTTCGTTTTGCACAGTATTACTCCAGCCTTTGAAAAAACTTTCATATGGGACGGACGGATTCACACTTTTACACCTTATTATAAGCAATCAACTGAAAACATTGAGTTGGGGAAGACTTCCTTTTTTTGCAGGTGCTGTCTGTTAAAGGGAGAAGGATTGTTGGTGTATAAACTTAGATTACGTGAGGGCAGAATAAAGTGCGCACACCAAATGGAAGTGCGTCATTCACAGTAAATGCATAAAAACAATCACCCGGACTTTTAAAGAAATCCGGATTGTAAAAGAAAATACAGCCTTGAGTTCACCTCAGAGGGCTACAAGTAAGATGTTCAATTAACTGACTGACCAGCTCAATGGAGCAGTAACTCACAAACGCTGACAACACCTACGTACGCAGCGAGATTCAAAGCGCTCATGAGGAAGCGACGCACTGAATGAACCGATGACGTAATCCACTCACGCTGAGGCATCGGTCACGTGATTTCTCCATTCTTGACGCACGCCTCGAATCGAGACCTCATCTGCCACGCCCACTTTTGCTCGAGACACGCCTCGGAGCTCCGGGTCATTTTTCCCATCTCTAGCCCTCTGAGGTGAACCAAGTCAGGAGATGGAGCTACTCCCTTTGTCTACCTGTCCCACTTGTCTGTCTCTAAATGTCAGGTGAAGAGGTAGCTGAAGAAACTGAACCAGATCACGATTGTAGGTTCAGATGGTGTCAGCCCCATACTCCTAAATACCTTTGGCTGACTGGGATTCCCTTTGGCTGACTGGTTAGCGCACATGACTTTCACCTGGGAGTTGTGGGATCAAGTCCCCGCCCAGGCCCTCATTGTGTACCTTGCCACATTTGGCGTTGCTGGCAGGATCCATGTGAGACTGGTAATAAGTCCATGGATTTGAAATTGGTGGCACCCTGCGCCCTGCACGGGAGCACGAGGACGTGCTTGTGATAAGAGGGGGAGAGATGTGACAGTGTGGAGATCCTGTCACTGTGGCTCCGATGGATCACGTGCCCTGGCTGCTTGGCCATGGGGATTCCCTTTGGCTGACTGGTTAGCGCACATGACTTTCACCTGGGAGTCATGGGATCAAGTCCCCGCCCAGGCCCTCGTTGTATACCATGCCACATTTGGCGTTGCTGGCAGGATCCATGTGAGACTGGTAATAAGTCCATGGATTTGAAATTGGTGGCACCCTGCACGGGAGCACAAGGACGTGCTTGTGATAAGAGGGGGAGAGATGTGACAGTGTGGAGGTCCTGTCACTGTGGCTCCGATAGATCATGTGCCCTGGCTGCTTGGCCACGGGGATTCCCTTTGGCTGACCGGTTAGCGCACATGACTTTCACCTGGGAGTCGTGGGATCAAGTCCCCGCCCAGGCCCTCGTTGTATACCATGCCACATTTCTGTAGCGGTTCAGCTTACTTTATTTTAATGCTGGGGTGCCAGTCAGCTCAAATGCTGACAAAATTCTTGTTTTATTTTAAGTTAACCAGATCTTTTTAGGTTAACACTCTTAAAGCTTAAACCACTCAAAATCTCATTCACAGTCACAATTATTATTCAACACAGCCACAGGTGATCACAAATACAATATACAAAGGACACACAAAGTATGAATTGCAAAAGTGTTATATTGTTCAGAAGAGGAAGCAGTTCATGACAAATCATCTCAGTTCATCCAGTTAATCAACGCCCTCAGAGTAATTATTTCCTCATTTAAATTGAGTCGTTGATGCTCGTTCTTTAATGATATGGTGCGAACGGTTCAGTCAATCTTGAACTCACAAGAGTGTAGTATTAGTCTGGGAGGGGGAATAAATTAGGAACAGTTTCAGTTACTCACGCTACCCCAACGTGACGTAGATGATCCGGGGTTCCCAAAACACAGGGAAGGCGCCCCGCTCCAACTGAGTTTCGCTGCTGTCAGGTAATATCACAAAGTTTGACGGCTTTCGCTTCATCCACTCATGTGTCTCTCCTGGCGCTCCACTCGTCTCGAAAGGACAATCCGCTTCCTTCCTCAAGCTTGCTGGCCATATCTCCGCTCTCAGCACTACAAACGCTCCTCAGATTGCTTTTCCTTTTGCCTCTCCGATCGCACCTGTCGCTCTGCGCTTTACTTCCTCTTCCAGAGCACGCTCCCATCACACCGCTCACCTGTCGCTCTGCGCTTTACTTCCTCTTCCAGAGCACGCTCCCATCACACCGCTCACCTGTCGCCTTTTGTGTGTCATGTGTGTCAGTACTATCAATGATCTGCTTCCACCTGATTGGCCACAACCCAAGGAGGTGCGTCTGGAGTGACATCCAAACTCACTGAGGAATCAATGATGTCGCTACACTCCCCCCCCCCAAGCAAAAGCCGACCCTGGGGAGGCGGTTCAATGGAATTGTCCATGTCAGCAAAACCCAAGAAGTCCCCCTCATCAGATTCTTCCAGGAAAAGGTGTAAAACCTGCTTATATTCTTGTTCCTCTAACTCCATCGCAGTGGGATAACATGGCTTCAGACGGGAAATATGAACAGACTATCGAAAGGTCTCTTCAGACGTCAAACTTTGTTTGAGTCAAACTTTGTTTGAGACTGGTGGGATGTAGAACGACTACATACACATCTGGGGTGCCAATTTCTGTAGCGGTTCAGCTTACTTTATTTTAATGCTGGGGTGCCAGTCAGCTCAAATGCTGACAAAATTCTTGTTTTATTTTAAGTTAACCAGATCTTTTTAGGTTAACACTCTTAAAGCTTAAACCACTCAAAACCTCATTCACAGTCACAATTATTTCTCGGATTCTGCTGCACCTCTTCTACCTTAGCCTAACCCAGGACAAAGTTCCAGGGTTTTGGAAGACATCTGTATAGTTTAATTAAGTTTATTTATATAGGGCCATTTCACAACAGATGTCAAGGCACTACAAGAAGAGTTATTACAATACAATGTTTAATTTAGGAATTAGATAACCACAGAAGATTGCGTCGTGACTTCTCAGCAATCCCTCACACTGAGCAAGCATGAAGCGACAGTGGAGAGGAAAAACTCCCTTTTAACAGGAAGAAACCTCCAGCAGAACCAGGCTCAGCATAAGCGGTCATCTGCCGATACCGTCCGGGGTTTGGAGAAGGCAGCAGAGACACAGAAAGAGCAACAGAACTGATGCAGAAGCAGAAGTTGGTAGCAGGATATGGATAACCTTCCGCCACTGGAATGCCATCTTAGTCAGGGTCGTCAAGTAGGGCGGGTCAGGAGCACATACTGTAGGAAGAGACTAAGAGAAAACAGGTTAGCGCTTTAATTGACAGCACATCATGCAGTTGGGGAGAAGTAGGAGAGAAAGTAGGAACTGACTAAAAATTTCCTCCAACAGCCTAGCCTAAAGCAGCATAGCTACCAACATTAACCTGTCTCCTAGCTACTAGGAGACCTAGCTACTAACACTCTCTACCTGGCTTACATTAATCTATCACTACCTAGCTACTCTACCTCTTCCTATCTCCTCTAGCTTTTGACACTCTACCTGACTACTAACATTAACCTGTCTCTTCCTAGCTACCTGTCTAACCTGTCTCTAACTGTAAGCTTTGTCAAAGAGGAAAGTTTTAAGCCTAGTTTTAATGACAGACAAGTTGCCTGCTTCACGAACCAACCCTGGGAGCTGGTTCCAATAGGAGGGGAGCCTGGTAACTGAAAGATTTGCCACCCATTCTACTTTTAGAAATCCTAGGAACTACTAGTAAACCTGCAGTCTGAGAGCGAAGGGCTCTGTTAGGAACATATGGAACAATCAGGTCTCTTATGCATGATGGAGCTTGATTATTAAAAGCTTTATATGTCAGAAGGAGGATCTTGAATTCTATTCTAGATTTTACTGGGAGCCAGTGAAGAGAAGCTAAAAGAGGGGAAATGTGATCGCTTCTTCTTTTATTCATTAGAACCCTAGCAGCAGCATTTTGTACTAATTGAAGACTTTTAATTGTTTTCTGTGGATTTCCTGATAATAAATAGTTACAGTAATCCAGCCTTGAAGTAACAAAGGCTTGAACTGGTTTTTCAGCATCACTCCTGGACAGGATGGTTCTAATTTTTGCAATATTCCTAAGGTGAAAAAAGGAAATCCTAGACACTTCTTTAATTTGAGATCTAAATGACATATCTTGGACAAAAATAACACAGAGGTTCTTTGTTTTCTTACTGGAGGCTAATTTAATGCCATCCAGGTGAAGCGGTTGACTAGTTTTTTTTTCAGAGCTTCTGGTCCAAAGACAACAACTTCTGTTTTATCAGAAATCAGAAGTAAGAAGTTCAATTTCAGAACTTAGTTATGACCCTATTTACATTGATTACTGTGTGGCATAGATGCTATCAGCCTGTGTTACAGCTGAGGTGTTATTGAAGACCAGGATGCCTCAATAGTGGCCTTCAGCTCTTCTCCATTGTTTGGTCTCATGTCTCTTATCTTTCTCTTGACAATGCCCCACAGACTCTCTATGTGGTTCAGGAAAGGGTGAGTTTGCTGGCCAATGCAGCGCAGTATTCCCATGGTCAATGAACCATGTTTTGGTACTTTTGGCAGTGTGGGAAGGTACCAAGTCCTGCAGAAAATGAAGTCAGCAGCTGCATTATGGTCATCTGCAGAAGGAAGCATAAAGTGGTCCAAAATGCCCTGATAGATGGCTGAGTTGACACTGGACTTAATGAAGCACAGTGGACCAACACCAGCAGATGACTCGGCATGTCAACACAGACTGTGGAAACTTCACACAAGCATCTTGGTTTGTGTGCCTCTCTATTCTTCTTCCATACTCTAGGAAATTGGTTTTAAATTAGATGCAAAATTGAAAAAAAAAAAATAATACAAAACGCTGTCAGTCCATATCAAAAAGTTGGAGGATAAAAGATACAAATACAAACAATCGTCTGTGAAAAATTCAGCATGACAACATGTGTAAAAAAGAAAACAGGTATTTGTCAAGACCCAAAGATGTGAAGAAAATGTCGAGGAGGTAACAGAGATCTAGTAGAGATGTATTTTTACATAAACAGGAAATGCAGTTTGATGAGTTGAATACTATTTCAAATTCCTGGAAATTCAGCTGATGAAAGGACCCCAGATATTATATTATAATGGGTGTCAGAAAGGCAGTAGCATACCTCTTCCATGTACAAACATGCAACTATCTTATGTAAACAAACCTTAAACAGGGGACGGGAGGGAGATTTCCTTGCCAAGAGAATAAATCTTTTAGCTACAATCACAATAAACAGAACTTTCTGAATAGGAACGCTGGTGAAGTTGGGGAACAGCACAGCAAGAGCACCATCTGGATTTAATTTTATGCTGTAAAACAGGTAAAATAGATTCAGTATTTCTTGCATAAGCTCCTGAGTGTAGGACAGGACCAGGACAGATGACCAATTGTGCCCTCCAATTCTTTGCATTTATCACATTGCATAGCAGTAGACTGGAAAACACTGCTCCATTTTATTTGAAATAAATGCAAACATTGCATGACTTTAAACTGTATAAGTTGCAGCCTGACATTAACAGAGCATCAGCGTTTGTCAGCCAATTAGGCATCTTAGATCTCTATTTCAACGTCCTTAACTCAGGCATCACTAATGCGATATGTAGGTGTCGCAAGCGTGAACATTTAGTATAGTGACTAATTAGTTGTTTGAATGTTTTCTTTTTGTTTTTTTTTATCCCGATAATTATGATTTGGATCGGGATGTTGATCCTTATGAGAAAAAGAGCATTTGAAAAAATTCCTGATTTGTAGGAATATGAGCAACGGGAAGCTTACATTTCGATTACAGCTGAGCAAATAAAGCAAAAAGAATTACAAACATAAAGATCCTTGATTGTAAGGCTGGGCAATATGGCCTCAAATTAATCAGCCCCTCCAAGATTTTGTGATGTTGAGATCGCAACTATTAATGCAAATTCAGCCAATCCATGTGAATTCTGCAAGTCTTCCAATTTTATCCAATTATCGCAACTTTAACAAATCTTATATCAATTGTGACTCTCCCATTATCCCTTATATCTGACCACGTTGCATATCGTGTACACCCACTGTTTTTTTTATGTGAGAGGGATCGAGAATAAAATATTACATTCGCATTTTGCCAAGAAAGGTGCTATGGGGTACAGTTTCCTCATTATAGTCATGAAAATCCCTCACCTTTTGGCAAAATTAAGTTTTGAATCCAAAATACCCCTCCTTATCATGGTGGAGCAGTTTGAGTGTCCCAATGATCCTAGGAGCTAAGGTTTTGGGGGGTGTTCCACCCCTGGTAGGGTCACCCATGGCAAACTGGTCCTAGGTGAGGGATTAGACAAACCACAGACCCCTATGATGAGCAGCACCAATTAACTCAGTGTTCCCTCACCCAGACACAGGTCACTGGGTAAATGGTAAATGGGCTGAACTTATATAGCGCTTTTCTAGTCATACTGACCACTCAAAGTGCTTTACATTGAAGCCAAATTCACCCATTCGTCCTCACATTCATACACCGATAGCTAACATGGCTCAGTAGGAAGATGTAGAATTTTTTGGGTTAAGTGCCTTGCCTAGGGACACATCGACATGTGACTGGAGGAAGCTGGAATCGAACCTCCAATTGCAAGCCGACTACTCTACCACTCAGCCACAGTTGCCGCACCTCCAGTCCTTCCTCTGGAGCCCGGACTGGAGGTGGGGCATGATGGGCTCAGTCCGAAGGGGCAACATGGGCCCCCCTTCCCATCAGCTCACCACCTGTAGGAGGGGCCATAGGGGTCAGGTGCAGTGCAGGATTAGCGGCGACCAAAGGCGGGGACCTTATTGGTCCGATCCTACGCTGCAGAAACTGGCTCTTGGGATGTGGAATGTGACCTCTCTTGTGGGGTGTGAGCCGGAGCTAGTGTGCGAGGTTGAGAGGTTCCGACTGGACATCTCGATGCACTGCTCTGGCTCTGAAACCCATCTCCTCAAGAGGGGTTGGACTCTCTTCCACTTTGGAGTTGCTCCCACTGAGAGGCGCCGGGCATACTTGTTGCCTCCCATCTTGGCGCCTGTACGTTGGGGTTCCGGATGGGCATTGTATAGCTTCATCAACTGGAGCCGCCCAGGTGCTGGAATAATAACCCTGGACCTCCAGAGGAGACAGAACGCTCAGCTTAATTCTGTGCTTGGCATAAGGTTTGAACTGCTCCTGTTCAACTGCTGCTGGCCAACTTTGCATTAACCATGACTTCACCTGAAACAATATAAGGTCTTTATCAATCCAACACTTCAGCAGAGGCCAACAGGTTTTTTACTTGCTGAAAAGCATTCTCCTGAGCCTCCTGCCATTTCCACCTACAAGATGAACAAGATGGCTGCTGCTGCATCTTTCTGCTCAGTGGCTCTCAACAATCCAACAAAAATCAATGGAATCTAAAGCCATCTACCAAGAATACAACTATAAAGTGAATGCAGAAGTGGTATGTGTTCCTATTTTGGGAATATTGCAAGGCATTATCAAAGGAACTTGAAGAGATAAAACAATCCTTAAACTTCATCGGACAATAGATGAGTAAAATTGGCCAACAACAAAGCAACTTAATTCAACTCCTGGAAGAGGTGCGGGAACTAAAGGTAAAAATTACTCAAAGAAATGAAAAGATTGAGATTTTGGAACAGAGACTTGATGATATGGAGCAACAATCTCTAGCCAGGGATGTTGTTGTCACTGGGCTGGATATAAAGTACCGCAGCTATGCCAGGACTGCAGTTGGGCAGAATGAAGGAGCAGATAACCCTACAGAAGAACTGCAAACTGCAAACTGCCGCCATTGCTCCTCCCTTGCTGTAGTACCTCCATTTGGCCGCTAGGCCCCCATTGAAAAGCACTGGACTTTAGACACGTTAAAAACGACTTTAATGCCTGGTGCCCCATTGTTTTAAACTTTTTATGGCTACATATTCTTCCTGAGATAACGCTGGGCTCATAAAAAACCTGGGCACCAGGCTGGCTTTCGTAAGATAATTTTTTGAAATCTTGCATAATTAATGAGGGGGCCGAGCCAAGTTTAGCATCAGAGCTAACGACGCGGGAGCAGAATGGGCGTGATAACGACCAAACTACACGCCCATACACACCCCACGAGGGCAGAGTCTATAGTGAAGATCCCGCCCCTATGCCCTTTTTAGGAACATGCTTCGTCAGAGCTGGGGAGGAGGAGTCTGTGAATTCGCTATGAATTCCCCCATGAAAGTGTGTCATTCTGGTGAACGGGGAGGACTGAGGAGACGCTGTCTATTCTTTTTTACAGTCTATGGTTGCATTTTATGTTCAAAAGAATGACTATTGTGAGACTATGGATTGTTTAGTTATAGATGATGTAATGGAGAGTCTAACTATACAGATCAAAATTGAGAAAAATCAAAGTATAGTCTTATGTTGTATTTATAGAGCCCCTGGTGCATACATAGAACAATTCCTGACTAGCTTACAAAAGTATTAGGAAATTTAAGCTATAAGCTATAAGCTATCTGTCTTTGTGTGCAGTGATTTCAATATTGATTTATTAAAATGGAAAACACAGAAATTAACTTTTGATTTTATGAATGAAATGTTTAGTTATGGATTAAGACCTACAATTGCCAAACTAACTAGGGTAAATCGAAAATCTGCAACTCTTATAGATAATATATTTACCAATACACATAATACAACATCAAGTGGTCTTCTGTTGTGTGATATTACAGATAATTTCCCACTGTTTATGTGTATTCAAAATATCAATCCAAAAAAGATGCAAAATCCTGTAACCACTTGTCAACAAGTAGAACACCTGAAGGGATTGCAGAATTTAAGATTGAGCTTTTATGGTAAATGGACTGAACGTATATAGCGCTTTTCTAGTCATATTGACCACTCAAAGCGCTTTACATTGAAGCCACATTCACCCATTCACACTTACATTTATACACCGACAACCAACATGGCTCGGTAGGATGATATTTTTGGGGTTAAGTGCCTTGCCCAGGGAAATATCGACATGTGACTGGAGAAAGCTGGAATCGCACCTACGACCCTCCGATTGCAAGCCAACTCTACTCTACCGCTAAGCCTAACTAAGTGTGCATGGGATGGTGTTTATGTTGATGATCCAAATGAGGCCTATATGTCATTTTTGTCCAAATTGTTGGAACTTTATGATCGCCACTGTCCATTGAAAACGTCCCATCAAGAAGACAAAAGGAAGAGAAATCCATGGATGACAACTGGCTTGCTGAAAGCTTGCCAAAAAAAACCCAACTGTATTATATATGAAATTCATAAAAAATACAACTAGCGAAAATGAGAGGGAAAATAAAATGTACAAAAACAAACTAACCTCACTCTTAAGGACACAAAAGAAACTCTATTACGATACAATATTTGAAAACAGTAAAAACAATACCAAACAAACGTGGAATGTAATAAATCAGGTTTTAAATAGATGCAATAACAAAGAAGTGCCACATTATTTTTTGAAGACAGATACTAAAGTAGAAAATACACATAATATAGTGAAGGAATTTAATCAATACTTTGTTGACATGGGACCATCACTTGCACGAAACATCTCTGTCCAGAATAAAAACAAGGATCTCTTTAGAAATACAATACATACCAATATGAAGTCAATGTTCTTAGGTGGGGTGTTGGAAATGGATGTTATTAACACAGTGAAAGCTTTTAAAAATAAAAAAACAACTTATATAAATCAAATAGATATAGGGATTGTCAAAGATGTTATTGATTTAATTGCAAAGCCACTGTCTCACATTTGTAATCAGTAATTTCTATATGGAATTGTACCGGACAACATGAAGATAGCAAAGGTTATTCCTGTATTTAAGAGTGGTAACAAACATCTTATGGAAAATTAAAGGCCAACATCAATCCTTCCACAATTTTCAAAAATCTTAGAGAAACTTTTTGAGACACAGTTAGATAACTTTTTGAAAAAAAATCAATTATTATGTCAACAACATTATTGTTTTTGAGAAAAACAGACAACAACTTATGCCGTTATGAATATGTTTCAGCTTCAACAAACTAAATATAATTTAAGAGATGATTGCAAATTTGTTTTGCCAAAAGCTATTAAAAGGTATAAACAAAGATGTTTGTCTTTTTGTGGGGAGTGAAGAGGTGAAGAACTGTCACGCTTTCTTTACATTTAAAAAGATGATTTCCCCGTCTATTTTTGAGAGATATGTAAAAGAATAAATTTGTTTTCCTTATGTAAAATATATATTGTATATTTTCTACTTGTTCCAATTGCATAATGTAAGGTAACTTATATTGAGTTAAAATGTTAAATAAGGCAAACAAGCTTTTGCTTCTGCCTGTTTTGGTCTCACATGGATTGTCAATTAATTGTATGAAATATGTAAAACATATTTTGTGTGACTGAAACAAAATAAAATAAACTGAAACTGACTCAACCAATGGCGGACTTACCATTAGGCATAGGTAGGCGGCCGCCTGGAAACCCCCTTAAGTTGGGGTCCCCTGAAAACCGTTAAACTTCAAATTAATATTTTCTTACTTTTTTTTAAAAACACTTTGGAGAATGGCCTTTGTGAATTAGTACTGTATTCACAATTGCAACCCGGCTGGACACCCCCCCATGTTTATGCCACAATGGACTATTCCTTTAAGACACAGATGCACAAACAGGATGCGATTGCATCTGAATGTGAGGTGGGAGCGTATTCCTCAGAGCGTTTGGAGTTTCCTCGAAGTAGTAGCAAAACAGTAAGAAAGCATGAAAAGGACTTATCCTAGTGGCTCCTCTAAGAGAAAGAAGCAACTTGCTTCAGAAAAGCTTTTATCTTCACTTCCAAAAGTGACAACAATTTTCAATGTACCATCCACGGATGTGCAACAACACCGGTGCAGTGCTCGCGCGGCTGCTAACCCTGTCAACAGTGAAGAGCTAATAGGTGTCGCTAGCTGCTCAGATGGCAGAGAAAACAACAATAAATGTGACGATCAGCTAGAAGAGGTTAGTGTCGGTAGCTGCTCAAGGAGGGATTCCAATGCAGAAAGTGACAATGAGTGTGAAGAACAGCAAGAAGTAAGTAGCAGAAAACAATGTGTCCTGGATGATAATCCAGCATCCTGGCCTTAAAGAGCTGACAGATGATCAATGCTGTTCATTGGTTCAGAGGGGGCCAGTTCAACTAAAACATAATTTTCCGAAAAATGCAGAGGGACGCAGATTAACATGTAACAACTACAAGATGCAAATGAGAGAGAGAGAGAGAATAGATCCTGACTAGTGTACAGTGTTAGAAAGGACGCCTCTTTCTGCTTTTGTTGCCGGTTGTTTGCTGAGAAGGAGAAACGTTCGCAACTTAGTGGGGATGGGTTCAATTCTTGGAAGAATCTTGCAGCACACTTAAAACAGCATGAAAGATCTGCTGAACACATAGATAATATGGAGAACTGGCTAACTTTATCTCAGAGGCTGAAGGCAGGTACAGCAATAGATCAGGTGAAACAAAGCCTAATTTCTCTTGAAGTCAATCACTGGAAAGAGGTCTTGAAGATTACTAGCCATTGTGAACCACCTAGCAGAACATAATCTTGCAAGTTGTATGGGTCTGGCAATGGCAATTTTCATGGACAAGTACAACTTATGGGAAAGTTTGACCCCATTATGCAGGAGCATTTGAGGAGAGTTCGGGTAAAAGAGATAAGTGACACCTACCTAAGCAGCCACATTCAGAATGAGCTTATCTCCCTTGTGGCTCAGTGTATAATTAACGCAGTGATGACAAAATATTATGCTATAATAATGGACTGCATCCCATACCTCAGTCACAACGAGCAACTCTCGGTAGTGCTGCGAATTGTAAATTGTGAGCCCTCAAAGGGTGTTTCTAATCATGAGCACTTTGTTGGATTTCTTCTGGCATCTGACACCACAGGAAAGGGCCTGTGTGATTTATTTCTAGGCCACCTTGATACTCTGGGATTGGATCTCCCCAACTGTTGTGGTCAGGCTTACGACAATGGGAGCAACATGCTGGGTTAAAAGCAAGGAGTTCAAAGGAGAGTGCTGGAACTTAACAACAAGGCACTATTTGTTCCTTGTGGGAGTCACACACTAAACCTTTTTGTAGGAGATGCAGCCAAATCATCTGTGAGGTCTATCAGTTTCTTTGGTTTTTTACAAAGGCTGTACACTTTATTTAGCTCCTCAGTTAACCGCTGGGCCATTCTCTGAAAGCATCTGAAAGACTTGTCTGTGAAGGCGCTGTCCACTACCAGATGGGAGTGTCGCAGAGAAGCCGTGAAAGCTGTTCGCTACCAAATGCCTGAAATATTAAAAGCTTTGTCTGAACTCACAGATTACGCCATCGAAAAGAGAGATGCTGAAGTGGTCTCAACAGCAAGAGGCATCTACCAGGAGATGCAGAGCTGGCCTTTTCTGGTAAGTACCATTATATGTTTCAATGTGTTTATCCAGATAAACAAGGTGAGCAAGATCTTGCAGAGCCCAAATGTGTCAGAGGAGACAGTAAGAAAAGAAGTCACAGCTCTGACAGAATTTCTTCAGGATTTCAGAGAGCATGGATTCACTGCAGCTGTAATTGATGCCAGGGAGATAGCAGATGGAACTGAGGTGGAGATGAGCTGGCCAGAGGTGCGCAGAAGAGTGAAAAAAAAAAGCAGTTTGAGTATGAGGGAAGAGCGCAAACACAGCAAACAGAAGAGGAGCTCTTTAAAACAGAGTTTTTCCTCCATCTTAATTCACCGCTTAATTCCCCTCCTTTTGTTTTTTCTCCGCAGGGCTGACGAGCCGAACATCTCGCTTTCCCAACTGGGAGCTCCCTCTCCTTTCGAAAGAAGTAAGAGTGTTCCTTTTTATCTCTATCTTATGTGACCTGGGTGGAGAGAGTTTAGAAAGTTTTCTTTATATATGTATGCACGCATGATTATTGATGTGAAATCCCCCAGCCATCACACTTCAGACTCAAACTTGAGCGCTCTGTGATTCCTCTGTGCTTTGTTTCTACTTACAGGTAAATTTGTGAGTTTTTGTACTTGTTGACTGTGAGTTTCCTGTATGTTTTGTCTTTTATTAGTGAGCAGAATTGTTAGTCTGTAAAAGTTTTGGTTCCTCTCCGTTAGTTTGATAGTAAGTGCAGTAAGTGTTGGTGTCATAGGCATTTTGGGTCAGCACCCGTGGAGTGCCTGTCAGGAACGCGCAGCACGCAAAGGACATTTTTAAACCCCTTTTCTTCCATATTTCCCAACCAGAGTCTTTATTAGCAGAAGCTAACTGACTGATAAGAGCCACAAGGTTTCTTTGTTAGAAAGAAACCATCGGCCTCTTGCTCCGTTCAAACAATAAGTTATAAAACCTCCCCCCCTTCTTCTCGACGAGCTGCACGTACGACGTCAGTAGGAGGCCCCACGTGACGTGCCTAAGTGACCTCATCGCTGGCCCCCATATTACTCAGGTATACGGTAGTCTTGACAGAACCGTTTGGTATAAGTAGTGTTTTTATTTTTTTATTTTAGTTGTGTTTTTAGAATAAATTCGGTAAATTGAATCAAATCTCTGGTTTCTTTTATTCTGAGTGTGTGTGTGAATTATTGCAAAGAATTCATTTCCTTCAGATAGGATCTTTCTGGTGTAATCACCAATAATTAATCATTATAAGTGAGATTACTTGTTGATAATTCCCTTTTGATTATATATAATATTTTTTTTCTAGCCCAGAGGCTAGAATGGTGCCCCGATTAAATGGTTTAAAGGATAATTAACTACTAATTTACAATTATTAGTAAAAATCCTAACATAACCAGATCGATCATGACAATTATCAATTAATTAATTAATTTTAATTGATAAATTCCCCTACACAAACAAAACATGCCTCCAGCCCTCTGACACAGAATCCCAACACATATTGCTTGGAGCAATATGTGTAACAAGCAGACTAGAGCTGCTGATACGCATGGCTCATATCTAGCTTTGTGAATGTCTGTCCTCCCACCAGAGTAGAAAACAGATCTTCAATTCGAAGAGGATAATTGTCAAGCTGCATGGCCTGATTTACAATAATCTTGTAATTGCCACAAATGTGTACTATAGGGTGACAATTTTTCGGGATTCCCACGGGTAACGAGAGTCCTGGAGGATTCCCGCCGGACGGGAGTCAATTTCACTGTTGGTAATGTGATCGGGACGGGACAGGAAATAATCCACGGGATCAGACGGGAAACCGGAAATTATATATATATATATATATATTTTTTACATTCATCTTGTCAGATATTAGGGAATAAGCTTTAAAAAATGACGCTGCGATGCGGTGCCAATGTGTGTGGTCTACTACATCGGGTCTACTACATCGGGTCTACTACACTGCACGCACCAAAACTGAAACTGCTATGTTGTTGCTACACCACCTGGATAAACTGGTAAGCAAATGATAACCGACTGAAAATGCGTGTATCTTAATAGTTTGGTAGTCAGACGAATCGAGTCCATTCATGACGTGGTAAGGGGGCCAAACAACGAGAATGCCGGATATGGTTAAAGATGGCGGATAAAGCTAAATAGATTATCTTTGATACTGTGCTACGCTATGGTTTAAAGGGGGCGGGGGAGCGAGCTCCATAGGAGGTAAATTACTAATCCAAGGAATTTGGGTCGGGACGGGAGTCTTTCTCTCAGGATTTTTTCGGGACAAGACTTTTTTGGGGGGGGGCTGTCACGTAATCGGGACGTGACGAGAGTATTTTTTTGGGATCGGGATGGGACGGGAGCGACAATTGATTCCTGTGTCACCCTCTAATGTGTACCTGACCATACTGCGCTCTTTCCTCTTCACTACTGAGGTAAACCTTATTTGTTTTTTTCCCCTCCAATTAGTATTATGCTTTAATTCAACTGGTCATCTCATCTGATCGAATTGACACCAAAGTTCTGATTTTTCAACTTCAGGAGCACACACAAAAAAGCTGGCCATGCATGAATGCCCAAAATGCACCGAATAAAATTACGCATGTGTTTTCTGACATGCGTCAAATGCCTATGAAGAAAAGTGTTTTTTTGAGACCCAAATCTGCTTCTGACGTGACGCGGGACCCCTAGATGCATGTCAGCACTCTTCTCCATATGGTCTTTATATGTAGACCTGACATTCATGACGCTTCAGAGGCATTTGGTGTGAATGCACCGTTAGGTCCGTAAGTATGACGTCACTGTGCGTAAAGTGATTAAACAAATCACTAACCAAACATCTCATTTTCCAATTGGTGTTCCAATAACAAATTCCAACCGTTTCTTCTACAGCTCCTCTTCCGTGGGTAAATAAAATGTAGCTTTGATGTGTTATCTCCACAAATACCTAACTTCTTCTGCCATGTTATAGAGTACCTAATTGTTAGCTTCTTGTAGCTACAGCTCTGCTCTGCTGCCTGGCCAAAACAATGTAGCGTTCCTATGAGCGGTACCAAGCGAGATTAAGCTCAAAGGAGAGGCTTTTTTAAGACTCTGCCATTTTTTGGTGTAATTTCTTCATTTAACTGATGCAGGGAATTGGGTTTGAAGAAAATATGAATATCCAGCTTGCTTCAGGGAATGAATGTATTAAAAAATCTATTGTTTTTTATGATTTTCAATGGAGACTTTGAAGAAGAGGGCAAAAAGAACGGAGGTGTGAAAAGTGTGACCTTCTCCATCACTGCACACAGTTGATCCCTCCATGTAAGGCGTTTCCTTCGTTTGTTGTTCAGGAGCGACTTGACAAGAGGAATAAAATATTTGAAGGATCCATCTTTGTATGGTGGCTATTGATGCAACAACTCCAGCCTCAGACCACTTTTTCAAAGATCCCCAACACAGCGACAGTGTGTCGCTACATTCCTTAAATAGAAAACTTTTCAACTGATTGGAAAGTATGTATGATTGAATTAAACACAGGTCAGTAGTTTTCCCCATGAATATAATTCCTACTGAACCAGATTGACAGAACATTTAAACGGTCGAGATCCCTTTTCCAGTTGTTTGGGATTAATTAACTGATTAGACAGTGACACTTCAAGACTAAAATGGGTAACCTTTTCATAATATTCTAATTTTCTAACTTTTTAAATGTTGTTTTTTATAAGCTTTAATCCATAATCATCAAAATTATAAATGAGTCTATTTCATATATTAGTTTAACCTTTTAAGTTGAATTGCTGAAATAAATGAACATTTGAAGGAATTCAAATTTTTATAGTTTCACCTGTATTATCTGATCTTTGCTGCATTTATAAGCGTTAAAACTGGTTCCTTTTACATGACAAATGTGTAAAATGCAAGCCTTGCAAATTTTGTTTCTATATCATTTCAATCGTCTAACAAACAGACTGTCCTGGTGTGACACTACCTATTCAGATGCACTGTGGCGGTCTCGCTATCATCCCAAGTTAAGTGGCTCTTCACGTTCCCCCACTCTCATCCTCTTTTTTTAGGCAGTCTATTACATGGCAACTCATGTTCCAAAACATGTTCCTCTGCTTTTTGTGTTTCATTTTATTACACACTAGCTTTTGATGACCCAGTGGCTCAGTGCCAATAGTCATGAAGCTGACTCATATTAAGCCAATCCGTGAAAATAACATGTTCTTATTTCCCCTCTTTTGTCTCACGTAAGTGTTTAACCTTTATTTGGAAAACTATTGTGATGGATGTTTAAATCCTACAGTGGTGAAATGGTAGAGAAATCTTTTGGCATGAAGTTATTACCATCACAACTCTGTCGTTCAGTCCAGTCCACACACGGTTGGGAAAGATAACTAGCTGGTTGTTGTATTAAAAGACATTAGATAAACACATCCACATTTCAGCTGTATTCTCAGCAAGTCTGATCTCTGCATCGCTTGGCCACCTGCTTTCTCACTATATGCAATTTGAGCACTACCACTAGCCCAAGGCCTTATATATAAATGGAAAGTGACACAGTGATTGTGTGTAAGCCCTGACCATGCTCAGATGAGGGTGTCACTTCTGCCTTGCTTGATTGCCACATTCAGTGGGCATGGCAGCGAGGAGTTAAATCGAGGGAGAAAAGGTCAGGAGCCATTGGTCATCTGCTCTCCCTCTCTCTCTCCTAAATTACTTGTTCTCCCGGAGAAGAATGAAAATAGACAAGACCTTGCCTGGGAACCAGGAGCGTACAAAATGATCAGCTTGGCCAGAAAGCCTCAGGGAAAGGAATAAGAAAGGGGATGGAAGTGAAAAAGAAAAGCTGAAGACAGAAGTTGGGAAGGATCGGGTGTGAGAATCATGGAGGGGAGCAGGCAAAGGTGTCAGATTCAGATGACTTCCCAGAGTCAGCAGTCTCATTGCAGGAGAAAGGAAATAAGATGATAAGGCAAGAGTAAAGTCCAAAATAGGTTGGAACCGCTAACTCCAATGTAGTTAATTTTTAAAAATAGGTGGAGCTGAAAATTATTTCATTGTCAATATGACCCACTAAAAGAGACTAATAACTGTATGAAGCATCCATTGTACAGAGGCAGTGTTTGAACTTTCTTAGTGTTCCCAGCAAAAAAAAACAATTTACATATTTGTCAAGATCATGTCCAAAAAACACACACATGTTTTGTTGCTTTAAATTTTTATATTTTGTAATGACCAAGGGAAAGGGCAGCTGATTGGGGGAGAATGAGTTGCTAAGATCTTGTTAGAGTTGTGTATAAGTAACATGGCAGTATACTGGTAAAAGAAACAAACTCAGGTTAAAGAAAGCCAATAAATTTGAGCCAAATATAGCAAACTTTAATAACAATAAACATTATATTGTATTTCTCCACAAAAAAAAATGGACTAGGAACCCTTGGACAGCCTTGAGTGCTACTTCGATGACTGCTTCGACAGCACTGTCATAGGCATGCTGCAAAAATCCACAACTGCTATGCTGACAAGCACACCATCCCAACAACAAATGGCTTGGACCAATTGTTGCTTAATTTTAACACTACAAGCAAAAAGAGCTGGTCAGAGAGCTGCGTAGAACAAATTACAGCGTTATCCAAGAGACATCCTGGATAGAAGCTGTTAGTTATTCCCAATCAGGAAGAAATATATCAGTGAAGGCACTAGAGCTACAATAGCTGTATATAAACTGTATGTCACTGGGCAGCTGTTAAGGGATCCCCAACTTATTTGTTGGCTTTTTTAGTCATGTAACACTGGCTCGATCAGAGTTATTTTATCGGGCAACCATAATCTAATGTGAACACAGCTCAGAAAGTTGTTCACTTACTTCGATGAGGCCAGGGCTGTGCACTGTAATATTGGCTCTTTTTATCCTCATCTTCATATCTTTATCACCAAATCTCTTTGTTAGTCTTTTTTCTGCATTCACACACAGATAATTATTTTTTAACATCATAATCTCCCACTCTCTCTCTCACCCTTAACACCTACCTAAATTTCTTCTATTTTTCTCCTCCTTATGTCTCTGATTCTGGACTTTATATCAGGCAACCTCAAGCACAAATTAAGACTACACTTTTGTTTCTGTTTCCATGGTGACATGCACTGTCCAACTTTAGTCACACATCTATGGGTATGTCCAAATTCAGGGTCTGCATCCTCCTGAGGATCCTTCATACCCGGTTGAAGGAGGACGGGTCCTCCAACGACCGCAAAAGCCGGAAATAAGTGTCTGTGAATTTGGACAGCCTACCCTTCTTTCTGTTCCCGTCCTTACCCTTTGCGCATTTACTGTCTGAGATTAAGAGACAATCATATCCAGGTAAGTTATTCTAAAATTATATTAAACTATTCAAGTAAAATGGTTAAGTAAAAAAAACATTATATATATTTAAATATAACAATTATATATATATAAAACTCCATAAATAGGGGGAGTTTGGATATTTTTATTTATTCTAAATACAATAATGCTTTCATCTGTTATGAGCAAAATCATACCTTAGCACTTGTTATTTTGTTCTCTATTTTTCCTTAACCAGACCATACTCTTTCACTGCAGGATTATTTGAAAGGCAAATAAACAATAGGTTTAATATTTAAAACCCGGTGTGTCATGATTTTTATATTAAAGTATTGGATTCAGTTTCCCCTGTTTAAATTTTTAAGAACAAATTTGATAGATGAGACAGCCTTCCACTGAGCAACTCTGCAAACCCTGGTGGACAGCAGGAGGAGGCATCCTGAAGCTCTCTGCAGACCATCCGGATGTTTCACTCCCCAACCAGAGACGACCAGCAAAGGATCCCTGCTGCAGCACTCCATCCATGTCTCTAGCAACACTGCCAGTGATCGCAGTGTATTTAAAAAAAAAAAAACAGCTATAAGTTTTTACTTTTTGTACCGACAGTCAAAAAAAAAGGTACATTTGAAAGCATACACCTCCCCCGTCTCGATACCGCTCGCTTCGTCCACCTTTATTTCAAACTGTTTAAGCTCTCTGCCGAAAAGAATTATGGGATAGGTAATGTGACAGAAAATTTTATTATTAATGCTAGGACTTTAAGAAATGTTTAATTGTCTTACTCAGCTCTTAGTTAGCTGTTCTGATTCTAATGTACAAACAAGAACCAATTGTATGTAAACATCTCATCTTAACTTATGACAACTCTTGTTATTATCTGGTGTTACACTTATGACAGAACCTGTGAAACTTCTGTTTGATTATGTCTGAAATCATCTGTAGGATGTAATGATCGGTCAGAAGCTGATTCAATAGGGTGTGGCTGACTACTATATATACCCATTGGGACTCAAATTAGTCATCTGAAGGATCCAGACCCTGAATTTAGACACACTCTATGTGTTCTCTAAGATTTGCCTCATGGAATTTTCATGGAACTGGTTCCAGAGAGAAAAGAGTTAAGGTTTTTAACTACCTTAACTCTTAATGGTCCCTTGGGCATTCTTTGTGCAGGAAAGTGTGTTTTTTAAAATAAATTTATTTCTGCAATTCTTTAATTTTGTTCAGGAGATGTGCATTATTGGAGAAGTCTACCAAAAATATATATATTTTTCCTCTTACTCCATTTAAAACATTGCATGGTCAGCATAGTAACATAGAGGTCCCTCTTTCATTTTCTTGTGCCATTGGGGCAATCGTGGCTGAGGAGTTAGGTGTTCGTCTTGCAATCGGCTCAGAGGGTCTCGGTCGTTGTGTCCTTGGGCAAGACACTTCACCTGTTGCCTACTGGTGGTGGTCAGAGGGCCCGGTGGCGCCAGTGTCCGGCAGTCTCGCCTCTGTCAGTACACCCCAGGGCAGCTGGGGCTACAACGTAGCCTGCCATCACCAGTGTGTGAAAGAGCGGATAACTGAATGTAGTTTAAAGCGCATTGGGTCCGTAGGGACTAAGTAAAGCGCTATAAACAAAGGCCATTTACCATTGACTCTTATACAAACAAAACATTTCTAATGAGCATAAATATCACCATATCTTTTTTCTTTACTGTGCCTGTATTCCTGCAGCTATCACAAACTTAAAATGTAGTTTTTGCTGTTTTCCAACAGATCATCATCAGATTAATCTAAAGTGGAAATGGCATGAAATGCGATTTTTTGAGGTTTTTGATCATGTCTTTTAGTTCCTCCAGCCTGCCAATGGCCCCTAAGGGGTTAAATTACTGATTAGTCTTTCCTTTATCCCAGGGTATGTCTGCCTACATAGTGAAATTAGCACTCAGTATCGGGCTGTTTGGCAGTTCGGCATATGACGACATGATTCTACATATTACGTGTTGAGTTCCAGCCAATTACCCCCTTCCCCGACCTACAACCTCCAAGTCCCTCCCTCTGCGGTGCATACCTGAGCAGCGAGAGCTATAATAAAAGGCAAAAAACAAACAGACAGCATGTAGTCCAGACTGCATTGAAACTGTACTGTACCTGGGTGTACAAAAGACAACATAAATCTTTTTGTCCTCCCCACTTCTGAGCCACTGAAATTTTTTATTTATGCAGGGAATGTGCCCGACCGACTGCCGAAGCGTTTGATAGTTTGTGGCAAGCATTTCTCGGACAGCTGTTTTTCCAACTTGGGACAATACAGCAGTGGATTCGCAGATCGTTTTAAACTTCAACCAGGATCAATACCAACTCTCCGTGAACCAGCAAATATCCCTGTACAAGTAAGCATATTTCCTCAATAATGTCCTTCAGCTGTTAGTACACATTGTGGCATTGTTTGAGTTGTTCGCTTTACAATTAGCTTCATAGCTAACATTCAGAATAAGCTTCACAACTAACACCCCAGTTACATTTAATACATAATATTGGAATTTGGGCAATTTGTGGTGCGCAAATGCATATGTGTCAATGTTAGATGCAGTAGTTAGAGGCTCATGGACCACAGAAGCGCATAGCCTAGGCCCCGCCCACCGAAACCCGGTCGTTCTGTGCTAATGCTCACAGAAGGGCCACCTCGTCACACCTACAATTCTACAACAAGGCTGAATTACGGCGAGCGATCCTTTGATATAGTATTAAGGTACATTTAATGTGGCTAAAAAGGGCCCAAAAGTCGCGGGGAATTTCATGCCAGATCTACTTTAAATGATTTACATCTTTGGGAACTTATGGCCCCTGGATGCACATACGTACAGTACATGTACATGCACATACATTAGTACATATTTCAAACAAATATATGGTTATGATGTTTTTTAGAGATGTCTTACATTAGTGTGCATTCATGTTTTTATAATTTTGATGAATTAGATTTCTACTGTCTTTATGAAAAATATCATAGGCGAATATCAGAGCAGCGTCCTAACATGACTAATATTTTATATGTGCTTTGTGTGTGTTACTATTCAAACATGCATGCACTTACGACTCAAAGCACTTCATAAATATTCAGAGGAAAGCAGTATCTTGCACTTTTTGGTGGTGGTGGAGTGGTGGCCACCAGGTGGGTTTAAAATGCTTCTGCAGAAAACTATTATTTTCTTCATAGCCTCTCTGTCGCTGAATAAATATTGATTATGCAGCAAAATTTTAAGATGACAAATTTACTGTTGCATATTGTTATGCCAACAATTAGGATACACTGTGATCAAAGCTCATGAACACAATTATCAAGGCTACAGCTTTGCAATTTCAAATGCCTACTTATACCCCTTTTCCACTAGGGCCAGTATGGTCCCGAACCGATAGCTTCAGAACAGTTCTGCGGTGTTTCCATTATCTGTGTTTGAGCCAACCCCTTTTTTGGACAACTGCTTCCTTTGTCCAAAGTGTGCAGAAGCGATCCAAGATGCCCACTTATGGACTGATTGGTCCAGTAATGTGATATCCCTCACACTCCTATCCAGAGGCGACAGCCGCTGAGTTTGCCGGGGGAGTGTTTGTTTGAAGTGAGGTCTCAGAATGTATTAAGTGTAACAGCACCAAAATCAGAAATGTTCTCCATAAAATTTTAAATATTTAAAGTCTCAGATAATGTTTTATTTTTATTTGCTTTAAGTAGCTCCATATTTTAGAAAAACTGAATGCTTTATAAACTGTTTTATAGCGTTTAGGGGGTAGTAGTTTTGTTCAAGCTAAAGCCGAAAGCTGATTGGGATAATCTACATCGATACGGGCTGCAGCTGTGCTAGCAGCAGGGGAGAGAATGGGGAGAGGACGAGATGCTGGCCACAGCTACTCAAAGAGCGGAAAAGCGTAGGACGAAATGCTGGCCGCAGCTGCAGCTTAGGCATTTTGGACATTGGAAAACTGTGAATGGCTGATCAGCCTCCAAAAAGAATGGAGCTGCAATCGGTGCTGTTATCTCCTTCCACACATGGTTTCGAGTAGGCCTCGGTCGGCTCGTGGTGTAGCAGGTGAAGTCGGCGTGTAACAGAGCGGAGAAGGCCCGGCTAGCCTGCGGGTCGGGGAGGAAGAAGCCGATATAGCAGCAGAGAAGCAGGAGGTCTCCGGAGTGATCAAAGAGCTGGAGTCGGCTAGATAGAGCTGGAAGGCTGCAGATTTGTAGTCTAAACAGCCTGGATGATTGCTGGTTAGATCAGTACTGGCATGAAGAATACAGATCAGGAGATAGAGGCATGAACAGATAGATGTCTGAAAGATCTGAGGTGAGTCAAAATTCTTTTAACTTTTGAGAGGATAAGTGTTGTCAAGATGCCTTCTTTTGTGCTTGCTTTATGCTGGGGGTTTTGTTAAGACCTGCCCAAGTCCTTGCCCACAGCCATTCATATGAGATGGTAATGGAAACACAACCTACCCGTTCTAGGCTGTAGTTACCAACCTGTTCGGGTCTAATGCAACCCTATTGGAAAAGGGGCAAAAGAGCACTCAACAACTGTGTGTCCTATAGCAGGAACTAAGCCCTACCCACCATCCCTACATGCTCTTCCGACCCAAAGCAATTCACAAATATTCAGAGGAAAATATGTCTGTAGTTCATGGGTGGAGTGGTAGTGGTGGGATAGGGTCGTCGCTAGGCATTGGTCTTCTAATCCTTCTGTAGGAAACTATAATCTTCATCAAAGACTCGTCATAGCAGAATAAATCTAGCAAAAAAAAATAATAATTTTACTGACTAATTTACTGTTACATATTTTAATTTCAACAACTATAAAACATATTCAGTTATCAAAGCTCATGAACACACTACTATCAAGGCTACAGCATTGCAGAAACAAATGCCTTCTCAGCCACTGTGTGCCTGATTGCAGAAACCAAGCCCCACCCCCCTTGCGTGCACACACACACAACCACACTCCCTATTGATGCTGATGATTGTTTTCTCTAATTCTATCAGTGTTAGCTGCTGTTTTGGTTGCATATATTATCCACTTTCTAATATAAGTTTGCAGAATGCATGCTTTAGAATAGATGGATTAAGGTTAAGGAATTGTAATAATACCCTTTTATATTTCAAAGAGAAGATCCTCTGTTTTATTCAGTGTGTGTGAAATTACTGTTACAGCGTCTGAGTTCACCCCTGAATTTGTCTAGATTATATTAAAAATGTCCTAAAAGGAGTGGTCTCCCAGTTTAGATTTAATTAATCAATTAAGTTACTTAATCTGATAAATAGTGTCATTAATATTAAGTTTAGTCAGTCATCACGTCGGATCGGATTGAAATTGTAAACTCGTCTCTCTTTAGGTGTTTTAACCTAGGGTTTAAAAACGGCAGTTACCAAACCACTCCTAAAAAAAGAACAACCTGAACAAACTGCGATGGGAAAAAGGCCAATCTTTAATTTTCCATTCATGAGTAAGATTATTGAAAAAGCTGTTTTAACAGCTAAATAGCTTCCTAACAATTACCATCCCTTTAATGTCTTTCAGTCCAGTTTCCATCCTCATCTCGGCATTTAAACTGCCCTCTAAAACTATTAATTGACATTTACTTAAACACGGACTATGGATTAATCAAAGGGCTGGTACTGTTAGACCTCGGTGCATTACTCAACACATCATCACAGAAGCTACTGAAGAGTTGGGTTGGACTATCTGGTACAGTTCTTGACTGGTTTGTCTTACCTAAAGAACAAGTATTTTGTGGCAATGGGTAACGTTTCATCACCACGGACAGAATAGAAGATTACCTCTAACCCCCTTACAGACAGGCCATAAAAAATAGTTATTTCCAGACTTCGTATGTTTTAGTCTAAAAGATCCATCCCGATTTTGACTGGATTACCTTTACCTGTATTTTTCCGGCTGGACCTAGTAACAAGAGCTGAGTTTTTCCGGTGGGGTGTTTGCTTTCAGAATGTCAGGTAATATTCTGGAAAATCTGGAGGGGTGGGGGAAGGGAAAGTAATTGCCTCCAATCAATCAAGATGCAGAACACAATGGGCCTGATTTATCAAGATTCTTAAAAATGACCGCAATATTGCGTACACCAGAATATTTTGTGCCTGTGGGTTGTCCTTCATTTGTGGGCGATCTACCAAGATTGCATGAGCAATTCATAACAGGCACAGGGAACACTATTCGAGTGAGGAGTTTACGGAGAGAAGGAATAATGTGTATGGATTCATAATGCGTCTTTGGCTAAATAAAGGGGGGAGAGGACATAGAATCAATTCTATGGCTGTTACAGTGTTAATTAATATTATGGTAGAATGTTGTGAATTATATTTCTCTTTTGTCGGTTAGAAATTTAATAAATGTGGTGATGCACTACTCTCCGCTCCATTGTAATCCAGATTCAGATTAATTAAAGCTGCAGCATGTCCAGAACAATGTCTCTAGGATGTCTATAATCTCCTTATGTTGTTGAAATGTACAGCACTTTATCATGGCCTGTATTAAATGTCAGGTTGCAGTAGAAAAAAAATGTAATCTTGAAAATATGTAATCTTAAAATGTATGATTTTCGTTTTTAAAATGTCATGCATATAGCCATTTTGTCATTGTGGCATTGTACATTATTACTACATTTTATGAATTGGAACCCATGAAGATGAACCACTATGGAGGAATGTAATGAGGATCCACGAGGATCATAACTCACTGTGCGCTCAGCTTGTCTTCACCAGGTAGAGACGCGCTGAGAGCGCAGAGTTATTATACATCTTTGGGGGAAAAAAGTGGTAAATATTTACTTAACTGTCAGGTTTATGGCAATTAGAGTGTTTATCATTATTAGGTCAGAATGTGTGTGAATGACCTTTTTCGTTTGTCAGTAATAAATTTATGGTGAATGTGGCGGCGCAAAGTTAAAGTGACAATGTGTAGTTTTTGCAGTACATCTTTGAAAATAGCCATTAAAATATTATGTAATAATAATTACGTAAAAAAGCACATTAATTGCTAAATATTGGCGATATTGTAAAATATTACTTTAAAAATCTGTTTTAAAATACATAGGCACAGGTCCTCTTTTCAGGGGAAAGTCATATTAGATGACGTCTCTACTTCTACAGGAGCCCGGACGGACAAAGCGCACGGAACATGCCCGCTATTAAAACATTGATTTCCCCTCAAAATGCAAAAAAGTTTTACCATAAATACATTTTTACCTCTTCACTAGTTCCAAGCGATGAAAGAGAGACCGATGTGCTCGTCATGTTACTGCAAATAGATAATTCTCAGGGAATTGAGCGTTTGAAAACAGCAATAGTTGGACCTCCGTTGTTGAGTTTCCTACTCGAAGACACAGATACCGCATGCTTGTGATAATTTAGATATGCACTGCCCCCTACTGGCCGAAAATTACACACTGTGCCTTTAAGACATGCCTTTTAGAAGCGCTAAAAATACGTGCTAAAGTAGTGCTGTTTTTAACAAGCGCAAATCAGGCCCAATGTGCGTTAGTACGCTGTAAAAAAACATTTAAAATTGTATAAAAAAATCAGCAGAATAGCGAGGGTGAACCACGTTATAGAGAGGGATAGCTTTACATCAAAGTCTGGTTCACACTCCTTTGGTTTTGTTTCTATTTCAATTTTCTATTTCAATCTGCTGGGATTCATTACATAGAAAACTTTTTACTGATTGGAATGTTTGTATGATTCTATTGAAATTACTTTTGTTGTAAAGTGCCTTGAGATGACATTTGTTGTGAATTCGCGCTATATAAATAAAAGTGAATTTAATTGAACTGAAATTTTCTGTTCAGCTTATGTGCACAGAATTGCACACAAAAGATGAGCACTGTGAGAAATTCTGCTGTTTTGTCAGCCCTCTTGCAAAACTGTATTTTTTAGGGGCAAAGGACATGTATGACCACTGCACTGTTTACATTGTATTCTTCCCATCAGGATCCTCCAGTACATTTCTTGGTGTCTGAAAGCAGCCGAAAGGCAATGTTCCGGTAAACAGTGGTGTATCTGAAAAGACAACTCCGGTTAAAGACAGAATGAACTTGTCCGCAAATTTTACATCTACATGAAAGCAGCTTTGGAGGGAAAATTCAGCTGTAAAAGCAGCAAAGTGACAGGTAAATGAAGAATTTGGATTCACACAACAAATATATAAAAAACATAATGAAGAATAATGTATGTCATATTAGCACAAAATTCACAGACTAGAGTACTTTGCAGTAATTTAAAAATAATAATGGCACAGTCACATATGAGGAAATGTGCAACTGAGTAGGATAACTTTGAAAATATTTACAGGATTTGCATGTGTGTTGGGTTCCTGTGGTTGCGTGCTGGTGAGTGGGTGTGTTCCTCCTTCTTCAACTTTCTCTCTAGGGCGTGGCAGATGGCAACCTCCAGGTGCAGCTGGTTCCACCTAATGACCTCACCAGCTTAAAAGGAGAGTGGAGCCTGCAAGCAGACGGCAGATGGTTCTCCCTAATAGCGTGGTATATGGCCGCACACATTTTTTTGTGTCTTTTAGCAAAATTATTGTCTTTTGAGTTTTGCTTACTACCTACCTTCTATGATCTTCAGGTTTTCCTGGAAGGATCCTCAGCAGTCCTCTGGTGCTTTTTCAAGTTGGATTCCTCCTCGCTTCAGTCATCTGCCTGGGCAGCCTCTGCACCGCACTCCACTGGTGAACACATCCAGTCTCACCTTCTCTCGCTGGTCATCTGACTGCACTCCAACAACAGCCTGCCTACAACCGTTTGGATACAGCTTCTCAGTAATCTGACTCTCACCAAATATTAATCCAGGAATCTACTCACCTGCAAGTCACCTCTCAGCTAAACCTCCAGATCTCCACCAACTCTGTATCCTGAAAATTCTCCAGACCTCCTTCTGCAAAGAAACATCAAAGAGAGAAGACTTCTAGATTCAGTCACCACCTCCCAGCAAATCTCAAGCACCCGAACCCGATTTACCTACCTTCCATCCATCCTCACAGCAACTCTGGTCACTTAACTCCATGATCCTCTTCCTGGTGTTTCCCCAGACGACCAAACCTCAGTCCTGTTCCAAAATAAACATTTCATTTTATAAACTTTTAAAACTGCTTCCGTGTCTGGTGTGGCGTTGTACCTTGGGTCCATTACAAACCAAACATGACAGCGTGTTTGTCTAATGAAAATACATATTTACATACACATAAAATTCATTGTGTTTGATAGCAGTGATGTTTGTTTCTTTATGCACCTAGGATGCGGCCGTTTGTCACAGAAGGAACTCTCCTGCTCAGCAACAGCTTCATAGATGGGATGAGAGACATTGTCTGACAATGATGTTATTTTAGAGTTTTTTCTGTCTCCTGCTACCTCTACTGGATTGAGGAGGCATCCTAGAACAGAGTTTATTGATGAGTTTATCTAATCACTTCCTCTCAACTGTAGATAAACTATGGATTCAATTGCCAAAGCATAAAAGATGGCTGATGCCACCTCAGAGTCAAAGAAGGTCTTTAGGAGCACTCCCTGGGCTCCAAAATACCTCAGTCTTCTCAGCAGTTAGAGTCTGCCCTGACCCTTACTCTAAACAGCATCAGTGTAATGGCTCCAGTACGTTTTTTTTTATTCAGCTGAACACCCAATTACTTATAAGAGTCCACTATCTCAATGTCTACTCTCTGATATTCCCAGGTGTCAGTGTGGTGGATCTGCGCATGTGAAAATCCATCGTCAACTCCTTGGTTTTCGTCGTGTTTCTCAGGAGGTGGTTCTGCTGGCACCAGTCTACAAAGTCCTGAGTTCACTGTCTGTACTCTAAGTGGTCCTCTACTGTGATAAGGCTGACTTTGACAAAGTTATTGGAGTACTTCTGAAGGTGACAGCGTGATGATTTGATTGAGAAAGTCTGCAGTGTAGATGGCAAGAGACTGCTGACCAGTCTTTACTACCCGTCCCAAATCCAGTTGCAAGTCCTGTGGCTTTTTCAGTTTGTGATCTCCATCACTTTGGAACCTCTTGCATCTTTCAATTAGACTTTACCCATCTCTCTCCATCTTCAAATTCCGCCTAAAAACTCATTTTCATCTTTTGTCATTCAATTCAAGCTAGCTCTGGGGGTTTTCTTCACTGTTTTGTTATTACATTTTTTTTAAATCTATTTTAGTGCCTGTATTTATTTGTCCTTCTCCTTTGTTCAGCACCGTGGTCAGCTCCCATGTTGTTTTCTAAAGACACACTCCGTAACTTTGAAGATATTTCCCATCTGTCACCCTCTCAAGGCTTGCGGCGTAACGTCACTTTCATAAAAACAAATCTATATGGAGCGCATCTGACGAAGTGCACTGGCACCTTTACAAGCTTGCCAAATAACACAGCTCATGGCCAATAGATGGCATTACTGGTTATGACAGAAAAAAACACACAAAATACCCACATTGTTTCAGTTTCAGGAGACATTAACAAATTAAGATTATAAGATTTTTTTTATTTAATTTTATTTAAAAAGGGACCATGTGGAATTAAAAACATAAATGTAAACATTTGATGCGTTACACCAGATTTAGCCTTAGGCTAATTTGGATCTGCAGTCCCCAAAAGACAGGCCTGACATTAATGTCCTCATTCAATCCTGGATAAGTAGCGGCTTTAATTTGATAGATATAAAAAGTCTCTCTTTGTAGAAGTAATTTGAGTCTGTCCTCACCTCTGTTTTTTTAATGCTTTCTAGACCTTCAACCATGAGTGAAGCTGTGTTGCTGTTATGGGCTTTGAAAAAAGTTTTAACCATTGGATAATCAAAGTTTGCTTTTCTTATTGCATATTTATGCTATGAAAACCTGTACTTCAAAACTGCTTGGTGCAGCCTATGTAAAAACAACAAGACAGTTGGTAAACAACAAACATGGTGTTGCAATTAATGAACGACGTAATATCATTAGACCTTGTTGGTTTTAAAATCACTAAATTATTTGCATTCTTTGACATTAGCACAATGTTTGCACAGACCATATTTAAAGGTTCCCTTGACCGGTCCACGAAGCCAAGTATTTTTAACTGTTGCAGAGAAATAGTGATAGACGTGATAGACTGGTCACCAACACACACTCAGTAAATAAACTGACAGATGATTTTCTATCCAAAATCTTAGACATGATGGATAAGATAACGCCACTTAAGGCTAAAACTGTCTCTAATAAAAAGAAGTATCCGTGGAGAAGTGATCCACTCATATGTAATATAAAAAGGGAGTGCCGGTACGCAGAGAGAAAATTGTGGAAAAATCAACTCCAGGTTCATTATGAGATATATAAAGAGAGACTGAACAAGTATCAAGTAACCTTAAACGGTGCAAGGGAATAATTATTTTCTGAGATTATTCACAGAAACAACAATAATGCTAGGACATTATTTGCTACAGTGGAGAGACTAACTCCTCCTTCAATGACAGGACCCCTTGAACTAAACTCCGCCAGGGGCTGTAATGAATTGGCCTGCTTCTTTACTGAAAAGATATTGAACATCAGAAGGTCAATCAGTACATCAGTTCAAACCCCACGTAGAGAACCCATGCAGAGAAAATGTCTAATTTCCGAATAATAAATTAATCAAACTTTGATTTAATTAATTACAAACCAAGCTCTGCCACCTGCTGCTTAGATATATTACCAACAAGTTTTCTAAAAAAATGTCCTCCCAGCCATCAGAGCGGATCTGATCAAAATAATTAACTCATCCCTCTATCTGGTGTCTTCCCCAAATCCTTAAACAGCAGTTATCAAACCAATAATAAAGAAGAAGGACCTAGACAGCACGTTGATGCAAAACTGCAGACCAATCTCTAATCTCCCATTTATCGATAAAATTATTGAAAAAGCTTCCTAACAATAAACAATTGCTTCGATATTTATCAGTCTGGTTTTTGTAGGCAACACAGCAGAGAGACTGCCCTTTCCAAAGTTTTCAATGACATCCGTACAAATACTGACCGTGGTAAAACCACAATACTTACTACTATACTGTTAGACCTTAGTGCAGCGTTTGACACCGTTGTTCATGACATATTACTGGAACATCTAGAGATCTGGGTTGGACTCTCTGTTACAGTACTCGACTGCTTCAAATCCTACGTCAAGAATAGGACGTTCTTTTTGTCGATTAGCCAGTTCTCATCACAAAACAAAGAAATCAAATGTGGGGTCCCCCAGGGCTCCATCCTAGCCCCTCCTATTTAGCATCTACATCCTCCCACTAAGCCAAATTATAACCACAATGTTAACTACCACAACTATGCTGACGACACTCAGCTTTAAATCTCAATGTCACCAGGTGATGTTGAACCCATCCAAATCTTCAATAAATGTATTGAGCAAATGAACAGCTGGATGTCCCATATTTTCCAACAATTTAACTAAAACAAAACGGAAGTGCTTATCTTTGGATCCAAAAAAGATCAACTACATATCAGTAATCAGCATCCAGAAATCTAGGTGTAATTATGGACTCAGACCCGAACGTCCAGGGTCACATAAAGGCAATAACAAGGTCAGCTTTCTAACACCTAAGGAACATTTCAAGAACTAAAGGACTGATGACACAAGGAGACCTAGAAAAACTCATCCATTCATTTATCTCTAACCTCCTTGATTATAGTAACAGTATCTTCACAGGAGTACCTAAAAAATCAATAAGACAGCTGCAGCTGATCCAGAAAGCTGCTGCTCGTGTTCTCGCTAGAACCAGAAAAGTAGAACACATCAACACAGTTCTAAAGTCCTTACACTGGCTCCCTGTAGCTCAGAGAATAGAGTTTAAAGTGCTTTTATTATTCTATAAATCATTGAATGGTTAGCACCAGAGTACATTAGCAATCTGCTATCACAATACAAACCATCCAGATCACTCAGATCCTCCAGCTCTAGTTAACTGATCGTCCCTAGAACCAGAACCAAATATTGGGAAGCAGCTTTCAGTTGCTATGCTCCTGAGATCTGGAACAAACTACTGGGAGAATTCAAAGCTGCAGAGACACTGAACTCTTTTTATTCCATCCATCCATCCATCCATCCATCCATCCATCTTCTTCCTCTTATCCGCGGTCGGGTCGCGGGGGCAGTAGCCTAAGCAGAGAGACCCAGACTTCCCTCTCCCTAGAAATCCTGTCCATAAATGTTATGAACAGGATCGGTGACAAAGGGCAACCTTGGCGGAGTCCAACTCTCACTGGAAACGAGTCCAACTGATTGCCGGCAATGCGAACCAAACTCTGAAACCGGTCATACAGGGACCTAACAGCCCTTATCAAAGGGCCTGGTACCCCATACTCCCGGAGTACCCCCCACAGGACTCCCTGAGGGACACGGTCGAACGCCTTCTCCAAGTCCACAAAACACATACGTCTAAAATTAAAAATTACCTGTTCAGACTCGCCTATGAGTAACTGTTTTACTTGCTTGTTTTTAATTCTTATATGAGTTATAGTCTTGATTACTGTAAATACTTTCTTGTATTTCGTGTTTTGTGCAAGATGAGTTAGTGGAAGGAAGAACTGTGAGCTTTTCAGTGAGATCAGTTAGTGAATAAAAACTGTGAGCTTTCTCAGCAAGATCAGCTAGTGGAAGGAAGAATGGTGAGCTTCTCAGTGAGATCAGTTAGTGAATAAAAACTGTGAGCTTTTTAAGCAATATCAGTTAGTAGAAGGAAGAACTGTACGTTTTTGAGCAAGATCAGTTAGTGAATAAAAACTGCAAGCTTTTCAGCAAGATCAGTTATCAGTTCGTTTTTTTCCCTTACATTGTTGTATTGTCTTGATTATGGTCTTATTTTAATTGCTTTATTGTATTTTAATCATCAAATTGATTTATGCTGTGTTCCAAATTTAATCATGTGAAACACCTTGAATTGCCTTGTGTTGAAAGTCCATCCATCCATCCATCCATCCATCTTCCTCCGCTTATCCGGGGTCGGGTCGCGGGGGCAGTAGCCTAAGCAAGGAGACCCAGACTTGCCTCTCCCCGGCCACTTGGGCCAGCTCCTCGGGAGGAATCCCGAGGCGTTCCCAGGCCAGCTGGGAGACATAATCTCTCCAACGGGTCCTGGGTCTTCCCCTGGGTCTCCTCCCGGTGGGACATGCCCGGAACACCTCACCAGGGAGGCGTCCAGGAGGCATCCTGACTAGATGCCCGAGCCACCTCAACTGGCTCCTCTCGATGTGGAGGAGCAGCGGCTCTACTCTGAGCTCCCTCCGGATGACCGAGCTTCTCACCCTATCTCTAAGGGAGAGCCCAGCCACCCTACGGAGGAAACTCATTTCAGCCGCCTGTATCCGCGATCTCGTTCTTTCGGTCACCACCCAGCGTTCGTGACCATAGATGAGGGTAGGAACGTAGATCGACCGGTAAATCGAGAGCTTCGCCTTTCGACTCAGCTCTCTCTTCACCACGACAGACCGGTACAGCGCCCGCATGACTGCAGACGCCCTACCAATCCGTCCATCGATCTCCCGCTCCATTTTTCCCTCATTCGTGAACAAGACCCCCAGATACCTAAACTCCTCCACTTGAGGAAGGACCTCATCCCCAACCCGAAGAGAGCACCCTACCCTTTTCCGACTCAAGACCATGGTCTCGGATTTGGAGGTGCTGATCCTCATCCCAGCCGCTTCACACTCGGCTGCGAACCGCTCCAACGAGAGCTGTAGATCACGTTCAGACGAAGCCAACAAGACCACATCATCTGCGAAAAGCAGAGACCCGATCCTGAGGTCACCAAAACGGATCCCCTCAACACCTTGGCTGCACCTAGAAATCCTGTCCATAAACGTTATGAACAGGATCGGTGATAAAGGGCAACCTTGGCGGAGTCCAACTCTCACTGGAAACGAGTCCGACTTACTGCCGGCAATGCGAACCAGACTCTGACACCGGTCATATAGGGACCTAACAGCCCGTATCAGAGGGCCTGGTACCCCATACTCCCGGAGTACCCCCCACAGGACACCCCGAGGGACACGGTCGAACGCCTTCTCCAAGTCCACAAAGCACATGTAGACTGGTTGGGCGAACTCCCACGCACCCTCCAGGACCCTGCCGAGGGTGTAGAGCTGGTCCAGTGTTCCACGGCCAGGACGAAAACCGCATTGTTCCTCCTGGATCCGAGGTTCGACTATCCGTCGTACCCTCCTCTCCAGAACCCCTGAATAGACCTTACCAGGGAGGCTCAGAAGTGTGATCCCCCTGTAGTTGGAACACACTCTGTGGTCCCCCTTTTTAAAGAGGGGGACCACCACCCCGGTCTGCCAATCCAAGGGAACTGCCCCCGATGTCCACGCAATATTGCAGAGCCGCGTCAACCAACACAGCCCTACAACATCCAGAGCCTTGAGGAACTCCGGCCGAATCTCATCCACCCCCGGAGCCTTACCACCGAGGAGCTTTTTAACAACCTCGGCGACTTCAGCCCCAGAGATTGGAGAGTCCGTCCCAGAGTCCCCAGACTCTGCTTCCAAACAGGAAGGCGTGTCGGTGGGATTGAGGAGGTCTTCGAAGTATTCCATCCACCGACCCAAAACGTCCCGCGTTGAGGTCAGCAGCACACCGCCCCCACTGTAAACAGTGTTGGCGGCAGACCGCTTCCCCCCCCTGAGACGCCGGATGGTGGACCAGAATCGCTTCGAAGCCATACGGAAGTCGTTCTCCATGGTCTCTCCAAACTCCTCCCACGCCCGAGTTTTTGCCTCAGCGACCATCCGAGCCGCACTCCGCTTGGCCTGCCGGTACCTATCAGCTGCTTCCGGAGTCCCACAGGCCAAGAAGGCCCGATAGGACTCCTTCTTCAGCTTGACAGCATCCCTCACCGCCGGTGTCCACCAGCGGGTTCGAGGGTTGCCGCCACGACAGGCACCAACTACCTTGCGGCCACAACTACGGTCAGCCGCTTCGACAATGGAGGCACGGAACATGGCCCATTCGGACTCAATGTCCCCCGCCTCCCCCGGGACGTGTTTGAAGTCCTGTCGGAGGTGAGAGTTGAAACCCCTTCTGACAGGAGACTCCGCCAGACGTTCCCAGCAGACCCTCACAACACGTTTGGGCCTACCAGGTCTGTCCGGCGTCTTCCCCCACCACCGGAGCCTACTCACCACCAGGTAGTGGTCGGTGGATAGCTCCGCCCCTCTCTTCACCCGAGTGTCCAAAACATGCGGCCGCAGGTCAGATGAAACGACAACCAGGTCGATCATCGAGCCGCGGCCTAGGGTGTCCTGGTGCCAAGTGCACACATGAACACCCTTATGCTTGAACATGGTGTTCGTTATGGACAATCCATGACGAGCACAGAAGTCCAACAACAAAACACCGCTCGGGTTCAGATCGGGGGGGCCATACCGCCCAACCACGCCTCTCCAGGTCTCACTGTCATTGCCAACGTGAGCGTTGAAGTCTCCCAGGAGAATGAGGGAGTCTCCAGAAGGAGCACTCTCCAGCACCCCCTCCAAGGACTCCAAGAAGGGTGGGTAGTCTGATCTACTGTTCGGTGCATAAGCACAAACAATAGTCAGCACCCGTCCCCCCACCCGTAGGCGGAGGGAGGCTACCCTCTCACTCACCGGGGTAAACCCCAACGTACAGGCGCCGAGATGGGGGGCAACAAGTATGCCCACCCCAGCTCGGCGCCTCTCACCGGGAGCAACTCCAGAGTGGAAGAGAGTCCAACCCCTCTCGAGGAGACGGGTTCCAGAGCCAGAGCCATGCGTCGAGGCAAGGCCGACGATGTCCAGTCGGAACCTCTCAGCCTCGCACACCAGCTCCGGCTCCTTCCCCACCAGAGAGGTGACGTTCCACGTCCCAAGAGCCAGCTTCTGCAGCCGAGGATCGGACCGCCAAGGTCCCCGCCTTCGGCCACCGCCCGTCTTGCACGGCACCCGACCCCTATGGCCCCTCCCACAGGTGGTGAGCTCATGGGAAGGGGGGCCCATGTTTCCTCTTCGGGCTAAGCCCGGCCGGGCCCCATGGAAAAAGGCCCGGCCACCAGGCGCTCGCCAACGTGCCCCACCTCCAGGCCTGGCTCCAGAGTGGGGCCCCGGTGACCCGCGTCCGGGCGAGGGAACACTAGATCCATATATTTTATTCATCATAGGGGTCGTCGGGCTGCGCTTTGTCTGATCCCTCACCTAGGACCAGTTTGCCATGGGTGACCCTACCAGGGGCATAAAGCCCCAGACAACATAGCTCCCAGGATCATTGGGACACTCAAACCCCTCCACCGCGATAAGGTGGCAGCCAGGGAGGGGTGTGTTGAAAGTGTGCAATACAAATAAAATTGCGTTGCCTTGCCTTGAAGATAAAGTTTTTGTCCTCAAGAGCTCCGAACGAGGAATAGATTGGGTTTTTCTGTAAGCCCTCTGGACAATCTTGGCCTCGTAGCCTCTATGTGTAAACCGTTTTGACCTAATTTGTGCCTAAATTTTCAAATTCAAGATCAGTGTCACAAATACGCCTCAGATGTGGAAATTGTCTGAAAGGTATGTTGTCCTTCCACCACTTAGGGTGGAAATTATCAGTCTTCAGAATAGTGTGTAAACCATCAACCAGTTTAACGGGCACTGTATCCTCTGGAGCAAGCATGTATTACTTACCAATCCAGTAGGAACACAGCTAGTTCAGCATCCATACATCCTGTTGTATTTTTAACTTCTTATTCACTGGAGCTGATCACACAAAACTGAAAAGCTGTAATACTGGGTTTTAGAACTAATCCTACTTTGTCTTAAACTGAATAACCGTTTGACAGAAGAGATCTTCTTTCAGCTGCTCTTGTAGTCCAGTTCCTTTTTCCTTGCTTCTTCTGATAGCGTCTTCTTTGGGGTTAAGAAGCTGGCTCAGCTCAGCATCTAGTTCCCAGACTTACCCCAGGTACATCCATTCGCCTGGTGTGAATTAGGGATTAACAAGTGCTGAGTGCTGAGTAATGATACCAAGTGAAATAAGAGTGATGGCCTATCTGGTTATATTAGGAATATTAAATTAATAATTCATAAATTATTAATTTAGGTATTCTTTCAAATCATTTGAAAAGGGGCACCATCCGGTTTAACCTGGAAATAAGATGTTATATTTAATCGAAATTAACTATCAAATAGCAATTTATTCATTAATTGTCAATGATTTACCAGAGACCTTTTGGTCTGAAGGGGTAAGCCTTTTTCCGATGATTCAAACACACACTCAAAATAAAAGAAACAAAGGTTTGCTACAGTTTAACCAATTGATTAACTAATTACCAAGCAAAACAACAACTGAAGTTAAACTACCAACTAATTCGGTTCAGCTAATTGCTAAGCTAGGTGGTTAAAGCTACTTGCTACATAAACAAAACTACGAAAACGGACGCCGGCCGGTTAGATATCACAGCCTAGTCACCTGGGGGGTTTCCTGTATGTCCGTACATCGTAACACGCGTGCACGCGTAGAAATGGCGTAGGCGCGCAAACAAGCAGGCTGCCGAACAGGGGGGAGTTTTATTATTTTATTACCTGGGCGAGGTACCTCGTGGTCTCTTGGAAACAAAGAAACCACGTGGCGCTTATCACTGAAACTAGCTTTGGCTAACAAAGAGCTCTGACTTAAATGGCTACGGATTCTAACAGAAAGTGTTAACTACCTATGTTCAGCTCTGAGAGTTGCTCGGCAGCACACCGGTTCGTGACTCCCAACCAAGTCAAAGATACACACATTCAATCAAACACTGCTTCTCTACTAATTAAGAAACAGTAAAAATACAATTTAATTTTTATATTTTTCCTGTCTAGCAGTTTGCTACTCAGAATTGGTGTCTGAGTACCAAATACAAGCCCAACAGATTTACTTTCCCAAGCAAAGTATTACAGCTTCATTGTAATGCTCCACTTGATGTATATGTATGAAAAAATCTTTATTAGTGATTACTGAGGGTTCAATTTCCTGAAGTCATGGACACGAAACCGAGACAAGAAGGAGAGCGCCAAGATCTGGGGTCCAGCCAATGCCTGACAGCCCCCCCAGATGAACCGACCAGGCAGTAGAACTCATGGAACTGGCAGGAGGCCTGGGCGCCAGGCACGGTCCCCACGGATCCACCGGACGGCACCAACCTACTTTACAACCCCGGCACCCCCAGAAGAGGTGCCCCAGTCAATGCAAGGAGGACGTCTGCCCGAAACAGTGGCCACCCGACACACTGGCCCACCCAGGACCAGCCAGGCATGCACCAGGACCGAGCCGGGCCGTAACTGCGACCCCCAGCCCCAGGCATCGAGAGCCATCATTGACCACCGGGCAGGAGCATCCATCACCGACCATGACGGGAGTGACGGAGGGGAAGAAGATGCACCAGGGCCTGACCAGACGGCCTGATAATCCACCCGTGCTCCAACCTCTGATGGTCCAATGAACAGGGGTGTGGAAAGACCCCCAGCCTGTCTCCCCCTGCTACTCGATTGTGGTGTTGTTGCATGTTGTTCCAATGTGCACTTGAAACAGAGGGGTGGGACATGGGAATACTGCCGGGTACCCCCATCTCCCTCCCCGGGCCCTCAGTGTCTAGATGCATTTAAACAGTGGGTACCGGCACCACAGGCAATGCCCCTTATAAGGGGCCCCGCCTCCAGTGCCGAGGCGCACCCACCGCCAGGTCCCTACATGTGCGTGTGTCATGTAAATGTTGCAAGTGTAAGTGTCTAAGTTGCTCAATAAAATTGGGACCCAGGCCGCCACCGGGTAGCGAAGACGGAAACTCCATCCCGCACCCCAGTGACTAGCCCACATCCCAAGGCCTTGTGAATGGTAGAACGAAGGAGCAGGTGGACAAAGGCAGATGGGGATGGGGAGGAAATAACTGTGGTGACACGATGCCATCCCCAGGGAGTCAGCTCCCCTGCTGACCCCAATAGGCACCCTCGTTCAGCCCGATCCACCAGGGGTGGGAGGCCCCAGCACGTCAAGTCGGGGCTCACGGCAGCGGCCCCTCCGAGCCCCATGGGGGCCCAGGCCATCCGCCCGCCCCCACCACACGGGCAGACCTAAATCCATCCCAACATTCAGACTACTAAGAAAACACAGGACACTAGACACCCAGGCTGAGTTTAGCCCATACTCTCCCCGTACAACCTCCCCCACGTCCCAAGCGCACCCCGTTAGAGAGAGCGCCTGTGCTAGATGGTAAAAGCCTCCCCATCAACAAGAGAGGCCCCAAGCATCGCCAGTGTCCCGAGGGCCCCCGCACTGAGGCCGGAACCCGGCGCAGCACCAACTTGGATACCCCGGACATGCCGCGCCGGGCCCGTGAGCAGACCGAAGCCCCAGGCAGCCAACCCCCCAGGCCGACACCCTCCAGCCTTGCTACTACCACCCGATGGCTGGGAGGCAACCGAACCCAGCACCTCCACCCACCAGCCCACATCCCACCACCCGGTCAGTCCACCGCGGAGGCCGACCAGCACCGGTCAAAGGGCACCACCCCAGCACGCCGCAGAGTGCTTGGACCAAGACCCAGGAGCCATGTCCAGTGCCAATATGACTGATCGGGCCCAGAGATGCCAGCCACCAGCTGACACTCCGACGCGCAGGCTCGGCATGGGGCCATCGGGGAGCCAGCGACAAGAACTAGCCCAGGGAGATGGAAAAGGCAGCAGCGCCTGCCAACCACCGGCCGACCACAGCCCCCCACCCCACCCCACCCCCCAGCCGGCACCGACGGCAGTGGCCCAGACCACCGGCAAAGCCCCAGCCAGGACCACGGTGCTGGGGGGCACGCCGCCCTAGAGCCCCGAGCCCCAGGCCCAGTTGTCTGGTAGATTGCTTGTACATTGTAAACAGGTATTAGATGGCGTAAAACCCATCTTGAACATCCGTTGGCCTGTATAATGTCTTCTATGAAGGATTTGATATTGTATTAATAATAGATTAGGATTTTTAAGAAATTTAAAGGTTCTTAAGGAAATATGAGACCAGAGGTTTCGGTCAAATGAGTCCATCTCCCATTTTAAAATAGGAAGGGCTATTGATTCATCTATTCTATTTAATGTTTTGTATATTTTAGATAGCAGTTTGGGAGGGTTACAAATTCCAGGTATTCCTGGAATTTGTAAATCAACTGTATTGAGCCTAAATTTATTTTTTATAATTGATTTAATTTGTTGATATTCTAAGAATTTATTCTTGTTAATTCCGTATTGTGTAACCAATGTATTAAATGGGATAAAGTCTGTTCCATCAAATATATGCTCCAGGTATTCAATTCCTTTACAACTCCAGTTTGGAAAGTTCATCATGCATTTTTTTTTAAGATATCCGGGTTTTTCCAGATGGGTGTACGCCTGAATGGGACTAGTAAGGTCTCTGTCATTTTAAGAAATTCCCACCAAGCTGTCAGAGTGGAGCTGATACTAATACCTTTAAAACATTCATTTTGTTTTATATTTGAGCTAATAAATGGTAGATCTAAAAGTTTTATCTTATTGCATACTTTCTGTTCAACATCTACCCAGCACTCATCGATATAACTTTATTTTACCCATCTTGATGTGTATTGGAGCCTGTTGGCCAAGAAATAATGACGAAAGTTTGGTAGGTCTAGACCTCCTTTATCTTTGGACTTCTGCAGTGTTTTTAAGCTGATACGTGGGGGTTTATCTTTCCAAAGAAATTTAGAGACAGAAGAGTCCAGAGATCTTAACCAATCAGGTGATGGTTTGCTTGGGATCATTGAGAATAAATAATTGATTCTAGGCAAAACATCATTTTTATTGTAGCTACCCTTCCAATAAGTGATATTGGAAGGGATTTCCAACTTGCCAAATCATCTTCCACTTTTTTTTAAAAGTGGGACGTACTTTAGGTTTGATAAGACTGCCAGTCTTGGTGAGATATGGATACCTAGATATGAAATATTTCCTGACCGGAGTTGCCCAGCAACGGGACCCTGGAAAGAACAGTTGATTGGAAGGACTGTAGATTTTGACCAATTTATGGAATAGTCTGAAACTCTTGAATAAGATTTTATCAACTCAATTACCTGAGAGAAAGAAGTTTGTGAATGCTATAGAAAGAGCAGTACATCATCTGCATACAGACGAATTTTATGTTCTATTTTGTTGCATTGTATACCTTTAACATTATTATTTTGCCTGATTGCTGCTGCTAATGGTTCAATAAAAATAGCAAAGAGGGAGGGAGAAAGTGGACATCCCTGCCTGGTACCTCTCTGAAGGAAAAACCTTGATGATGTTTGATTATTAGTCCTAATACATGCTGTTGGTGAGCTCTATAATATTTTTAACCAGTTTACAAAAGAATTACTGAACCTGAATTTATGTAAGGTTGCAAATAAAAATTTCCAGTTAACTCTATCAAATGCTTTTTCTGCATCTAAAGATAATATATTGGTTTGGATGTTTTTACAGTAGGAATAATCTATTAAATCTATTAATCTACGTGAATTTGTGGAAGAGAGCCTACCTTTTATAAAACCTGTTTGATCAGGATGGATTATTAGAGGTGCTATTTTTTCAATCCTTCTTGCAAGAGCTTTGCAAATTATTTTAAGATCAAAATTGATAAGAGAAATGGGATGATAACTGTTAGGAGACATAGGGTCTTTTCCTGGTTTTAATAGAAGGTTGATGTAGGCAGAGTTCATGTTTGGTGGTTATCGACCATTTTCCTTTGTTTCCTGTAACATTTTGTAAAATGTTGGTGCCAGAATATATCAGAATTCTTTATAGAACTCTCCTGGAAATCCATCTGGGCCTGGAGCTTTATTATTAGGCATTGATTGGAGGGCCTCCTGGAGTTCAGACACTGTTAGCGGTGAATCCAGGGCCTTTGCTTGACTGTCTGAAAATTTAGGAAGAGTTATTTTATCCAGAAATTGTTCAATTTCATTATTTGATGGGTTTTCTCCGGTGTGTATAAAGTCTCATAAAATTCTTTGAATGTGTTGTTTATTCTTTCAGGATCATATATTATTTTCCCAATTTTGTCTTTGATTGCAGATATAGTTATTTTTTCTTTATTTATTTTTAACTGATTAGCTAAGAAGCTACCTGATTTATTACTATGTTCAAAGTTTTCTATTCGAAGTCTTTGGATTAAGAACTGCGTCCATTTATTAATAATTTCATTTAATTCTAATTTTGCTTTCCGTATTTTGCTTAAGCTCTCTTTATCCAGAGAAGCTTCTAATGATTTGATAGTTTCTTCTAATTCCTGAACATGAATGAAATTATTTTACCTCTAATCACATTTTTCCCTGCCTCCCAGAGAGTGGATGGTGACATACCAGGGAGATCATTAAATTCCCTGTATGAAGCCTATTCTTTTTTAAATTATTTAATAAAATCTCTATCCTTAAGTAATGATGTATTAAATCTCCAATTTTTATATTGAAGGGTTGCTATTCTATTTGCTAAATTTAAAGAAACAGGAGCATGATCGCTGATAACTATAGGATGTATCTCAGTGTCTGAAATGTCATTCAACAGTGAGCTGCTGACTAACAAATAGTCCAATCTAGAATAAGAGTGATGGACATTTGAGTAAAAAGTGTATTTTCTGTCGTTGGGATGAAGCGATCGCCATGCATCGCAAATTCCATAATCACACATGTACTGTTTAACTATATCTATGGATTGCCAGCTGCGCTGAGTCCCTGTTATACTGAGCCTGTCTATTTCTTCATTTAATCCAAAATTGAAATCTCCCCCAAGAACAAGTGAGCAATCCATGTGATTAGCCAAAACCGAGAAGAAAGTATGAAAGAATGAGGGGTCGTCAACATTTGGACCATATACACTAACTATCCATAACTTTTGGTTATGTATAAATAGTTTTAATATTATAAATCCACCCTCTGGATCTGTAACTGTGTCTATTACTTTAAAATTAGTATTTTTATTTATTAATATTGCTACTCCTCGTTGTCTAGAGTTATAGCATGAAGAAAATATATAAGGATACTCCGGTGTTTTTAAATCATTAACAGTTGAGCTTGATTTATGAGTCTCCTGTAGTAAGATGACATCTGCCTTCAATCTTTTAAGATGGTTGAAAATCTTTATCCTTTTATCTCTGGAGCCAGATCCGCGAATATTCCATGTTAGAAATTTTACAGGATTCATAGGGCTAAGATAAACATTAGACATTTACTATCGCCAAGGATGAATATAGGTGTAGTCTTGGTTTGTCCATGGAGTTGCCTGATTGAAAATCCAGAAGCAGAGATAAAGCGAGGCAAATAATGTACCATACAGGTGTGAAAAGAAAGATAGCATGATGGAAAAACATGAATATGCCATGATAAAAGTCTGTGTGTGTGAAAGAAAAAGGAAGAAAAGTCATAAAGAGATTTAGTGACACGAATGTGAAAAAAGAAAGAAAAAAGAAAGCAGTCAACCTAGTTTACATTTACAAATATAAACACCCTGCTGAGCTGTGCTTCTTTAAACTATAGTTGTTTGATAAAACAATTTCTATCTAGACTGTTAAATATGACTAATATAGCCAAGGAGTAACCTGAGGGTCCCTAAACAGCTGACCGTTAACATACAGTTTATCTACCGTAACTGTAGCCTTACAGCCCTCACTAATATGTTTCTTTCTAATTGTAAATAACACGCGTCTTCTGTCCAGGATTTCTTTTGGAAATTGATCATTGACGCTGTAATTCATCCCCCGCAGCTCTCTCCCACGTCCTTTGACGTGTTCTTTCTGTTTAAAGTGTTCAAATTTGGCAACAATTGGTCGCGGGCGGGTGTTGTTGGGTTTCTTACCTCCGAGACGGTGAACCCGATGGAAGGTTATGTTTTTAACCATGTCGCGTGGCAGTTTCAGCTGATGTTGGATGAACTGTCGGACGGTTGTTTCAGCGTCTTCCTGAGCCTGCTCTGGTATCCCAGAAAAGACAAGATTATCTCTCATGGATCGGGCCTGGATGTCTAAGATCGACTCCTTGAATCTTTTATTTTCTCCAGACAGCTGCGTCATCCCCTATGTGAGTCTTTTAACGTCTTCTTTCAGTGTTTGATTTTCTGTATCGAGCGAAGCTACCTGTTGTTGGCTGAATTCCAGAGATTCCCTCAGAGCCTGAAATTCTTTGTGTAGAACCTCAACCAGCGCGAGACGGGTGTCAAGGCTGGTTAGCTTCTTATCTATTAAGTCCAGGACGTCGCCGTAGCTTCTATCTGGCGAGCTGGTGGAAGTGCTGGCCTCAGAACGAGTGCGTTTCTGAGATGGAGTACTTGTTGGTGCTTCCGAAGCAGGTTTCCGTGACTTACCCATAACGATGTTATCAAAGCACTAGTCTAGGTAGCACTCCAGCGAATCCAGTGTTTCCTCGTCCAGGTTGATTAGATGAAAGAAATAATTTGATGGTTAGTTTAAATGGACAGAAGCTGCGTTTGGTTCAAAATTATTGCCTTATTTTACTTGACATTGTTTGTTAATTTTACCAGTATACTGCCATGTTTACTTACGCACAGCTCTCGCGATAACGAAGCAGCTCATCCTAACAGTAAATTCAACACAACCGTATAATCAAGCTCAGCTTACTCATTAAAAGAAATCACTATATTTTAAACACAGATCTGATTCATGAACGTTAAGAGGACATACATGCATTAAAAATACAAGAAATAAAAAAATCCTAATTGACTCCAACCAGACTGAATGAAAAAAGGAAATCTCTTACTTTGAGGCGTCCAATTGTTTGTTGCGGCAGAGTAAAATCCTTTCAGGGTGGAAAAACGCGACGCGAAAAAGCGGAGCGAGAGGAAAAGTGAAGAAAAAAAAAAAAGCTTAAGGAAGATTTGCTAGCATGAGGAAGGGTTGCGCAAGTGTCTCAGACTGTGTCAGGACTTTGGGATAGAGTCTCTCTTTACAGACTCCAGAATGAACCCAACGGTTTGTGCTGCAGCGGTCAGAGAGGGCGAGCTAATTTCCTACTGAAGTAAGGCCAGATCCCCCTGGTCATAGAATCTCCAGAAGAGCTTTGACTACCACTGCGTCACACTGGTAGGATGAAGAATTAATTTTAATTTCTGGACCACCATGAACTGACTTCCTCACTCTTTGAGTCTGAGCCTTCAGGTGAAGGTATCTCTGACTCCATCTTGGCTAACACCATCAGCTTCAGTGAGGAGGTGAGTGTACCCCTCTGTGATGATCTGGTGACTGACTGTAGTTGCAAATGGTTCCCTGCTGAGGGCATCAGCCACAGTGTTTTTGATGCCAGGGATGTGTTTCAGGTCAAACGTGTAGGGTGCCAACTTAGCCACCCAACGCTGCTCACATGCATCAAGCTTCGGCTTTGTCAGGATGTAGGTGAGTGGAATGTTATCAGTCCAAACTGTAAAGGTCTGACCCCTCAACCAGTGGCTGAACTTCTCACATATACTCCACTTTAAAGCCAGAAATTTCGACCCTGTGATTCAGGTATTTCTTTTGTGAGCTGCTCATTGTCTTACTGGCGAATGCGATGGGCTGAGCCTTCTCCTGCCTGGGTGGTACTTGGGACAGCACAGCTCCCAGACCATCCAAAGAAGCATCAATATAAGATCAGAGGATGTGTAAAATCTGGGTGGGCGAGAACAACACAGTTTAACAGCTTGTCCTTAAGACTTGACAGGGCCCGGTCACACTCTTCAGTATAATCAGATGGTCTCAGCTTCCTGTAAGAACCAGCGTTAGTTGTTACTTTGGTTCAGCCCTTCCTCTTCTGTCCACCAGTCAGGGAAAACAGTGGCTTGGTTATGGACGAACAGCTTGGGATGAAATGCTGATAGTAAAAAAAACATCCCAAGAAAGAACTGTATCTTCCTGACTGAAGCCGTACATCCATCATCCTCCCTTAGGTCAATCTTGATCATCTTTGCTATGACCTCAACTTTTTCAGGGTCCACAGCCACACCGCTGCTATCAATGACGTGTACCAGAAACTTCACTGATGATCTCATGAAGTGGCATTTCTTAGGGCTTAACTTGAGGTTGTGCAGAGGCAACCTCTGAAACACCACTTCTAACCTTTGCTGGGACTCTTCTTCGGTTGAAGCGAAGACAAGCAGGTCACCTAGATAACACAGCAAACTGCTAAAATTCAGATCTTCAAATATGCTGAGCATTATACTCATGAAAGATGCTGGGCTGTTACACAAGCTTTGGGGCATCCGATTGTATTCATACAGCCCCATTGGAGTTGTGAATGCTGTGTATCTCTTGTCCTCCTCTGCCATAGGGATGTTATAAAATCCCGAGGTCAAATCCATGGTGCTAAAGTACGTGTTGCCTCCTAGAGCAGCCAGACAATCAGACTGGTGCGGTAGTGGGTGCGCATCCTTCAATGTCCTGGTGTTAAGCCACCTTAAGTCGTCAGATGCTCAGACTGCCATCCTTTTTCCAGACCACCACATGAGGTGAAGCATATTCACTTACTGACTTCTTTATTATTTATTTTTCCTCCATTTCAGACAGAACCTCAGACAGAACATGGTGTAGCCTGATAATGAGCTGGTGGTATCCGACGGTATGGAAGGCGAAATATTGTAATTGTAATATTGTAAAATGATTCCACCAACCAGCATGTAATGAAACTGCAAATGATAATACAAGCATATGACTTGGACATTTTTATTGGACAGGTATAGAAAAAGTTCAGAAACAAAGTCCAGTTGCACATGTCTGTGGGTCATGGTTTCGTCTGCAGCGTCACAGGACGGTTTGGTTGAAGGCAGATTGAAGGCATCGTGTCATCTCCACCCTCCGTAAGCCAGTTTCTGCTTCTGCTCCATCAGAAGGTGTTGATCCCGCTGCAACGGATCGCACATATTTTTTTTAAGTATTATGCTTACAGTGCATTTAAAACATACACTACTAATTAAAATTAAGGAATAGAAACAAATATGTCTCACTATGCTTCAGAAAACATAAGTAGGTCATTCATATTTAATGAATGCGTGAAAGTTGCTTCTTACCGAGAGTAGGAGACAGCAAGTTCAGGACTTCGGTGTTCTCCGTTTCTCTGCTTCGGCCTGCAGGCGAGAGACATCAGCTGCGAACCGCGATCAGCCCGACTCCTCCTTGATAACCCTCTCACGGCGAGCAGCTCCATCCAGCTCACACTGAATTTTCTCTTCAGCCAACAAACTCAGAAATGCTGAAACTCCGTTTGGATCACAGCAATGGTTTTTAACATTTTCATTGTCCTTCAGCAAACACTAAACACATCTACTCGCTATTAAAAGACGCTGTCAAGTTACTATCCAGTGACTCCGCCCTCCAGCCAATCAGTGACCGACAGCCGTCTGACGTCGCTTTTCAGTACCAGTTCAGTACGGATGGAACCACAGCTGAGGTGGTACGAAAAATAGTATCGGCTCGGAGCGGTTAAGCCAGACTTCTGCCAGTCGAGAGTAAAAAGTTCTGAGGCTGAGTCGATCCGAGTCGAGTCGAATCGTACCGGTGGAGAGACGCCTAATGCCTTTACGTCTGCCCATCTACTTAGAAACAATCTCGGGATATTGTTCATTGGGGGGTGTGTCTCGTTTTCTGAAATATACTTTCATCATTTCTTCCCACTCGCAGATAGTGTACTTGTCCGATCCATCTCCCCTAAACATAGGAGGCTCTTTGACATCTGGCTGTATCACTAACTTTGCTCCAGTCAAGTTGAGGTAAGTGGGTTCCCCTGGTGGTTGAACCATGCTACCTTGGGGTTGCAGATTTAAGGTTCCATCAACTCCACGTTCACTTTTCAACTGGTCCATTATTTACTGTCCAACTTGCTGTGCGATACTTATGATCAGGTCATTTCATGGTGGGTCAACACTAGGTGAACCATTAGAAACCACACCATTACTCCCATAACTAGAAGCTGTGTTCTCGACCACCCATGCAGAATAAAAGGCTGGAGAGGCTGCAACATTAGTATTTCTTACTGAGGTAAAATGCAAACCTTCAATCATTCTCCCCCTCCCCACAGAAAAGTTAAAACACTTCAACAGAACTGTGTCATCATCTGCTTAACATAAGTAATTTTGAATTATTTTTTTTACCACCACTCTTTACGCAATAACAAAATTACAATATACCTAATTATTTCCTACCCTTTGTTTTTCTTTTAAAATAAAACACTCTTTCAATAAAACACTTCAGTCTCTAAAAGTGCAGTAGTGTGACAAGCAACCTCAGGTTATCAGCTGACGTATATCCACTCCTCATGAACCACAATGGATTTGTTCGGAGCAGTGTGTATCCGGGTCGCGGCACCACTGTAGCCGACCTCTCCTGTCTCTGTCTGTGCTATACTCTGCGATGTGTGTTGTAGACCAAGGGACTGGCAGACAGGAACCACCACGGGGTTGCAGTTGTTATGGCAGGTTTATTCTGTTTCAAACAAGAATATTTTCAGCACAGCACTTTGGTAACACAGGCCTCTTCACAAACACCTCTCCCTAGAAAAGCTCAACGTGAACCGAGGAAAGCAGCACCACACAGAAGTGACATCCAATAGGGAGTAAGAAAATTAGAGCTTCCCCACCAAAATAAAATACAATACAGATAAAACGAAAAGTAAATGTACACAAGATTGGATTTTGGTCAAAGAATGGATTTTGGATGAAATATAAAATAGCTTTCATTTTATACACGTTACATAAGACCCGCAGAATAGTGGCCCTTGACGACTTGAGTTGCCCACCGCTGATAGACTCTGTCTGGTTCAGTAGAAATCACCATCTTGGGGACGACTGCTAACCTGACAACAGCTAACCACCAGCTTACAGCTGATATGACACGGATCAATCAAAAGGACATGCCCATTATTAGTCATAATTTCAAGATTAAACTAGAACTGCAGGCAGTTATCATAGGGTTCCAAGCCCTACCAACCAAGTCTACCCCTGGCCCCGCGTTCCCTGCACAATCTCTTCCCTGTGACATGCTTGCATGTGATCACCAGGCCTCTTCACATGTCAGCTGATTTAGGAATTTGCAGGGAAGCACTCACTTCTGAGATAGTGAACTCGAATAAGTACTTGGGGGTTCACATGAACAATAAAGTGGACTGGAGCCACAAAACTGATGCTCTTTACATAAAGGGTCAGAGTAGACTCTACTGGCTGAGGAGGCTGAGGTCTTTTGGAGTGTAGGGAGTACTCCTGAACACCTTATTTGAATCTGTGGTGGCATCAGCCATCTTTTATAGTGTTGTATGTTGGAGCTGCAGTTTATCCAAAGCTGGGAGGAAGAGGTATGTTAACCTCATCAGAAAGACCAGCTCTATTCCATTATGTCCCACGGATCCAGTGCACAGGTTGGAGACAGAAGGACTCTGGCCAAAATAACATTGCTGCTTGACAGTGTCTCCTATCACATGCGTGAATATGTTGCTGAGCTGAACTCCTTCATTGACAGAATGCTGCATCCTAGATGCATGAAGGAGCGTTTTCGCAGGTTCTTCCTCCCCGCAGCTATTAGACTTTACAACCGTAAGTGGTACCAACAAAAGGTCTCCTTCACAAAAAATCATAATAGCAGAAATAAACAGCCTGATTAAAAAAAAATCTATTTTTTTAGCCAGTACAAAAAATGTATTTTTTTAACCCACGGAAGAGAAGCTAAGAAAAAATAATTGGAATTTCTTTTTTTGAACACAATATTTTTAGTCACTTTGAGCACAGTGACTTCATAGCTACGGATAACTAAGATTTTTACCAATTGGTAGAACACCCGCTCATAGGCAAGTAAAAAATAAATTGTCACCCAATATTTCACTTTTTAAGTATTGTGTTCAAAAATATGGAGGACCAACTCTGCCATGATTGACAATAAATTAATAAATGTGGATATAAATAAATAAGAGAGAAAATACATTCGTAAATACATAAATAAATATAAAAAATACATACATTTAAATACATACATTTGTAAATATTTAAATAGAGAAAATTAAATATAGAGTTAAACAAATAAATCAGTTTGAAAAAACAGTTGTCAATAAATAAATAACTAAATAAAAAATTATGGTAATGAACAAATAAATGGTTCAATATAATATATAAAAATATATAAAGAACTAACTAAATATATGTGGGAGTACATGAAAGAACTAGTAACATATTTCCACATTTATTTATTTAACATTTTTATTTATTTTCATGTGTATTTTTATTTCCACATGTAAGTATTAATTTATTCACATAATTATTTACACATTTATTTATTTATTTGTTGCTTTGTTTATTTTCACAATTATTTAATTATTTACAGATTTATTTAATTATTTATTTACACATTTATTTAATTATATATGTTCAAATTTATTTTAATTTTCAATCTTCTATGTCCACATTTATTTATGGGAATGTTTATTTACACATTTATTCACTAATTTCCACTTTTATTTATTTATTTATTTGCACATTTATTAATTTATTTACACACCTACTGAATTATTTAATTCAATATTTATATATTGATCTCTACATTTACATTTATTCACTAATTTCCACTTTTATTTATTTATGTCCATATTTATTTATTCATTTATTTATCTACACATTTCTAGATCACAATTATTTATAGATTTACAGAAGTGTATTCTAATAAGGGGGGTGTTTCTAACTTTGACCTGAAGCCTGATTGGTCAGCTTCAAGTCTCTGTATTTACACTAAAGTGGCTGAGGATGGAGGAGCATTAGCATCTCCTAGCTACTCTGTTTGTCTGTGACAGAGTTGAGCTACAAGGCTCAACTGTTGTCACTGTCAGAGTAATGCTGCTTTATCATCAGGTCTGTCCTTGACATGGAGGTCTCATGCGAGGAACACGGAGGTGCCTTGGAAGGTGAGGTGCTGGGGTGCAAATGTTACCAACTGAAGGCTAACCTTGTTGAGGCTTTCAGCTAAGCTAGTGGGAAGCTCCCAAGTAGCACCTCACAAGCGCTCAGTCCGCCTTTGCAACTTGTTTTAAGTTTTTGACAACAGTTCACAAACACATGTCTAATGTTGAATTCCCGCGGTCAAGGGAGCCGATACTTGGAAATAGGCAGTCGAAGTTGCCAACTTTAGCTCTCTTATAAAGATTACCGTTGCGCAAATATCGTGCAATACGGTAATGGATAATTACCAAGGAAACTAAACAAAGAAATGAAGTGAAAGGCTTTAACCATAAAAACCATAATTAAATAAAAAATATTTATTACCTACCTACTACTTTTGCATACTATTCACAGAATGAATATAATGTTACTCTCAATCTTAGGAAACATCCATCCATTTTCTTAACCGCTTAATCCTTAATGGGTCGTGGGGGTGCTGGTGCCTATCTCCAGCTAAATTTGCAAAAGCGCAAATAACATAATTTATGACTGATCACTTTAACAAATATAGATTTCATAAATGTTGTTGTGTTGCTCTTTTTTGTAAACTGTGTTTGTTGTCTTGTTTAGGATATGAAGCAGCAAAGGGAGACTGGAGAGGAGAGCAGGGACTGAATGGATGGACTGTTTTTTTTTTCATTCATGTTTTTGTCACATTTTTTATTTAGGTGTTCGATGGTTGTGAATAAATGAATTTCTAAAAATGTTAAATATCATGAAGTAATTTCATTAAAAGTTGTATTAGTGTTTTTAAAGAAGCTTACGTTAAATAGTTTAAAATAACATATCATATTGGCATTAGGATACGTTTTTTTGCAGTTATTTATATGTGTATAAATGACCTCTTTAAGCTTAATTAGAATAAACTGGCAGTGTTACTGGATCAGTTAAATACAGATATTTTTTTCATATTTTCTGGTTGACGAGGGGAACATCATACAGGTTGGTCTGCAGAGAGAGTTTAGGGCAGCTTCGTCATGCTGTCCACTGCATCCATCATCAGGGTTTACAGGCTGCTTAAGTCGACGTGCTCAAAAGACAAGTTTTTCCAACCAGAGAGCCCCACAGACCTCCAGCAGCTTCATCTTCAAGCTCATCCCAAGAGGCAGCTGTGGAGAAAAGTGTTATGACCTGCAGTTTTGTTAAAACACAATGTTAGTTATTGTTGCAGTGGTTGTTTACAAAAAACAATTCAGTTTATTTAGGAAGAGCCCATTTGGAATATGCTTGGTAAAAAAAATCATAGATATATAAAATAAAATTAGAAAATGCTGTTTTGATCCAAAAGGCATATATAATTTAAGCTCACAAAGAATTTTTACAGTTAAAATGAATATAAAAAATGTAATATTACAAATTTGTACATTTGATCAGTAGTCATTCAATTGCAGAAATTATCATGAGAGTAGCTGTCTTAAGTAGTGACCTGGATTAAATAAAATGATCTTTTATTTGGGACGAAGGACCCAGCCCACGTAGACCGAGTAGACCGGGTCCTTCGAAGGATCCAGCCCCTGAATTCGGACACAGCCACAGAGCAGTTAGCCGATTGCTAACGCTTCGTCTTCTTCTCTTCTTCTTCTTTTTTATTGGCGGGTGGCATCTAACGTCTAGGTGCATTTCCGCCACCTACTATGCTGGAGTGTGAGTCGGAGTAAGAGCGTAAAACAAAAACTAAATTCGATTCAATAAACCGCTTTGTTTTAAATACTCAATCACCAATTTATATTTCCTTTCTTTACCATCTAACAAATTCTTTACATCTATCCCTCCACCTCCTATGTTTTTTAATTTGTCCCTGAGTTTTCTTCTACTTTCCTCATATTTTATACAAATACATAAAACATGTTCCACTGTTCCACACAAGCCTGTAGGGTGCTTCCTTATCAAATGCATAGTGCTATTAAGTCCAGTATGTCCCATTCGTAATCGTGATATTATACTTTGCTCTTTACTATTCATTCTTAGATTTGTCCATTTTCCTACTTTCCCTGGTATTTGAAATAAATGTCTTCCTTTCTCTTCTTTTTCCCACATGCTTTGCCACTCTTCCATTATGTATGTTTTAATAATAGATTTCATGTCAGCAACACTATATGCAATATTTGTTATTGCTCCCTCTCTTATTGCCTTTTTTGCATAATAATCTGCCAATTAATTTCCTTCTACTCCCCTATGTGCTGGTACCCATAAAAGTTTAAGTTCTGTTCCCAATTTCCTTAATCTAAAAATGGTTTCATAAATTTCATACAATATATCTAATCGACTTTTAGTAGACATTAATTTAATTGACAATAATACAGATAATGAATCAGTACATATAATTCCTTTTTTAATTCTATTTTGTTCCATCCATTGCAGACTAAATGATATGGTTAACATCTCCACTGTATAAACAGATAAATGATCTGGAGTTCTTTCCCTAACTACTAATCCTATTTGTGGTATTACAAATGCAAAACCCGTTTTCCCCCTTTTTTATGTCCTTTGATCTATCTGTAAATATATGCAAAAATGACTCATAGATATTTACTAACGCTCTGTCCTCAGCCACTGCAGTTGTAAATACAGAGACCAGGAGCTGACCAATCAGGCTTTAGGTCACTGTTAGAAACACCCCCTTATTAGAATACACTTCTGGAAATAAATGTGTTGTTGAACTATGGAAATAAGTGTGATGTGGAAATGTGGAAATAGGGGCTGCACGGTGGCGCCTTGCAGCAAGAAGGTCGTGGGTTCGTATCCCAGTCCAGGGTCTTTCTGCATGGAGTTTGCATGTTCTCCCCGTGCATGCGTGGGTTCTCTCCGGGTACTCCGGCTTCCTCCCACAGTCCAAAAACATGCATGATAGGTGAATTGATCATTCTAAATTGTCCGTAGGAATGAATGTGAGTGTGAATGGTTGTCTGTCTCTCTGTGTTGGCCCTGCAACAGACTGGCGTCCTGTTCAGGGTGTACCCTGCCTAACGCCTGATAATTGCTGGGATAGGCTCCAGCTGCCCCGTGACCCTGAATTGGATAAGCGGTTAAGAAGATGGATGGATGGATGGATGGAAATGTGGAAATAACTCTGATGTGGAAATACATAAATTTCGGAATAAATAAATAAATGCAAAATAAATAAATAAATGATGGAATAAATAAATGTGTAAATAAATATGTATTTATTTACAATAGTATTTACCCATTTATTTATTCATTTATTTATTTTCAATTATGGCAGAGTTGGTACTCCATACAATGTGCCTTGACAAAAAAAATATAGTTCCTCGGCTAACATGCTAATGTGACCCGGATGGAGGGACTACACACTTAAAAATTCGAGCTTAAATATAATCAAGTAGAGAACACTGTAGAGTCTACAGAGTAGACTATGAAGAAACAACAGCTTTCGTCAACCACAATGAAAAAAAAGCCGCTTTGGACAATAAAATGTTTTATTCAGTCCTAGCATGGATAACAATACTTGTCTTACGATGTCACTTCGGGAATCCCCTCTCCGTCGCTGACGTCTTGATCTAGTTTCTGCGCTACCCCTTGACTCCGCTACTGCAGGATCCCGGTCTGTCCTGGCTAACCTCCCCTCGTGTGGTTCCGTGTGCTTTGGATTCATTATTTCTTCTATTAAAAACTATGAGAAACAAGCTGTCGAAACCTGTCTCTGCATCTGAATCCGACCAGCCAATCTAACAGTAGGAACTAGCCGTAAAAAGGACTCAAGCAGAGACAGAAAATAAAGACTCACCTATTAGTAACACCTAGTAGTAAATCTCACCAGAGATTTACTACTGCCGTTATCGTGGCTGTCATGCAATTCTGTCGCCTTTCCACTATGGTATGACTGTCCGATTCCTGGCGTACTTCCTCGCTCGCCGAGATGAGGATCCAGAGGAGTCATTTGACATTTCGGCAGCCAACAACCAGCTTCAAACCTCGTCCCCAAGTCCTCCTCACTGGATTTAGAGTGGATCTGGGAAGAGGCCGAATGGATTAAGAAGGCTGCTTGGGCCGAGCTGGTCATCCGTCCACCTCCTCCTCGGCCGCAGTCCAGCGGTGTTTGCCTGCAGTTCTGGGCCTCCAACTCCCATGGGAATTCAGAATCAGCCATAGGAGGTTGGCTCCCTTGTTTAATGCAGAGATGCATACTTTAAAGCAGAATACTAGGAAACTGGAGAGAAAATGGTGCTCTACACACTTAAATGATTCCTTTCTAACCTGGAAAAATAGTCTACTACTTTATAAAAATGCCCTTCGACAAGCTAGAAAAGCATATTAGAGGTAAATAAAAACAATCCTAGGTTTCTTTTTAGTACAGTTGCCAAACTTAAACAGAGTCATAGCTCTGTTGAGCCAACTATTCCCCTGTATCTCAGTAGTGATGACTTTATGAGATTCTTCATAAATAAAATGAATTCTATAAAAAATAAAACAATTGGCATTCTCCCAAACTTGATTAACTCTCAGTAAATGAGGCAGTATCAGTGAGAACTTCAGACACATGTTTATGTCTGTACTGTTTTGATACTATTGAACTTCCGGAATTATCACAAAGATAAGCTTCATCTACACCCTCAACTTGTATGTTAGACCCAATACCAACCAAATTATTTAAGGAAGTGTTCCCTCTGGTTACTGGCCCTATTATAGACATGATGAATGTATCTTTAATAAATGGATATGTGACTCAGGAATTTAAGGTTGCTGTAATTAAACCTCTACTTAAGAAACCCTCCCTGGCTCAAGATCATTTAACTAACTACAGAACTATATCTAACCTTCCTTTCTTATCCAGAATTCTTGGTAAAATAGTTGTTAATCAAGTATGTGAGCATCTAAACAGCAAAAACATGTTTGAGGAATTTCACTGAAACACCACTGGTAAAAGTTACTAATGACTAAAGACCTCAGAAAATGAATTTGTGACTGTTCTCGTCTTGTTAGATCTCAGTGCTGCTTTTTACAGGGTCGATCATAATATTCTCTCAGAAAGGCTTGAACATGTTGTAGGGATCAAGGGAACAGCACTAGGCTGGTTTAAATCATATCTGTCCAACAGATTCCAGTTTGTTCATGTTAATGATAAATCTTCTTCACACTCAAGGGTTACCTGCGGAGTACCACAGGGTCTGTGCTTGGACCGATTCTCTTTACTATATACAGTGCTCTGCATAAATGAGTACACCCCACTACGTTTGTCAGAAAACCTTTAGCTTCCTTTCAGAATCAACATTTTGTATGATATACTATACTACAAAATACTCCCACAAATGTGGGCCATTGATTGCAAACAAGATTTGTTCATTTGCACACACAAAAAAGTGATTTGCCTATAACAAATTCATTCAAGCCCATTTTGCAAAAATGAGTACACCCCAATTATAGTCCTAGGAGAAAAGCCACACCTAAGACTACAAACTTCTAATTAACAGGCATTCAACCACAGGTGAGTTTAATGATTCATTTAAGAGGTGTCCAGCAGACAGGTGACAATAAAAAGGCATTACTTTACAAAGTACTTCCCATTTCGTGCTGTCAGTAATGGCTCCCCATGGAAGAGAAAGTTGAGAAAGGAAATAATTTCTTTACACAGAAAATGTGATGGCTACAAGAGGGCCAGCAAAGCTTTACATATCAGTCAAAATACTGTAGCAAAAGTGATCAAAAAATATAAGAAAGATGGAAGTGCAACCATCTTACAAGGCCGTCCAGGCCGTCCACCGAAGTTAACATCTCGACAGGAGCGTCTTCTGATGAGAAGGGTTGAAGAAAATCGCCATGCAAGTTCACTGCAGTTAGTTAAAGCAGTAGAAAGACAAACTGGAGTGACCGTTTTCTGGGACACCATACGGCGCACACTGCAGAGGAATGGCATGCATGGGTATCGTTCACGAAGGAAGCCTCTCCTAAAGCCCATGCACAAAAAAGCACGCCTAGAATTTTCTAGGGCCCATGCTGAAAAAATTAAGACTACTGGGACTCTATACTTTGGAGTGATGAGACCAAGATCAGTGTTTTTGGAACTAATGGTTTAAAAACTGTATGGGGTCATAAAGGTGAGGATTTCAAAGAAAAATGCATGGTGGTTGCACTGTCCTTATGTGGGGCTGCATGAGTGCTGCTGGTGTTGGGGAGCTGCATTTCATTGATGGTATCATGAACTCAACAATGTACTGCTCTATACCGAAGGAGAAGATGCTGCCATCACTCCGTGCACTTGTCGTTGTGCACGTTTCCAACACAACAGTGATTCAAAAACACACATCTAAAGCTACTGTTGCATTTCTGAAGCAGAACAGGGTGAAGGTGATTGAATGGCCAAGTTTGTCTCTTGATCTGAACCCAATCGAACACCTGTGGGGAATTCTGAAGCGACAAGTTGAGAATCCCTCTCCATCCAGCATTCACGCTCTAAAATAGGTTATTCTTGAAGAATGGAAAAAAGATAGATGTTGCCTAGATTGCCTAGACCATGCCTAGAAGACTTGGTGCTGCCCTTAAAAAATCATGGTGCTCATACAAAATACTAGATGTAGTAGTTTTTGTTGCAGGGTGTATTCATTTTTGCTCCACCAATTTGAGTAAAACTGAAGATTTTGTGATCTAAATTAGATTATTAACCTTAATTTCATGTTATGGAGTTAAATAAGTGTTCAATAAAACTTGGCCTTGAGGAAAGTTTGGGAATTGTTCTTTTGTTCATTGAGATACTGATTAAATTAATACTTTTTAAAGGGGTTTACTCATTTATGCAGAGCACGGTATATGCTTCCAATTGGTAAAATAGTTAGACAACATGGAATGAATTTCCACAGTTATGCTGATGATACACAAATATATTTATCCATGAAACCTGATAAAATCAGTTAGATAGATTACAAGCATGTCTCGAACACATTAAAACCTGGATGACTCTGAATTTTTTACTTTTAAATTCAGACCAGACAGAAGTTGTTGTCTTTGGACCAGAACCTTTAAAAAGGAAACTGCTAAGTCAATCACTTCATCTGGATGGCATTAATTTGGCCTCTGGTAATAATGTAAAGATCCTTGGTTTCATTTTTGACCAAGACATGACATTTAAATCCCATATTAAACAGGTTTCTAAGATTTCTTTCTTTCACCTCCGGAATATTGCTAAAATCAGAAACATCCTGTCCACGAGTGATGCAGTGAAACTAGTCCATGCGTTTGTTACTTCAAGGCTGGAATACTGTATTTCCTTATTATCAGGAAGTCCACAAAATGCAATTAAAAGCCTTCAGTTGATCCAAAATAATGCAGCAAGAGTTTTGATGAATATTAAAAAGAGAGATCACATTTCTCCTGTTTTGGCTTCGCTCCACTGGCTCCCTGTTAAATCTGGAATAGAGTTTAAGATCCTCCTCCTTACTTATAAAGGCCTTAATAATAAAGCTCCATCGTACATCAGAGATCTGATTGTTCCATATGTTCCTAACAGAGCAATTCGTTCTCAGAATGCAGGTCTACTGGTAGTTCCTAAGATTTCTAAAAGTAGAATAGGAGGTAGATCTTTTAGTTATCAGGCTCCTCTCCTGTGGAACCAGCTGCCAGTTTTAGTCCGTGAGGGCATATACTCTGCCTGTTTTCAAGACTAGGCTTAAAGCCTTCCTTTTTGATAAAGCTTATAGTTAGTGGCTTAGGTTATCCTGAGCTATTTTTGTAGTTATGCTGCTATAGCTTTAGACTGTTGGAGGATAGACTGACCACTTTTTTTCTCTCTTCTACTTTTTTCTTCTTCCACTCTCCAGATATATTTTTTTCTGCTGTTATTATGATTGTTAACCTAGTTTTCTCTCAGTGTTTTTCTCCCCATAGAAGCTCCACATGGTCTGGTATCCTGCTCAACTATTAAGCCCCCTGCTGGATGGGGAACATCGATCCAGATGATGCTCAAAGTCACCGAGAATCCTCCATGCTGTCTGTTCTCTGTCTTGTCAGACCCCAAGACGGTCGTGGCAGATGACCGCTTGTACTGAGCCAGGTTCTGCCGGAGGTTTCTTCCTGTTTAAGGGGAGTTTTTTTCTCTCCACTGTCGCTACGTGCTTGCTCAGTATGAGGGATTGCTGAGGAATTGCTGTGGTAGGAGTCTGCATGATCCGGACAAAACCTCCCGTTGATGATTCATCGCAATCTACTGGGACATAGAAAACTTTTAACTGATTGGAATGTTTGTGTAATTGTATTGAAACGACTTTTGTTGTAAAGTGCCTTGAGAGGACATTTGTTGTGAATTGGAGCTATATAAATAAAAGTGAATTGAATTGAACATAACAGAGTTTGGGATTCGACTCTTTTGGACGCATTTTAGAGCCCAAGATTTCGGAGTGCATTTTTACGATCCAAACTGTCGGAGTGCTTTCCGGAACCCAGATTTCTGAAGTGCGATCCTGGGTCTGATACTTCTGAATCTGTTTTTGAGCCCATGTAGGCAGTCGGTGTTTCCGAGTCTACAGGGGGTGTTTTTGACTTCAGGACTCCTGTGAGCCCTTCAGAACCCGGGACTCCAGAGACTGTTCCTGCAGCAGTTGCAGAGACTCACATGACTGGTCCAGAACCAGCCAACCAGCGAGTCTGAGCCAGGGGACTCCTCCAGTGGGTCCAAGCCGGGGAACTCCTCCAGCAGGTCCAAGCCAGCGGATTCCTGCAGCGGGTCTGAGTGAGCCAGCTGTTACGTTCTCTTTCTTCTTCTAAGGGGGTAAAATGAAAAAAAAAGTGGGAGAGAATAAACTTGTGGAAAACAAGTATTTTATAATAATGAAATAAATGAAAAAACGTGTAGGACTGGAGGCTCTAACAAAATCAACTTACACAGCCCAGCAAACCAATTCTGTAGAGGATTCAAAAACTAGAAAAAGGAGGGGAAACACTGTTGTTACGCAGTTCTTATAACTGGTAAACTGTTTTTACATCAAACATAAAAAAAGAAAGAACTACTTCTCTACAAACCAGAAGGTAATTACAATAAGGGAAAACAAAATATAACTCCATCTAAAAGGAAGTCTAAACAAATGAAAATGCCTTGGAAACACTATCTAAAACTCAGGTTTAATACAAAGGTACCCAAAAGGATTTTCAGCCTCTAAAACAAAAACAAAAAAACACTAGAAAGACTCATACTCTAACAGTAGCAACTGGGGAACATAGAGCCCTTTAACCAAAAGATGCTACTAGTCTAATAACCTAAGAAAGAGTACTTAAAAGAGCTAGGCTCTGTTTGATCAACAATGTTCCTAAAGAACCTCTAAAAGCTTCAACAGCCCGACATGGAGTCGGTCCTATTGGTAAGGTGCTATGACCCCTGTGGTAAACACAGGGGTCATAGCACCTGCTAGTCCTAGCCACCCAGTGAGTCTGGACGTGGACACTTCCAGTGGGTTCACCCCAGGGGACTCTACCAGTGACTGCCAGCAGGCTGCAGTTATGTCCAACAGCAGCCAACGGCAGCCAGCGGACCACTCCAGGGTGTCCGAGCCAGCAGACTCCTCCAGTGGTCTGAGCCAGCCAGTAAGTCCGAGCCAGCGGAGTCCTCCAGCACCAGCAGCAGGCCGCAACTTCTTCTGCCATTTCCGGGGGTGTTCTTGAGAGCATGCCTTGGTTCCAAGTCTCTCGAAGGGTGTCCAGAGGAACATGTCTCGGGTCCAAGTCCTTTCTGAGGGTGTTCAGACGAACACGCCTTAGGTCCAAGTCTCCTCCGAGGGTGTCCATAGAAAACGTTTAACTGATTGGAATGTTTGTATAATCGTATTGAAATGATTTGTAAAGTGCCTTGAGTTGACATTTGTTGTGAATTGGCACTATATAAATAAAAGTGAATTGAAATTGAATTGAATCTTTTACGTTATTTTTTTTCACAAATCTGGTCAAGTTAACACAATCCAAATAAATATATAAATCACTCAATCAGAAACAGTAACACTGCAACTGCATAATAATGTACTCAACTTTGGTCATGGCGTTCCCGTACGTATTCCATAGTGTAAGCATGAAATTAATCTCGTGTTCATGTTTCATGGAAGTTAAATGCATGTGAAACATTCTACATTCATGTTTACTTGGTATTGTAAAGGTTTTAAAGAAGTTTTCATCATGAGGGCAGCTGTCTCCATATCTGCGTACGTCATCACATCGGTTAAACTCTGGCAGAGCATTGGTCTAAAACGGGTGTGTAGCAGCAGTGTCACTCCACGTAACTACGGTAAAAACAAACTAGTCCAAAATTAAAACATTGATCATAAAAAAATGGGCTATTACAGAAGGAGAACTTTTACTTTTGAACTCAGTATGAACATATTTATTTTATGAAGCAAACAGTTTGTAGATGCCAGAGGTTGGAACGAGATGAAACGAAAACTGGGTTCATGGCCTAATCAATGATTCAGTGCAATCTGCTAGGATTCCTTACGTAGAAAGCTTTTAACTGATTGTATTGTTTGTATAATTGTATTGAAATTACTTTTCTTGTAAAGTGCCTTGAGATGACATCTTTATTGCATTGCCGTTATATAAATCAACTGAATTGAATTATATCTTACATCAGTTTCACCTTTTAATTGAATTACTGAAATAAATTTACTTTTGCACGATATTCAAATTTTTCCAATTTCTGAGTTAATTAAAATAAACTGAGATTTAAAGAGATCGGAAATATTCAGTGTAAAAATAGGTTACAGCAATGGATTTTGAATTTATTTAATCCACATTCACATTGGGGTTTTAGAAACAGTCCTTCAAATAGCTTTCTTCCAACTCTTTAGTTGGATGTATGAAATGCATGTGTCTGTATTGTGTGTACTAGTGGGGGAGGTGGACGATATGTTGAGGAGGACCACTTTCAGGGGATTTGAAGTAATTATATGACAAAATGCTGCAGGGTCTCTATAGCTGCTGAGTACAGACTCACGGGTCATGGGACTGAGTGCTCTGGGCCGGATCATTTGTAAATATCATTCAGGTGAAGTCCTCTGTCACCCAGTTAAAAAGTGAGGGAGGGGTTTCGAAAGAATACATGGGAAAGGACTGTCTCAATGAGAAGGCTGTCTCTCTCATGGAGATTATTCTATAACAAACGTGGATTACCCCAGCTGTTTTGTTTTGTAGAGGCAACCTTTAGATTTCCTGATGTATACCTCACTGCACACATCAGAAATCAGTCAAGTGTATACATAGTGATGCTGCTTTAACCAAAACTTGCCAAAAACCAACCAATTTAAAATGTAAACCTTAAATATATTTTATTTTAAAGGCCTAGTTTATGCTTTTCCATTTGCGGAGGTGCAGAGACACACGCGGCATTATCTGTTGACGCAAGGGCTCTCTAACACGGGGACATGACGGACAGAATATCTGTTGAAAGCAATGAGAGCACATGTCTAGGATTGGACAGCCCAATCATCACCCCAAGATGATTTCATCAGAACGGTGCTCAATAATTGGTTTAATTACGACTCAAGGCAAATCTTGGGCACCAGATACTGCGGGTGACCTACATAAAGCTCTTTCGCAGGGGTACGTAAATTAGATTTCATGGTCCAGGAGGAAGTTTTCTTAATGCAGGTGGGTTGTGAGAAAGAAAATAATAATATAATTGTTTTGAAGTTTTGTTTAAGAATCCCACAGAGGATGTGTTGATATATTGCAAGAATATTTCTTCCTGTTGCACTGTTGGTGGAATAATCTCGCTATCTAGACACCCAGCACTGCCAGAGAAAGAGAAAATGTATTTGATGTAGAGATTGCGGTGCAGAAACAAAGTATTCTCCCTTACCCATGTTCTCCATTCCTCAATCGCAAATCTAGCCGCAGAAATATTTCTCTCTAGCAGCGCAGAGAGAACATTCCACTGTGAGAGCATAATTGGAGAAATATTCTAGAATGCTTTCTCCACAAACACAGTATAGCAGCACAATTTTCTTTGGGAGTCTTAAACAAACAAACATACTAAATAAATAAATAAATAAAATCACCCGCAACCCACACGTTAAGAAACTTCTGCTAGACCCATGAAATTTATTTGCGAAAACTTCTGGTTTACCCTCAACTATAACTGAGAGAGCTCAAATTTCTTATTATAAAGCACAACTTACTAACACAACAATGTATAAGTATTTGAATACACTCAACAAAAATATAAACGCAACACCTTTGTTTCTGCTCCCATTTTTCATGAGATGGACTTAAAGATCTAAAATTCATTCCAGATACACAATATTACCATTTCTCTCAAACATTGCTCACAAATCAGTCTAAAAGTGTGATAGTGAGCACTTCTGCTTTGCTGAGATAATCCATCCCACCTCACAGGTGTGCCACATCATGATGCTGATCTGACATCATGATTAGTGCACAGGTGTACCTTATACTCCCCACAATAAAAGGCCACCCTGGAATGTGCAGTTTTGTCTCACAGCAAAATGCCACAGATGCCACAAGCATTGAGGGAGTGTGCAATTGGCATGCTGACAGCAGGATTGTCAACCAGATCTGTTGCTCGTGCATTGAATGTTCATTTCTCCATCATAAGCCGACTCCAAAGGCGTTTCAGAGAATATAGCAGTTCATCCAACCGGCCTTACAACCGCAGACCACGTGTAACCACACCAGCCCAGGACCTCCACATCGAGCAGGTTAACCTCCAAGATCGTCTGAGACCAGCAACTCAGACAGCTGCTGAAACAATTGGTTTGCATAACCAAACAATTTCTGCACAAACTGTCAGAAACTGTCTCAAGGAAAGCTCAACTGCATGCTCGTCGTCCTCAACGGGGTCATCTGTTATGGACGAACAGCGTGTACCAGTTCCCACTAATATCCAACAACTTCGCACAGCCATTGAAGAGGAGTGGACCAACATTCCACAGGCCACAATTGACAATCTGATAAACTCTATGCGAAGAAGATGTGTTGCACTGCATGAGGCAAATGGTGGTCACACCATATACTGACCGGTTCTGAGTCCCCAGACCCCCAATAAAGCAAAAAAACTGCACATTCCAGGGTGGCCTTTTATTGTGGGCAGTATAAGGTACACCTGTGCACTAATCATGATGTCAGATCAGCATCTTGATGTGGCACACCTGTGAGATGGGATGGATTATCTCAGCAAAGCAGAAGTGCTCACTATCACACATTTAGATTTGTGAACTATGTTTGAGAGAAATGGTAAAATTGTGTATCTGGAATGAAATTTAGATCTTTAAGTCCATCTCATGAAAAATGGGAGCAGAAACAAAGGTGTTGCGTTTATATTTTTATTGAGTGTATTTACTACTAGAGTGATTTAATGGACAGGATGTCCAAGTACCAAAACCTAAGTAGAGCAGTGTGCTGAAAATTACGTAAAGGTCTATAGAATGACAACTATACACTACTATAACTATAACTACTATATATAGTAGTTTGATTTATATAACTTCTAGCAGCAGTTTTGTACAAAATGTTCATGTTGCCAGGCTGAGTCCTATTTCTATCTATGGGTTTGTAATTCAAACAGCATTTAATAAGCAATATTGGCAGAATTGCAGATTTTTAGAAAATAACATTTGTAATAATGTGTTTTTCTTCAATCTACACACTCTACAATTTAGTAAATACAGCGTATAATTCTACCAACACAAAAAAAGCACATCTCTGCAACCAATCTAAAATTTTATAACAATAAATGTGAGCCATGGCATTGTCAAGTATGTGGAAGGACAAATAAACGATGTCACATAAATTTCCTACAGGCGTTGTGGCATTCAGTGCCGTCTTTTATGGCTTGAAAGTAAGAGACCAGTTGATATCAGACTATTGGGCTTTATTACAGTGGGTATAATAGAGTTGGCTGGAGTTTTATATGTCTCTGTCTAGCTCAGTGTCATCGCAGCACTCCATTCTCAAGCATTGTGACTGTTGCAGCATGTTTCTGTGAAAGGTTATTGTGCCCATTCTCTAAAACCCTTCCCCTTAGCTGCCTCTTCTCGTCTCTGTTTGCTGATATTTACAGACATCCACACACCAGCACACACACACACACACACACACACACACACACACACACACTACTCTTGTCTGTGTCTGAACAGAAGACTCTCTCTGTCCAGCCAGGCCAAGGCTATCTCTTGCTACTTTTTTGGCTTTTGGTAAATTATATGTAAAAGGAAAAAAAACCCCACCATAAATGACATAGCATTAAGGCATATACAAGGGCTGCAATAACATTTTAGATGGACTAAAGGAACTGTAAAAGCTTTATAGCTAACTTGCCAAATCCAACTTCCTCAAAAACTACTCCTTAACCTCTTGAAATCACGTTTGCTTCTTACATTTTCTTTTTCCATAGGACTGTTTCAGTCAGACACACCTTTGTAAATTTAAACAATGAAGCCATTATACAGAGGTAGAAAGAGTTGTAAAATAGTCTACTTAAGTAAATGGACTGAACTTATATAGCGCTTTTCTAGTCTTACTGACCACTCAAAGCGCTTTACATTGAAGCCGCATTCACCCATTCACACTCGCATTCATACACCGACACCCAACATGGCTCGGTAGGACGATGTAGAATTTGGGGGTTAAGTGCCTTGCCCAGGGGCACATCAACATGTGACTGGAGGAAGCTGGAATTGAACCTACAACCCTCCGATTGCAAGCCAACTACTCTACCACTGAGCCACAGTCGCCCCAAGTAGAAGTACTACTACTGTGGTGAAATGTTTCTCAAGTACAAAGTACAAAGAGTAAACGCTTCTTATTTACTCTCTTTTAACCTGTCACTCCTGAATAGTACAAAAAGACAATGGGACATAAATCTCAAAGTAGTTGCTTTTTCGTACGTTTTTTTTTCAAAGTGTAATTGTAGGTTAACTAAAATTGTTATAAATCAAAATAGGTAACACTGACAGTCAAAAGTGCTGTGACTTTCCTCAAATGACCCAAAGAAGACAGAACTGTGAGTTACCACCAGACTATGACAAAACTATGCAATTTTTAGAAGAGACAGGATTAACCTGTCAGATATTAGAACATGAACAATACACTTTAAAATTTGGCAAATACATATAGCAGATGCTAAAAAACATTTTATCAAAATTGCCCTGCTCTAATATACTTCTAGATTACTGTTTATTTGTGTCCATTCTTAGAATGTTACTATCTGAACCTCTTGTTAATTTTGAACAGCAGCAGATTTTTTTAAGTTAGGAGAGTTGATCCTTGCTTGATTTGCCGTGAACTATTTTTGTATTAACAGGTCTATAGGATGTTTTTGTTTTTTTACTTCTTCATATTCTAAATAACTCTAAAAATCCCAACAAATCACACAGTATTAGTAGCCTACATAAATGTTCTACAAACAACTATAAAACAGGTGTTCTGACAAAACAGCACACCATCAGAATGACAAACCTTTGGTTGATGCCCATTCGCAGGCGTAAAAGTCGTACTTTTTCCCCATGATGTTTAGGATCAATTCAAATCGATTGTATATATATATATATATATATATAAAGTTTAGCTTGAGTAATTTAAAAGAATGTATTTTTGTCCTTCTGTGACCTTAGGGATAGAACAAAAAACTTGTTGCTTGGTTAAAATTGGTAGGATAACTCAACTTACGGTATGCTCTTCTGACAAAGTATGCAACATCAACAGAACACTACACAATTTAATTTATTTGCAAATTACCACCCGCAACTTTATGCACCAGACAGAATGTCAAAAAGGGGCAGCTCAGTGAAAAGAATACGTTTAGCTGCATCATTGTCTTTGTCATTGTTTATACTGGGCACATTCTTTTTTTAAACTATGAACTTACTGTGACAGTAATTTAGTTCAACTTACATCTACTTGTTTGTGCAGGATTGATGTGGTGTTTCAAAAAAACTTTTATTTTCATTACCACCAGTTCTCATATCCAACATGCACTGCGGTATTGCCGGGCACAATATTTTTAGTCACATTTATACGTTTTTTTTCTACTCAGCCACAGATATAATAAAAAAATCAGCAAAGTATAATATATATATATATATATATATATATATATATATAACATACTTAAAAGTAAAATTACAGACTAAATCAGGGCCATGATGTTTGTTTATTTGAAAGAATTATTTGAAATTGAAAATATGTAAGCTGAAAATGAAAGTCAAGTTTTTATTTTGAACTTCAAAAAACAAAAAATTGAATTCAAAATTAAACAAAATTAAATTAAAAATTAAATTAAAAATTAAAAATTAAATAAAAAAAAAAAAAAAAAAAAAACATTTTTATTTTGTATTTTTCTAAACAAACTCTCATTCAAAAGTTTCAGTAATATATATTTTTTTCAAGTTCAGGAATTTTTTTCCCTTCAGTTTCAGATAATGTTTTTTTAGATTCAGATCTTTCTAATCAAGGTAAAAACTGTTCTTTACTGTTTCAGATTTTTCTTCCAGCTTCAGATCCTTTTTCTTCACTTTCAGATTCCTGTTTTTCAGTTCCAAACTTTTGGCAGCGATGTGGCGTGGTGGGCGGGGCTACACAGAGAGGGTTGAAGGAGGACGGGTCCTCCACCCATAGACATATATACATAGACGCCTCATTCAGCGTTGAGCTGTACGTCAATGTCACCGCCATATTGGATGTGGCAAGCATTGGCAGTTGGAGCTGGTCGGAGAAAAGATGTTGCATTCTTGTGCTTCATATAATTGCACCAAACAAAATCTGAGGGAATAACTTTTCACAGTTAACACTTAACAATTTCCTTTGATAGTACTTCGCTCATAGACTGCATTATTTGGCAATTTTAAAAGTTTTGACAACATTATTTTATAAGTTTATTTTCTTGTAATTCATTTGTTTCTTATTTATTCTGTTCATGGTAGAATATCTTCATTTTTTTGCAGTCAACTCAAGCAAGACAGTTTTTTTTTGTCTTATTTGATTTAATTGTTTTTTTTGTGTTGAATTTTTTTTGTTTTTGTGTTTGATTCTTTTATTTGCTTTTATTTATTTATTTTATATTTCTATTTTAATTTTTATTTTGTTTTTTTCCTTCATATTAATTATTTGTGTACTTGTGTGATTACTTTATTCCAGCTGTGGTTGTTTTAGTGCTAAAGTTGGTATGGTACGGTAAAATGTGTGCGTGTGTCAGATTCAGAGATATCTTAAAGCTTGGTTTATGCTTGACGCATGTACATTCCACTCGAAAATGAGACGTGCGAAACCGGCCAAGACACCTTCTAGCAGCGTTTATACTTTTTGCGGCTTGTTCCTGCTGAGAGCCAATATTCTTGAAGACTGTAGGAGGCGTCATCGGGCTCTATGGAATGCATCCAACACTACACCACAGTAGAAGTAAAAATCACTGTTGTTTACAAGATGGCGACACCCATGACCTTAAACAAAGCAGAATAACTTTTATGCTGTTTAATACGGTTAGGAAAAAAGACAAAAAAAGGAGATGGTTCACTCGTCCATTAAAACACAGTTGATGACAGTGATCTCTATGGGCCGAATCATAAAGATGTCTGTATTTACGAACCTTCGCCAATTGGAGGTCTTGACAGTCCGCCATATTTTTCCGCACGGGGCCGCCTGGGTAGTTAGAAATTTTCCCAGGTGCATGGTGCGGTAATCTGGGTCTCCATGGGGGCCGCGCGGAGAGGCGTGGTTGCTGAAATTACGTAATATGACCGTGGAGCCGTGCAGAGCTCGCGGATGCGTCAAGCATAAACCAAGCTTTAATCGTCACATGTGGATGAATATCCACAGTGTGGCTCCCTCCAAGCAAAACAGATGTAAGTAATTCGTTTTATGGGTTTGTTGAAAGTCTTTCATCCTCATTCTTGTTTTCAGACCTTCCAAAAACCTCTTCCAAACCATTAAACTGAATACAAATGATCTTACAGTTAGAACAATGAAATACAATAAATAAAATAATTTAAAAATAAATGAAGAAATAAATACCTCGTTGGCTGTATGCTCTTTGGAGTGAATGCCAGGCGTTACGTTAGGAGAAAATCAGGCAACACGCATCACCAGGCCAATACCATCCTAAAGTGAAGCATGGTGGTGGCAGCATCATGCTGTCGGGATGTTGCTCAGCGACAGGAACTGGAAGACTAGTCAGGATAGAGGGAAAGATGAATGCAGCAATGTACAGAGACATCCTGGATGAAAGCCTGCTCCAAAGAGCTCTTGACAACGGTTCACCTTTCAGCAGGACAATGATGCTAAGCACACAGCCAAAATAGTGGCTACAGAACAACTCGGTGAATGTCCTTGAGTGGCCCAGCCAGAGCCCAGACCTAAACCCAATTGAACATCTCTGGAGAGATCTGAAAATGGCTGTGCACCGATGCTTTGCATCCAACCTGATGGAGCTCGAGAGGTCCATAGTTCGGAGCTAGCTTTATGAATGTGGCAGGTTGCTCCATTGTCCCCAAACATATCAGAAAATACTTAATTCACTGATAATAAATTAGATGGATATGAGGAGATATTCACACGGAACATAAGCAACAAGCTAGTTTATGAAGATGCTTTTATTTACAGATGTAAATGTACAAAAAAGCTTAATAAGGGCGCCTCCTGAGAAAGAGGAAAAGAGGGAGTAAACCAAACTGGGACCGAACCGCCCGAGCGTCTTGCCAGGCGTCCTGATCGGTTCAACAAAGCCCAACATCACAACAGTTTTAAGTTTTTACTGTTTGTACCGCCAGTTTTTAAAAAACTTACACCTGGAAGCATAAACCTTCCCCTTCGCGGTACCGCTTGCTTCATCCGCCATTATTTCAAATAGTTTGAAGCTCACTGCCGAAAAGAATTATGGGATAGGTAGGATGTGAAAGGATCCACCTGATCCATCCTTCAAATTCGGGGATAAGGATGACTTATTTGTGGGCTGCATTTGAAGGATCCTTAGAATTTGGACAGTTTTCGTTGCGGCGCTGTGACGCAGCATCATTCAATTGAGTCCTTCGAAGGATACAGACCCTGAATTTATACACACCCGACGTTCCCTCTGTCATGTTGCCTTCAGGATATGTGCGAATAAACATTATCTATCAGACCAGCCCTGTAAACTATTATTACATGATTGGTAGAAAATACATGACCACTAAAGCACAGTTATTAAAGCTGTTTCAGTCAATACTGTACAAATTGCGCTGTAAAAGTGATCAATTATGAGCTGTTTTCCAAACCACTATGTTAGAATTGGAAATTTCCCTTGCCCTCAAAGTAACAATCATCATACCGGGTGGGTTGTACCTCACAAAAAATGGCGTTTTCTTCAAGCAATACGGCCGATGCGAGCGACCAGGTAAGTGTTTAATTTTAGAATAAATATGCAACAGTCCTAATTGTTTTAATTTGTGTGATACAAAGACAAAAACAAAGGGAAATATACAAAGTATGCATGGATACACTGAGGTCATGGATGGAGGACAGAAAAGGAAGGGTGTATTTTGCAGTAGGGCCTACAGGGAAACATAAAGACAACCAGATGGAGAATGTGGAAGTGTAGAAACAGTAAAACATGTTTTGATGTTTTGTCAGTTCAGGACCTGACCGATGAGATTTTAAACTGTGGATTCACTGGAGCCATTTCGGTCCAAAAGAAGGAGCTGATTGTATGCCGTGACCTGTTTTTTTTGTGTGTATACATATAAATGTTATAAAAGTAAACTATGAAGATGCACTGTATTGTCTTTTTTATTTCTTTTCACAGAACCGTTACACTCCATGCTGTGCTTAGATTGCAGCCAATGTTGGAACAGCTCAGGGAAGGTTTGCAGCTGTATGGCCTTCAGCTGATTTAGCAGTAGCCAGTTATCTGCCAGTCATAGGAGAAGATGCCAAAGTGACTACAAACTGAAATTATCCTTTAAAAAAGCATATTGATTTTTTCTATACTGCATTTACCTTTTTGTGAAGCTGAAAAAATAAAAACATTTCATAATTTGCTTTCTAATATCATCATGGTCAATGCTTAGTTTGTCATGGCAACCATTCACCCTCAGCTAAGTAAGGGAACCACCAAGCATCAGACTGAGCTGGAGAATGTTAACTTTATTCAAGACTTGCTTTACGAATCAGAGGGTAAATGGTTATTTTCTGTGAAGTTTCAAGTTGACAGATTTCAGGGTTTTCATGAGAAGTTATGCAGTGCTATGGCTACAATATTCTATTAACATTCTGCTTGTCCCAAATTCAAATATTGATTTATTTTTCTTCTCCAAAATGGAAAGATTCTTTTAATTTCTCATAAAAAATTTGCTCTTATCGTAATCATCACATTACAACAAATAAAAGTATAAGATATTCATGAATCTTCACTGTGTTGAAAAGTCCAAATGTGAATGTGGATTCCATCTTGGAACGGTGATTTAGCACAAAGTTCAATACATCCAAATAAATCTCTCGGCCATGTGACTGAGAGGGCCTTATAACATTGATAGTGTCTCTTAGACTTTCCATGTCCTCTTCAGAGAGAGGACATTGAACAGATGGAAGAATCACTGCAGGACTGCTCCCATCCAGCTCACCCATAGAGTTGACATCAAGATATGCATCCTCCATTTCCTATGATAATAATAAATCAGATATTCAGATTCAAAGACAGAGTTGAGAATTTCAAGTCATACATATAAACAAGTCGAATCTGTATATTTTTAAGGTGGAAAGGTTACAGAGTGTACCTTTAAAAGACTAAATATGTACTGTATGCATTTACTGATTTAACCATCATCTAGATATTTAAAAATTTTTCACTTGGTTTGGTGGAAATAATTTAATGTTATGTACTTTCTGTCCTTTTTAATCAACTATGACCTGGTTTACTTAATGCTGTAGTATCAGTTTGAATGACTATTCTTATTAAGTGACGTTTTTACCCAGGACAGGGACAGAGAGTTTTTGATAATGATAGTCCACATACTGTGTTACCATGGAGATGGTTCTCCAACCGGGCATCCTTAAAGATACACAAAGTTCTCAGCTTTCTAATCTAAGAGAAAGGCGCCACATAGTCTCTGATTTTCATCTTGAGAGTTGTACTTTATCGAATAGAATAGAAAGACCAAGGTTGGTAGAAATAATATAAGCTTGTTGTTGTAAGACCGAGACAGGTCAGTATTCCACATTTGCTGTGGTGTGTTGCTGTCCTCCTGTACTATCAATTCAAATAATATTAAAACCTCCAAACGCTTAAAGGTATCTCTCTCCTTTATTAAGAGTCTCAGCAATCCGACTACACTTGGTTATTTTAATAACACCACCAGTAACATTGCTTTAAATCTAAATGAACAATATATGTAAGACAGCTATTTTCTGTTGTATTAGAGCACCCGCCATCACTACGTGCAATTTTATAAGCATGATTGTATAATTTTGCTTTCATTTTGTACCTCTTCTGTGTCTGGCGCATCAATTTGATTCTGGTGGAGTCCCAGTGTCCACAGTTGTTGTGGAGAGAGATTATGTTCTGTCCTTAGAGGGTGGTTATCCTAGCCCAGCCTAAAGACATCCAGATGCCTCTGCAGACATGGAAGAAATGTAGGCTGGGCACAAAACATGTGGATACCATCAGACGGATCTAGAAGGTCTTCGTCCTCGAGGTTGTGAAGGGTCTCATAGTGCACACTTGAAACAGCCATCCACACATCTTGCCAGAAGCGCTCTATTATGTTCAATGACATGAAAATATGCCAACGTTTTCTTAATATTTATCTGAAAATTTAATAACTTGAAAAAAAAAGGAAAATGTGCCTTATTATTCCCATGGGAAATTTACAAGAATATTAAATATACATTTGATTGTGAACGCTCTTGCCTGACAGGAAACTTCCTCTTCCACAGCCCCGGATGGTGGACATGCACCTTGCTATCCCAACATTTTCGACCCCTTGATCTGTCCCAGCTCACCGTGCCTCCCTCCACCTGCCAGTGGATTACCAGTTTCCTGACTGACAGGAGGCAGCAGGTGAAACTGGGTAACTTCATATCCAGCACCCGGTCCCTCAGCATCGGCGCCCCCCAGGGATGCGTTCTCTCCCCACTGCTCTTCTCCCTTTACACCACTGATTGCACGTCAAGGGACCCTTCGGTGAAACTCCTGAAGTTTGCAGATGACACCACCGTCATTGGACTCATCCGTGACGGCGACGAGTCTGCATATAGAAGGGAGGTGGAACAGCTTGTCCTCTGGTGCAGTCAGCACCACCTGGAGCTAAACCCGGTTAAAACTGTGGAGATGACAGCGGACTTCAGGAAGAGACCCCCATCAACATCTCCTCTCATAATCACCAACAGACCAGTCCCCACAGTGGAGTCTTTCAGGTTCCTAAGATCCACCATAACACGGGACCTGAAGTGGACCTCCCACATAGACGCTAAAAGGAAGAAGGCCCAGCAAAGGCTGTACTTTCTGCATCAGCTCAGAAAGTTCAACCTGCCTCAGGAACTGCTGACCATCTTCTACACACAATCTGTTTAGGCTCCTCCCGTCAGGCCGGTGTTACAGATCTTTGTACGCCAAAACCAACCGACACAAGAACAGTTTCTTCCCCCAGGCTGTCGCTCTGATGAACTCTGTGTAGTCACAGAGTGTGAGTCCATTCACATACCAATAAACTATAACTCTGCACTGCTGTATATACTCACTGTACAATAACCCCGGTTTGGTGTATAAATTATCCTTTATTATTTCTTTTTTATTTTTTATTTCACTTATTTAAGTTCTGTACTGAAGAGAAAAGTTGCCAGAGTCAAATTCCTTGAATGTGTCATACTTGGCCATTAAAGCTGATTCTTATTCTGATTCTGATTCTGATCACTCTGAAATAAGATTAACCATTGACAGTTCAAGTTTAGTAAAACAAAAAACACTTTACTAAGCCTATAACACTTTAAATTAATTTCAGCCTTTGTATTTTTATTATAATTTTACTTTAAACAGCTGAATAGAAATTAAATGCTTAGGTTATCATTCAACATACTGTGCAGCTCAGTATAAAGCATACCTTTTATGAGATAGATAAATATATCAATGATCCTTAAGGAAATTTGGGATGTTCAATTATGGTACATTTTTGCAAATGTTGGAACCATTTAAACAAAAGTATGATCATTTATCACCAATTGAACATGTATATTTCACACATTCCATGTCAAAATAATTACAAAGTTATTCATGCAAAAACACATAAAATTTCCAGATTTGCATAACTACTATGAAAAGAAATAATTTTGTGTAAATCTTACCTCAATGGAAAGCCATACTTTTGCACTGCCTCCAAGAAGAAAGCAAGTGCAGTTGATGCTCTATTGTTTGCAGCAGCACCCAGGACTAGAGATGTAAATATTAAGTGGAAACTTAATCTTTTACTATAACTATAGATAGAAACATGTTAGTCAGGTGTTGTTACTTGGTAAAAAAACAACAAAAAACTGGTAAATCTATACAGAAAAAGGAAAAATAAGCAAGTTCAAGTTTATTTATATAGCACATTTACAACAATCAGCAAAGATAAAAAAAAAATACATAGTTTAAAAGAAAACCCCATAGAAATCAAAGCAAGCTTCATACTTTTCAAGGTAGCTTACCTTGAGAGATATCAGTAGCTGTAATATATGTATTCTCTACCAATCACGTAATAATACTGTACAGGTTGGGTCTGATAGATGATGTTTATTCCCACGTTTCCTGGAGGCAAAATGATGGGGGGAACTTTTTTTAATTGAATACAGTACAAAGTACAACAGTATACTCATTCTGAATACAATACAAAAAAGACATGAGCAAGTCTCGATTATGCAACAGAAAAGACAGTATGTGTAAAGATGAAGGATCCATCCATCCATTTTCCTAACCGCTTAATCCTTAATGGGTCGCGGGGGTGCTGGTGCCTATCTCCAGCTGTCAACCGTCGAGAGGAGGGGTACACCCTGGACAGGTCGCCAGTCCATCACAGGGCCACATAGACACAGACAGGACAAACAACCATGCACACACTCACACCTAAGGACAATTTACCGAGATCAATTAACCTGACAGTCATGTTTTTGGACTGTGGGAGGAAGCCGGAGTACCCGGAGGGACCCCACGCATGCACAGGGAGAACATGCAAACTCCATGCAGAAAGACCCCGGGCCGGGATACCCACAACCTTCTTGCTGCAAGGCAACACTGCACCACCGTGCAGCCCAAGATGAAGGATATACTGGCCAATATAAAGAAAATCTAATAACAAATTACATAAATAAAATAATTAAATAAAAATAGGGGGGGGCTGCCCAGCCCAACCAGCCCAAGGGGTGGGGTGGGGTGGGTGTCTACCATACATTTGTGAATAAAATATTTGAGCATTATAAATAAATCATTCAACAAGAAATTAAGATTTCTATTTTTCAGGGTTACTCCAAATTAAATATTTTGTAAAGACCAAGGTAATAAGCTTTTATGGGAGTTCTGTAAATGATTAAATAAAGCTTTCCACAAGTCTTGAACTACTTTACAGTAGTAAAAAACGTGTTCTATTGTTTCTGGGACAGATTTCCAGAAGGAACAATTTTCAACATCGAACTTGAAGCGCTTTTTGATGAACTCATTTGAATGATAAATACCATTAAGTATTTTAAATTTAACTTCTTTCATTTTTGGAGGAATGGGGAAACGCAGGTACTTAGTCAATAAAAAAAGAGATTTCAGAGTGTTTGAACATATTTAGTGAGCAGATCTTATTTGACTTTCCTGGGAACAAAATATTGAGTAATGAAAGTTTGATAAAAGCATTATTGCATTTTGTATCCTTTAAACACAAAGATCTATAATATAACATAAACATCTATAAGAATTCTTTGGAGAGCAGGAGTTGTAGCATATTCTATATTATTTTTAATACAACATAACATAACTGAAGGGGTGTTTTGGCATACTAAATTGTAGGTAGTTTTAGAGCAATTAAGCTTGTATTTGGTTTTGAAATCTTCTAGCTTAAGTACGTTACCATCAATATCTAGATGAGAAATTGACCATATGTTTTATTTCCCCATTCTTCAAAAAATAAGGATTTTCTATGATATAGAATAGTTACACTATGTACATTATGTGGTGTAAAATTGTGTTTGAATAACATTTTCCAAAATAGTAACACCTGCTGATGAAAGTTTGAAAGCTGTATGGGTAGTTTGGAAATTTCAAAATCGTTGACCAGCAGAAATTCAATGCCTCCCACTTTTTGGGGATGTTTTTTCTTGCATATGAAATTGAAATGAATTTTATTTATTTCTTGTATCAAGGATTTTGGAATCGCAAATGATTGTGATAAGTCTAGAGAGAGATACAGTTTTGGTTAACATATTTCTCCCAAAGACAGTCAAATTTCTTTGTAACCATCTGTTAAGCATTTCATTGCAATTATTGAGTGTGTTCTGCACGTTTTTTTTCTAAATGAATCTGAATCTTTAGTGAGCCAAATGCCTAAATATTTAATTTCATTTTTAATCGGAATGCCGTATAGAGATGAGAGATCAGAGTCCAGGATACTCATCAATTCACATCTACTTAAATTTAGTTGTAAGCCAGAAGCATCTGAGAAGGGTTTGATAACATCCAAGCCTATGGAATCTGTTCTTTAATTTTTAAAACAAAGTTGTGTCGGCTGCAAGTTGGCTAATAATCAGAGTTCTATACCTTTAAGATCTGATGGTGTAATTTTGATATTTAGCAGTTCTGTGGTTAAGATGAAAAGTAAGGGTGAGAGACTGCAACCTTGTCTGACCCCTCTCTGAACACTACATCTGGGGCAGGTACCACTAGGGATAGAGACTGATCTGTTTATATCTGTGAATAACATATTAATCATAGAGACAAAGTTATGTCCAAATCCCAATTTTTTTAGTGGGCTAATGACAAATTTATGTGCAATCTAGTCAAAGGCTTTACGGAAATCTAAAAACCTCATAAAGCTCTTGTCACGAATAAGGTGTCTATGGTCAATGAGGTCTAGGGCCAATTGAATGTTATTATGAATAGATCGATTTTTCATAAATCCTAATTGTATGGGGCTGATGATGTACATCAAAACAGATTTCAGTCTAGATGCTAAAACTTTGGTAAAATTTTATAATCAGTGTTTAATAAAGAGATAGGTCTAAGATTTTCATCCCCGTTTTTGGTATTAATTTTATAATGCCTTGTTTCATTGATTCTATCATACAGTTTTGTTTTATACAAACTAGCAATGCATTAAAGAAGAGGTTTTTAATTCCGGCCAAAAAATATTTATAAAAGTTGCAGGTCAATCCGTCTGGACCAGGAGAACGGTCAGAAGTCATGCTTCTAAAAGCTTCATCCAGTTCACTGACAGTAATAATTTTATCACAACTATTTTTGAAGTCATTACTAATAGACGGGATTTGAATTTCTATGGCCTCAAAAAATTTACTGGAACAATCAATTGAGAAGGATGATTTATATAAAGAGCTATAGAACTTAAAGATCTCATTTGAGATACTTTTCGGATAGGAACATTCTTGGCCGTTTATAATTAAATTATCTATTGAATTTTATTCTTGTTGTCGTTTTTCCAGGTTACAAAAATAGTGCGGGTTTTTTCCTCCTTCTTCCAACCATTTTGCTCTGGATCTTATATAGGTACCTTTTGCTCTCAATATATAATGGGAGTCTAAATTTGCTTGAAATTTCTACATTTTGATTTGATCCTCATTTGTCCATTTTAAATTATCATATAGGTTTGCTAATTCTTTAAATGTAATTCTTCCAATGCTGTGTTTTTTGTTGTTGTTGTTCTTTTCTATATTTTATTGAAATTTCTCTAATTTTAAATTTTAAATATTCCCATTTAGATGTTGGAGAATCAATAGAATCATCATTTTTAATGTTCGAGATAAGGTCTTTGATCAGGTTACAGAAACGTTCATGTCTTAATAAGTCCAAATAAAAAATCCAATAACCTTTCACAAATTTTATAATATTTTTATATTTTTATAAATTGTGCAATGATCACTAGGTGGACTGTTTGAGATGGAGGATTCATTGTTACACTGAGTTAATTCATCTGAAATTAGCCAGTAATCAATTTAGGATCTTTGTTGGCCATTAGGTTTATGCCATGAAAACTGTCTCTTGTTTATGTTTAGTTTTCTCCATATGTCTGTTAATCTATTTTCTATTAAAAATCTTCAATAATTGCATTGTAATGTATTGATGGAAATTTTGAGGGTCATCTATCAAAAAATTAATCAGGAACCAAATTAAAGTACCCCCCTAACCAATACATTGTTTGTATACTGTTTGGATTTGAATTCACTTAAAGGGGCTATATAATGCAAAATCAAGTTTTTGGAGTTTTCAACTATATGGTAGTGCAATTTTCTCATAAAACCCCCCACCAGAGTGGTTTTTATGCTTAATTCACGCATGTCTAAATAATCCTCTGGAATTCTGCCCTCTGAGCAGCTGCCCCTCCCTCTCCTAGAAATCGAATGAGTGTTCAACTAGTGACATCAGTGGTTGAAAGTTGAAAGCTAGAGGTGTCTGCACCGCCCCTGTAGGCAGAGTGGCTTACCCCTGGTAGATTTTCAAACACACCCTCGTCCTTCTCACAGCTAATGGCTGCTTCGGGTTTTGGCAGCTTAAAACACTTTTTTGTTGGATTTTTTACTTTCTCTGTAAAAATGCCTGTTAGGCTGTATGGATTACAGGATTTTATTCTACATTCCTAAAGAACAGCAGCTGGATTAATTAACAAAGATGCCTGATGGACAGAGAAGTAAGTGGCTACATGCTAATGCTAATGTGTGTTAGCCATTTATCAAGCTGCCTATGTAATCTTATAACAGGTGTGGTTAATTAATTGATCTGTAGCATCTCAGAATATACAGTAAACGGTTGCAAACAACACTCACAGCTTTTTTTATATACTGGGCTGGAAAGATTTGCTTAGTGGACGCAGCTGTGTTGGTCTGGGCTCTGTCTAAAGTCTGGAGATTTAGCAAATGAAATACGTTTTTTTGACTCCGTTTTTAACAAACAAAAATCTAATAAACCCGTCTGAGCCCTTAATATAACAGAGTTTCATTGTTGTACTCTTCCTTCTTCTTTCTTTTCAAATTATTTGTGAGAATACTGTTTGTGATGAAGCTTAGCACTGTGTGTTTCATTTTGATCTGATCCTGGCTGTGCAGCGTAGGGTTGGGGTGCAGGAGGCGGTTTGTAGAGAAATTAGCCATTTCACTTCACGTTCTAACATTAACTACAGGATACATGTTAGATTTCCGGACAAATATAATGCTGTATGACACCAATAGTAACATTTTATCATATATATGTCTATCCCAGAAGTTGAAAGCTGTGAAATAGCATGATACAGTCCTTTTAAGACAATTGTTAGGATATGCAATAAATTACGTTTTTTAGGATCATCTATATTCATATCCATATATGTTAACAAGAATCAAATGACCTCCCTCTATAGACAATACACAGTAGGGGTGTGAGGAAAAATCTATTCATGTCTGAATCTCGATTCCTATTTAACAAGATTCAGAATCGATCCTTAATGTTTGAGAATCGATTCTCAAAAAATATGTTTTCTGAACCTTTTTACATTTTCGCTTCGCATAGTGTTTGTCATGCAACGGCCAATGTCGCATTGACAGGTCTGATGTGCCTTTGGCTAGCCAGTGCTAGCAAGCTGTAGCTGCTAGGCTAAAGCATGAAAGACGAAAGAGAAATCCAAACCGCCCCATCTTTGCTGAAGGTAAATGTTTGGGCCGTCTAAAAGGTCTTCTCCATGCTAATGACACCTTTGGCTAAAGTTTTTTTTTTTTTTAATATAAATTTGCAAGTATATAAGAGCGATCTTTCTTTATATGCTACACATAAACATCCAGCAGCGCTGCACACCTGTGGTGATTTCAAGGAAGTCCGAAATATTTGCTGAGTTCAATAACGTTAGGACTTTTAAAATTTCTAACAAAAACAATGAAAATAATAACATAAGCCATAAATTTCTGTTTACCGATGGTTGATAAGCAACATTTGGTGCATACTAAATATTTTCAATGTATTTTCTACTACGTACCAAAGAACAAACAAAATACATATATTTTTTTTTTCTGCTTAAAATATTGCAGAATTTTTTTTTTCAAGACTAGAAATTTTGTTTAAAAGATCTTGGATGTCCAGTTGCAATTTCATGTCTTGTTACTTTTGAACCAGTTCCCTTCTCTCAACATAGATTGTAAAATCCATTTTCTGTTGATGCCCTATTACATTCATGGCTCACTTCATCACAGACAGTTGGCAGATCAAGTTGTGTGTATTACAAACACAAATGATGAATGAAAGATTATTGATTAAGATTTTTTTTTTTTTTGAATCGAGAATCGTTTCTGAATCGAATCGTCACCCCAAGAATCGGAATCGAATTGAATCATGAGATGTTGTAAGATTCCCATCCCTAATACACAGGCTAACAAATGACCAGAGTTGTCATTTCTACTTTCCAAAATCTTACCCGGGCATTTGTGGAAACATATTGCGACTCCTGCTGAGCGATTTGATCTGTGGCTAAATAATATCTTGTCAACCCACTGTTGCTTCCAAAAGGTGCAGTCTGTTTCTTCTGAATGGGTTTCTTGAAGGAAATAATTGTTTGCTTTTTGACCTTGGCAGATAATAAAAATAGCTTTGCGTTTCAAAGAGTTTTTTAGTCCCCTTGTATTAAAAAAATGAAAGAAAATTTATTTTTAAACAGAAAATTAGAACACATGAACGGAACAGTGTTTTATAACAGTTATGGAGAGTTAGAAACCTTGAGAAATGAGTCGATTAACAGAATTCGACCACATTTTTGTTAGCGGAAGATCTTCTTTCTATCCTATTTAGGAAGCAGTCGTTTCAATACGTCTGCCCTTGATGTAACCAAAAGGAGCCCTGAAGCCTGCAGCTTTGCAAGGCTGGATTACTGTAACACTTTATTATCAGGTAGTCCACAGAATACAATTAAAAAGTCTTCAGTTAGTCCAAAATGCTGCCGCTAGGATTCTGATGAATATTAAAAGAAGAGATCACATTTCCCCTGTTTTAGCTTCTCTTCACTGGCTCCCAGTGAAATCTAGAATAGAATTCAAGATCCTCCTTCTGACATATAAAGCTCTTAATAATCTAGCTCCATCATACATAAGAGACCTGATTGTTCCATATGTTCCAACAGAGCACTTCGCTCTCAGACTGCAGGTTTACTAGTAGTTCCTAGGATTTCTAAAAATAGAAAGGGTGGCAGATCTTTAAGCTGTCAGGCTCCCCTCCTATGGAACCAGCTCCCAGGGTTGGTTGGTGAAGCAGACAATTTGTCTATCTTTAAAACTAGGCTTAAAACTTTCCTCTTTGACAAAGCTTACACTTAGAGACAGGTTAACAGGTAGTTAGAGACAGGTTAGAAAGGTAGCTAGGAAGAGACAGGTTAATGTTAGTAGTCAGGTAGAGTGTCAAAAGCTAGGAAGAGATAGAAAGAGGTAGAGTAGCTAGGTAGAAATAGATTAATGTAAGCCAGGTAGAGAGTGTTAGTAGCTAAGTCTCCTAGTAGCTAGGAGACAGATTAATGTTAGTAGCTATGCTGCTTTAGGCTAGGTAAGGCTAGGCTGTTGGAGGACATTATTAGAGTCAGTTCCTACTTTCTCTCCTGTTTCTCCCCAACTGCATGATGTGTTGTCAGTTCAAGCGCTAACCTGTTTTCTCTTAGTCTCTTCTTATAGTAGGTGCTCCTGACCCGCCCTGCTTGATGACCCTGACTAAGATGGCATTGCAGTGACGGAAAGTTCTCCACGTCGGGCGACTGTGGCTCAGTGGTAGAATAGTTGGCTTGCAATCGGAGGTCGTAGGTTCGATTCCAGCTTCCTCCAGTCACATGTCGATGTGCCCCTGGGCAAGGCACCCCCAAATTCTACATTGTCCTACCGAGCCATGTTGGGTGTCGGTGTATGAATGCAAGTGTGATTGGGTGAATGCGGCTTCAATGTAAAGCGCTTTGAGTGGTCAGTAAGACTAGAAAAGCGCTATATAAGTTCAGTCCATTTACCATTTACGTCCAGCAACAAACTTCTGCATCAGTTCTGTTTCTCTTTCTGTGTCTCTGTTCTGTATTCTCCAAACCACAGACGGTCTCAGCAGATGACCGCTTGTGCTGAGCCTGGTTCTGCCGGAGGTTTCTTCCTGTTTAAAGGGAGTTTTTCCTTTCCACTGTCGCTTCATGCTTGCTCAATGTGAGGGATTGCTGAGAATTACACGACGCAATCTTCTGTGGTTCTCTAATTTCTACATTAAACATTGTATTGTAATAACTCTTCTTGTAAAGAAGAGCACATTGTGGGAACATTCTTAGGGTTATTGCTCATTAGTCCAACAGCAGAGGTAAAGAAACTGTTCTTATGGTGAGAGGTTCTGGTCTGAATGGATGGCAGCCTGCTGTCTGAGGGCAGCAGATTAAACAGTCTGTGTCCAGGGTGAGAAGTGTCAGCTGTGATCTAACTTACACGCCTCAGTGTCCTGGAGGTGTACAGGTCCTGCAGAGATGAGAGCCCTGCAGCCAATCACCTTCTCAGCAGAGCATACAACACGCTGTAGACCAGGGGTGTCAAACTAATTTCCATTTGAAGTCAAACATGACCCCTTTTGTCAAACATTCATAAGCACCTGTCAATTATTATTGAGTTGTCACTTTTGGCCAACCCCACCCCCTGTCAATCCAATTAATGGGGAGCCTAAGTCACACCCTTCAACTTCCAGTCGATGGATCCCCTTCTGGCAAAAAAATAAATGAGAATGGAATGCTAAAAGTCCTTTTCTGATCCTTTTCTGAATGCGCTGTTGATTGAACATATGATGTCTGTGAATCTTAAAGACACATTTTGATCCACAAAAAAAAAGCAGATTTTCGACCAGGTGGTGAGACATGGAAGACGCCACTGGAAGGTAAGAATAATTTGTGAGGATTTTCTTCATAAAAAATGGCGAGGAAGATTGAAGGAGATTAGTCAACTCACTGGAGGAACCTTGTATCCAGACAGGAGAGAGAGGTAGGGATCCAGAATCCAGAGACCTTAGAGAGCCGTATGAATGCCAGGTGAATCCTCTTTGTAATAGGAGTAGGAAGTGCTAAGAGTCTGGACTGAACCACCAGGAGCAGCAACAGAATCTAGGAGGAGCGGCCAATAACCCCAGGGAGACGAGCGTCGGTGGAGGAGTCCGGGACTGAGACCTTGGGATGACGCTGAGGGTTTGTCGATGAACTCAGGTCAGAGGAAGCAGCTCGGGAGGACAACTGGAGAATCAGGAGGATAACACAGGTAAGTCAAAGAAGCATGACAAGGTATTCGAAATGACCTATATGTGTCTTGAAGGCGGTCTCCCATTCATCTCCTTCTCGGATTCTGATCAAATGATAAGCATTGCGGAGGTCTAATTTGGTGAAAATGTTGGCTTCACGGACGGGATCGAAAGCAGAAGAAATAAGATGATGTTATTCAGAGCTCTGTAATCTATGCACGGACGGAGAGTTTTGTCCTTCTTTTCAACAAAAAAGAATCCTGAGCCCTTGGGAGAGGTGGACGGGCGGATCAACCCAGCTTTGAGAGACTCATTAATGTATTTTTCCATGGCCTCTCATTCATGTTTGGTCAGGTTAAAAGGTCTACCAGCCGGTAGGGGAGAACCAGGCATGAGATCTATGGCACAATCGTAAGGCCGAAGAGCTGGAAGTGAGAGGGCTTTTTTCTTGCTGAAGACAGGGAAAAGGTTGTGATATTCAGAAGGAACTGAAGTGAGGTCGGGCATGGGATCAATACTATCAGTTGTTTCATTCTGAGGAATAGCAGAACGTAGACAGTCAGCATGACAAGTACTACTCCAGGATTCAATATGCCCTTTGGACCAATTAATGATGGGGTTATGTTTTTTAAGCCAAGGATATCCCAGAACAATGTCTGAATCGGTGATGGGAAAAACAAACAGACTAATCTCCTCATGGTGATTACCCGAGGTTATAAGGGTCAGACTTTTTGTTCTCTCGGAAATAGTAGTTAACTGGTTCCCATCTAAAGCTGAAACATCAAAAGTTTGAGGAAGAGCTTTTATAGGGACCGAAAGTTGCTGGACCAACTAGGGACTAATCAGGCTTTGTTTTGAGCCTGAATCTATTAATGCATTCATAGGCTGACATCGGTCCCCAACTAAAAGAGTGGCTGAAAGCAGTAATCTGGGAGGTTGATATTGAGTGCCCGTCAGAACTCCCATCTTAACCATGGGCTCCCCCTTTTGGGCGAATCGGGCAGGCCACGATAAAATGTCCCTTGACGCTGCAGTATGAGCAGGCCTGATCCTCCACGCGTCTTTGGCGCTGGGCCAGAGTGAGCCGAGTCTTCCCGATCTGCATGGGCTCCGAGTCGTCATGGGAGACAGTTGCCCCTGAACTGGAATCTGGAACTGGACCGGTCTGTGGCTGAAAGACAGTTCGAGGAGGTGAATATTGCGCTCTGATTCTGGACCTTTCCCTGATACGTTAATCAATCTTTATAGCCAGTTTAATTAGGTCATCCAAAGAATGAGGTTCGTCACGTGTAGCCAGTTGGTCTTTTATATTTTCACTTAAGGACTGAAAGAACGCGGCCTTTAATGACGGTCTATTCCAGCCGGATTCTGCTGCAAGGATACGGAAGTCAATAGAAAGCTCAGCTACGGACCTGTCACCCTGTTTCAGACTCCACAGACGTTTAGCTGTCTCCTCCTCACCCATTGAGGAAAAAAAGGTGAGTTCAAATTGTGTGATAAATTCACGATAAGTTAGTGTGGCAAGATCTGTCTGGCGGAAGCGGGCATTTGCGCATTGAAGGGCTCAATCGCGAAATAAAGCGATACAGTATTAAATTTTGTTTGAATCAGAAGAGAACTGGGAAGGTGATCTTTCAAAGGCCAGGGAGCATTGCATGAGGAAGCCCTTACTTTTCGTCATCTCCCCCGAGAATGGTTCAGGTTGGGGAGAAACAACTTCTCTGAAAGATGGAAGTGAAACTACCTGAGTTGAAGCTGCGGGAGTACTCGGGAGGTTGGAAGGTCCGGGTCTGGATCTGATGGAACGGAGCTCGTCTAACATTTGGGTGATCTGCTGAAATCCTTGCTGGTAACATTGTTGCTGTTGAACCAAACTCTGAAGTAAAGATTCGTGTCTTCCTAACAGGACTCCCTGTTCCGAGAGAGCCGAGCGCAACTGTGTAACTGAGTCCATTTGGTCAGATGATTCTGTCATGGTTGGCTCAGATTGACTCATAAATTAAACAGTAGGACTCAGACTCCAGGAAAGAATTTAAGATGTTTTATTTAAATGCTTTGTAGGTGAACACGGGATGGAATGGACCGGGTGGAGAGATACGGAAGACACCACTGGAAGGTGAGAATAATTTGTGAGGATTTTCTTCATAAAAAATGGCGAGGAAGATTGCAGGAGATTGGTCAACTCACTGGAGGAACCTTGTATCCAGATAGGAGAGAGGTAGGGATCCAGAATCCAGAGACATTAGAGAACCGTATGAATGCCAGGTGAATCCTCTTTGTTATAGGTGTAGGAAGGACTGAACCACCAGGAGTAGCGACAGAATCTAGGAGGAGCGGCCAATAACCCCAGGGAGACGAGCGTCGGTGGAGGAGTCTGGGACTGAGACCTAGGGGTGATGCTGAGGGTTTGCCGAGGAACTTAGGTCAGAGGAAGCAGCTCGGGAGGACAACTGGAGAATCAGGAGGACAACACAGGTAAGTCAAAGAAGTTAACTCTCACGTGTAAACCAGAGTAGAGGTCAGTTACCACTCCTTGGAACGGAATCATCTGACGCCCGTTTGGTGGCACAGCTCTCATTAAATGCTGAAGAGTTGATGAGGGAATCAGCTCCAGGTGTGTCAGCCCAACACTCAGCACCTGTGGAGAAAGAGGAAATGGCTCCCTCTGCTGGATACTACCGGATCCTGACAGCTTGGCTTTGACATTGATTCTCCACAATATTAAAATATCATATGCCTGTTCTTTTTGCAATTTTTCCCTTCTTGATAAGTACATAGCCAACTTGGCCTCACCAACTAGACAATATAAAACCCTGTTTCTAACTCTATGTTTCTTGCCCTTTTTCACACCCTCAATAAATACTTCGATGGAAAAAATCATGCTATAAACATTAAAAATCTAACTAACAATATTTAAAAGCGGATTAAGCCTCGTACATTCAGTAAAAACATGAAAGATTTTTTCAAAGGTATTGCAAAAAGGGTAGGCATTCGAAACATTCGTGTTAAACTTTGATAAAAAGGAATTAGTTGCAATTGCGCCATGGAGTATCTTCCACAGCAGGTCTCCAGTCCTTTTTTTCAAGGGAGGACTGTATATTGTAGACCATTGCAGCTCGCATCTTTTTTAGTTTGGTGGTCCACACCGTTGGGAGCCTGCCCTTCAATTTATCCAAGTTTAGTATTTTAGTTTATATATATAGTAGTTTATATACATAGTCTGTTTCTCAGAACTGCGAACAGACCGTTTTTATCTTCTCCGGCCCACAACAGGGGTCCATCAGTGTTTTTAAAAGAAGGGGTTAAAACTGGGTCTGGAGGTTCATCCAACGAGACTGCCAAAAGTTAATTTCTGCTATATCTCCTTAAAATCCCCTATTCTTTTCCGGAAAGTCTCTCTTTCCAAAGTTCCAGCACCTTCTGGGTTAGTCTAACAGATGAGACTTCCAAGGCAGAGGTTAAATTGATGGCATCTGAAAGCAAAGTTCCAGCCACCTGGATCAGTCTTCCAAGGCTCACAATCCTTGAATGACACAAGTTTCTTGATAGTCCAGGCAGTGATTGATAGCTTAAATGAAGTCTTGCCTCAAACAATAAAGGTTCCTTCAGCAACCAAAATAAAGACCCGTGCTAACGTCTGGTCCATTATAAAAGAGCACAAGCCTTAAAAACCCCTTGATAAAACACAGGCAAAGTGCTTAAAAATGCAGATTTAAAACCCGTGAACAACCATGCAAAGTCTGGATCTAGATCACCCAGACACCTCATAACATTCCTCCACGCTAAATCTGTAGGACCAAAAAAAAAAAACGCCTTCACAAGTTGCAACCTACTGCTCTGCTGGCCAGGTGGAGTAAGCCCTGACCCCCCTCCTCACGGGGCCAAAACAGGACGGCTTGGGGTACCCAGCGGAATCCATCTCCCAAAAAATTAATTATTTTTGACTGTATTTCCGCCTGCAATCCGTTCAGTGGTTCCAGGCACACTAGGCGGTGCCACAGCTGGGAGGCCACCAGATTACTCACCACTAGTGCCCTTCCCCTGTATGATAGCTGTGAATATATCCACCGCCACTTCGCCATTTTCTCAGAGATTTTTTCAAGAATGCTGTAAGCTTCATTTATATCAGAATAGAGTTTTAAGTCTGATATATAGAGTTTTGAAACAGACTTATGCCTTTCTTTAATTTTGTTTATTATTCTGAATTAGTTTTATGTCACTTTGCAAACTTTCAGGCTTCCATAGCTTTAGACAGGAACTGATTTTATTTTGAAATGTGAAGCTGAATGTAAATAAAGGAGCTACGGCAGAGCGACACGGTTGTTTTACCGTTGGCGTTGCAATAATAGCTGTAATAGCTGACCTGAACTTGCAGAGGAGGGCTTCCAGGAAAAGTGCACAAAGCATGCAAAACAGAGCACAGCCCTGTTTAAGCCTAGTTTATGCAAATTTCTACCGCAACTTGTCACTCAGACACAGACGTATTGATGGAGACGTTTTCTGTTTATAATACTCCGCTCTTCCACTCCACTCTCTATTGTTTTTTTCAGCGTTGCTCGACCAGGACAGCAGGGGGTGCTACGTTTTCATGGCGTCTCTGCCTACCTTCACACAGTGCTGTTTCTACTTCACCGTCAGACGCCATCGTGGTGCTACGCATGAATCAACACCAGAATCAGACAAGTCCAATTACAATGTATGTAATCATCACGAGGCCCACTGCCCTGTTTACTGGCTGACCGCCAGCCAGAGGGTGGGAGGCCCCCCTACCAGGCTTGCTCACACAAAAAGTCTCTCAGCACATCCAAGGAGTACAGAAGGGCCCTCTGGCTCAACAACCTGCAAAAAACACCTTCGGCCTGCTTCCATTCCCATCTCAGTCAGGACGCAGTTGTTAGATGAGGGCCAATTCCCGCATGCAAGGCCGCAATATAGTGCCTCTGCCTGAACCCGGCTCTCACCATGTCCAGCAGCCACAAATTGCTAACCTTATCGCCACGGAACTGGCCGACACCCACACCTTGGACCGGCAGAGCAGCCCATGTTCGATTTTCCCCCTCTCCCCAGTCAGGAAGACTGAGAGCACTCCCCCTGTCGTCGGTCCCAATCTCTGCTCCCAAGAGGGGCGCTTCATCTGGGGACCCACCAGCAAGTTGCCACCGCCTGAGCCAATCGACCGAATCAATTGTCCTGACTGTCACCTGTCTTGTCCAGGCATCCTCCGTCCACCAGAGTCGGAAATGCATCACGTTCGAATGGACGGCACTAGACTCTCCAAGCGCACGATGCCCAACCCGCAGTCTCGATTGCGCGAGGAGAGTAGCCCGTCCACGGTGCATGGGGCTAGGTGTAACCAGGCCGCCCCTCCAGGCCGCCCCTCGAATCATCAAATCCATCTTGGCCAAAGTTACCACTGACACCTCACAGTGATCGGCCTGGTAGATCAGTATCGGTCTCACTCTGTAACTTTGTGTTAAAATATAAAACTTAATGTTTCTGTTATATACGTTGTCATTCTTTGGTAGGGTGACCCAGAGAGGGTAATTTATACCACTCTGTAAGCTAAATATCTAATCTATTTTAAGAAATTCTGTAAACTAGTATTTCATCTGTTTTAAGGAACGCTGTGATCCAGTATTTGATTTCTTGTATTAAAATCTAAAGAAAATTAAATTACTTTCGTCTCCTCTCTGATAAAAATGAACACGCATGGAATTTATAGAGTTAAGGTCTAAATTAAATAAAGATTAAAATCCTTCAAATGGTGACCCCGGATGCGAGTCAGAGTTTGGAGATGGGATTTAATTTTTTGCAGATATACAGATAAGTGGACTTTAAAATATAAAATGAACAAAAAGTTCTACTAATTGACTACTCTAAAATAAATGTTTACATGAAAGAATTATGTTTTCTATTTTTGGGCAGGTTAAATATTTAGTTTTTTGGAAGTATAGGACTTAATGTGAAGTGAATTTTTTAATTTTATGGTATTAGTGTGAGACTAATTAAACTGCCTGTGCCTCTGGGTTTTGTCACCCCTACGCAAGAGTGGATGCATTCTGCCGATACGATCTGGGATCGAGACTAGGTTTAAAGTGTTCCTGTAGGAGAGGTCTACTTGTTTGGGTTGTGATCACAGGTCAGTAACAGCTTGTGGGAAGCTGCAGGAGTTTGGGACTCTCTAAGGTCAAGAACGTTTTATGGTGATTTACGAATAAAGATGTCATGGAATAAAGTCAAATGAAACCTATAGGTTAGTGAATGGGTGTCTGATTAAGAATTTATTGTTGATGTATTTCTTTTTCTTTTCGGCATCTGATCTGCACTCCGGGGAAGGAGCACCTTGAGCTGCTGGAAATTGGAGGTTGTCCGCCTTAGGGAACCAGTGCAGATGTGTGGTTCTCCCCTGGAGTGGAGACAGCTGGTGAATGTTTTCAAGGACTCAAAACCGGTAAGTGAATTTTTAGATAATGTTGTTTTATAAATTCTGAGGTTTCGAGTCCTTGAAGCGATAAGATTATAAATAAATAGATAAATATCTATCTGAGTCTTGTATAAATGAGAGCGAACAATTGTCTGTGTGTGTGTGTGTGTTGAAGTATATTAAACGTTTATTAATGTTCGATGAAGGTGTTTTAGTTACCATACTTTTTAATTATAATTTTAAGATTGTTTTAGAGGTATTTTGCAGAGTCAGCTCTTGTTTGGGTCACAGAAAAACAGGACATTGATCAGGACAGCACAGGCAGATAACATCACCATACAATTGACAATGGAAGGATGTAAGAAATAACGGTCAGCAAAAACTCTAGTTAGAGCTGGTTTGTAAAGTCACAATAACAGGAAGGTAATTAATTATGCATGCATGGTTGTAAGGAGGTTGGTCTTGGCAAAAGTTTGAATGAACCAATCATGTTTTGTGTCCCATGTTTAACGTTAGGGGGGAGGTTTTCTAACTTTGTGTTAAAATATAAAACTTAATGTTTCTGTTATATACGTTGTCATTCCTCCTAGGTAGGGTGACCCAGGGTGTGGATAATTTATACCACTCTGTAAGCTAAATATTTGATTTGTTTTAAGAAATTCTGTAAACTAGTATTTAATCTGTTTTAAGGAACGCTGTGATCCAGTATTTGATTTCTTGTATTAAAATCTAAAGAAAATTAATTTACTCTCGTCTCCTCTCTGATAAAAATGAACATGCATGGAATTTATAGAGTTAAGTTTTAAATTGAATAAAGACCGCCCAGCCCCGTCAGTTGACAAAATGTCTCCACAATCCTCAGACTCCTCCTCATTCCCATATCAAAGCCACTCACCAACACCAAATCATCTGCGAATGCCAGGGCGGTGATCGTCCGATCACCCCACCCAAATCCACAACCACCTTCCTCCAGCCCTGGATGAGGGGTCCAGCGCAAGGTTGAGGAGCAGGGGTGACATCGGGTCCGCCTGCTTCACTCCCACCTTCATGTCGATAGGCGGCGTAAATTTGCCTGCACTACCAACCCTCGTGACGCAGTCCACATATGAGTTACGAATTGACTCAACGACATGGTGGTCCACCTGTCTCTGCTTTAGAGCACACAGGATGTGCTCATGAGAGATGGAGTCAAAAGCCTTCGCAAAGTCCATGAACACAACCACAAGAGGAACCCTTTCTCTCCTCGAGTACCTCATAATCTCGCCAAGGATCATATGGTTGTCCACCCATCCACCCGAGGAGGTCAAAAATCCCCTCTGCCAAGGATTCAATGGGCAAAGCCGTGCTAGCCTCCTCATCAGAATCCTAGAAAACAGTCTCAAAACCAGGGAATCAATGGTCACAGGACGCTAACCGCTGATATCCTGTAACTCTCCTGCATCCACCGATTTCGGCAGCAGCCGCATCCGACACTCCTTCAAAGCCCTGGCATTGACACTGTGGATCAACCAAGTTGTGTACAGCCGCCCAAGTTGTTCCCCGCCCGGTTCCCAGTCCAGCAGCGCCTGCTTGCTGATCCTGTCTGGGCCTGGGGATGAATCAGACTTCATAACCCTAAGGTTTTCCATCACTTCGGCCGCCAGGATTGGGTATGCAAACTCTCCGTTATCAGAGGTGTTCCTCGACCCAAAAGCCACCAAGGGTCTTGAATCCCCTCTCCCTATCCCACCTATAACGAAAGCCTTCGTGAATCACTTGGATTGGAATTACACAGTCTGTGCTATGGCTTCCGTCCAGGACAAGTGCAGCCAACTTTGCAGGATCATCCTTGAACAACCGCTGGTAAATTCGGAAGTCCCGCTGCTTCTGGGAGAGCCTCCTCTCCCAACCTCTCTGCACCCGCCCCGTGCCTCCCCTTCTCCACTGATCCAAGGTACCACGTACCCTACTTCCTAATGATTTCCAAGGCTGAAGACTCGATCAGGGCAGGATCCCGATCGACCTACCCCAGGAGTTCCCTGATGGCCCTGATCTCATTCTGACCCTCCTCCTCACCCCCTCTGACCAAGGCTCCTCTTAGCTCGCTAAGAACTGAGTTGGGGGGGGGGTGCTGGTAGAACGACCGGCGCTGCCAGCATTTTGATGCCATCAACTGCCGCTGTATCTGGGCCATCAGGGGCCTGCTCAGTTCTCAATGGTCTTCTCGTACTCCTCACCTGCTACGCGGTTTAGTTTCCCAAGGCCCTCGCTATCCTGCCGTTCAGATCAGGGTTGGCCGGGAAATCTCGTACCAGTGCGATCATGAGTTCAGCCACACAACAAAGTTTCGTTCCCTTAAGCCTGCCTTTGATCCTAGCTGCACAAAGAGCAGGTGAGCCCATCTGGGTTGTCTTGCTAAAAGTAAATGCCAGAGATAGGTTTTGCTGGAGTAGGTGAGGAGGCAGAACCAGAACTGTCTGCTGATGGCGGGAGAAAGTTGCGGCTGGTGAGTCACAACAAGGAGCAGCCTTGAGGGAGACAGTGAGGGCGGCAGTCGGACCCTCCTGGGGACTGGCGTGATTGTTTTTTCAGTGTCTTACTGGCCGACATCAGGAGGCAGGCTACTGGGAGGTGTGCTGATTTGCTCCGAGCCTGTGATATCTCAAACCAGAAGGGTACATCGCCAGATTGAATCCACAAAATGGTGAGTCTGCTTGCTTATCTGCTCAGTCCTGTTTTTTATCAGCTCATTTTGTCAGGTTTGGTAATTTAGACTCAAATGCTGACAAGCAGGGTAGTAGTGAAGGCAAGCTATTTAATAAAAATATAAACAGAAGAGAAATGTACAATAATGATCTGGATGGCACAATGACATGAGGACAGGGAGAAATTACAACAAGCTGATGGAGGACAACAGAGACACAGGGTTTTTTTAAGGGGCAGCGCAACAATGGGAAGATTAATGAGAGAAAAAAGGAAACAGCAGACGATAATTAACAAACAAACACAGGGAGACTGGGTGTTTCTACATGTCAAGGCACCTTGCCTTCTAAGGCAATGCCTCGGTAGGCGAAGTAGCTTGCTTACGAGGACATTATCCTTCCTTGGTCAAAGAATTGGTTAAATGGAACAGACTTACCTTACATGAATGTGGCTTCCCGCTTACACGCTGTTTACGTCCCGTCCATCATAGTAGCATAGGAATGTTCCTTCTCTGGAAATGTATAATAATGACGCACAGTTAAAACTTTAGTCAGGCCCAGACTGAGGTTGGTGTCCAAACACCTGCAGTGTCCCAGACACGAGGACCCATTGCTCTCTGTTTGCTCCTGGTTCTCAGATCCTTGAGCATCTAAAAACAGAAGACAATAACTTACACACACACAAGAGCTCATATATATTCGGGAATTGCCAAAGGAACGAGAATGTTGTATTGCAGTACCAGAAGATCTGTTCGGAGATCTTCTGGTCAAGCCATGCCCTTTATTCAGAACCTTAGCAAGTCACATTCCTGTAAGAGGGAAAGCAATCCATCCCTTACTTACAATAGCCATGATTCGTACACATTACATTTCAGCATACAACCATTGGTTCTGTCCTTATTCTATCTCTGCTACTATCCCATCCCTCTCACACTTTACCACATGAAGAGTGAAACCCTTGTGATGTAATTTTGCATTGTGACCTTATAAATGTATTCTAACTGGTCTCTGTCTCTTGCAGTTTCTTCCACAATATTAATCACACTCTGTCAGTAAAACAAAGAAGACTCCTTTTCTGTGATTTTCAATGTATGCTGGCAGATTTGTAGTTAGTCCATTTCCTTCTCAGTGTCCCGTGATTCTGCACACTCAATCTGCAGCTGTTAAGATCACACTCAGTTAAGCATAAATCAATGGCTTTGCTAATTATGTAAAACACTGTGAAATGAGCTTCAAAGCAGCTTAGAAATATTAATCATCACCATCCAGCTTCCCAGTCACATTAAACTAATCAGCTACAAGCACATGGTATTTGTTACATTTTCATAGGTTGATACATAAAGTTAAAACAGTAAAGACTGCCTACGTACCTTTTAGCAAAGATCAGTAAAAGGCCTTTATATTGTTTGATACTACTACTGTCAACAAATTACAGCAAAGATTAACAGCAAAGATTAATGTTTTCAAGCAGCTGACTCAAAACCCTCATAATACACCCATAAATAATATTCTACAAGCAGACATTTATAATTGTAGCTCCAATAGAGGATAAACTTTAGAACCTACTCAAGCAGTTTTCATTATCTCTTAATATGACCTTTAAGCAAGTAAAACACTTATTTTCAATTACTATAAACCTTTAAACTACACAACACTTTTTCTGCTAATATGATGCAGAGTGGAAAGTCCTTAACATTTCTTTTTGACCTTTTTAGGCATAGCAAATTGTTTTTGCATGCTTGCACATTCTGTCTGCTGCTGGCTCCTACCGCGCTGTATTCTGGGAAATCTTTTCACTGAAGGAAGGTATCAAGGCACCTTCTGTGTATCCTTGCTCAGTTAGCTAAACGGCAGACAAACCGAGGACAGATGTCCTCGGTAGCACATGAACATTGGAACACGTCTTGGTGGCCCTGATGACGTGTCTCCTGGGCAACCGGGACGGGACCAAGGCATCAAGGCGAGGTTCCTTGGCACTGAGGAAACACCCAGGGAGTAACACAGACAGGGAGAAGGTCATATATGAAAAAATGTTATTTTACATTTACACTATTTCCTTTACCTAATGTTAGACTGTTCAGTCTCAAGTCTCATCTTTGTGCTGAGCACTGGACCTTCTTTTGATGTGATTTAAGAAACATTACCATGAGATAAAGAGCATGCAAAGGCACTTGAGTGCTGAATTTTAATAAAGTAGTGTTAAAATACAATATTTGTGGTGTCAGAGTTGTGTCAAATTGAAATTGATGTTACAGTATTATAATATGTTACATATTAAAGATATTTTGCCAAAATTAACTTAATGTAACTTAGTTACATTTTTGACACAGTACTATGTAATGCAAACATATAACATTTTTGAGACTGTAACTAGTAATATAGAATATATTACAATTTTCTTTTGTAACTTGCCCAAAACTGCTCTTAACTACATCACTAATAAGCTTATAAGGTAATATGAGGTCAGTGGCAGACTTACCGTTAGGCAAAGGTAGGCAGTTGCCTTGGGCCCCAAACACTTTGAGGGCCACATAATTAACATTTAATGGAGATCTTTAAGATATATTTTCTTTTCCTTCATCATTTAAAAAATACCCAAAGACATAAAGGACTAGAAGTGACAGGTTTTACTTGGAAGATGTGGACTGGATGTACACATCGATGGGATTGAATTTTAAGTTTGACGGCAGAAGGACTGATTACTTTCTTGATGGAGAAAGGGATCTAAAAACCGGGGAGCAAGTTTTATGGATTGGGACTTGAGAGGGAAATCTTTGGAGGAGGGCCATACCATATGACCTGATGAGTATGTCGGTGCTGGTCGCCTCTTCTTATCAGCCAGTCATTTATTTGGGGTGGAGCGTCGTTGGAGAGCGGAGTGGGTCGGTTTCCAGATTCGCCTGATGGCATGGATGTGAACACAGACCGAGGGAACCACTGGGTCTGGAAAGGAATCTGGGAGAAATGGATGTTGATAGACAAGAGACACTTCGAATGGAGGAAGACCAGTTGCAGAGGAGACATGTGAATTGTGTGAATATTCAACCCATGGTAAGTGAATTAACCAGGTGAGAGGGTTCTGACTGCAGAGGGAACGGACTGTATTTTCTATTTCCTGATTTAAGCGTTCACACTGACCGTTAGCTTGGGGATGAAAACCAGAGGAGAGACATGACTTGGCATCCAGGGCTGAACAAAACTGCTTCCAAATGGCGGAGGTGAATTGTGGACCTCGATATGTGCAACCTCTGAAGGGATTCCATGGATCCGGAAGACATGACAGATGAGAGACGGGTGGTATCTGCACAAGAGGGGAGCTTGAAGAGAGCAAGTAGATGACAGGCTTTTGAGAAACGATCGATAATAGACAGACTGACAGTTTTACCTCTGGATGGAGAAAGACCAGTGACGAAATCTAAGGCAAGGCGATTTGAGACCAGGGACGGGTAGGTATTGAAAGAGATTGGAGATGACCAGCAGGATGTTGATGGGAAGATTTATTCTGATTGCAGATATGGCAGGCGGACACGTATTTAGCAACATCCTTGTTTATAGATGGCCACCAAAAATATCTGTGGATAAGAGCAATGGTGCGACTGGTTCCTGGGTGGCATGAGAATTTGGATGAGTGGGCCCAGTGGATGGTCCGTGCTCGGATGGATGATGGTACTTATAACCGGCCTGGGGTCCACCACCTGGGTTAGTCTCAGTTTGTTGAGCGTTTCTGTGTCCCAGGTGAGAGACCCAATGAAACAGAAGGGAGATATAATGGTGGCTTCTTCAGAGGGAGACTTGTTGGTTTTGTGAATCCTGGAGAGTGCGTCTGGCTTCTTATTTTTGGATCCGGGGCAGTATCAGGTGTTGAGATTGAATCGTGAGAAGAATAGCGATGTTGTCTGGGATTGAGTCTCTTGGCGGACTGGAGGTATGACAGGTTTATACGGTTGGTCCTGACAATAACCGGGAGATCTGTGCCCTCCAGCCAATGTCGCCATTCCTCTAGGGCAAGTTTGATAGCTCGGAGTTCGATGTCGCTAATGTCATAATTTCTTTCTGTGAGGGAGAACCTCTTGGAAAAGAAAGCACATGGGTACAACTTGTGGTCTGGGGTGATCTTTGGGAGAGGAGCGCTCCAACTGCGGAATCAGAGGCGTGAACTTCAAAGACGAATTGTTGGGATGGTACTGGTTGAGATAAAATGGGAGCTTTGATGAACTGTTTCTTGAGATGAATGAAAGCCTGGTCGGCCTCTGATGTCCATTGGAAATGTCTTTTTGAGGAGGTGAGGGAGTTTAGTAGCTTGGCAATTTCACTGAAATTATGAATGAATCTTCAATAGAAATGGGCAAAACCAATCAATCGTTGCAGTTCCTTGCGGGTTTTTCGAACTGACCAATCTTTGATTGCTTGAATGTTTTCTGGGTTTGCTCTTACATGCCTATCCTCCAGAATGTATCCAAGCTTGTTTATAGATGGCACATGGAACTGGCATTTTTCGGCTTTCACATTTGGTTGATTCTCCATCAATCTTTACATGACCTGGCGGACATGGCTCTTTGGTTTTGGAAAAAAATCAAGATATCATCCAGGTACATTGACTTATGGAGGAAGTCCCTCAGGACATCATTGACAAGGTTTTGGAAGACGGCAGGAGCATTAAAAAATCCAAATGGCATGACGAGGTATTCAAAATGTTCTATGTGGGTCTTGAAGGCAGTTTTCCACTCGTCTCCTTCTCTGATACGGACAAGATTGTAGGCATTTCTCAAATCTAGTTTTGAAAATATTGAGGCTTGACTGACAGTTTCCAAAGCGGATGAAAACAATAGGATATATATATATATTTTTTACCATGATTTGGTTGAAAGCTCGATAATCCCTGCAGGGATTGAGGGACCCGTCCATTTTGGACACATAGAAGAATCCTGCACTGAGTGGAATGAGGATGGTCTGATAATACCAGTGTCTAAGGAGTCTTGTATATATTTCTCCATAGCTTTGTGCTCTTTTACAGAAAGATTGAAAAGTTGGCCTGAAGGAAGTGGAGCTCCGGATAGCAGGTCGATGGTGGAATCGTATGAACAGTGAAGAGTGGGAGAAAGAGCTAAATCTTTTCTGAAAGCCTGATGTAAGTCCTGATAGTCTCTTGGAACATTAGATAAATCTGGGTCAGATTCTGAGGTCCAGGTTTCAATTCGTCTACTTGACCAGCTGATCTGAGGGTTGTGGGAGGGGAAAACCAAGGACTAAGGAGCTTTCTTTGTTGGGGTGGACATAAAACTGGAGTTCTTCATGATGGTTGTCAGAGATGATTAACTGAACAGGTTGCATCTGATGTGTGATAGAAGCCATGACACTTCCTTCAAGTGCGGAAACACTGATAGGGGATTTTAATTTAAAGACGGGATTGAAACATTTCTCTATGATTTCAGGATGAATTAGATTGTATTCAGAGCTGGAATCGAGTAAAGCCAAAAATGTGAAGGGGTTTGTTAACACAGGGAGTGGCTACAACTGTAACGCTATTTGTCTTATTATAAACCGCCAGGAACCCTACTCTCACTGATGGGCTGATTCTTTTGGGCGAATAGTAGGAAATAAAATGGGGAGAACCACAATAAAGACAACACTTATTGGTAATTGGCCTTTGACATTCTTGGGGTGAGAGTCATGTCCTGCCTATTTGCCTTGTCTTAGGTGATTGTTCACTATGGGAAGGAGATGGTTTGGTAACTGAGACTTCTGGTTTGGGAATGGATTTCTCACAAAATATAGTTTTAGTTCTAAGACTTACTCTGGAACGATTGTCAAGTTTGATGGCTAACGTGATATGTTTGTTAAGCTTGTCCCAAGAAGCTAACTCATCTTTAAATTGATCATTCTCAGTGTTTGATAAAACAAACCCTTCAAAGCTGGTTCATTCCAACCTGACTCTGTGGCAAGAGTTCGGAACTCGACTGCAAAGTCAGCAACAGATCTACTTCCCTGTTTCATTGACCATCATTTTCTAGCTGATCGTTCAATGTTTTGAACTGGAAAAAATTAGGTTAAATAACTCTAGGAACTGTTTGAAATATGTCTTCATAGCTGTAGCTTGGTCAAAAATTTATTCGGCCCATCTAAGGGCTCGACCTCGCAAAAGGCCAATAATGTAACTGATCTGCTGGGCATCATCAGAGAAAGAACGAGGGGAACGAGATAAGGTCAAATCACACTGGAGAAGGAAACCTCTAGTTTTTTCTAATTCCCCAGAAAAAGGCTCAGGCGTCATGTCATGGAAGTAGGAAGTGACCGGAGGAATTTGTTTTGTTGTGTTGACCTTAACATTTAAATCAAAAAGCTGCTGAGACATGCAGCTGAGGGTTGTGGTCTAAATGGATAATTGATGGTCTGGATCTTGAATAGCTTATTCGTGACAGCCCAGAAGTGAACCTTCCTGGGAGATGGCTGTCTGAATTTGTGCTGCTGAGTGAGGTTGACCAGATGGTTCTTTCATGTTTGCTGGTTTTTAATGACTCAACAGACAGCACAAAGACATACGCTTTATATCTTCAGCACATAGCAATGAGGTAAAATATTAATAAAAGAATTACATATAAAAATAATGCATATTTATTTGGCTAACTTTTATTAGCATTTTCACATGTATACATATCAATTTTGGGACGTTTTGATGTATTGAATAGGATTATGAAACATCAAAGTACTCAAAATAAACTATAGAAATAAAACATTGTGAAATATATCTAAATTGATAAACAATAAGCAAATATATATAAAAAGACAGTGAAATTATGATACTCTCAGTTAGTCCCACCCTATGACCGTGATTGCCAGATGTAAAAACATCCTTTTAAAATAAATGGAATTGGGAAAACATTATGAAATAAAAGCTAACTTATTGAAATACTTCTTTTCATACATACAAGCTAATAATTTTATATAAATTAAGTGTTCAGTAGATCTGAAAACACTTCTGCAAGCAAATGAAATAAAAACAGTTTTATGTAACCTCAAAATCAAGACTATATTTTCATATTTTTTTATATTCTTGACCATATATTGATAGTTGGAGGGCCAAGTCCTGAGCCCACCAGCAACCTCACTCACAAAGCTGAGCAGCTGAGCAGCTGAGGAGTGTATGTAGAGGCATATTGAGCCATCATGTGACTGACAGCTGCCAGATAATTTTATTTAGGGACTGATCTCCAAACATGCATGCACGATTGCACGACACTGGATATGCTCATATTCTGATTTTTGAAAACCCAAAATATTACCCCTGGAGTACCACTTTTCTAACCCAAATATTTGGTCAAGTCAACGGGTATCAGCATAGCCCCCTACTGATCCGTGTTCTGCGCATGTTCTATTCATAAGGAAACTTGCAACTTTTGCGTAAAGGAACTTCTTGTTTGAGCTTAGAAAAACCTGCTTGCAGTATACAGAAGTAAACAAGAAGTGGAGGTAAACATGGTGAGACACAACACAGCAAGGAGGAAACCCATTTCTTTCTTATTGTAATGAAAACCATGAATATAATGGTTCTGATTTATTAAGATTCCTGATAATGACCGCAAAATAGCGTGCGGCGCTAAAAATTTGGGCTGTCCTTAATTTGTGGCCGATATACTGAGATTGCGTGAGCAATTCATAACATACGTAAGTAGCAGTATTCAAAGGAGCCGTTTGCAGGCGCTAATGTCAGCTGTACAGCTAGAGAGAGTAGGAATATGCGCATGGATTCATGATGCGTCTTTGGCAAATTAAAAGGGGGAAAAAAACAACATACCTATCAATTATATGGAGTTAATTAAAATTAGAATATTGTGAATTAAGTTTCTCGTTTGCCAGTAATAAACTTAAAAGCAGGGTATACGATTTAATTTTAAAACAGTTTTTTTAAAACTGCAAAAAATGCTCTTCATATACCAGTTGCAACCTATAAGTTAGGAGTTCTTAAATTTGACAGAGTAATTTTCTTATTCCTTCAATAAATCTCGTTAATGTGCTGCAACAACCGATAATTTCTCACTGGGATCAAGAAGCATTTTTGAGTTTGATTAAAATTTAATGTTATCAATCAAATATTCAGCTTCAATGCTAATTGTATTCCACTTACATTGATCTGTAACAATGTAATCCAGAGATATTTGGTTATCAGTTTAGGTTTTTATTGGTTCACCTGTGGCTCTTTTTTATTTTACACAGGCCAATCTAATTAGCATGAATGGAATTCACATGTGTCACTTGTCTTATGGTTAACACAATGACAAAGAAAACTTTGAGAAGTTGTTTCATTTTTTGTAGTTGAGAAATTCAAATCGAATAATGATTGACAAAAAAAGGATCCCCAATATTTAAACTACTCCCTATTAATCCACTATCACAGAAACATAAAAATTTTATTTAAAAAAATTAATTTGTAAAAACCTTATTATTAAAACATTTCTAACAATGATGTTTTTGCTTGGTATGGAAAGGTGTTCATCAAAAGATCCAAATCATGGAGGTTTTACACATTAAAGGTAGACAAAGACTACACCTACATCGCTGACCTACAGCGTGCCATTCTGCGTCGCAGTGTGGCTGCACAAACAGGGATGGTGCGAAGCAAACCCCCAAAACCAGAAGACCCAAGACTACTTGGACCTCTGTCCGGTGTTCCTGCCCCAACCACTGAGGAGCTGCTGGAGAAGAGGGTCAGCAGAATGCCAGGCATGTCTCATAAACATTACAACATGGACAGTTTATTACTAAAAGTTTTGAGGTTTAACCACCTACTTTTTGTGTTTTTGTTTTGTAGGGCACACCACACCCCCCAAAGAGTAGTCTCTACATTGTTCCTGCATGGGGAGACTTCTCATCCACCAAAGGCTAAGTCACTTTTCAAAGTGTCTCGTCTAAACATGTAAATAGTTATTTAAAAAATTTCCGGTTTATTTTCTTTTATATGTAAACCTGAAACCCGTATGAAATTATTTTTCACTAATTAGATTTTTTTTTATTGTTTCATGGATTTAAAAAAGGATTGCAAAATAAGTTCTTTATTCAGAGTGACACAACTTTTAAATGAATGTGTTTATTTCCTTTGCTTCATGTGCAAATTAAAAAAGTCCGTCTGAACGAATTATTAATAAACCCAACATAATGTCCCATGGGATCAGGGTATCTTTATCTTATTTTCCAGACACAGCAACTTGGAATAGTATTGCCATACTACAAATTGCCGGTATATTGCATACCGGAACTGTTTGTCTCTTTCTCCAGTGTCTGCAACATCCACCTCTGCCTGTCATTTCACATGCAACGTGCAGGGCGAAGAACTCCGTTCTGCAAGATATAAACAACCATGTGTGGCAGAAGGGATATGCATGACTGCAGGTTGACCACAGCATTTCGTCTCCAATGCTGTGAGCATGTCCCTGCCTTTGGTGCAGACACACCATCTGGGTTGCCCTGCAACTGGAGGGACTGATGGAGGGGCCTCGGAAGTCATCTGGAGTAGTTCTAACATCAGACTGGAATTGCGGGTCAAGGTGAGGTTCAGGAGATGGTGACTTTGTTGAAGGTCAAGCGACTCAATCCTGGCCTGTAAGGAAAAATAAAAGATGAAGCTCAGGATTCTGTTTCCTTTGGGTAAACAAAAGCGTGATCAAAAACGTGTGATCTGATATTTTATATTTGATGAGTCACGTTTTTAATTTTGCTTTTATAAACTATAACTGGATGAATTGTCGCTGGAATTAACTTTCAGTTAAGTAATTAATTCAGTTTTTCCTTTATCAAATGCAAGATACAGAAAAAAGTACCTGCTCCTCCACAATCCTCTGGACGTGTAGTTCTTCTACTTGTCGGATGTCTTCCTCTGATATTCCCCTTTTTTTTTTTTTGTGCAGGCTGGGGCCAAGGTCTTTATTAGAGGGACACATTCAACACTGACAAAAGTATTCAAAAAAATAATACATAATAATACAATAACAGAAAGTATTCCAGTTGCAGTTAAAGTTTGTATTGATTAAAAAAAAAAAGATAATTTACAAGGAAATCAAACTAAACAAAACATCCTTGTTGGCTTCAGCAACAATGCCGTGTTCAAGCCTTCAACATAGCTATTTCCCTCATAAAACAAATTATTGGTATTTATTTCAGTAACAATACTGACAATGCAAACAAAATAAAACAAGTGCATCCACTATAGCATTTATAAGGTTAGTCTAGATGGTTTCGGTAACCCAGTTTACTTTCCTGTATAGGAATTCAAATTACATCAACTGTATTCCGCGGTTTTGGTGATTTCTAGCAAACTGAAAAACAAATGACTCAACATTTAAAGCCTTTGCCCTGCGGTGTAAAGTGATGTGAGGCTTTTGGGGAAAATCAGTCATGGGATGTCGGGTCGTGTGTCTGGTGTGATAGATCAACTGGTGGCAAGATTAACTGGTGAGAATCCATGCGTACCGCAGATGTTGACATAGTGTAGGTGGCTGCGACATGCCTGATTTTAAAAAAAATTATGTCAATGGAGCAAAACAGTTTGCAGAACTTTGTAACAACTTATATTCGAGAATATAAGTTTGCATTGTCACACATGTGATTACTTTTCATATCACTTATTTCTGTGTTGTTCACCAAGCAGGCTACCTCTACAGTGAGCTGTTCATTAGGAACACTTGTCTGGGATCCGTTATGTCATGTAATCATATCAGACTGTTTTTGAACTGTTTTAGCAGCACTGTACTCACAGTATACATATGTTGAAACCATTTAATAAAATCCAGATCACATAACTGCAAAGGCTTTGTGTTTACGTGTCCAAAAGAGAAGGATAATACGTATTCTATAAAGTTAGTCCCAGAGCAATAAACTCAATTAAAAAGTCCAAATTAAATGAAAGAATGTAGCAGCTAATTCCGGAGTTAGAGATGATATTCACGGTTCTGCCCATCCAAAAGTTCCTAAAGTTACGGACAAATAAATAACTCTCTACAGGTTAGAAACTATCTCTACAGTATTTGTCTGTGTGCTCTCAATGGGGAGCCCACTTATTAAGCAGTATCTTGACGAGGGGAGATAAATAAAATGGGGGAAACAATCGCTTTCAAAACTAGATTAATTAGTTACAACCAAACGGGGTCTGAAACACAGATGTGTGCAAAGCTAAGGTAGCTGTGTCATTGCCTGTGTCAAATACTGTTACAGTCAATAAGTGATTTAAGGATGTGAGAGAAGTTTCAATTATATCATAGGCTATTCAAAATGCGCCTCAAGATGAGACTGCGCCAAACAGCGGCTGGATGGGATGAGAAGAGTTCCTACAGATCAACATGTGATCCACCTGTGTGTGGGGATATTTGGACTGTAACAGACTGTGACACACAGAATGGCATTTGAAATTAATAAATTATGATTCTATTAGCTTAACAGTGGGTACTAGGCTATTTCTATTACTCTGGGTCTTTGTGGTTATGCTAATTATTTCCTGTCTTTCATGTTACAATTACACACTTCAAATTGACATACAGTATGTTATGTAAACATGTCAATGTATATAAACCTAACCCTCTGTAGGCTACCTGTTTTATTCTGCAAACAAATACCTTGTTAATTTAATAGAAGCCATCTAATTGAATTTGCATGTAATATTGTAGGCACTTCGTTTACATTTGAACCACACGTATTACTTCCAAAGCTAATTAAATCGGATGATCTCCAAAATCCTAGAAGCAACTAACGTTTGTGCATTTTGTAGCCCATAAAAGAGTCACATTTGACATAAAAAAAATAAATAAAAAAGTTGTCAAAAATAAGACCTGTCATCGAACCAGCACCCTCCGGGTCATGCTTAGTTATCTTGAATTTATCCACTCGGCTATATATACCAACACTCCTCCATGTCCTCCCCCTGTATTTGATTTCACAACCTACATCACAACCTACAAAGTTAGGAAGAGATAGGAAGAGGTAGAGTAGCTAGGTAGAGATAGATTAATGTAAGCCAGGTAAAGATCCGGAGCCGGTCGCGGCTTACCGCCGCGGAAGAAATGTGCCCCACAGGGGCCAGCCAGCGCCGGAGAGGGGTCCCTAATGGGATCCTCCCGCACAGTGCGGCCGCCCATTACCTGCCGGGTTGAATCCCCCGGGCAGACTGTGCGGACCCCACCCGTTTATCTCTTAAACGTTTCTCGCCCTCTTCAACTCTGTCCTCTCAGTTCTGTCTATTTTTCCTTAAGATAGTTGTCGACTATCGGTCTCGTGCCGGTATTTAGCCTTAGATGGAGTTTACCACCCACTTTGGGCTGCATTCTCAAACAACCCGACTCCGAGAAGACCCCGGCATGACGGGGGCCGTTACCGGCCCTACACCGTCCACGGGTCAGGAGGACTCAGACAGAGTGTTGGTAGCCAGGTCTCCTAGTAGCTAGGAGACAGGTTAATGTTAGTAGCTATGCTGCTTTAGGCTAGGCTGTTGGAGGACATTATTAGGGTCTGTTCCTACTTTCTCTCCTACTTCTCCCCAACTGCATGATGTGCTGTCAATTCAAGCACTAACCTGTTTTCTATTATAGTAGGTGCTCCGGATTAGCCCTGCTTGACGACCCTGACTAAGATGGCATTGCAGTGACGGAAAATTCTCCACGTCCTGCAACAAACTTCTGCATCAGTTCTATTGCTCTTTCTGTGTCTCTGTTATGTATTCTCCAAGCCACAGACGGTCGCGGCAGATAACCGCTTGTGCTGAGCCTGGTTCTGCCGGAGGTTTCTTCCTGTTAAAAGGGAGTTTTTCCTTCCCACTGTCGCTGCATGCTTGCTCAGTATGAGGGATTGCTGAGAATTCCACGACGCAATCTTCTGTGGTTCTGTAATTTCTACACTTAACATTGTATTGTAATAACTCTTTTTGTAAAGTGCCTTGAGATGACATCTGTTGTGAAATGGCGCTATATAAATAAACTGAATTGAATTGAATCTCTGTGTTTAGAGAAAACTCCAGATTAACTTGTGACAGGAAAGTCCGTTTATGCGAACACTTATGATTATGTAGTGGGCCTATATATTTTTTTTTATTGTGCGTTGTCTCTTCTGACTTAGTAGAATATTATTATTAGGGTCACTTAGAAAATAAGAAACGACCTTTGAAGTGAAATTACAAGAGATTATCAAGACGTAACCCAGTCACAGCAACAGCAGTTTCAGCATTTCACCCTTTCAAAATCGCTAACTTTATCCTCTAATTCTCGAAATATTCTCCGAATTTGAATTAGTTAGGCCAAGCTCAGCCCTTTTCCTAAACATTTTTGCATTCTTAAAACCAAATTTTTGTATTAGTTTCGTGGTTATTATACAACAAAGAAGAAAAATCAATTCATCACTAATGTTAATTTTCTCCAAGATACCCCACTACTCAACGTGATAGAAGCAACCAGAAAGCACAAGACATCCTGTAAATTTTGAGCGTATCTGCCTCGTAAAACATTTACATCATAGCGTACAGTAAGAGGAAGTGTTGAAAAATAACAGTTCCAGTCATTCTTGTTCAATTGTACTTTATTTCTCATGGCTCTTCAACATTTCTGTCATCTTTCATAGATCCGTGCCTCTGGAAAAAATAAAAAAACAAATTAATAAAATGGACAAAACTAGGTCAAATCCACCGTAATTTCCCATCTGTGTGTCAGCAGTCAGATCTTATTTTAAAAAACGAAATTAAAGCAGTCCGTCGATCCATAAAGTTACGTAGAGCTATAAATTGGCATGCCCAATGTGTGTCACTTAATCGCTGAAGCTCTCTTGATGCCCCTTTATACATCTCTCTTTGTATAGCTAGCCATTTAGAATGAACAGCTGTTCCAGATGTGAACACGTTAAGTTTCTCTAGTAAAGAGAAAAACTCCTCGGCCTCCGGGACAGCTTTAACTGTATCTACTAAAACTAGGTTTAGACAGTGGGCACTATAATGGATATAAAAAGAATATTTGCTTGCTCTTTGAATCTTGGCTGGACTCCAGAATGCTTACCGCTCATGACAGAAAGCCCATCATATACTTAATCTACCAGGTTCTTTTTGTTCTCTGCGCCATGACTTTCTAGCATATGGATTATTTTCTCACTAAGACCTGTTGCATCAAGCTTCTCTGTGGACTCAAAATGGAGAAAACTTTCCTGGATAGCTCCATTGTAGTAATATCTCAGCACAAGAGAGATCTGTTCCTTTTTCTTTACATCTTTTGTTTAGTCAGCCATGATGCTGAAGACTTCCCTGCTTTTCACTTCTTCACTGCTCTTCTAATTTCAGTTCGAAACATGTCTGCTAAACAATCCAGAACCTCATTCTGGATTATTTTGCTTATATACTTTGCATTATGAAATGAAGGTAACCGTTTTTTAACAGCTTTGTTATGGTTAGCAATTGTATCTAGAATTGCCATGAAGTTCTCTGTGTTATCAGACTCTACATACTCATTGTGACCTCTTCTTTTTTTTTTTGAGTGGCAGTAAGTAGCAGCACTTCCCCTATAGTTTTTATGTATTCCCTGTTTTCTCTGATCCAACCGAAACCCTTTCTCAGATAATTTCACAAAGTCAGAAATAACATTTTCTGTTTAAAATTCATTCAAAAGCAAAAAATTGAAATCTCAAAGTGTATAGGATTGATGGCGACTGTGGCTCAGTGGTAGAGTAGTTGGCTTGCAATCAGAGGGTCGTAGGTTCAATTCCAGCTTCCTCCAGTCACATGTCAATGTGCCCCTGGGCAAGGCACTTAACCCCCAAATTGTACATTGTCCTACCGAGCCATGTTGGGTGTCAGTGTATGAATGCAAGTGTGAATGGGTGAATGTGGCTTCAATGTCAAGTGCTTTGAGTGGTCAGTAAGACTAGAAAAGCGCTATATAAGTTCAGTCCATTTACCATAAGAATGATCTATATTTTATAAGCCACACACAGACATAAGGTAGAGGCTTGTCCATACTATTGTATCCCACAACTGTGGTGCATTCAAGTAGCGGTCGAAATATATGGTGAATTCAACAATGTAGGACTTTTAAAACTTGTAACAAAAAAACACTGAAAATAATAAGAAAAATAAGCCACAAACTTTGAGGTTGGCAAGCAATGTTTATGTTTTGCTTAACTTTGTCTTAACATTTCTGGGGGGTTTCAGACAAATTTGATTTAAAATGTCCTGGATGTCAGTTGTTATTTGATAGCTTGTACCAGTTTCCTTCTCTCAACAGTATACTTCAGGAACAATAATATAATGGTCTCTGGAGATTGTAAAATACATTTTGTGCTGATGCTACAACTTGGTCTGTGCTACAAAATCATCAAACCCTGTAGCACCAATGATAGAATTAAGTGATAAATGATAGCCTAGATGAACAATAAGGATGATAAAAATTAAAGTTAACATACAGCCCTGCAGATGCATGAGCATTCATTTCAGTAAAGTTTTGCTGGGCGCTTGGTTTTCAGATAAATTCAGGATGATTTTTTTAGTCTTGTGGTTCCAGCAGAACTTGATTAAGTCCTTCTGATTTCTCAATTTTATGTCTGTTGCCATGATCATTTAACTCTATACTAGTGTCTTTTAGTTGTTGGTAGGAAGGCCTCTGATCTCTTTCATTTGTTGATTGTGAAAGGTTCAATATTGACAGTATGCCTGTTTGTTCAGACTTCTAGGCAATCATACATTAACATGCCATTTTTCAGTCTATGCAGAGTTACCAATTAAATGATTAAATAGTGAACATTCTGCACGTTACTGGAATTTCCCTTTTAGTTAATGTAGCCTTTCATTATTTGCTGCATTAAGAATGTTAAGTTATTGTAGTCATTTTCCCAACATTCGATTTGAATGTTGATACAAGAAAGGTAAATCTATTGGCATATCAGCTCAACCAATATTTTTTTCACCAGCTGTCACTATTTGTAGTCCATTTGAAACAGCATGAAAGCTCTCCTGAACAAAAGTGTGCTATATAACTAAATGTCATTGCCTTCAAGAAAAAATATATAATAAATAAAGTATGTGGAAAATACATTTTTCAAACTGTTAAATGTTTTTTTCATTCAGATGCAGTTCCAGACATCTAAATTCTGAAAATTAGTGTTGTCTAAAGACTGGACCACTGATAAGTTACTTAAAGGACTTTTTTCTAACTTTGTATTGAACAACCATTCTATATATCAGCTGCAGAGGGCCCCATGTCTTTGTTCGCCTTGGGGGCCCAACTGCTAAATCCGCCGCTGTATGGTGTGTTTAACTTTGTATGTTTTATGTGCATAAAAATAGTGTACAACTGTTTTTCTTTAACATTTTTTACCTTTGCTGTTCCCATTATATTGTTTTTACATGAAAAGAAGAAACAAACAAAATCAAGAGAGTAGATGCACAAGGATGGTTTGATGGGTGCAGCAGCTGGAGGTGAAATCATAGCCCACTCTCAGCCATGTAGCAGAGTGCACCCCGAGCACCAGTCTAAACCACATAGGCTGGTCATCATGGGACTAGTCAACATGAACACAAATACACACAAATACAAGGCTCAATAAGCACAGACAGTTATTCTCTCCCTATGGCTCTCCCTGCCACACAAGACCACTTGTAGTCTGAGTGCAGTCAACGTGGGCATGCCTTTGCCTTAATGCTGATTACACCGTTTCCATTTCTGTGGATCTAGGACCATGTAGCGCTAGTGATATGGATTCTAATAGCCGACAAACTCAATCAACCAGTACGTTTCTTCCACCCATGGTTGCTTTTTTTATGTGGAAAGTCATATCAAACTAAATTATTATAGAAAGGTAGCTAAATAAAATATGTGGTGTTACAAGGGAACAAAAAACAAAGTTTCCCATTCCAGACATTGCCCTTTAATGTTTTTTCTAAAACTGTGCTTTATGATGCAGTAGCAGTGCCAGAGATATCCAGATTCCTACTCTTTCGAGGTGAAAGCTATGGAAGTATAGAGAATTACTAAACATCAAAAGAAACAAAATTTCATTCAGGTACACACCATATTATGCTGGTCATGTTGAGATATGTTTGGTGGATGGAAACAACACTTTTTTAAAGTATTGTAAAACATTTGAGCTGTACATGATATTTACTGACAACAAGAAACTTATTGCATATCACCAAAGACATTGTTCAGATGGTTTTCAACTGAAGGCCAACTTCAGTGGGGCAAAACGTACTCAGCAGTAAAAGATTTATTTTAATATTTTCTGGATTATTAAAGAGTTATTTATTTTATTACATAATGTTTTGTAACATGCAGTATGCTGAGTTGAAAGAAAAGTAAGGCTTTGCTTAAACAGAGGCCTGCAGGCTTAATTGTGAGCATTCCAGAAGAATCCTCTGTGGTATATTTCTTCTAAGACCCCAGCAGATGCAGAGGGTATTAGTTGAAATAATTTTTAGACAATGTTTATGGTGTAGCAGATAAGTAGTGTCCTCCTTAAACTTTTTTGTTAACTTTTGCAAGGTAATAAAATCCTCATCTCAAATGCTGCATTCAGACCAAGGGCTTTGTCAGCGTCAGCAACGTCAAAATTACATGTTAAGTGTATGGCGGAGGCCGTTGGAGGAGCGTCGTGGTCTCTGCGGCGCTTTGTGAGCTTTGGCTCCGTCAACTTTTCAAGCTTTTCCTGCTTTTCAAGCTTTTAAGCTTATAAAGTCAGTAACGCAGAAGTTCAGCTAGTTGAACTTTTGACGGCACTGACGGCCCTGAAGCGGCGCGTTAACCAATCAGAGCTTATAATTGTAGTGATGTCCCTACACATATTTTGAATGTAGCAGGAGCTGGAAAAACCTATATTTAAGTCTAGAAAACGCAGATTTAAAAAATCATAAATAACACTTAGCGAAGACAGATGGACAGGTGCTCTTCGGGAGGAATAGAGCGCCTGTAGTTGGTGACCTGGTAGGCGATTCGAGCTACGATGCGGCCCAGGAGGTCGCAAAATTGGGCGCGGGAAAAAAGGAAGTACCGTTGATAGCGAACCTCATCCATACGTAGCTCCTGGAGCAAATGGTTAAACTCCCAAACGCATCCGTAGAATAGGGTGTATCCACAAACGGCGCTGATGTAGCCGAAGTCGACGTTGTCTAGCTTTATTTAGCAAATAAAGCCAAGGCACTCTCAATACTATCCGCCATAGTTCAGAATGTCCGGCAACCAAAGAAGCCATGCACTCTTTTTTCTCAGAAGTAGCAGACTTTGAAAGCTTCAACATAGAAACGTCAAACTAGATGCTTTGTGAGCTTTGCCTGACGTGTACAAAGCCCTTGGTCTGAACGCAGCAAAAGGGTCTGCTTTTTATTACAATCTGGTTGGAGAAAAGGACCTCCCATAATGTTAATATATCATGAATGCATAATTTGCGAAGGATCAAAGAAACTGAGTTTTACGGAGACACCATGTATGGTAATGTTGATGATTAGTTGAATGTGAGACAAAGTTAATGTCCAGATATTGTAATAGAAGATCTGGTCCAGCTATGTGCTGAGGGATGTTTTATTTTATTCAGTTTAATATCGAGGAACACCTCTAATGTCCTGATCTCATTTACTGTAATTTTCTCCTAGACTGAGTAATTTTTTTCTTGGTTCCCCCCTTAGCTGATAGAACCAAACAGCAATGTTCAGGACTAATTTCACTTATATAATTTGTTCAAAGTTGTTAAGGATTTTTCACAGAAGTTTATAACAGCAAATTAAATTAAATTATTCTTTGCCAAATATTTTTTTAAATGTCTGATTTGCAGCAGAAATATAACGGCTGCATGGTGGGGTATAGATGAAGCGGAGAGAGCACTGATAGAGGGCAAAAACAGTGTTGAAATTAATTTGTATTAACTATGACAATTTTTTCAAAAGTCTGTTCGATCATAGATAGTTTTTGATTGCCCCACCTATGTTTCACCTCAGTCTCAGTGTCACTGAAATTCTATTTTTTTTTTTGCTTTCTTGGCCATTATTTTAAGGAAGAACACAAGGATTCAACAGTTCAGCAGTCCTCTGTGAAGTGATTTGCGCAAAGATAACTGATCTTTTTTGGCCTAGGAAATGTTTCCAAAGATTAAGTGCAAACTCTTCGCCTTACAATTAGCCTAAGCTAACTATAGCAGCTGCTAGCTAAGGGGAGGGGGAGGATTGCAGGCTCGGCTGCAGAGTAAGTCATATCGGGTAGGAGGAGGGGATGGGTAGAAAAGGAGGAGATGGGTGGGAGCAGGCGTTTCAGCACCTCCAATAACAACAAACAGAGACTCAAAAGTTATTCAAACATAAGTGGTTGAGTCAAAGCAACACTTCAGGATGTTACACGTCAAAAAGTCAATTTTGCACAATACCACCCCCCCACCCCCCCAATGCATGTGATAGAGGATGTATTACCAAATATAGTTGAATTTGTACCAGGCTGTTACAACAGTCATGAATACCGAGCTGTGTTTAGACCAGGAACTGATCAATTTCAGCAGACTGTTTAAAAAGGAAGAAAGATATTTTAGGTTAAGACCCCTATAAAAACGGGTGTCTGCAAATCATTTTGGGGGAGAACCAGACTCGAGAAGTATACGATACTTTGGCACAGAATGAATGTTTATGTGCTGGGGGTGGCTATGTCATGTGATTCTTGTTTCTTTGTGTTCAACAAAAGAGATGAGTCTTGTTACCTGCAGGTTCGTTTCATAACAAACAGATCTGTTGATGTTTTGTCTTTTTTCTTTGTTTTCTGGAATAGATATCACTTTTCGACCTTGCTGAGGAACGCTGGATCCTCAAACCGTGAACAGAGCTAATTGACGGATTTGGAGTTAATCCAAAGTAGAGGAACACTTTAATATAAAATTTAAACTCCAGCAATTTGGTGGAGAAGGCGGGCAGTGGTTTTCCAGGACCAAAGTAGAAAAGTAAGTGGATTGTTGATTAAATATTTTCAGGAAACATTGAAGTAAATTATGGATCTGAGTTTAACAGGATGATGGAGAACTGAGGGCTGACCGTTGATAACAGACCCAGGTGATTTACTCAGCGATCTGGCAAGAGTAACAACAAATTAATAGGTAAATGTTGGTCTGAAAATTCTCCATTTTAATGTTAACTGTTTCTTTAAAGGAAAAGAGGGACCTGCGAGATAAAGTTCTGAGTCTAAACGGCTCTAGCTGAAGGGAGACGTCCATTCAGTGACAGATGTAGTGGGAATGTTAAATCAGCTGTAACTAAATTAAACGGCTATTATTATAAGGGGAAGCTATTTTGAGTTAACCTTCAGTTGGCGATAATCAGCCAGACTGATTTTTAGGTTTGTACTCCTATTTTTACCAGAGGATCTTTCGGCTCTTATAACAGGCTTACTTTACACACCTCTGGTCTCCACGACTTCCCAGAGTAGGTCTACTTAAGCCTCAGCATACTTAACCAGCAAATAAACGTATTACCCCCTGATTATTTCTGCAACGTATATTGGCTTACCCCTTGTCAGTCACCGAGTAGGAGTCACTATTTTTATGTTAAAGCGTATATTTTAGATTCTATAACGAATATTAATGTAAGCCAGGTAAAGATCCGGAGCCGGTCGCGGCTTACCGCCGCGGAAGAAATGTGCCCCACAGGGGCCAGCCAGCGCCGGAGAGGGGTCCCTCAATGGGATCCTCCCGCACAGTGCGGCCGCCCATTACCTGCCGGGTTGAATCCCCCGGGCAGACTGTGCGGACCCCACCCGTTTATCTCTTAAACGTTTCTCGCCCTCTTCAACTCTGTCCTCTCAGTTCTGTCTATTTTTCCTTAAGATAGTTGTCGACTATCGGTCTCGTGCCGGTATTTAGCCTTAGATGGAGTTTACCACCCACTTTGGGCTGCATTCTCAAACAACCCGACTCCGAGAAGACCCCGGCATGACGGGGGCCGTTACCGGCCCTACACCGTCCACGGGTCAGGAGGACTCAGACAGAGTGTTGGTAGCCAGGTCTCCTAGTAGCTAGGAGACAGGTTAATGTTAGTAGCTATGCTGCTTTAGGCTAGGCTGTTGGAGGACATTATTAGGGTCTGTTCCTACTTTCTCTCCTACTTCTCCCCAACTGCATGATGTGCTGTCAATTCAAGCACTAACCTGTTTTCTATTATAGTAGGTGCTCCGGATTAGCCCTGCTTGACGACCCTGACTAAGATGGCATTGCAGTGACGGAAAATTCTCCACGTCCTGCAACAAACTTCTGCATCAGTTCTATTGCTCTTTCTGTGTCTCTGTTATGTATTCTCCAAGCCACAGACGGTCGCGGCAGATAACCGCTTGTGCTGAGCCTGGTTCTGCCGGAGGTTTCTTCCTGTTAAAAGGGAGTTTTTCCTTCCCACTGTCGCTGCATGCTTGCTCAGTATGAGGGATTGCTGAGAATTCCACGACGCAATCTTCTGTGGTTCTGTAATTTCTACACTTAACATTGTATTGTAATAACTCTTTTTGTAAAGTGCCTTGAGATGACATCTGTTGTGAAATGGCGCTATATAAATAAACTGAATTGAATTGAATTGAATATAATTTTGTATACGCCCTATATAGCACAGAGCTTTTGGTCTCAACTTACTTAATTAAAAAATATGTGTAAACACCTTCTAATTGACTTACGTCCTCTCTGCCCTAATATAGTAAAAACTTCTCCGCTCTGATTACTTATACAGTTTGCTACAACTCGTTTCAGCTCCGGATACTGAGAACAGCTTAGACTTATAACCTTCTAAGTAATACGTATATTTTATATTCATATATATGCAGGTGCAATAGATGTAGTCACAAAGCTACCCTGAGTCTATTCATCTAAATCACCTCTTCAGAGATTGTCCAATTTGTGTCACTGAACCAAAAAGAGATTACACAACACTCTATATAACCATGCTTCTATTCATCACAGATGTTTGTTTAAACAGGTTTCACTAGGAAGGTCCTTGGGCGGGTTGTATGCGGTCGCTCCACGTCTCGTAGGCTGATTATGGAGATCTGGGCATCACTCTCACTGTCACAATATAGGATAGATGCACACAACCTCCTCAGAACCTGGCGTTCGCAGACTTGAGCTAATTTAAAATGCTTGACTTACCAGATCCGCTGTCACAGTTGCAGGGTCCAGGCTAACTAGATCCCAGGGTGGGTTTCTTATCATCTGATCATCGGCCAAAATGAAAAGTCAAGAAGCACCTCTGTTTTCTCGTCCCTGGTTTTTAGAATTCCCGAACCCCCTATGACTACTAATCACGGTTAGTACTGCCGGCTGCGGTTCTTAGCTGAACTGTCGGTCAATCTCCAGGCCGATCATATATCGTAGACCCCAAATACAGGGGTCCTTATGTGACCTCCTCACAGAATTATGTTAATAGTCTCTAAAAAGACTTGCTTAGAAAATGAAGTTAATGTTAAAAAGTTTTAATCTTACTCGTAAAAATTGATTACAATACAAAATTCAATAAGCTTACAATAGCAGCAGCTAAGAACCAAAGTCTAGAAGTCTCAAAGTCTAACAGTCAAAGTTCTAACCATCTGAGTTTAACAATCTCAGTGTCAAGATCCCCCAAAAGTCTGACATATATTTGTTCAGTCATTACATAGTTAGGCTGCTCTCTGAGATGGGTCGTGACTTATTTTTCTGCTGACACGTGCACAGACAGTTTCACAGAATCAGAGTCAGGCACATTAGTTTACATATTTAATTATGCAAGCACACTTAATTATCAGAGTATATACTTTTTTACACATATTAAAATGAAGATAAAAGCATTAATAAAAGGCACTTTATTAAAAAAGACTTAAAGCATAAATGGATATTTATTGCCCCCCTGGGTTTCCACAATCAGCTGCTCTACACGTAGGTATGCACCATGATTTTGCTACACTAAGGCCTCAGGAGGTTCAACAGGAAGATAAGGTTTCTTACATCACGCCTGGATGACTGCACAGCCCATGACTGAACATCAGAAAATGTGCATAGAAAAAGGTCTGTGTTCCAGGAATTGATTACTGATGGGAAAAAAGTCAGTATGAATAGATTAATGACAGAAAAGGTCAGTCTGAATAGAGGACTAGTATTAGTTATATAGTTTCGGAGTGAATGTGTGTTTGGAGAGGAACCTCTACAGTTAAAAAACTCTCATTTAGGGGAAAAAGTTGGATTGGATCTAAAACTCTGGTTGTTTTGCGAATCTTAAACGCCTAGTAGATGTCTGCTCTGACAGGAAAAGCGTGGAAGAGTAGAAGCTTGATATCTGAAGACAACCAGGGGTCTTATCATTTCTGATCCATCAAAGTACCACATACTCAGTCTTTGTATAAACGGGAAAGAGCGGAGAAAGGGTGTGTGTGTTGAGATCTCAACTCTGTGCGAAAGCAGGAGTCTTACGATTGAAAACTCGAGTATAAACTATTATCTAAAAATATATATAAATATATAAGTGTGTGTATTGGTGGATAAGTGAAGTGAACTATACTAGAATATATATATTTTAACATACAAAGGATTATAGTTGTCGTGGCTGCACTCTTAGAAATTTCTGTAAATTTACGGCAGACTTCTAGCAATAACATACCGTTTTTCTAAATAACGGTAGAATAATGTTAAATCTGATGTTTTTTCCTGCTGAATGATGACATCTGAAAAACTACAACGAAATAACGGTATTATACAGTATTTATTAAGGGTGCACTTTTTTGAGAAATTTGCAAATTCTACAATCTGCATTCATCCTCACATCTCAAACTATCTAAAGGGTAAGTAGAATCACTCTTGAGAATGTAAACTGTGGTTTTGCATAGTATACAGGAAATTTAGACAAGACACTTTGCTGGTATATCGTTTGTCATACAGTTTTTGAAAGATAAGTTAGTAAGTGAAACACGTTGCTTGCATCTGAACTGGAGCCCAGCTCCTATTCCCATTACTGGGGTGCTTTATTATATTAAACTGCATCAGTGTCACTATTTGCAAGAGTGGGCTTAATCTGTCTAATTGTTTTCAAAATGTTACATTTTACTAAGGTTTGATTTTATTCACAGGGACACTATTAAACAAACCAAAGGCACAGTTAAGTCAGGCACTTTTTGGTGTTAGAGTTGTTTCAAACAAAGCTATTTTGTGAGATACTCTGTACTGATTATCAGTTTGTTGGATGTTTAGACCTTGCATTTGCAATTTAAATGTAGCTTTCTGTTGCTAATTTGTTTATTAGTTTTTTTTCACTTTTTTTTGCAGGTTACATTGACAGACCAAATTGTCACGGTGTTCTTTGCTACCAAGAAAGGTAACCTTAAAATCCTTTGTTATTCTGAAGCCACTGTTAATGTCAGTTTTATATTTGTGTGGTATTTTGAGATAAAGAAAAAACTTTCTTAAAAAGGAAATTGTGCAACATATGTTCCAAGATGTGCAGTAATATGTTAGCTTATGTTAGGCACATGCGTAAGCATTGTTGCCTGCCAAATGTTGTATTCAAGTGTGGTTTTTCCAGATGTGGTAGGGTGTTCAGTAAATGTACTTCTTTTAAATGTCACAAAAATGCTACTGGAAGTGAAACTGATTCAATTACATTCTAATTATATTTTCCTTCATTGTTCTATTCTGAATGGCTTTCTCATCTATACCATAAACAGTAAAGGACACTTGGACTCTTGTAAACAGTAACACGTCATAGTTCACAGTGTTTAACCATGTTCAGGACAGTAACATGTTACTCCACCGTTTATATTCAAGTGTGCAACCATGTTTAAATGTTAATGTATTTTTGTGTGACTACTGTTTTTCTGTTATACTACCAGAGCACTGGCAGTTGCTTTTTTTCACAGAGTTTTTGGTATACTACACCACAACCTGTAATATTCCACTTTTTTTCCACTGTAAGTGTACCTACTGCTATGTTTTTGTATGGACCAATTGTTTTAAATGATTTTCTGAGGTATGTTCTTTTGCTTTAATTTGAAAGAATATGAATGCATATGGTTTACACCGTAACAGTAACTTTATATAAATATTCTGTACTAATAAATATTACCCATCTCATCCTTTTTTGTGTTACATTTCATAAAGCTAAGCTAAAACATTAGAAATCACTACTAGTGTTCTATACTACTTAAGAAAGTTATTATTCGCAGTGGTCTGTAGGGTGTTACAGTACAACTTACCTAAACTGCGATCTAGATTTACAGTAAAATACTGACAGTGACAGATGTCAGTATGTTACTGTAAATTTAGTTTCATTACTGTATTTACTTTAACAGTAAACTAAATACAGTGTTGAAAATGTAAATTTACAGTAAGATACTGGCAGCTACATTCACCAGTATTTTACAATTTTTTACAGTATGTGTAGTGTATTTACTTTAACAGTAAGCTACTGTTAAAATATTTTACAGTATAGATACTGTAAAATTACAGTAAAATACTGGCATCTGTGGCTGCCAGTAATTTACAGATGTTTTTTCTTAGAGTGTGCGAGAGGAGCGCTGTGTGGGAAGTTCGTTGCGGTTGGAGGATTCTCTGCTGTTGGATTGTGGCTCGTGGTGGTGTTTCCGCCAACGAACGGTGTTCATTTCAAAGCAGTCACTAAAAGAGTCAGTTTTTGGAGCTATTGCCCGTTCAAGCGGCAGAGCCTTGTTGAAGAGAAACTGCAGCCATGCTCTCGGGGCGCATGACTGGGGGCCCCGATGCGACCCGGCTCGGTCCTCGTGCATGCCTGGCTGGTCCTGGGTGGGCTGGTGTGGCGGGTGGCCGCTGTTTCAGGCCGACGTCCTCCTTGGATTGACTGGGGCACCTCTTATACGGGTGCCGGGGTAGCAAGGTAGGTTGGTGCCGTTCGGTGGGTCGGTGGGGACCGTACCTGGCGCTCGGGCCTCCTGCCGATTCTGTGGGTTCCACGAGGACAATTAGGGAGACACAAACAGGGAGGAAGGAGTGAGGCAGACAAAGACAGAGTTTCCTCATAGATCGTTATGCAATTCACACTGACTGGCAATTTTTTTAGCCAATAGAATTCGACTTTCCTGTGATGTACTGGCGACCTGTCAAGGGTTTACCCCACCTCTCGCCCGTTGACAGCTGGAGATAGGCACCAGCCCCCCCGCGACCCCTGGAGGAAGAAGCATTTCAGAAAATGGATGGATAGATGGAATTCGACGTTCCGCCTTGTCAGCTGTCAACGTGCATGCGTCTCGTGCAGACCTGTTAAGATGGGGCTGCGCACACAGTCCACTCTGTGTCTTTCTGTTTATAATTACCCTAATGGCAGTGAGCGGTCATTGAGAAGTCAGAGCAAACTTCAGCTAAAAAGTTAGCCATTCCCCAGGTATTGAAAGCTACAACAACCTCAGAAATACAAATGAAGTAAGATCCAGCAACTAAACGTACCAAAAAACACCTTAGAGAAGGAGTAGAATTTAAATCATAAATATATTTCAACAACGGAGATACCTTTAAATCTTAAAAGGCTTTAAAACCTATGCAGCTTTGGCAATATTTCTGTTGAAAAGGTAAGACTGTCATATATTCAGTAAAAAAAATCAATACAATATTGTATTAACTCTTGAGGCACCGGGGTTTTTTCTATAAAATACAAATGGCAATTTTGGTTTGCAATAATTTTACGGGCCTTTATCTTTTTTACATAGTTTAAAATGTACTTAATGTTGAATATTATCATTTTAATTTCCTAAATAGGCCTGTGCATTTTCTACATATGTGTTTTTAGTATTTATTGCCAGTTCTTTCAAGAATAGGTGGACATATCTGTTTATTTTCTTTGTTATGAGCCTCCATTAATCTATTCACTACATAAAAAAGAATATAAACTATTGGGCTCAGAATTTTACAGAAACATCTCCAAAATAACCAACAGGCTCATCAAATTGTCTGATCCACTATTGATGATCTTCATCAAACTCTTCCGCATACCCCCCCATCATCATCGTGATTTGCAGTGGGAGAGTAAACTTTACTGCTGTTTACCAGCTTATCAGCAGTCTGATTTCTCTCGTTTTTTTTCTACCGCATCTGTTACTATTTCCACAGATTTTTACATTCCTGCTTCTTCTGGATTCGTTTTATTATGACCACCTTACTACCTGATCACATACCTTTCTCCCAGTGGAAGAACTTGATGAACACCATCGCAACAGTTGCTGCGGTGGATCGTAATGGCGAAAGGGACCGGCCGGCTGGCTGCTGCTGTGCGCTGCTTGAGTTTCGCTTACTAAGACGTCTCGGTAAATGGCCAGTTATTCACCCATTCACACACACATTCACACACGGGTGATGGCAAGCTATGTTGTAGCCACAGCTCCCCTGGGGCACACTGACAGAAGCAAGGCTGCTAAACACTGGCACCACCAGGCCCTCTGGCCACCACCAGTAGGCAACAGGTGAACTGGAGGGCCGCTGCTCTCCATACGCAAGGTACACAGAATGCGTATGTCCTCAGTACCTGGGGGTGGGCCCTGGAGTTATTGCAGTAGCAGATTGCTCAGAAAACGCATAAATTAGTTGCCCACCAGAGTTTTTTGTTAGTTATGTAACCTATCAGTCAAAATAGCTATTCTTATAATTTTACAAAAAGCCCCTCCCCACCTCACCGTAATGGTACAGTCCAAATGTTTTGATTAGCATCACCGCAAGGTTTTTATTTGTATTGATACCCTGCGGCTCTAGTAAAACGGCAGGTTACTAATGCTACGTTCACACCGCCACAAACGGCAGTGTCAGTTGCGGCAAGATTACATCGAGTACGTCAGAGGTCCGTCAGGGCCTCTGCGGTGCGTTGTGTACGTTGGCTCTGTCAACTTCACTTGCGTTTCATTAGGCAACGTAGCAACGCAAGCAACACAGAAGTTCAGGAAGCTGAACTTTTGATGGACCTAACGCAGTTAACGCAGTGCGGCAACCAATCAGAGCTTCTCACTTTAATGATGTCACTATACACATATCTTGAATGAAGCGGGATAAGAAAAAACATTTTCATCAATGGAAGACAAGCTGATCGTGGCCGTCTGCAATCGCACATAACTTTATGATGTATCCTCCTCTATAGAGACAGGAATGTAATGGAATTTGCTTGGATGAAGATCACTGAAGAGATCGGGGTGTCGGGTAAGTTATCAAATCCTTTCTCAACGTAGTTATTGCCCGTGTCGTTAGCTCCTGGAGCAAATGGTTAAACTCCCCAAACTTAGAACGTATCCGAATAATGGCATGAACCCCCAAACGGCGCTGATATAGCCAAAGTCGACGTTGTCTAGCTTTACTTAGCAAATAAAGCCAAGCCACTCTCTCGATACTATCCACCATAGTTCAGAATGTACGGCAACAGAAGAAGCCCCGCCCACGCGTTCTTTTTTCCTCAGATGCAAGCGTTGCATGCTTTTTAGGACATGTGTCAAACTTCATCCGTTGGATGCGTTGCTCAACGCATCCAACGGATGCGGTCTGAACGCAGCATAAGAGCTTAGCTAGTCTCGGCCTCTTTGTCCCAGTTTACATGTCAGTCAGAAAATCTAATTATTGGATGAAGTGAGTCATATAAATATTACTCATTTTTCAACAATCTTTTTTACAATCTTGTTGGCTGTTTCTTTATAACTTATCAGCTGTCTGTCAGCAGATTGTTTTGTACAGTAGTTCACATAACCTTGTTAATTAACTCAATACTGCTAATTAAACAATTATTATGTCTACTATGTTTATGTATGAATAATAAAAAGCTCGGACAGTCCTACAGTGTTAACAAAATGGTGTCAAATGTAAAACTTTGGGCTAATAGATTAATTACTGAAGCAATCCTGTTGATAAATCAGTAAATAGTTTTTCTAATAAATAAACAGCATAATTTCTAGAACAATTTCATTCATGATTTTGATTTTCTTATTTTTATTTTTGTACTATTGACTTGTTGAAAAGATTATTTTAAGAACAAAAAGCATGTTGAACTACCTCAGGAGAAATCTATAAAAATATATTATTTAGGTTCTATAGCTGAATAAACTTGTCTAATCTGATGATACAGAGGAGGCTTTACTTGTTTTAAAGGCATCTTTGATAAAACTGATCAAATTTACGTATTTTGAGACAGAGCCAAGTGTCCTCTTTTTTTAATATCCGAACTATGGTCACCCTAATTCCGTTATCTTCCCTTTTGGTCATATACAAAATGCTACAATGGGCTATATGCACGCATCATTTCCGTCTTCTGCGTCAGATGGCTTTGGAACTTCCGTCCCGGTCTGAGCACAGCGGCGCATTTGAATTTGTTTACGGAAGATGGCAGACTTCACCAGTTGGTTGCTTGAGCTTCCCAAAAAAATCGATCAAGGATGTGAGACGAAGTGTGCGAATATCCAGCAAAACTCCACAGAGCCTCATGGAGAAAGGCTTTAAATTCTACGTCTTTTCCTATGTAACCAACTTTGAAGGTAAGTTTAATGCAACTTTTGCTAACTAGCAAGCCACTAACTAACTTGACTGAAATAGTAAACTTGTTTTCACAAGGATCCCTCTCTAGCGAGCTCATGTTATTAACTTTAATGCAGACTGTTGTTTTCACATGTTGTGTTTATAATTTTCAGTGTCAGGTAAAAAGCGTCTGACAGGTTAGGTGACAGTTAGGGCTCGGTGTTACCGCTCCATGAAGAAGTACGAAGCTCCTCACCAACTGAGAGTAGGAGTAGCAGTCACGTCCAGCGTTCAGTTGGACTTTATGTTCTTTGGTCCCGTTGGACTTGTACTGTTGTTCTATAGTCCGGTTGGACTTGTACTGTTCTATACTTTGTAGAACATGTTCAAAGATTCAAGACACAACGTTTCATGTTGTGCTTATTACAATAGAAAAAGCCAGGCTGAAACGTTGGTAAGGCAGCTGAGTAGGGCATGATTTGATGTGGCAGCACTGATGCATTTAGATTTCTTATAAAACCCTATTTTAAAAAATATGAACCTGCTTAAATTTCAAACCTTCTATTTAGTATACCAATGAAGTGATACATATATCTTCAACCTACTTGGCTGCCTTTTATACTTTATTTAACTTTATGATGATTTTTCTAAAACCTTCGAAAAGTATTAATATTGTTGCAGATTACGCTACGTGATTCAGCCCCGGTTGTGCTGACAAGGAGTTCTTGCTCTTGTGTGGCTGGCCAAGCACTGTGCAATGATATACAGTAGTAGCAGTTTAAAAGTTCTAATGTTTCCATGATTGGTCCTTGACTGGCCCTTGACTGGTACGTGCCTGATCCGTCAAAGGTCCCTGACAGGTCCGTGGTGGTAATGTAATCCCCCGCTATGACGTCTTCAGTGAGGCCTCGCCCCCAAGGAGCCTGAGTGTAAACCAGCTGCAATGCCTCTTTTGTCCACGGGGAGGAGCAGTGATTTTAATGTTAATGATTTATTGATGTATCAGACTCAGGGTAGCCTATATAAATGTCATTAAAAAATGTTCCCCTATCTGTTCCTCAATGGTTTGCTGGTTTGTATGTAGCCTAAGTTGGAATGTAACTTAGAAACTCAGGGTTCAAATAGCCTACCACTGTAGTCTTATACCCAGATACAGTAGTTTTATAGCATAAGAGTGCTCTGTAATGTGAAACGTATGACAGTACTGTAGGCAATTAGCCTACGTTTTGGGTTTCATAGAGTTAGGGAACCTGGCCAGGTTCGGGCTTAATTTCTATCATTGTCCACGGTCTCAGGACGGGCTTTAGTGGTCAGCTGATCATCTCAGCGCGATCATTTATACTGTAATAAAGTGCTGCAGTGGGCCACTAACATTATTCCGACAATACCTGTTAAGATGTTGCAGGCACACTGCATGTGTCACGATGTGGAAGACCCACTCCTCTCAGATCAAAACAGAAAACATGCTTCGACTGCTGCGTTGCGCTCTCACAGAAAATACTGAAGTGTATACTATTTTTTTTAAATCTGTAAAGCACTTTGAGTAACTTTCTTTGTTTGAAAAGCGCTTTATAAATAAAGTTTGATTTGATTTGATTTGATATTATCCCAAGTTTCAAGTTGCAGAAGTCTCCTGCATTTATATAGCAGCTCCCTGATGGCCACAAGTCAGACAAAATCTCCTGAAATCTAGAGCAAGCGGTGAGAGCGCACACAGAGACTCACACAGGCGAGACAGACTTTTACGCAACATAATCAAGTGGTTAAAGCTTCATATAGCTGCAGACAAAAAAAAAAAACGTTATAAATCAACATGCCTTGAAATTATTCTTATTCATTTATAATTTTAAGTTTCAGGTAACAGATCCTTTTGACCGGAGTTTCAAACATTTGTCCAGTAAATTGAAAACAGGTGTCAGTTTTTCTAACGCATGGATTCGTAGTCCTGCAGGAAAGTACTATATTTGAGTCTTTGTAGCCGGGGTAATATTTATAAATTACAGTTTTTTCCCAACCACTTAAAAACCTGATAGTTTTTTGTTTGTTTTTTTAAACAGTTTGTCCACTAGCGCAATTTTCATCCAGTCAGTCTCCAACTTTTAAGGCCAGATTACAGCTCTACTCTGAATCAACGTGTGATTCACAGATGTGATTTACCTGTGACTAATAATGGTCATCTACCATTAATAATAAATGAAACTGTGAAGCTATAACTTTTTTTTCTTCCATTTTTATTTAAACTAGCATATTTCACACAACACAGCAAACCAAAAAAAAAAAAAATCACATTTTGAGGCAGTGGACTTTTTCCGTTTGAGCCGCTCCAGTTTGTCATCTTTCCCCAGCTCTTGTACATATTAAATGGAGTAAACTATAAGTATCCTTCGCTGGTCCACATATCCCAAGATTCATTGCGGGCTGAACGGGAGAATTTACTTCCAGTAACATGGCGGACGAAGCGGCAGGCGAAGCGAGAGAGGAGCACAGTTTTAGATGTAAGTATATTAAAATCTGGCGGTTCAAAAATGAAAATCTTATAGCGGTTGTGTTGTTTGCCTTTTATTCTTGGCTTAGACATGTATTTTAATATTTTTTTGTAAAGCATCGCTCATAAACGAGCTTGTATGGTAGTGTAAAAGTTTCTTCATCTTTACGCAGCCACTTTCTGCTTTGGTAAATTAAGTAAAAAGTCAACTCCTCTTAGGAGAAATTATTACCTCTTTACAGAGTAAAAATCGGGGCACGGTGGCTTGGAGGTTGAAGATTAAATCCAGTTACACAGCTTATGCTAGAGGACTCTTATTGAGCCTCATACAACACAGAACCTGTGATCTGCTGTGAAAACTATAGTTCTGCATTCTTAAATCAATACAGTTGTCACGTTCCTCTGGTATTTATTTTCTATCTAATGAGGAAAATTCAGGAGGAGTTGTATCTGCAGGAGAAATTAATCCCTTGCCGGAAAAAAAAATTTAGAGAAAAAAATAAACCTACTGTATGTATATTTGCAAAAGCGCAAATAACATAATTTATGACTGATCACTTTAACAAATATAGATTTCATAAATGTTGTTGTGTTGCTCTTTTTGTAAACTGTGTTTATTGTCTTCTTGTTTAGGATATGAAGCAGCAAAGGGAGACTGGAGAGGAGAGCAGGGACCGAATGGATGGACTTTTTTTCTTTTTCTTTCATGTTTTTGTCAAATTTTTTATTTAGGTGTTCGATGGTTGTGAATAAATGAATTTCTAAAAATGTTAAATATCATGAAGTCATTTCATTAAAAGTTGTATTAGTGTTTTTAAAGAAGCTTACGTTGAACAGTTTAAAATAACAACATATTGGCATTAGGATAAGTTTTTTTGCAGTTATTTATATTTGTATAAATGACCTATTTAAGCTTAATTAGAACAAACGGGCAGTGTTGCTGGATCAGTTGAATACAGATATTTTTTAATATTTTCTGGTTGACGAGGGGAACATCATACAGGTTGGTCTGCAGAGAGAGTTTAGGGCAGCTTCGTCATGCTTTCCACTGCATCCATCATCAGGGTTTACAGTCTGCTTAAGTCGACGTGCACAAAAGACAAGTTTTTCCAACCAGAGAGCCCCACAGACCTCCAGCAGCTTCATCTTCAAGCTCATCCCAAGAGGCAGCTGTGGAGAAAAGTGTTATGACCTGCAGTTTTGTTAAAACACAATGTTAGTTGTTGTTGCAGTGGTTGTTTACAAAAAACAATTCAGTTTATTTAGGAAGAGCCCATTTGGAATATGCTTGGTAAAAAAAAATCATAGATATATGAAATCAAATTAGAACATTCTGTTTTGATCTAAAAGGCATATATAATTTTAAGCTCACAAAGATTTTTTACAGATAAAATGAATATAAAAAATGTAATATTACAAATTTGTACGTTTGATCACTAGTCATTCAATTACAGAAATTATCATGAGAGTAGATGTCTTAAGTATTAACCTGGATTAAATAAAATTATCTTGATATGATGACCTCTCAGCCAGAGATATAAAACATTGGCGCAGACAGTAAAACTTGTTGTTCCTCTAGAGTAAAAAAGGTGAGTAAAATACTGGAAAATATTTCTTGCTTTACCAGCTGGTTTAGCGTGATCGCGGTTGCTAGGAGACAGGACGTTCGGCAAAGTGGGGGCGGGAATTCAACTGAAGGCTAGACCGTCCAAATTCACAGCCGTTAACATCCGGTCTACCGTGTCCACGAAGGACCTAGCCCATGTAGACCGAGTAGACCGGGTCCTTCGAAGGATCCAGCCGCTGGATTCGGACACAGCCTCTGCTTTCTTACTAGATGAAACGTTGACTGTTCATAGGATTGAAAGGATATATCAAAGTCTAAAAATAATTTTGCCGCTATATATATATATGTATATATATATATATATACTTTTGTAAGATTTTAGGAACTTGTAATGTAACGTTGGGCCTAAAAGGCAGAAATTTTCTGAACAGGGCTTACCCATTCACACATATAATAGTCACACAACACTGTCTGGGTAACCTATTGTACTCGCTGATGATCATCCTGAATGCATCCCCCAACTTAACAACACACCATAGACTCCAGATCATTCACACCTCCTAAAGAACATTACCATCTCCAAGCATCCCCCCACCAAGCTTTCGTGACCATCCCTACAGCATGTAACTATGTCTATTCTGTTGTTATTGTGAGTTGTTATATGAGACGAGTGGACAGGTTAGTTGTTGTTGCTTTGGTGTTGCCTAGTTACGGCAGACAGTAACTGGCTTTGAGTACTAAAATGCCTGTTTGAGACCAACCACTTGTCGTCCTTCTAAAGTTCAGTCGGAGCTACATTCATTTATATTTTTCCAAAATGATTTGGCGACCCCAGGAATTATCTCGCGACCCCAAGGTTGAGAATGGCTGCATTAGTATATGCTCGAAATGAAGAGGCTACCAATGTTATTTTTAATCCCTTACAGATTCCCAAAACAGCACAATTTTCACTATGAATCTGAAAAAACAAACAAACAAAAATCCATTTAATTTTTCTCAATAATTTGTCAGAATAATACAAACTTATACATTTAAAACAGATTGCTTGAGTAATGTACAATTAATATATAATATACACAACAACGTAATTAAGAATTTATTATAAAATATATAAATTGATAAATATAATAAATACGCTATTACGTTGTTTTTGCGTTGTGTAACTCATTACCATCTTCAAGCATCCCCCCACCAAGCTTTGCTCCCCATCGCTACAGTATGTAACCAGGTCTATTCTGGTGTTGCAAACATTCCGTGGTGAGCCGAATAGTCATGTGATTGCATAAATATTATAAATAGGCTATTACGTTGTTTTGCGTTGTGGAACTCTGTCATTTTCATCCAACAACAATAACATAAAAAACACGAGTTTATCACAAAATTAAAGGAAAGTACATTAGGTTTAAAAAAAAGATATACTTTAGGTTCATAGAAATAAATCAAATTGTTTACAGATATAACGTTTAAGGCTACTTGTTATAATGTTTTACAGAACTCATTTGGTGAAGTTTGGCCTGTGTTAGGAGAACTTAAGTTTATGGAGCCTATGATAAACTTTGACAATAGAAGAAGCAGGTTAATTACAAAAAAGTGAGCAGTTTGTGTTGTTACATCCAAAATGGTTTGCGCAACCAGCTCTGCTTTTTCTGCAGTGGACGTGCATACTGTCACAATAAATGAGTCAACTCCCCCTAGCTACTTAAACTTTAGTGTCCCTCGAAGTACTGGTCGAGGAGGTGGAGTAGCAACTATCTTTCATTCCGATTTACTAATTAATCTCCAAAAAAATAATAGTTACAGTTCCTTTGAGCATCTAGTTTTTAGCTTTCCTCATACACATAACAAAGCAGTAAAGCCACTTTTGTTTGTGGTCTTATATCGTCCACCAGGACCTTATTCTCAATTTTTAGATCAGATTTCAGATTTTCTATCTGACTTAGTTTTAAACACTGATAAAGTCATTATAGTCGGAGACTTCAATATTCATGTTGATAATGAAAGTGATAGTCTAAATACAGCTTTTAACACTATCCTAGACTCAATAGGCTTTACTCAAAATGTGCAGGGACCAACACATTCTTGTCACCACACTTTAGATCTTGTGCTGACTTATGGCATTGACTGTGAAGAAATAACAGTCTTTCCACATAACCCTATCCTGTCTGATCATTTCCTTATCACTTTTAAACTTACTCTAATGGATCATATCAAACCTGAAAGAAAACTTCATTATACCAGAACGTTATCAGACAACGCTGTAGCAAATTTTAAAGAAGCTCTTCCAACTTTAATTTCCTCAGTTTATAAATGCAGAACAGAAAACAGTGATTTAACTCGTGACCCCTCACAACTTGACATTTTAGTTCATAGCGTTAATTCCTCCCTGGTGGAGGCTAGCCATAGAAGATTAACTCCCTGGTTTAATTTAGAGCTACGTACCCTAAAGCAGAATGTTAGAAAACTAGAGAGAAAATGGCGCTCCACGCATTTACATGATTCCTTTTTAATATGGAAAAATAGTTTATTGCTATATAAAAAGAGCCTTCACACAGCTAGAACAGCATATTATTCATCTTTAATCGAGGAGAATAAAAATAATCCTAGGTTTCTTTTTAATACAGTTGCCAAACTCACACAGGATCATAGCTCTATCGAGCCAACCATTCCCCAAGCTCTAAGCAGTGACGACTTCATGCAATTCTTTATAAATAAAATAGACTCCATAAAGAATAAGATAATTGGGAACCTTCCCAATATGCTTGCTTCCTCCTTAGTTAATGAGGCAGCCTCAAAAATGGTGGAACCTAATATATGCTTAAACTGCTTTAATGCAGCCGAACTTTGTGATGTACTAAAATTATTAGCTTCATCTAAACCTTCAACTTGCGTTTTAGACCCAATCCCAACTAAACTCTTAAAAGAAGTTTTCCCTCTGATCGCTGCTCCAATTTTAAATATAATGAATCTATCCTTAGTCAATGGATATGTACCACAGGAGTTTAAGATTGCTGTAATTAAACCTCTACTTAAGAAACCCTCTCTTGATCAAAACGACTTAATTAACTATAGACCGATATCTAATCTTCCCTTCTTATCTAAAATTCTTGAGAAAATAGTTGCACACCAGATATGTGAGCATTTAAACAATAATGAGCTGTTTGAGAAGTTTCAGTCAGGCTTTAGAGCTCATCACAGCACTGAAACAGCTCTGGTGAAGGTTACTAATGATATTCTCATAGCCTCAGACAATGGACTGGTGACCATTCTGGTCCTGTTAGATCTCAGTGCTGCCTTTGACACTGTTGACCACAATATTCTCATAGAAAGGCTTCAAAGTGTCGGTATAATAGGAACAGCACTAGGTTGGTTTAAATCTTATTTGTCTAACAGATTTCAGTTTGTTCAGGTAAACAATAGATCTTCCTCAACCTCAATAGTTACTTGTGGAGTACCACAGGGTTCAGTGCTTGGGCCGATTCTCTTTACTATATATATGCTTCCTATTGGTAAAATAATTAGGCAGCATGGGATAAAATTCCATAGTTACGCAGATGATACACAGCTATATCTATCCATAAATCCTGATGAATCCAATCAGTTAGGTAGACTACAGGCATGTCTGGAAGACATAAAAACTTGGATGACTCTAAACTTCTTGCTTCTAAATTCTGATAAAACAGAAGTTGTCGTCTTTGGACCAGAAGCTCTGAAAAAGAAACTACTTAGTCAGCCCCTTCACCTGGACGGCATTAAATTAGCCTCCAGTAATAAAGCAAAAAACCTCGGTGTCATTTTTGACCAAGATATGTCGTTTAGAACTTACATTAAAGAAGTCTGTAGGATTTCCTTTTTTCACCTTAGGAATATTGCAAAAATTAGAACCATCCTGTCCAGGAATGATGCTGAAAAACTAGTCCATGCCTTTGTTACTTCAAGGCTGGATTACTGTAACTGTCTATTATCAGGTAGTCCACAGAATACAATTAAAAGTCTTCAGTTAGTTCAAAATGCTGCTGCTAGGATTCTGATGAATATTAAAAGAAGAGATCACATTTCCCCTGTTTTAGCTTCTCTTCACTGGCTCCCAGTAAAATCTAGAATAGAATTCAAGATCCTCCTTCTGACATATAAAGCCCTTAATAATCTAGCTCCATCATACATAAGAGACCTGATTGTTCCATATGTTCCTAACAGAGACCTTCGCTCTCAGACTGCAGGTTTACTGGTAGTTCCTAGGATTTCTAAAAGTAGAATGGGTGGCAGATCTTTCAGCTATCAGGCTCCCCTCCTATGGAACCGGCTCCCAGGGTTGGTTCGTGAAGCAGACAATTTGTCTATCTTTAAAACTAGGCTAAAAACTTTCCTCTTTGACAAAGCTTACAGTTAGAGATATGTTTATAGGTAGTTAGAGTCAGGTCAGACAGGTAGATAGGAAGAGACAGGTTAATGTTAGTAGTCAGGCAGAGTGTCAAAAGTTAGGAAGAGATAGGAAGAGGTAGAGTAGCTAGGTAGAGATAGATTAATGTAAGCCAGGTAAAGATCCGGAGCCGGTCGCGGCTTACCGCCGCGGAAGAAATGTGCCCCACAGGGGCCAGCCAGCGCCGGAGAGAGGTCCCTCAAGGGGATCCTCCCGCACAGTGCGGCCGCCCATTACCTGCCGGGTTGAATCCCCTGGGCAGACTGTGCGGACCCCACCCGTTTATCTCTTAAACGTTTCTCGCCCTCTTCAACTCTGTCCTCTCAGTTCTGTCTATTTTTCCTTAAGATAGTTGTCGACTATCGGTCTCGTGCCGGTATTTAGCCTTAGATGGAGTTTACCACCCACTTTGGGCTGCATTCTCAAACAACCCGACTCCGAGAAGACCCCGGCATGACGGGGGCCGTTACCGGCCCTACACCGTCCACGGGTCAGGAGGACTAAGACAGAGTGTTGGTAGCCAGGTCTCCTAGTAGCTAGGAGACAGGTTAATGTTAGTAGCTATGCTGCTTTAGGCTAGGCTGTTGGAGGACATTATTAGGGTCTGTTCCTACTTTCTCTCCTACTTCTCCCCAACTGCATGATGTGCTGTCAATTCAAGCACTAACCTGTTTTCTATTATAGTAGGTGCTCCGGATTAGCCCTGCTTGACGACCCTGACTAAGATGGCATTGCAGTGACGGAAAATTCTCCACGTCCTGCAACAAACTTGTGCATCGGTTCTGTTGCTCTTTCTGTGTCTCTGTTGTGTATTCTCCAAGCCACAGACGGTCGCGGCAGATAACCGCTTGTGCTGAGCCTGGTTCTGCCGGAGGTTTCTTCCTGTTAAAAGGGAGTTTTTCCTTCCCACTGTCGCTGCATGCTTGCTCAGTATGAGGGATTGCTGAGAATTCCACGACGCAATCTTCTGTGGTTCTGTAATTTCTACACTAAACATTGTATTGTAATAACTCTTTTTGTAAAGTGCCTTGAGATGACATCTGTTGTGAAATGGCGCTATATAAATAAACTGAATTGAATTGAATTGATAATAACATCATGTCGATGAGAATTCTGTGAGAGAAGCGCCATCTCCTGGTCATACTCTGTATTTCAATTAATGGGTGGAGTTGCAGTAAAACTTTGACACTCCCACGAGAAAGAGGGAGGCCACTCCGGCCACTGGGATTTGGAGGGAACTCTGCTTTTAATGGGCTGGAAAGGGCACGCCATTCGTCCGGCGTTTACTCTGAATGAGAACTTTTAAACTGCTACTACTGTAGTTGCTCTGCTATTTCAAACTGCACATTACTCGGAGAATGATATGTCAGTGGTGCCACCTGTCCTCTCCTGCACTGAAACAGAGCAAAAGTGGCATAAACCTCGAACCATGGTTGGTAATATTCATTTCAATTCAAAAATACTTTATTGATCCCAGAGGGAAATTAATTCTTGTTGTAGCTCATTAATTAATTTTTCAAGGAATTGTTGTAGACCATGATGGCTGTGGAGAGAAAGGATTTCCTGTAGCCGTCTGTGTTGCAGCGAAACTGAAGAAGCCTCCGACTGAAGATACTATTTTGCTGTAGGACTGTCTCATGGAGAGGATGCTCAGGGTTGTCCATGATCTTTTTAATTTTATGAAGAATCCTTCTTTGCACCAGTATCTCCAGTTGTTCCACAGTCGTCCCCATAACAGAACCAGCCTTCTGTATCAGGTTATTGAGCCGTTTTAAGTCCCTCGCTCTGATGCTGTTACCCCAACAGATGATGGACGAAGAGATGACACTCTCCACCACACCTTGTAGAAGATTTGCAGCATCTTGCTGCAAACCTTGAAGGACCTCAGCTTCCTCAGAAAGTACAGTCTGCTCTGTCCCTTTTTGTAGACGCCTTCACTGTTGATTCTCAAGTCCAGTCTACTGTCCAGGTGAACTCCGAGGTATTTGTACTTCTCAACCACCTCCACTTCTTCTCCCATGATGGAGACAGATGGAGACTCTACTATCATCTCCTTTGTTTTGTTCACATTCAAGGTAAGATGATTGTCTCCAAACCATGCCACAAAGCTTCTCACCAGCTCTCTGTATTCAGCTTCTTCACCATCTCTGATACACCCGACAATTGCAGAGTCGTCTGAGTATTTCTGCAGATGACAGGTCTCTGTCTTATACTGGAAGTCTGAGCTGTACAGAGTGAAAAGGAATGGTGAGAGTACAGTCCATTGAGGGGATCCTGTGCTGCTGATCAGCTGGTTTGAAATACAATCCTTCAGTCTCACAAACTGTGGGTTGTTTGTCAGGTAGTCATTGACTGGATGGCTGCATGTTGGAGTGGCTCTGTTAGCTACACATTGAGTTTTGCTGGATGCTGGGTAAAATCCATGTAACTCAAAACGTTTAAAAATTCTGTTGATAAAGGGTCAAAAAGTTATCTATGTGTAGATTAAAATCACCAGCTAAAATGATCCTTTCAAAGGATATGTGCAGAATTTATAAAAATTCTGAGAATTCTTAAATAAAGAGTGCACTCTGTTTAGGAGGCCTGTAAACAGTTACACATAAAATCGTAAAAGAGTAATGCTAAAAACAGCTGCAGTATATTCAAAAGTGGTAAAACTTTCAATTAAAACAGGTTTGGCAGAAAGTGTTGATGAACTAATCAAAGCCGTCCCGCCAACCTTTTACCCATTCCTCGTTGAATAATTAAAATTTGGTGGGGAGGCCTCTGTAAGAACAACATCCGACCTCAGCCATGTTTCCTTTAAAAACAAACAATGGCGATTATGGTCTAAAATTAATTTATTTATAATAAAAGTTTTGTTCATACATGATGGATAAGATTGTGCCACTTAAGTTTAAAAATGTCTCTAGTAAAAATAAGTCTCCATGGAGAAGTGATCTACTGGTATGTAATGAAAAAAGGGAGAATCGGTGCACTGAGAAAAAATGGCGGAAAACTCGACTCCAGGTTCATTATGAGATATATATATAAAGAGGGACTGAACAAGTATCAAGCAACTTTAAAGGGTGCAAGGGAATAATTATTTTTCTGAGATTATTTATAGAGCCTACAATAATGCTGGGACATTATTTGCTACAGTGGACAGATTAACTACTCCCCCATTGACAGTACCCCCTAAACTAAACTCCACCTGGGCGTGTAATGAATTTGCCAGCTTCTTTACTGAAAAGATCAATTGAGCTTTGATGAAATTATTGAAAAACTAAGCTCTGCCACCTGCTACTTGGATATCTTACCAACAGGTTTTCTAAAAAAGGTCCTCCGAGCCATCAGGGTGTTTTGATCAAATATAATTAACTCATCCCTCCTATCAGGTGTCTTCCCCAAATCCTTAAAAACAGTTTAGCAAACCAATACTAAAGAAGAAGAACCTAGACAGCACGTTAATGCAAAACTACAGACCAATCTCTAATCTCCCATTTTCTGTAAAATTATTGAAAAAGCTGTTTTCCAAAAGTTAAACAGCTTCCTAAGAATGAAAAACTGCTTTGATATTTATCAGTCTGGTTTTCAATGATATCGGTACAAATACTGACCATGGTAAAACCACAGTACTTCTACTATTAGATGTCAGTGCGGCCTTTGACACCATTGACCATGATATATTACTGGAACATCTAGAGAGCTGGGTCAGACTTTCTGGTACAGCACGTGACTGGTTCAAATTTTACCTCAAGAACAGGAATTTATTTTTGTCGATTAGCCAATTCTCATCACAAAACACAGAAATCACATGCAGGGTCCCTCAGGGCACCATCCTAGGACCCCTCCTATTTAGCATCTACATGTTCCTACTAAGCCAAATTATAACCACCAATGCTATTAACTACCACAACTATGCCGACGACACTCAGCTTTATATCTCAATGTCACCAGGTGATGTTGAACCTATCCAAACTTTTAATAAATGCATTAGGCAAATTAAAACAACTGGATGTCCCACAATTTACTCCAACTGAAAAAAGAAAATCAAAGTACTTATCTTTGGATACAAAAAAGATTGACTACATATCAGTAATCAGCTTAAACAGCCCTTACTAGAAACTACCAACCAGGCCAGGAATCTAGGTGTAATAATGGACTCAGACCTGAACCTCCAGGGTCACATAAAGGCCATAACAAGGTCAGCTTTCTATCAACTGAGGAACATTTCCAGGATTAAAGGACTGATGACACAAGGAGACCTAGAAAAACTCATCCATGCATTTATCTTTAGCCACCTTGATTACTGTAACAGTATCTTCACAGGTCTACTTAAAAACATCAATCAGCTGGATAAAACTGGTGATTTTAAAAAACACACTGTAGTGGTAAGAGACAGCCAAGTCAGCAACAGAGTACAAACTAGTGGACAGGCCATATGTGATTACCAAATCCAAGCTGTATCCTCTGTTGTGTGCTGCATGACATGTTGACTAAAATTCAATTCAAAAAAATACTTTATCGATCCCAGAGGGAAATTATGCAATTCCATTTATATATATATATATATAAATATCCATATAATTCAAAATATTTAAGAAATCTGTTAAATAATCTAAAAGGTTATCTATATGTAGATTAAAATCACCAGGTAAAATTATCCTTTTGTAGGAGTTGTGCAAATTGATAAAAACTTTAAGGGAGGCCTACAAACTGTGACACATAAAATCTGAGGAATGCTAAAAACAGATGCAGTATATTCAAAAGTGGTAAAATTATCAAATAAAACAGGTTTGGCAGAAAGGGTTGATGAACTTTTGAAAGTAGTCTCCCCTTCCGTTTTACTATTCCTGGTTGAGTAAATGAAATTAAAATTTGATGGGGAGGCCTTTGTAAGAACAGCAGGAGCATATGCACTCAGCCATGTTTCTGTTAATAGTAAACATTAAAGATCAAGGTCTAAAATCAAATCCTTTATAATAAAAGTTTTATTGAGCAGAGAGCGAGTATTTAAAAGTGTTGTATTAATAGTGGCTGGAAATGAAGTGATGTATGATTTACTGGAGGTGGGAACTTTTTGTAACTGTCTGAGGTCATTTGGGTTGCATTTATTCATTTTATCACTAATTGTTCACTCTCTGCTGATAACAGGAATGAATGAAGTAGGGCCAGGTCCAAGTCCGATATGTGAGCACTGTTAAAATCAGGGGGGAGTTTGTAGGAGCAGGTACCAGCTGGACATCAGAAAGTGGTGGAATGGGCAGATAGGACAGAAGCAGCTGGATCCACTGTGGTACACAGGGGTGGACGAAGGCATGCCAAGATCATCGCAAGCATGCGCTTGCCTTGTCTGTTCAGATGCAATCCATCAGTCCCAACTAATTGACTCCTGCCAAAAAAAATTTTTAATATTGTCGATAAAATCATTATTGTGCATCACTGTGGTAGAGGAAAGCCAGGTGTTCAGAGAAGGCAGTCTACTAAACTGGCCTATTCCTCTGCTAATGGTGGGAGTGGGGCCAGAGATTAAAACAGACAGGTGTTTTTCTTTTAAAAGATTAAACAGATGAATAAAATCCCACTCTAGGAGCTCAGACTGCTGTTTAAGAATGTCATTGGTTACAGCATGAATTACAACTCTACTCATGGATGGGTGACATTAGATAGAGTCCAGGACCTGTTCAGAAATATGGTTCACCATAGCCCCCGTCCCAAGCCCCCCAGAAAAAAAAGTGACGGCTCCTCTATTCCTTACATACTGGATTATGTCGGCCCCGATGATGAGCCTGGTGGGAGCTTGGTCTGCAGGCTGATGGTGAGCAGAGAATCCCTTGCTGTCCAGGACCTGCTGGATGTTGGGCGCCCCCACTGTGGCCAGGCCCAACCGTCGACCATGCAGCCTGGAGCACAGGAGTGAAGCTAATGGGGGCTTTTGGTTAAGCCTCCCTTCCTGGAATCCTCTGCCATAGTTTTTGTACCGCCACTGCCGTTCGTCAGTCAGAGTCCGCCTGGAGACCCAGCAATGTATTCCCCCTCCGCAGATTCGTCAGGCGGGGGGGAGCTAAGCTAAACTGCTAAAGTATAATAAGAAAAAGATCAACAACTTGGGTTTAGTATATTTGTATTGGATTTGAGATTTAAAACTAACCTAAGACTGTCATCTTTTGCTCTCCAAGACCAAAAGTCAGAAGTTCTGCTTTAACCATAATGCTCGGAACGTTATCTGCATTGTAGTCAGCTAAACAGCAGAATGTGTGTGTGGAGCTCCTCCGACTTATCTGGCTCTGTTATGATCGGCACATTGAATTCCTTCTGCAACCAACATGATATGAAGCAAGGAGTCTTTCTACCTCGGCTGAAACAATAAAAAACTCAAAGCAAAAGTAACACGTTTTAAACTGCAACATTGGTAGATTACTACATCAAAAAAGCATTGAAACAGTCAAAGAAATAAGATTTTACAAATTCCTCAAAATTACAGTGTCTCAAGCTAATTAGCTAACAAGCTACTGCATGTTCTTATGCAGAGCGTGTCAACATGTTATCTTATGTCCAAAAACACACACGCACCCACCCCACGTAATTAAAAAACAGTGAAATGCAATCTAACGGTTACTACCATGTTGTAAACTCAAAATAATGAACCAGTTAAGCATAATCATTTTGCAGTTAACTTACCTGAAGTAACCAGAACTTTCTGTCTCTATGAAGCTGAAGAGTGAGAAGCTTTTCTTAATTCTTCTTCAATTAAATTTGCCGCTTCTATCAAAACCTCGCTCATTGTGACCATGTGGAGTAACAGCACACATTTTCTCCTAATGCCAACAGCAGCGAGATTTAGTTGGCATTGTTCCTAAATTGGGGTAAACAATGCCCCCTACTGATTAGGTGTGTATAGGCAGGGTTTTTGTCCACCTGTAATCTGGCATTAACATATCTGGACTTGCTGGTGAGTTTAACCAATCAGACATGAGGGCATGCTGAACAGTTCAAGTGGCAGTTTAAATTAATTCATGACAGCCCATAGCACCAGAAGCTATGAAATCATTAAATAAATACTGAAGTAATACTTTATTATTTTAACATTTGAGTGACATTGTCAAACCAAAATGTTTACCATTTGTTTATTTAAAAATGCATTTAATAATTAATGACAGGTTTAATTTATTCACTCCAAATGTATTTATTTAATTAATGACACGTTTCCACTTTTATTTAATTAATGACATGTAATGAACTCTTTCATGAGTTATTCAATTATTGTAACTTTGTAATCAAATTTTTACTTTTCTTTAATTAATGACACATTTATTTAATTATTTAATGATATATGTATTTATTGTAACTTTTCAATAATGTCCACTGTTATCTAATACATTTCCACTTTAATAAATGAAACATTTAAATAATTATTTATTTGGACATTTATTGTAATTTGGCACTCTCCACACTCCATAAAACTGCTGATCATCTCTGGTAAAGCTAGAATGGCATCAGAGTTCCTTTATTACTATCAAAAAGTCACTTAAGGATCATTTAACATTCTGTCTTTTCAACTTTACCATCCGCCCACAGCAACTTTACTATTTACATTTCGCAGAAAAGGTTGACCATTACACTGAATAAACATGCTTCTCTTTCTAGCCCCAGTTATGCTGTTTGCCAGCACTGATGCCCACCATCATTGTGTTTTGCACTTGGTCAATCGTGGGCAAGCATCCTCGGGGGGCTTCTGATGCAGAGCATAGGGGCTTACAGTAGAGGACAGGCAACAATTAAATTAAAAGGGAATCTTGCTGTCCAGTCACTATGTTGCACAGGGCCAATTAACCTCCTAATAATATGAGCACAAGTTCCATGAAACACACACACAACACACATGCACACCCATACACAACTGACTTCCCTGAGCTCACACCCCTTCCAGCCATAGGCGAGCCATTGGATTAGAAGATGCTAGCAGAGATAGTTTAACGTAATGAACCATCAGGATGACGACTATTAAAAATGATTTGTGGTGTTCCAGAGCAGGGAGGAGATAGGACGAATAATCTGACTTTGTCTGCCTGATAATGTTAACTCTTTATTTTCCAGCTATTCAACAGATAAAAGACCAGAATGTCCCTTTTCCTGACAAAAAAAAAAACATTCTGCAAAATGAGAGCCGTTTTTAGAGAACAGATCAGTATGTAAACAGCTTTTTCCAGCATTAAGAGAATATATGATATTAACATATGAAAACAAGACACATCAATATTTATAACCTGATGTATCCATATCAATATTTTCCATTTAGAATATTTGGATTGATATTTATAACCTGATATTGTAGCATTTTATGTTTTAAGAATATACTTAAAAAACACAAGTTCTTACATACTTCTTTGGTTTTTCCTTAAACATAAACTTTTGTTTACTCTGCAGTTTCTTTTCATTGCATTTAAACCTGAACGAAAGATTGTTTTCCTTTGGTTTCTATACCATTTCTCTAATCATTGTTATATGTAAATTTCTCTTTATTTTGGGAGGTTTGTTTTGATTTACTCTGTAAAAAATTTACCTTGATGTTATTATAAATTTGTCCCATATAGATTGAGGAAGAAGAGGTTATAACCCAAGATAAAACTTTTTTTTTTTTACAGTGAGACATTTTTTTTTGGTTGAATAAGAATAATCTTAAAACTAAATCTGCCATGGGTGTGAATAATTTGGTTTACCTTCAGCTGATGACATCCCTGGTTATGGACTTTTTTTATATAGGTGCTTCAATAACCAGTTTTAATGAATACATGACTGTTTTGTTATCATTCATTATTTTATTTAACAAAAAGAATACATTCTCAGGGCAAAATAAAATGCATAATAAAACGAAAGTTTAAAGAAGGTGAAAGTTATTTTTCATAGTTATTCAAAGCTAAAGGGGTTGTACTGAGTGATGAGCCCCATCTCATTCTGATCCATCCTCTATCTCACATACCTATTCCAGCCTCATGTAGCTATACCTCTCTTCCTCATCGTCTGGAGACCTCCCTCAATCTCCCAGTATCTGTACTAGCAGAAGACTGGATTGAATTTTCCTCTGGATTCTCAAGGGATGAAAATGAACGCAACTGCTGGATATGTCCCTCTCTATTCCTCCTGATATGGTCCCATAGATTCATACCTTAGATATTGTTCCGTAGATACAAGCAAATGCTTCCGACATCTTGCAAATTGCATATTTTCTGCATCAAGTTAACAGTGGGGATTCACTGATAAACAAAAGAAAATCCATCTGGCATACAGCATATAAAGTTTTGCAGCTGATCACTGCTATAGAGATAGAAACACAGAAGGAACAAAGCACAGCATCTGCCTCTACATTCTTTGATAATTTCAGAACTAATTGTGTCATTGTCATTACACTGTAGCATGCCATCCTTGTATGTGTGTTCTATAAGCATAGTCTCTCTCTCACACACACACATACACACAGAGACACACACAGACACACACCAGATTCCTGCACTCTTTTTTAAATCAGCAATGGAGTTCAGCCATGGGCCTTTTTAATTTTCTGCTTTTGTGTTTTTAGCTGAGATTGACAGACTGCTCTTTCCCCGGAGCATTGTTCTATTAATCTGTTTAATATGCTCCAGAAAAATTCAAGTGCCAGAATATGGAGCTAGGGTAATGGAATCACAGCAGGTAAAGGCAGGCTTGCATATCTGACTACTGGCGAGGAGTGCAGGAGTGCGTCAGTGGTTGGCTCAGAGCGGTGGGGTAGCAGTGTTTGAAGCTTTTCCAACTCCACCTTTGCAATCCTGACCACCATATTTGGAGACTATTTGGAATTCCGGAGTCGATACCCTCAAATATGGCAGCTCAGAATTTTCACTCATTGTAAATCTCAGAGATTCAAAATAAAAGGCAAAACCAAAAGCGTCAGTTGCATTCAGTGGTCCATCTAGAAGGAAAATGTAATGTGAAGTATGTGAACTGACAAGTGACCACCTGCTGAGTGCAGTACATTAAATATGGAAGGTAAATGCCAGTGTATAATTGTGCACCTCCTCCTTTTATCCTCCTCGTAACTCCTCCCGCTGAGGCAGTGACTTGTGGTTTAATTAACTCTGCCTTAATGAGCTCACAGCAAGACAGAGGTTGGGGGGGGTGTTAAGGTTGCAGGTTTTAGGGATGATGAAGTTCTATAACAGCATTGTCCCTGTGAGATTAGCTCTGAATGAAAAAGGCCTGCAACCAACTTTGCTCAAGTCAATGGACACTATACAGGTAAAATTACGGTTCAGACTGAAAGGCAAAGAGGGGAAAGCAGAGCTCTAATGACATAGAAGCAAGATAAGCCTTAATCTTGTCTTTCCACTGTGGCAGACAAACACTGACCTCATTTTGTCCTTGATATAATGTACATACAGAGTCTAATGTTCTGAAATTCTGATTTAGGGTTAAGCTCTTGCTTTCGATCAAAAAGAAGTCAGACTTTTTAGGGAAAGGATTTGTCACTTGCTTGTGCCACAAGGAAGAGAAGGGATGTCAGAAGAAACAAAGGCATTTACTTCTCATTTCTTCTTTCGCATTCATATTAAGATGTTTGAATTTTGGAGGATAGATGAAAATGCATGCACCTAATACTCTAAATGTAGATTTTAGTTTGACAAACTAATGGTGTTATATTACAATCCAGAATCCTAGCCCAGCTGAGCCCTTATCTAAGTCAGGGTGTTCGGTAACCCATCTCAGAGTGGCAGAAACTCTGATTTACTTCATTGTTCCATTAACACTAACTCCCTTCCTCTGCCACATACTGTAACTAAACCTGCATATCTAACATTACCAAAAAATAAATAAATGTAGTGTGCCAAAAGGAAATTACAGGCTCTGAGAAAAAACGTGATTGAAAAAAAGTTGTGAAGTTGCAAAGATACCTCAGACTGAAGTGAGCCACTGATAATTAGAATACACGAACAAATAGGCAGACCTCAGCAGCAATCAGATTTTTTTTGATGGAAAATCACATGTTGAGAGGCTCAAATAATAAATGAAGCCATGTTTTGAAGAAGGGAGCCAGAGATACAGAGCTCTACAAAGTCGAGCTCACCGGTCGCCTTGCTTTATCAAGGTACGTGACAAGGAGGGAGGTGAATAAATAATCTCACCTTTTTTTACTGTATTTTACAAACCATTATTCAGCTCATATTACACCCCCATTGTTTTCCTTCTCCTGCAAAATCTTTTGGCAGTTCTCCTTGTTGCCTTTTTTTTTTAGTGGTCTTTGAATCTTCACCATCTCATACACTATTGTCAGTGATATCATATAGATCTAATTAACATATTTTAGAGTTGAAAAAACAAAAAAAACAACCTAATAGTAAGCGTCTTAGATAAAGAAATTAAAAGGGCCGCATTTCCCAAATTGAGTTAAGAAGCTCTTAGCGCTAAGATCTTGTTTGGAGCGCTCTTAAGAAGGCTGTGAAAGAAGAACGCGTTTCCCAGAGTCACTCTTAGCTTAAGAGGCTCTTTCACCAAGAAGGAAACGTAAGATCGATCTGACCCATTCTTAACAGCCTTCTTAGCGATCAAATGCTCAGTGATCAAAGCCTGCCACCAGGGGCGTCTAGATTTCTAGGCTACAGTGATCAAGCTGCGTCAGGGAAATGTATATCCTCCACTTTTTGAAATAATAAAACAATGTTTAATGTTGAAATGCACTCTTAGCTGTGGAGCACTGGCACAAGAAACATAGGCTAATAGTAGAGAAGGAAAAAAATATATATTATTGAAGTACACGTTTAAGTTTTCCACGCATCTGCATATGAGTTTACGCATAAAAAACATGAACCACTCTGTGGCATTTCACAGATATCAAGGAAACAGATGTAATTGAACTCAGCTGAACCTAATCCAGAGAGGCTTCACCTGCTACTCTATATAAAGGTGTTGCCAAAGTCCGCGTGTGTCAGAAACCATGGCTGCAATACAGTGCATTCTTGCTGCTAATCAACAGCGTCGCCGAGTGCGGAGCCAGGCGGTTTATATAAATGTTTATGTGCTTCAGCATTTCTCCCAACTCGACGTACTGTCAGACCAGGTTGTCCTGGAAAGTACCGGCTGCCCCGTGCGACGATCCGATGGCTGATTACTCTGGTGTCTCCACATATCCAGAGAGCAACCCGCCGCAATTTTGCCCTCAGCCCGGATGTGCAGTACCTGACTACTCTGTGGTTTTATGCAGTGGGGAGCTTCCTGGAAGTTGTAGGGGACGGCACAGGCCTCAGCAAAGCATCTGTGTCCCGGAGTGTGGCAGTTGTGACACCGATACTTATGTGCCATGCCCGTAACCACATTAAGATGCCCACCACCCGTGCCCACGGCTTCCCTTCTCACCTTGGCATTCTTCTTTTTGGCCAGGCTCATAAACTCCTGCCACTTCTTTCTGACAGCACCCCAGTCAATCAGGCCACATGGGCTGGAGGGGGACATCTTCTCCGCTATAGCCTGCCATAGCACCGTGATGTTTTTCTTCCCTTTTTTTCCTCCAAATAAAACCTCACGGTGCTGCCACACCTCATCCACTAGGACGCCCATCTCCTCCGCGGTAAACGACGGTGCCCGCTTTGCTCTTTTTGCTGCCAGTTTCATCCATTATCACGTGTGTGCCAATAGTCATGGGGGTATATATGCGCCAATGGGCTTGATTACTACTTGGATACACCTGATGGCATACACACTCTTAAAACAAAAATTAACTTAATGCTATATCCACGTGCAAACACTTTGTTTGAGCAAGAGAGATGCGCGTAGGCCCGCAACTAGGCTACTTATTTTCTTTTTATTATTTTTTTTTTTCTTTTTATTTTATCTATGTATGGTTATCAGCACAAAGTGTGAAGATAATTCCCTAACTCTGTACTCATCATGAATATCGCAAGTTCTTATAAAAAACGCTGTGTGTGACTGCACGCTGCGCTCAGCGCTGATAAAGGAGTGGGTGATTGTTTAGCCTGGCATCGATGGATTCCGTTTCAGCACCACCGTAGTTGACAGTTCCAGTTAAGAGCTTCTTAAGAAGCTTCTTAGGCTTGATCTTAAGGTTCTCCTAAGAAGGCAGTTTACAACGCCTCTGGGAAACACCCATATCTTGGCGCTCCTTCTTAGCCGAACCCTTCTTAAGAGCCTTCCTAAGTCCTTAAGAACAATCGCATTTGGGAAACGCGGCCAAGATCAGTTCATGTCTTCAGCTCATAGACGTTTTTAGCCCATTTATGAGGGTACTGGAGCACCCCCAAACTGGGTCAAAGCCCCCCTAAAGTTTTTGAATTATTTCTTTAACTGTAGGTGCTTTTTTTTAAACTAACTAGAAAGTGCTAAAACACTTAAAGAGTTGAGGTATGTGTCCTACCCTCGACTGCAGCTGGTAATCTTAGTAAACCAACAATTCAGAAAAACACATCTTGACATGAAGTATTCATTTTTAAATGATCACATTTAAGAAAAACAACGCTTTTAACTAATTATTTTTTTAATTCATAAAAAAAATGCTTTTTGTATTTTTTCAAGCACTTTGATTGGTTTAGGCATCAGAAGTACACCAAACTGCAGACGAAATAAACTAATTTCTAGTGCTTTCATATGTTTCAGTTATTTATGTTTTTGCTGGCTTTTATCTGTTTGTCTCTAAATCAATTAATGAATTAATGAATAAATTATTGATTCCACAATGTGGAAATTATTGTTAAGGCAACACACTTATAAAATGAATAAGAATACAGGGCAAGAGAAAACACAGAAAGTAAGCTATAGATTAATATATTTAATAAAACAGAAATAAGACCTAGGCTAGTGGGCCACTATTGCTGGGGTGGGGGCCTTGGCAGTCTGCTTGTCCCCGTCCTGGTGGGCAAGGGGTCCGTCTCCCGGGTGCAGGGGCAGGGTGCTCTATCGGGACGTCTGGGCCTGGGAGTATAGAGTTTGTATGGGGTGTATTAATGAGTGTACAGCGTCCTATTTTCGTGTGTCCTGTATATGTAAGAATGTGTGCGCATGAGAGGGAGGGTACGTATGAGTGTCTCTGTCTGTCTATGTCTACTTGTCAGGTTGGGTGTTTGGCTGCCCTCTGGCCTGGTGCATCTTCTTCCCCTCCATCACTCCCCGTCGGTGATGGATGGTCCTGCCCGCTGGTCGATGATGGCTCTCGATGCCTGGGGCGGGGGGGTCCCGGTTGCGGCCCGGCTCGGTCCTGGTGCATGCCTAGCTGGTCCTGGGTGGGCCGGTGTGTCGGGCGGCCGCTGTTTTGGGCCGACATCCTCCCTGGATTGACTGGGGCACTTCTCATGGGGGTGCCGGGGTTGTAAGTAGGTTGGTGCCGTCCGGTGGATCGGTGGGGACCGTGCCCGGCGCCCAAGCTCCTGCCAGTTCCATGAGTTCTACTGCCTGGTCGGTTCATCTGGGGGGGCTGTCCGGTATTGGCTGGGCCCCAGATCTTGGCCCTCTGCATGGGGCGGGATCTGGACCCGGGAGCTGGTAGATCTGGATGTCCAGATGCTGGCTGGGCGCGGCCTGGGGAGGGCGTACATCCGCTGTGGCTTTACTGTGGCTCCCTGGCGTGTGGGTGTGTGGGGGGGGCCGGGTTGTTGGCGGTGGGTATTGGTCCGGGGTGGCGGCGGCGTGTATTGTCCGTCGATCGGCTGCAGGCGCCTCCTGCCCGGCGGCGGCGGCAGGGGACCCCTCTCGGCGGGTCCCTGGTCGGGGCCCTGCTGGGGGGCGGGGTGCCCCTGATCCCCGTGGCCTCCGGGTCCTGTTCCGGGCCCGCCCTGGCGTAGCCGGTTTCCGGCGGAGCCCGTGGGCTCGTCCCTGCGATCTCTCGGGGCCCCAGCATTGCGGCTGCTTGGTGTTCCCCTGGGGCTTCCATCTGTTCCTCTCTTGGTGGGTGATCGGCCCTGCGCTGGTCCGCCTGCGGCTCCTGCGCTCTGTGGGACTCTGGATGCATGCGTCTCCTGCCTCCTTCATGTCTGTGTCGATTCCTGTAGGACGGATTGACGGTTCCTTACACCAGCTATCAATCACTTGCATGGGGAAACCTTATTCAGACCTGCATGCTCGCACACACACATAGGTGTGGGGACATTGGTGTGGACGGACATATCTTGAGCTGAGGTTATTGTCATTAGTTAGCTTTTACCAGGAGCTTAACAGAAACATTAGTATTGTGTTTATTAATCCATGCTTGTGTGTAGTGAATGTGTAATTCTTTATTTTTATTACTGGATCTGAACTATTGGTGTGGTTCTGTTCAGTTCGTTGTTTTTGTTTGTTTTGTTTTACCGCTTCTCTGCCATCCGGCAGAGGCGGAGGACTGGGATGTTTTCTTGTGTTCTTTGTTTGCCTCCCTGTCTTGTGTCGTCAGTTCGCGCCTCTGCTGGTGCGGTTTCTTTTCTTCACCTTCTTCCTTTCTTCCTTCTTTTCTTGGTGTGTGTCCATGACTTCAGGAAATTGAACCCTCAGTAATTACTAATAAAGATTAGTTAATACATATACATCAAGTGGAGTATTACCGCAAAGATGTAATACTCTGCTTGGGAAAGTAAATCTGTTGGGCTTTTACTTGGTACTCAGACACCAATTCTGAGTGGCAAACTGCTAGACAGGAAAAGTAAAAAAAAATAAAAAAATAATAATAAAACAGAAATAAAGCTGTTAACAAATTAACTCAATGTGGTTGGAGGATTTGGATGCAATATATAGAAAATCTCAGGAACTGGCCCAGGGAACAAATGAAGACATTTTAGTGAGGACCAGATTTTATGAAGCAATGTAAATTGTAATGAGGTGCTTGGCAGAGGTCTAAGCTATCCAAGTTCTGCTTTTCTAAAAAAAAAAAAATTAAAAAAAGATAATTTATGTTTCTAGTTTATGATGATTTTATGAGCAGTGACTGTTCTAACCTTATGTTAGAAGCATGTATAAATATTAAAGCCAAGATGCTACTGAATAGCTGAGTCCATACTGACTAGATGTCAATTAACATTATATCCATTGTTATGTGTGTGCGTGTGTCTAATTTTATCTTGCCTTGGTGCTCAGCACTCCTAAACCTCTGATTCTAGAAACGCCCCTGCTTTAGCTGAACTACATTTAGGAATGCACCAGTCATTTGACCAGAGCTCAGAATCAGGTAATTAGAATTAGATCTGATTGATCACCATTAGGTCAAATACAAAAATTGTGTTTTTTTCCCCTTCTTTATTGAATGCATGAAAACAAAGAACTACTATTTGCATACTACCATTTCTTAAATACATCCCCTAACAGCATGTTTTTTGCTAAACTTTTAAGCTACATATTTTTTATGCATTAATGGCAATATTTTTTTTGATTTCTTAATTTAACCAAAGCTGCCTATGAATGGTAAATGGACAGAACTTATATTATGCTTTTCTAGTCAAACTGACCACTTAAAGCACTTCACACTGGAGCCATTTTTACCCATTTGCACTGACAAACACACACACCTTTATACATATACACAGATCAGAAGAAAACTTGGGGTTGTAGCTGCTGTCCGGAGTATTTGAAGGAGATTTAATTTTTTAATCCCGCTATCAAATCCTCTGCCCTCACTCCTGCTCCCTCTAGCCTGAACAGCACTATTTGATTTTAACCAGTGTTTTTTAGAGCCGGTCAAAGAGTTAAGCAGCAAGCGCTATTGAGCATCACCTGGTTCTTTATGGACATTTCAGAGGTGTGCGAGTTCTCCATGACTGACACCCTTTTCCAACATGGTGTTGTGGATTTAAAAGAAATGCAACAAAATGGCTATTAATATTTATCAGGGATTGCTTATGGCAATCAATACGATTAATAATTTATGGAAATGTATTATATAATGCACACCACCTGACAAGTCAGGAATTGCAGTATATTAATAGCCAAATATTTCAGTCTTATTGATAGCTGAACATCTTAGCGCCTGGTTCAGGCTAAAATGAATAAGCAAGATGAAGGAGTGAGCTCTAGACGTTCCACTTATGTATGCAGAATAAAATTGGAAAACAACGCCTTTCCAAAATAAAATAATTTATTTATTTTATTTTGCGATACGATCGCAAAATAAAATAAATCCGATACGATCCCCCCGGTGGTAGAGGGGTATCGCGTTGGTAAGACGTATCGCGTCATTTCCTGTTTTGTGACTAACTCGTTTGTAGCAAGTCGGTGTTTCTCTCTCTCTTGAACTGATCTAACTTTCTCTGTCAATAAGTTTTTTCTGAGTTGCTTAACACACAAACACATTAAAACGTTAAGTTTCTTCACGGTTTAGGACTCTTTAAGCGTTTTACTGGGTTAATTACTTTGTTTTTAGGTAAGGTAAGGTACCGCTTGGTTAGCTTAGCTTTACGGCTAGCATGGCTTCGGCAGCTTTCTCTCTTGTCCCTCCATCTCTCTCTACACCTCCTCCTCTTTCCTGCTCTCTCTGTCAGATGTTTAGTTACTCCTCCGCCTCATTTAGTGAAGTTGGTAGGTGTAATAAGTGCAGCATTTTTGTAGCTTTGGAGGCGAGGGTTTCTGAGCTAGAGGCCCGGCTCCGCGCTGTAGAACAGCCAGGCCCAGCAGTAGCTAGCGCGGAGTCAACTAGGACAGGACCTAGCCGTCCTCCCAACAGCTCCCGGTGCATTCCGGGACCGCAGGCAGCTGGTTGGACTGTATCTTAAGGAAGATTAGCGCCAGACCCCAGTCCGCGGCCAACCTCCAGCCCCTTTCTCTGAACAATAGGTTCGCCCCGCTCAGCGACGCACCCGCCGAGCAGGAGAGGCCGATTCTTGTAATTGGCAGCTCCATAGTTAGGAATGTGGCTCCAGAGACACGAAAGACCACCGTCAAATGCCTTCCAGGGGCCAGGGCTGCGGACATTAGGTCCCATCTGAAGCTTTTGGCCAAGGACAAACGGCGGTATAGCAGGATCGTTATCCATGCTGGTGGCAACGACACCCGGCGACGGCAGTCGGAGGTCACTAAAATTAGCGTAGCTTCGGTGTGTAGGGCTGCCAAAAAGATGTCTGACTCTGTAATTTTTTCTGGTCCCCTGCCTGATCGTACTAGCGATGACATGTACAGCCGTATGCTTTCGTTCCACCTTTGGTTGTCAAGGTGGTGTCCAGAAAACGATGTGGGCTACATTGATAACTGGGGGGCCTTCTGGGGAAAACCTGGACTGTTACGTAGAGACGGCATCCATCCCACCGAGGACGGAGCTTCGCTTCTTTCCAGGAACATTGATAGGGTTATCTCTAGTTCCCCAAAGCCGTGACAACCCAGAGTCCAGCTCAGGGAACCCAGAGTCCAGGTCAAGGAACAGGGACTGCCACCCACCCACTACCCTATAGAGATAGTTTCCCGTCCACTACCCAAAACTAATGAATTAAAAGTTAATGCTACTAGAGCAAAGTATAAAAATCTCATAAAGATAAATAAAACTCGGACTGAACATAAAAACAAATCAATTAAATGTGGTTTACTAAACATAAGATCTCTCCCCTCAAAAACACTCTTAGTAAATGACTTAATTTGTGAAAATAATATTGATTTGTTTTGTCTTGCAGAGACATGGTTGCAGGAAGAGGACCATGTCACAATAAATGAGTCAACTCCCCCTAGCTACTTAAACTTTAGTGTCCCTCGAAGTACTGGTCGAGGAGGTGGAGTAGCAACTATCTTTCATTCCGATTTACTAATTAATCTCCAAAAAAATAATAGTTACAGTTCCTTTGAGCATCTAGTTTTTAGCTTTCCTCATACACATAACAAAGCAGTAAAGCCACTTTTGTTTGTGGTCTTATATCGTCCACCAGGACCTTATTCTCAATTTTTAGATCAGATTTCAGATTTTCTATCTGACTTAGTTTTAAACACTGATAAAGTCATTATAGTCGGAGACTTCAATATTCATGTTGATAATGAAAGTGATAGTCTAAATACAGCTTTTCACACTATCCTAGACTCAATAGGCTTTACTCAAAATGTGCAGGGACCAACACATTCTTGTCACCACACTTTAGATCTTGTGCTGACTTATGGCATTGACTGTGAAGAAATAACAGTCTTTCCACATAACCCTATCCTGTCTGATCATTTCCTTATCACTTTTAAACTTACTCTAATGGATCATATCAAACCTGAAAGAAAACTTCATTATACCAGAACGTTATCAGACAACGCTGTAGCAAATTTTAAAGAAGCTCTTCCAACTTTAATTTCCTCAGTTTATAAATGCAGAACAGAAAACAGTGATTTAACTCGTGACCCCTCACAACTTGACATTTTAGTTCATAGCGTTAATTCCTCCCTGCGTCGGGCAATAGACAAAGTTGCCCCCTTGAAAAGGAAGGTGGCTAGCCATAGAAGATTAACTCCCTGGTTTAATTTAGAGCTACGTACCCTAAAGCAGAATGTTAGAAAACTAGAGAGAAAATGGCGCTCCACGCATTTACATGATTCCTTTTTAATATGGAAAAATAGTTTATTGCTATATAAAAAGAGCCTTCACACAGCTAGAACAGCATATTATTCATCTTTAATCGAGGAGAATAAAAATAATCCTAGGTTTCTTTTTAATACAGTTGCCAAACTCACACAGGATCATAGCTCTATCGAGCCAACCATTCCCCAAGCTCTAAGCAGTGACGACTTCATGCAATTCTTTATAAATAAAATAGACTCCATAAAGAATAAGATAATTGGGAACCTTCCCAATATGCTTGCTTCCTCCTTAGTTAATGAGGCAGCCTCAAAAATGGTGGAACCTAATATATGCTTAAACTGCTTTAATGCAGCCGAACTTTGTGATGTACTAAAATTATTAGCTTCATCTAAACCTTCAACTTGCGTTTTAGACCCAATCCCAACTAAACTCTTAAAAGAAGTTTTCCCTCTGATCGCTGCTCCAATTTTAAATATAATGAATCTATCCTTAGTCAATGGATATGTACCACAGGAGTTTAAGATTGCTGTAATTAAACCTCTACTTAAGAAACCCTCTCTTGATCAAAACGACTTAATTAACTATAGACCGATATCTAATCTTCCCTTCTTATCTAAAATTCTTGAGAAAATAGTTGCACACCAGATATGTGAGCATTTAAACAATAATGAGCTGTTTGAGAAGTTTCAGTCAGGCTTTAGAGCTCATCACAGCACTGAAACAGCTCTGGTGAAGGTTACTAATGATATTCTCATAGCCTCAGACAATGGACTGGTGACCATTCTGGTCCTGTTAGATCTCAGTGCTGCCTTTGACACTGTTGACCACAATATTCTCATAGAAAGGCTTCAAAGTGTCGGTATAATAGGAACAGCACTAGGTTGGTTTAAATCTTATTTGTCTAACAGATTTCAGTTTGTTCAGGTAAACAATAGATCTTCCTCAACCTCAATAGTTACTTGCGGAGTACCACAGGGTTCAGTGCTTGGGCCGATTCTCTTTACTATATATATGCTTCCTATTGGTAAAATAATTAGGCAGCATGGGATAAAATTCCATAGTTACGCAGATGATACACAGCTATATCTATCCATAAATCCTGATGAATCCAATCAGTTAGGTAGACTACAGGCATGTCTGGAAGACATAAAAACTTGGATGACTCTAAACTTCTTGCTTCTAAATTCTGATAAAACAGAAGTTGTCGTCTTTGGACCAGAAGCTCTGAAAAAGAAACTACTTAGTCAGCCCCTTCACCTGGACGGCATTAAATTAGCCTCCAGTAATAAAGCAAAAAACCTCGGTGTCATTTTTGACCAAGATATGTCATTTAGAACTTACATTAAAGAAGTCTGTAGGATTTCCTTTTTTCACCTTAGGAATATTGCAAAAATTAGAACCATCCTGTCCAGGAATGATGCTGAAAAACTAGTCCATGCCTTTGTTACTTCAAGGCTGGATTACTGTAACTGTCTATTATCAGGTAGTCCACAGAATACAATTAAAAGTCTTCAGTTAGTTCAAAATGCTGCTGCTAGGATTCTGATGAATATTAAAAGAAGAGATCACATTTCCCCTGTTTTAGCTTCTCTTCACTGGCTCCCAGTAAAATCTAGAATAGAATTCAAGATCCTCCTTCTGACATATAAAGCCCTTAATAATCTAGCTCCATCATACATAAGAGACCTGATTGTTCCATATGTTCCTAACAGAGACCTTCGCTCTCAGACTGCAGGTTTACTGGTAGTTCCTAGGATTTCTAAAAGTAGAATGGGTGGCAGATCTTTCAGCTATCAGGCTCCCCTCCTATGGAACCGGCTCCCAGGGTTGGTTCGTGAAGCAGACAATTTGTCTATCTTTAAAACTAGGCTAAAAACTTTCCTCTTTGACAAAGCTTACAGTTAGAGATATGTTTATAGGTAGTTAGAGTCAGGTCAGACAGGTAGATAGGAAGAGACAGGTTAATGTTAGTAGTCAGGCAGAGTGTCAAAAGTTAGGAAGAGATAGGAAGAGGTAGAGTAGCTAGGTAGAGATAGATTAATGTAAGCCAGGTAAAGATCCGGAGCCGGTCGCGGCTTACCGCCGCGGAAGAAATGTGCCCCACAGGGGCCAGCCAGCGCCGGAGAGAGGTCCCTCAAGGGGATCCTCCCGCACAGTGCGGCCGCCCATTACCTGCCGGGTTGAATCCCCCGGGCAGACTGTGCGGACCCCACCCGTTTATCTCTTAAACGTTTCTCGCCCTCTTCAACTCTGTCCTCTCAGTTCTGTCTATTTTTCCTTAAGATAGTTGTCGACTATCGGTCTCGTGCCGGTATTTAGCCTTAGATGGAGTTTACCACCCACTTTGGGCTGCATTCTCAAACAACCCGACTCCGAGAAGACCCCGGCATGACGGGGGCCGTTACCGGCCCTACACCGTCCACGGGTCAGGAGGACTCAGACAGAGTGTTGGTAGCCAGGTCTCCTAGTAGCTAGGAGACAGGTTAATGTTAGTAGCTATGCTGCTTTAGGCTAGGCTGTTGGAGGACATTATTAGGGTCTGTTCCTACTTTCTCTCCTACTTCTCCCCAACTGCATGATGTGCTGTCAATTCAAGCACTAACCTGTTTTCTATTATAGTAGGTGCTCCGGATTAGCCCTGCTTGACGACCCTGACTAAGATGGCATTGCAGTGACGGAAAATTCTCCACGTCCTGCAACAAACTTGTGCATCGGTTCTGTTGCTCTTTCTGTGTCTCTGTTGTGTATTCTCCAAGCCACAGACGGTCGCGGCAGATAACCGCTTGTGCTGAGCCTGGTTCTGCCGGAGGTTTCTTCCTGTTAAAAGGGAGTTTTTCCTTCCCACTGTCGCTGCATGCTTGCTCAGTATGAGGGATTGCTGAGAATTCCACGACGCAATCTTCTGTGGTTCTGTAATTTCTACACTAAACATTGTATTGTAATAACTCTTTTTGTAAAGTGCCTTGAGATGACATCTGTTGTGAAATGGCGCTATATAAATAAACTGAATTGAATTGAATTGAAATTTACAAAAGAATAATAATAAGACACATTTTAATCCACCAAGGTTTAAACACTACTGATTAAAAGAACTACCAAAAATAAAAGAACACAATGAATAGATAAATATGCAATAAAATAGAAACCATAAATTATTATTTGAAATGCTGGGATGAAAGCTAGATTGGTTTACAAATTATGATGATAAACTGATTAGCACCATCGATCTATATCTAAACCTATAAAAATGTGGGGAAAAATAAATCATTCTTTGGATTAAGCAATTTTTTGTTTAAAAATAGTCTGGATAAGAAGTCATTAACCTTTGGAAATGAATTCTATTTAATGACTGATCACGGCAGTAAACAATCCAATTCCAGTATTTTGATGCATTAAGGTGGTTTCAAATACGGCTAAGAAGATACGTTTCCTGTGTTTAAACAATCTACTTTAAACTGATTTCTATTTTGAACACCATAAATTGCCATCTTGTTTATGGAACGCAGGCGTAAAAGACACATGGGCTAATCTTAGTATGTAGCTTGGCTCTAACCCACACGGTGTTATTAAAGCCACTCTAACATATTTATTAAACATTAAACAAAGAAAAGAAAACTACTGTCAAATTGAGTAACTCATATTACATGATTTAGAATGACTCTTTGTCGGGAACTCTTTGGAAACACTGGTTAAAACTTCAGGCTGAATGGCCTGGCTTTACCCAAACAGATAGCAGATGATATCTTATACACACTAATGACATCACAGTGAAAACACAACCCTTTAGTCTCATTTATCCTATACTAATCTTGCCTCTGCCCAGACAGACCTTGTTGAACAATTAGAGTTCTCCAGGCTTTTTTAAAAATATACATTTTTATTCAAATTTTCCCTAATTATTAAACAGACACGAACAAAAAACAAAACAAAGAAAAACACAAAACCTAACTCAGGCAACACAAGAATAAGGCACAAACAAGGCAGTTGAGATAAGAGAAGGAGAGGAAGGAAATACAAAAGAAAATTCTCCGCGAGATCCAGACAAATCACAGCAAAGCCGGAGATAGATCTAACTAGTTCAGTTTGGGAAAGCCCCGCAACAGAGAAGATGACAGTACGGGTCCAATGTATTTCAGATAAGGGTCCCAAGTTTTGGGGAAAGAGTCCAAGGTGGAGTTGAGCATACAAGTTAAATATTCATTGGGAATACAGTCCATAAGAATGTTATGCCAGAATTTCTTTGTTGGGACTGCTGGCCTGGGCCATAGGAGCAGGATGTTCTTCCTAGCTGCAAAAGATAATAGTTGGAACAGTCTTTTGTGCTTGCCTTTGATAGCCGGATTGACCGTCACTCCCAGTATAAAACATAAAGGATCAAAATGAACAGAAAATTTTAAAATAACTGAAAGTACATTAGCAGCATCAGACCAGAACTTTTGCAGTTTCACACAGGACCAAAAACAGTGCATAAAGTTACCCTCCTCCGCATTACATTTCCAAAATAATTTACATCCATTTTACCTTTCAAAGAGGGTGTGATGTATGCACGATGTACAATGTTTAACTGAATCAATTTAGCCTGGTTACATTCAGATATCTTAGAGGCACAGGCCAAAATCTCATGCCAGTCTGGATCAGTTTAAGAGCGGCCTAGGTCTCTCTCCCATGCCTGTTTAGATGACAGGAAGCGAGGGGCTGAGCTGGAATTCAGAACCCTGTAAAAGGTGCTAATGGACTTCTCAGACTGCAGGGAGAACAGAGAATCCTCCACTGCAGACTTAGTCGGATTTGTCATTACGGTGGTGTCCTTAATTATTAAGTGTCTTATTTGCAGATATCTAAAGAAATCAGACTTATGAAGGCCAAAACATTGCTGAAGCTGCTGAAAGGAATGAAGAGACTGTCCTCTAAACAGATCACCAAAGTTAACTAGTCCTGAATTAGACCACCCCACGAAGCCCCGGTCCAGACATCCTGGCAAAAAGTAAGGGCCATTTATTACAGGGGCCAAGGGAGACGCCAGATGGGCCCGGCCTTCTAAAGCACGGATAGGCCTCCAGGCCTTGACAGAGCTCAGAGTGATGGGGTTGTTGGAGAGTTTCTTAATTGCATTGAACTCTTTGACAAATAACAAACTAAACAGGGGACATTTGGACTGAGAGAATTCAAAATCAAGCCAGATGGAGGTAGAATCATATCTGACCCAGTCTGCTATCACGTTGAGATGAGTTGCAAGTGGGTAGAGTCGCAGATTGGGTAAATCAACATCTCCGTCTTGGCTGGCCATCTGAAGTGTAGCTATCTTTAATCAAGGCCTTCTTTTGCTCCAGATAAAAGCACTTAACCAGCCTTCCAACACCTTAATGACCTTGTTGGATAACAGGATGGGGATCATTCGCAGGGGGTATAAAAGTCTGGGCACAATATTCATTTTGATCAGGGCCACTCTACCAAGCCATGAAATTGGGAAGGGGCCCAACGCTCCAGATTGGCCTTAACTGAATCAAGAAGAGGGACAAAGTTGAGCTTGAACAATTGATGGTAAGAGGGAGATACCTGTATCCCCAAATAAGTAAAACCAGTGGGAGACTAATGAAATGGGAAGGGATCAGTTGTATCTGGGACTGTCATCATTGATCCCAGAGGCATTGCCTCTGACTTGGCCAAGTTAATCTTATAGCTAGAAAATGCACCGAAGGATGAGATTACCATAACGATGCGGGGGAGAGAGATTTCAGGTCGGGATAAAAGCACCAGCACATAGTCCACGTGTAAAGATATTTTGTGCATCTTCTCTCCACAACACGTATACCTTATATTAAGTCATCTTGTCTAATGGCCTGGGCCAGTGGCTCTATAGCTATATCAAAGAGTAGCGGACTCAGAGGGTCGCCCTGCCTATTTCCACGGTGGAGAGCAAAGTTGCTGGAGCGCATCCCATTTGTTATAACAGCCTCGACTGGGGAGTTGTAGAGAACTTTAACCCAATTTGTAAATATTTCGAAACCGAAATCGGAGCATAGCGGATTAAGCATTCTGGCATGGCTCTAAGGAGGGGAAGCGCTTGGTGGAAGCTAATCCAATGAGGGATCAATGTGACAGGTAAAGTCCGCTCCCTCAAAGCTATCTGCAGATGCAAGATCAGGAAAAGCTGCAAATGCAGTGGCGAAAAAACTGGGGGGGTGGGCAGAACAAATTCATAAATGTCATTTCTTTTCCTAGAATACCCTTTACTATAATATAGCATCTCTGACACAGCTGAGACTTTGAAATGCAAGCTTTTTGCTAACCAGGATCGCGACACCCCTTCTGAAGGAGGAATAGGAAGTCGCAAACACCTGTCCACCACAGCCCCCCTTTAGTTAAATGTTATCTTTATCCTTGTTTTGTGAAATATTTACCCAGGACCGTTGTGGATCGGCACACACAATATAAAAATGAAGAAACCATACCAGAGCCGCTGATTGTGCTAGAATAATGTGTCACTTTTATTCCACAGACAAATACAGTTCATCAGCAGCAAAAGCAATACTTCAGCAACAAAGCAGTACTTCATCAAACAGGCATTAAGTTTTATAACAGCATCTCACCTTTGACACTTTAGAGTGGGGGGCCGGTCACCTCTCTGGTAGAGCTGTATCTTAACGCAAGCCGGGCGATCGTGCACCAAATCCTGCGGCAGACTCCCCACGAGCTGGACAGCTCTCACTCCAATTATAGACACAGAGGAGCATGTGAGAAATGAGGCGGGCCAAGCCCCACTCTCAGGCCGCCTTCGCTTATCAGTTTGTCTGGTTTCGAAAACATGTTTTCTAAATCCTTGAAAACATGTTTTCGAAACCAGGCAGACCGCAGCGGTTTCATGAGAGCGGCCCAGCCAGAGATACCAAGCCTCCCATCCCTTATGAATGTTTATATTTATGCAGCAAGCAGAGTATAACATTATGTTGCTCTCATAACATTGCAGAGTAAATACACAGGTGACTCGAGGACACAAAAAAAAAAGATTTTATCCATCATTCCACCATTGGCCTCGAGGCAACGTGTTAGACATCATACAAAAAACTGATTTGAATCCAACCCAGGTGCATTGACCCATATCAGATTATCGCCATTAAACACCCATATTGCAGTGATAAAGTGTGTTGGTGGGTTCTGTATAAGTGTACCAGCCCTGTAAATATGATTCCCAAATGTTCAATTGTCGATATGATACAATAGTTATCACTGGCCTAACGCATGTAAAAGCAAGTGCGTGATAAAGATCAATACAGATTAATAGCAGAATGGGTGGTGTCATGACTTTTCATGCGAGTGGAGAATATCTTGTAAAGATATCCCACCAATTGGTGGCAGCTGAGGACTCTACCAGTTTTGCCGCACTCAATACCTTTCCCTGGGCCAGCAGGGTGGAAACCACCAACCTAAACGTACAGTTACATTTTAATATTCCATACGTTATACTGTTCCCATAGTGCAACATTTTGCACCTGCCCAGATATAGTTGTTGGCATCCAGAACACAACATGTGCCAACGGATCATGGGAATATTGTCCAGTATACGCTAGTTTTTTAAAACCTGTAAATTGCTTTTGTTCATCTTTCTTTGCTTCCCGTTGAAGACCCCGAAGTAACAGAGCTGATCAATGTAGAGTGCTCCTGGTTTTAGCTTTCCAGCTTTAACAGAGCTGATCTGTGTGGAGTGCTCCTGGTTTTAGCTGTCCAGCTTTTTCTTTAAACTGTTTCAGTTGGTATAAAATATTCCCTATTTGGAAACGGTAATTACTTCATTAATTAACCAATTCCCCCCATACCACCAATTTCTTCTGGGTGAGTCAGGCCCCGCCTCCATTGGCTTCAGTTCAGCATAGTCAAAACCTTCCTCACCCTCTTTATACGGTCTATTCCTGCAGATCCCGCTAAGTGTGCTGGAGGGTGCTGTCATGATCCGTCCCTGTCTGTGTTGTTTATTCCTCCTTGTTTCCTCCCAGTCTGTTTTAGTTACTTAGTCCTAGTTTGTTTCACCTGTTGTCTTATTAGTCCTCCCTGTGTTTTCTGCCTCTGCTCCCAGGTGTTCCACGTTTCCCAATTACCCTCCCCACAGTATATATACCCTTCTGTGTCTGTCTGTCCTCGTCGGGTCGTTGTCGTCGTTACCTCCCCTAGTTCTCTGTGCTTCTCGTCTTTCTGGACATTTAATAAACATGGGCCGTAAGAGCCACAAACGCCGCTCCGCATCTGGGTCCTCCTTGAGCCGAAACCTGACAGTGACAGTACGACCCGACCCGCCACTGGACCCAGCGGAGTATCGCCACACTGATAGTGAATGGAGGAGACTGATAGATTGGAGCGTGAGTCAAGGACTCTATTCAGACTCACCTTTCTGTGGATCGCGGCTGGCTCGCTGTCCGCCCGGTGTTGGGCCCCGCCGTCGTGAGGAGGGCGGCCTCTCCGCTCCTCGGGCCTCGAGTCATCGCCGCGCTTCTGAGCGTCCTCCTGGGAACGTAGTTGATGTTTCCCCGTCGTTCCTCCTTGCGTCTATGTATGACGATTCAGAGGAGGACGATGACGGCTTCCCGGAGTTCTTCTCCGACTCCCAGGACGACGAGCTGGACTTTTGCGGCGGTGCCCGGGGTGCGCCGCCCTCGCCGCGGCTTTCTGCCTCCTGGGTTGACCGGTTGATCTCCCTGGCTCCTTCCGCCGATCTGCCACCCATCTGTGATCCCTCTGGGACTGGTCCTCTTCCTGCTTCCCGGCGACGAGGAGGGAGGCGTCGCCGAGCTGCTCCATCGGCTCCAGGAGGTTTCTCGCTTCCTTCTCGGAGTTGCAGCGCCCCGGCTCCTCCTGTCCCGATTGGTGCTGCCTCCAGCTTCGGTGATTCGACCGCCGCTTCCTCCTGCCGCCCACGGCCGGTTTCGGGTCTGCCTCCTCATCCTCTCCAGCACAGCCAGGCGCCGGCGTTTCTTTCGGGTGGAGCCGAGTTGACCCAGGGTCGGTGGAACAGAGGGAAGAGTTCCTTAGGGAATGTTGAGCCCAGGTCCCCTGTGGAGACTGTTTTTGAGCGCTCTTCAGAGGCTCACCTGGAACCCCGGTTCCGAGTTCCCTCCGAGGGCGTCCAGACGGATGCGCCTCGGTTCCGAGTTCCCTCCGAGGGCGTCCAGACGGATGCGCCTCGGTTCCGAGTTCCCTCCGAGGGCGTCCAGACGGATGCGCCTCGGCTCCGAGATTCCTCCGAGGGTGTTCTGGAGAACACGCCTCGGGTTCCTGATTCCTCCGAGGGTGTTCTGGAGAACACGCCTCGGGTTCCTGATTCCTCCGAGGGTGTTCTGGAGAACACGCCTCGGGTTCCTGATTCCTCCGAGGGTGTTCTGGAGAGCACGCCTCTGGTTCCTGATTCCGCCGAGGGTGTTCAGGAGAGCACGCCTCGGGTTCCTGATTCCTCCGAGGGTGTTCTGGAGAACACGCCTCGGGTTCCTGATTCCTCCGAGGGTGTTCTGGAGAACACGCCTCGGGTTCCTGATTCCTCCGAGGGTGTTCTGGAGAGCACGCCTCGGGTTCCTGATTCCTCCGAGGGTGTTCAGGAGAGCACGCCTCGGGTTCCTGATTCCTCCGAGGGTGTTCTGGAGAACACGCCTCGGGTTCCTGATTCCTCCGAGGGTGTTCTGGAGAGCACGCCTCGGGTTCCTGATTCCTCCGAGGGTGTTCTGGAGAACACGCCTCGGGTTCCTGATTCCTCCGGGGGTGTTCTGGAGAGCACGCCTCGGGTTCCTGATTCCTCCGAGGGTGTCCTGGAGAACACGCCTCGGGTTCCTGATTCCTCCGAGGGTGTCCTGGAGAGCACGCCTCTGGGTCCTGATTCCGCCGAGGGTGTTCAGGCGAACACGCCTCCGGTTCCTGACTCTCCCGAGGGTGTTCAGGCGAACACGCCTCCGGTTCCTGATTCCACCAAGGGTGTTCAGGCGAACACTCCTCCGGTTCCTGATTCCACCGAGGGTGTTCAGGCGAACACTCTTCCGGTTCCTGATTCCACCGAGGGTGTTCAGGGGAACACGCCTCTGGTTCCCGACTCCGCCGAGGGTGTTCAGGGGAACACGCCTCTGGTTCCCGACTCCGCCGAGGGTGTTCAGGGGAACACGCCTCTGGTTCCCGACTCCGCCGAGGGTGTTCAGGGGAACACGCCTCTGGTTCCCGACTCCTCCGAGGGTGTTCAGGAGAACACGCCTCCGGTTCCCGACTCTTCCGAGGGTGTTCAGGCGAACACGCCTCCGGTTCCCGACTCCGCCGAGGGTGTTCAGGAGAACACGCCTCCGGTTCCTGCCTCGTCCAAGGGTGTTCAGGAGAACACGCCTCCGGTTCCCGACTCCGCCGAGGGTGTTCTGGAGAACACGCCTCCGGTTCCCGACTCCGCCGAGGGTGTTCAGGAGAACACGCCTCCGGTTCCTGACTCCGCCGAGGGTGTTCAGGAGAACACGCCTCCGGTTCCCGCCTCCGCCGAGGGTGTTCAGGAGAACACGCCTCCGGTTCCCGACTCCGCCGAGGGTGTTCAGGAGAACACGCCTCCGGTTCCTGCCTCGGCCGAGGGTGTTCAGGAGAACACGCCTCCGGTTCCTGCCTCGTCCGAGGGTGTTCAGGAGAACACGCCTCCGGTTCCTGCCTCTGCCGAGGGTGTTCAGGAGAACACGCCTCCGGTTCCTGACTCTGCCGAGGGTGTTCAGGCGAACACGCCTCCACCTAAGCTCAAGGTTCCACGCCGCCGGCCTCCAAGGCTCAAGTTCCCACGCCGCCGGCCTCCAAGGCTCAAGGTTCCACGCCGCCGGCCTCCAGAGCTCAAGGTTCCACGCCGCCGGCCTCCAGAGCTCAAGGTTCCACGCGCCGGCCTCCAAGGCTCAAGGTTCCACGCCGCCGGCCTCCAAGGCTCAAGGTTCCACGCCGCCGGCCTCCAAGGCTCAAGGTTCCACGCCGCCGGCCCCCAAGGCTCAAGGTTCCACGCCGCCGGCCCCCAAGGCTCAAGGTTCCACGCCGCCGGCCCCCAAGGCTCAAGGTTCCACGCCGCCGGCCCCCAAGGCTCAAGGTTCCACGCCGCCGGCCCCCAAGGCTCAAGGTTCCACGCCGCCGGCCCCCAAGGCTCAAGGTTCCTCGCGTCGGCTCAAGGCTCAAGGTTCCTCGTCGTCGGCCTCCTCGTCTGACGGTCCCTCGTCGTCGGCCTCCTCGTCTGACGGTCCCTCGTCGTCGGCCTCCTCGTCTGCTGTTTCCTCGTCGCCGGTCTCCTCGTCTGCTGTTTCCTCGTCCGGGTCGCCCCGCCCCGGCCTCCTCGTCTGCTGTTTCCTCGTCGCCGGCCTCCTCGTCTGCTGTTTCCTCGTCGCCGGCCTCCTCGTCTGCTGTTTCCTCGTCGCCGGCCTCCTCGTCTGTTGGTTCCTCGTCGCCGGCCTCCTCGTCTGTTGGTTCCTCGCCGCCGGCCTCCTCGTCTGTTGGTTCCTCGCGCCGGCCTCCACGTCTGTTGGTTCCTCGGCGCCGGCCTCCTCGTCTGTTGGTTCCTCGTCGCCGGCCTCCTCGTCTGTTGGTTCCTCGTCGCCGGCCTCCTCGTCTGTTGGTTCCTCGTCGCCGGCCTCCTCGTCTGTTGGTTCCTCGTCGCCGGCCTCCTCGTCTGTTGGTTCCTCGTCGCCGGCCTCCTCGTCTGTTGGTTCCTCGTCGCCGGCCTCCTCGTCTGTTGGTTCCTCGTCGCCGGCCTCCTCGTCTGTTGGTTCCTCGTCGCCGGCCTCCTCGTCTGTTGGTTCCTCGTCGCCGGCCTCCTCGTCTGTTGGTTCCTCGTCGCCGGCCTCCTCGTCTGTTGGTTCCTCGTCGCCGGCCTCCTCGTCTGTTGGTCCCTCGCCGCCGGCCGCCACGTCATGGGTCTTCTGGGGACTGTGGTTTTGTCCCTCCGTCCTGGACCCCCTCCTCCCGCCCTGGCTTGAGTTTCCTACTTGGTGCGCCAGGTGGCGCACCTTGAGGGGGGGGTATTGTCATGATCCGTCCCTGTCTGTGTTGTTTATTCCTCCTTGTTTCCTCCCAGTCTGTTTTAGTTACTTAGTCCTAGTTTGTTTCACCTGTTGTCTTATTAGTCCTCCCTGTGTTTTCTGCCTCTGCTCCCAGGTGTTCCACGTTTCCCAATTACCCTCCCCACAGTATATATACCCTTCTGTGTCTGTCTGTCCTCGTCGGGTCGTTGTCGTCGTTACCTCCCCTAGTTCTCTGTGCTTCTCGTCTTTCTGGACATTTAATAAACATGGGCCGTAAGAGCCACAAACGCCGCTCCGCATCTGGGTCCTCCTTGAGCCGAAACCTGACAGGTGCGGCCATCTGGAACTGGCTGAACCACTTGGGCTCCTCACGCTTTCTGTTGTGGACACGTGGAGCTGGACCTTGGACCCCTCCAGGAGCTGTCATCAGGGACTTGACCAGAGCTGTCAGCTGCCGCACCTCTGGGATCAGAGGAGACTTGGAGCTCTCCATCTGCTGCTGGACCTGGGAGCTTAAGCTTGTAAACATCTCATAAAAGTAACACTTTTTGGTCTGGTATACTAATGATTCTTGATGGCCATCACCATACACGTCCAGGAGTTGGCTCACACTCATCTGTTGATCTGCACACAACTAACATACTCAAAATATACCTATGTTAGTGTTCCCTAAGGTAACACTTGGTTACCGGTACATGCACCCATCCTTATTCTCCTGGGTACACGACTGTGACAATGCTTTCATCACCCCGGGCTATAATTTCCCCAGCCCTGGGTGGTCCATTTTGTTGTTTGACCCAGACTTTGGCTCCAATTCTGTCCGGTCCAGCTAGTGGTTTACCTTCCACCTGCTTGGGTGAGTAAATTTCCACCATAGTTCCAACACTATAAGGGCGATTTTGTCCCCACCCTGTAACACTAGTGGCACGGCACCCATGTTTTCACACAGCACTTTAATGGTGCCCTGATAATCATTATCAATGACGCCACTGTAGAGATTCAACCCCTTCAAAGCCAGTCCTGCGTTAGCATGGACATGGCCATACATTTTGGGTGGACAATGTATACCAATTCCCAGATCCACTGCAGTTCTCTGTCCAGGTATTAATGTGACTGCCTCTGGAACCCTTAGCTCGAACCCAACAGAGCCAGGTGTAGGGTAAAGGTACCCATTAAGCCCAACAAAATTAAAGTTTGCCTATTTTTCAAAAAAATGAAGATGGTTGATGGAGTAGATTCGATATTAAAATGAAAGATTAATCTCTCATTTAAAAATTATTGGTTTCCCCTCTTGAATTTGATGTCTCTTAATACAAGACATTTTCTAAATAAAGTCAAAAGTCTGGCATTGGCTTAATTAGCCCCTCGGTACCATTTAAGCCCACGTGTGTTCCAAATAATCCCACAACAACATTCATGCTTCAAGTATTTCAGTAAGATTTATTTAATGTTCAGGCATTTAAGCCTATTACAAACATCATTTTTCAAACATTTCAGAGTTGCATGCTGATTTAGATATTTGCAGGGGAATGTGACCAACACACCTGAATAGGTGTCAACAGCTGTACAGATGTACCTGCACCCCTGTGACCATGGCAATGGTCCAACAAAATACATCTGCCAGATCTGACCAGGTGCTTTCCCCCTGTGAATATGACCTTGCACATGCTGAGGCAAGCCCAGTCTCTGATGTTGGCATAACTCACATTGTTGTACGGCTGTTTTGATGTCATCAACCTTCACATCTATTCCCCTGTCCAGAGCCCACCGCTGTGTTCCCTGGATACCCCAATGACTACACTTCTCATTAACCCATCTGGCTAAACCCACAGACGACTGCCTCTGCACAGTCATTGCTTTCCACATCTCTTTACCCCAAACCTTTCTGTTGTGTCTGTCTCGCTCACCTTGGAAAAATGTATCTTTCAGTCATAACTGACATTTAGCTATCTTTTCTAGACACTTACTCTTTCCCTCTATCACTTTCCTGTCATTCCTACAGAAACAGGAATGTACGCATCCCTTTTCTCCTCCCTGCATGAAACGGCTTTTTCTCTCACAGTGAAAATACATGAGTCATGATCATTCTATCCTTTATCAATGCAATGCCTTTCTTTATTTTGTCAATTTATTAAATGTCTTGTTTATCTCATGTAAATAAAATAATTATAAAGACGGACCACCGCAATATTTAATCAACAAGTTCTATTTTCAGCGATTTAACCATTATGTATTTATTGTAACCGAAAAATCTGTTTGCCTTTCAATCTGTCCTTTATCAATGCAGCTTGTATTTTATTATCTATTGAAGAGTCCTTCTTTTTACTTAAAGGGACTCTAAGGAAGTTTGAAATTTTGTGCTTGCGATTGCCCCATTAGGCCAAACGCGTAACTGCAGTCTTAACGGTAAGCTCGTGCATGAGGCTTGCATGTTGTACGTGCACTCGCAACCGATCATAAACAACTTAGTCAGCTCTATACTCGACAATTTACAGCTTTGCACGCATAACTTCGACTGAGGTAATAAATATGATGGAAGAAATTTTAAACCAAATCAATTTTAGTGTATTTCTAGGATATGATACGTGGGAAAATTTTTGCAAAGTGAATCAAGTACGAAGCCAAATAATAAAGATAAATTAATAAATCATGTTGATTAATAAATCACCTGAGTTAATTTTTTGAAGAAAAAATTACAAATAAAAAACAAATGTTAATGTATTTTTTTAATTCTTTTTTTTAATTTATGTATTACTTGAGTAATATAATGAAGCATTGCTAATCCCACTTAAGTAAAATTATAGATGCTTCACAGAATGAAAAGCAAACATATTTTAACCCAAAATAAACCAGACACGGAGCTACACTCTGTTAATGGAAAGCTCCTGTTCCTACATATAATTTTTAATGTAATCTGAATGATGAGCTTTTTGTTTCAGTTTGAGGTCAAGTGAATATACAGTAAATGCTGTAAATGGTCACTGGAAGTACATATTACCTTGTAAGATATATTAATACCTACTGTATTAGTTTTATATTTCAACAAATTACTTCGAGAAGGGTTTCCTCTGATCAAAACTATTTTTTTGTAATCATTTTTTGTTTTATTTTACTCTATATGAAATACCTGAATTTACCAAGAATTTCGTGCTATATACCTGAATTTACCAAGAATTTCGTGCTATTTTAAAAGCAGATGTTACACAGTACGCAAGCAACTTTTTTACCAAAAACTTTTTCACTGAGTAGCATTTTTGACAGCTACTTGTACTCAAGTAAAGGTACTGCTATTATTACTTGAGTACAACTTTTGTGTACTCTACCCACATTTGTTTGTATTTTGCATCAAGGTAAAGTATTAGCAACATTGTTTTATTCATTGTAAATGCAAAACTCTGACCAAAACACTTTATGCCTTGTTTCAGTTAAGTTTATATAAAACATGCATTTCATCACCTGTAAACATTTAACCTGTAAACGTTCTTATGTTTCTTTTGAGGAATCCAGTCCAACTGATTATTCACAAGTTTCTGAGGAAAGCAGGGAGAGGAGCAGGTAGAGGGACACCAGGGTCAACAAGCTCGGTGCACCTGCTGCATTTGCCGACTGATGCCCTCAGACCTGGAAAATAAGTACTGTAGACAGGATCCAGAAGAGTGTCAGAGCAGACGTGCTCCTTTTAACTTGTTCTTCTTGGATGAAGGAATCTTGCATTTGGCTCGGCCGACTTGGAGTGACGTGGTGCCTCTACGTGACAGCCAAGAATCTGGATCTGGTAACCGGGAGTATCGTTACTCTGCCTACAGAGTATTTAGCAACATGGACGTCTTGGCGCAGACAATCAGCTTGTGATTTTCGTCATGCTGTGTATGGAGGATCAGGGACAAAACCCCTGGCCCATTTGTGGTTTAAGTTGGTTTTAAAGAAGTCCCGTTCCACAGAAACCAACATGAAACTCATGACCAACTCAGAAATACCATTTACTTTTATTGGTGTTGTAGCAAAACATTCTTGCATATTTGTATTTGTCAAAATTACATACATAAATTTGCTGTGTTCAGCTTTGAATGTTATCAGCTTTTGCTAGGGGATCACTTATCAAGTTCTGGAAAAGGATAAAATAAAGCAATTAGAATTATGTCATTTTCTTCCACCAAAAGTAAGAAGACATATGGTTATCAGCATTATCTCTACTCTGCATTGCGGTTTCAGCACCTATTCAGCTGTAGGAGGAGGGATGATCCTGGAGAAAGGACCCAGGGCCCTGGGGTCATCTGGCTGAATGCTTCTTTTTGGGAGTCCCCCGGCAGAGCTGAGAGCTGTTCACATGCACTGGAAGTTGGTTATGGTGTTTGTAGTCCAATGCAGCAAGTAATGAGGATTTTTAATGTGATTAAATGTTTTATGCTTGCTGAAAGTAACAGAGGCTTGCAGATGGGCCTGCAGATGTAATAGAGAGTTGTTTTTCAGAGATGTGCAGTACCAGTCTCTACCAAATATGGAGTTATTTTTAATTAGAGATGAAGCTGCAGGACCAGGCACCGTCAGGCTCTGCCAGGTACCTGTTATCTCGCAAGATGTAACTGAAATGTGTGTGTGGGGAAATAAATCAGCAAATGTATTGGTGTGTATGTGCTGTGAACCATCATGTGGATTGAATAAAACAAGCCTGTTTGCGAAGAGGGCCAGAATGCTTTCAGACTCAGCTGATGGGGACAGGCATTCTCCACTCTCTGCAGAGGTAAAACTAAATTAAGTCTCAGCCAGGTTTTTCTCTACTGAAGATTTGAAGCTCCAATGAACTCCTGAACGCGGGAGTGGTTGATTGACCACGACACAAGGAATGTCCTGGCTTTATATACGCCATATGAGACTGCAAAGTGTTTCCCCGCGTACATCAAGATGTTTTTTCTGGGAAGACTCAAGCTTAGAAGTGGTCCTGCAAAGAGACAAACAAAGTAAAAACTGCAATGTCTGTAGAGCAAATAAAATCCACCATAGTGATATATCGTTTTGTGGAAGGGATCATGCAACGATACAGATGCTAGTATTGGGGCGACATTGTTCTAATTTCAGCCAGAGCAAAAACTACAAACTGTCTTGGTGTTAATTCTCTTTTTTTTGTGGTACAAGTATCCAGTAAATTATTTTAGAAAAAAAAAAAATCCTAATTATAAAACATATGAGATTGGAGATAAATACTCTTAAATCATGTAGGTCTAAAGCTCCTTTTCCATCAAACTCAATTCTGGTCCTAAAAACAGCAGAATATAATAATATAGGAGCAAAATATGACAATACATACTGACATATACACATAGAATTTGAGAGAGAATAAATCGTTACTTATACACTTGTTTTCAAAACTATTGGATCAACTAAAGCTTCATCCTGTTGATCCATTGAGTTCATGCTACACAGAAAAAAAAAGCCTATAGCCTACATAAATTACAAAAACAGGGTAACTGTTCATCAAACAGGAACCTATTTATTTTTTGTGATGATGAGAACAATAACCAGGAACAGGAGCTGCCTTTTGTTTACGTTATAAATACCTATCAGACTCCCCTGCAGACTGACTGAACTGTGGTATAGGTCCCTCTAAACGCTGCTGTAGATGGCTGTGGATTCTTGATGAACTGACGTTTCCAAAACTAAAACAACAGAGACACTTTTACCGCTCCAATCATAATGTGCTCACGTTTACAAATGACAGTAAATAATATATACACGTTTTCAGATTAGCAACATAGTTCTACAAAGTTTAGATACTCCGGTAAAGTTAGAACCTTTTTTTCTCATAATCCCAACAAATTAGCTAAACAATGCACAGCTGTGAGCAGGACAGACAGGCAGCCTAAAACATGTTCCTACTGCGGACGAAGTACACAAACCCCCGCGTCTACTCTTTTCCCCCCACGTATTTAGTAAAGATTTCTTACTTTTCAAGCAAACATGACACCAGCTGCAGGTCTTTTCTCATACCGACAGATTCAGCGTTCTAATCTCAAACACCGCTCGCACTGATGTTTACTCTGGCTCTTTGCCTACATCGATCCGACTCGTGTTTCTCCCTCTTTGTAGCGCTGGAATAAACTCTTGGTTATCTTGGGATGGAGTGTTGGTGGTGCTTGAAGCAGCTCTCTTCTTGTTCTCGGCAGAATCATAGGGCAGAATCCTTGATTCCAACGCTATCCCTGCTACAGTTTTAAATGCAGGAAGCGATAGAACGTGAACGCGCATGACGTTTTCACACATTAGGAGGCGCAGAGGGAGCACTACTTTTTCGACCCGAACAGTAACAAAAAATAATTAATAATTTACAATAATAATTTACAGGCATATAGAAGCAACCACGGTGAAAAGCCCAGGGCTCTTTTTACTGACCAGGACATTGCTGGATTATGTATGAGGAAGACATTTTGCAGCTCTATACCTTTATTTGCTGTTATACTTCCTTAGAGTCCATTTAAAACAATAAAAATGGCAATAAATACAAATATTTTAACATAAACTAATTTAAAGTTATTAACAGAAAATACACACTTCTCATTAAACTATTTTACTGCTGAGGTTTAGACAAATCTTACACAAACTCGTAGTCTGACAGGAGTCAGATTCGTCGGTGCCGGCCCTCCGATAAACGATTCCGCAGGCCCCAGACAGACAGCACAAACCTCCTTTTATTTATCATTAAAGCATATATTTAAAGCTTTTTTGTTGAAAAAAAAAATGCATCTTTCAGTCATGCAATCATATCAATCAAAATGCATCATACTGCTCCTCAGAGCATATCTGCAGCCTCTCTTAGACAAAGCTGTGCCACTGGAACTGATAGCAGCTCCAACAACCAACTATTTTAGTGACTGCTGTGAAATGAACACTGCTCGTGGGCGGGAAACACCACCACCAGCTGCAAGCCAACAGCAGAGAATCCTCCAACAGCAACGAACTTCCCACACAGCGCTTCCTCGCAGCCACGACAACTATAATCCTTTCTGTATTAATATATATATATATATATTGTAGTATGCAAAATTTGATCATATGTGTTAAATATCTTTAGTAAACCTTCAGAGGTAAAAGTCTGTTTTTACCAGCATTTTAATTGGGCACCTTTTGAGGAACATCAGAGCCTTGGATAATGTTGGGAGTACGTTTGACTTGTGTGGACCTCTGAGACAAAGTGTTTTATTACTGCATGCTGCAAAAACAGGATGTCTATAGATAAGAAACAGACCAGGGAAGACACGGCCATAAAAGTACTGAGTGATACAGCCTAACTCAGGAAGACCTTGGTAATAAAAAGCAAGAGAGGACTGGTAATTACTATTTGACATTTGGGAGTGTCTTTCTCTGAGGCTCAGGAATGCCTAATTCTCTGACAGCAAATCAAGAATAAGACAATGTTTAGAATAATATGATTGGTTCAGATTTCGAGGGAGAAGAAGACGCCTACATTTTGGGAAAACTCCGATGTCTATAAAAGTTAAATATGAAGATCATTCAATGTTCAGATTTCTTTAAGTCTGGACCACAGAGAAACTAGGGCAACTTTCTCTGTAAACTGCAATTTGTTAATCTGTTCAAAATAAATGTTAAACTGGAAATTGGCTCCATTTTGTCTCTGCTTGAACATGCATTGAATTACTTATGATAATTATTTAATTCAACAACAATTTATATATATATATATATATATATATATATATATATATATATTCTAGTATAGTTCACTTCACTCTTCCACCACTACACACACTTATACATTTATATATTTTCCTAGATAGTAGTTTATACTCGAGTTTTCAATCGTAAGACTCCTGCATTTTACATAGAGTTGAGATCTCCACACACTCACACACACCCACAACTGTATTTCCTATTTTTTTATTTAACCACACAGACTAACCTCTTTTGGAGACTGGACCTTTTCCCTCAAGCCTTATTTGCTGTTTTGTTAACATGACAAGAGCTTTTAACACAGCAACGTCTCCTTTTACCTGCGTAACTTCTACTTCCTTCTCTAAATATCGCTTCCCTAGTTGGCCTGACTGTCGGCTTTACGTTTCCATGCTTCAGCCAACACCCAACATCTCCTTTGCACAGCATCCAGCGATATCTTTGCTGTGACAACCGGTATTTTGCGCAGCGCAGCAGCCACCGACTCAGGGTCAGCGTCTTTAACGACCGCTTTCCAGGACTCAGGGCGCCCTCCTGCCTTCCGGAGTTCCTGCGCAACCAATAGTCTCAGAATGACTGTCCCACCCATGGACAGTCTCAGGTTCCTCAACAGGTTTCCCATAGTTTTTAAACATTGTGTGTGTAGTCCACAATATCCTGCCGACAACGCCAAAATGTTTTATGAAATATTTACCCAGGACCACCGTGGATCGGCACACACAATATAAAAATGAAGAAACCAAACCAGAGCCGCTGATTGTGCTAGAATAATGTGTCTCTTTGATTCCCCACACAAAGACAACTCAGCAGCAGCAGCAAAAGCAATACTTCAGCAACAAAGCAGTACTTCATCAAACAGGCATTAAGTTTTATAACAGCATCTCACCTTTGACACTTGAGAGTGGGGAGCCGGTCTCCTCTCTGGTAGAGCTTCATCTTAACTCGACCTGGGCGATCGTGCACAAAATCCCGCAGCAGACTCCCCACGTGCTGGACAGCTTTCACTCCAATTATAGACACAGAGGAGCGCGTGAGAAATGAGGCGGGCCAAGCCCCACTCTCAGGCCCCCAGACCGCAGCAGTTTAATGAGTGCTGCCCAGCCAGAGATACCAAGCCTCCCATCCCTTATGAATGTTTATATTTATGCAGCAAGCAGAGTATAACATTATGTTGCTCTCATAACATTGCAGAGTATATACACAGGTGACTCGAGGACACCAAAAAAAAAGATTTTATCCATCAATCCTCCCGATGAGTTTCCTGGAGAAATACAAAAGAAACCTCCTCCCTTTCCAGAAAGGACAGGACCGTTAATCTTTTGGTGGGTTTCTGCAGACCCCGAAAATTCCACGAGCATAACTTAATAGTACTAAAGTGGAAGTACTAATCATATTTCCACCCACTAAAGTCAAATGGAGAATTTAACAACCTCAGCAGCCTGCAAATAGGAAGTCAAAGCCGACCAGGGAAAGGAGGGACAATTAAAAAAAGAGGAAATTGTGCCTGCAATAACAGAGTTTGGGAAAAGAGCACACAATACCTGAGTTGTGAACACAAAATAGAACAAAAAGGAAAAAATAATAAATAAATAAAAACAGGTATGGGTCTTTCCCCAGTTAAACGGGGACCAATCATCAAAAAACCAACCTCAAAGCTCACAACAGAGAGCAAACTAACTAAAACAAAAACGCACTTATGAACAAGAAAGCGTAGGCTCATCATGCCGGAGCCAAACCTGATTAGTAAAAAACTGTACAATGAGCGTCCAGGCCGCTCGGCCAAGTCGGCGAGTGAGAGTCATTCAGGGCCTACCATGACAAAATGCAGGCAGCAGACATAGAAGATTGGATGAGGAAGCAGCCCTCCGAGCGGCATTCCCGAGAGAGGGAAATTAATCCTGGTAAAGATGCCACAAAGTTTTGCACCTGCCCAGGGGTGGAGAATCTCCTCCTGGAGCCGTTGTGTGTCACCTGAAGTGTGACCGGAAAAAACATGGCGTACTGTATTCCCCGTCCCCGTAGAAGCAGCTCCACTGGGTCGTATGTCTTCCGCTTCCTCATTACCGCCGCGGAGAAGTCGTTGTAGAATGAAACCGTGAAGCCGTTGTGCCTAACACCCCTATCTTCAGAGCTTATTCGGTGCGCCGCTTCCATGACCCTCTGTTTATGTCTGAATGAGTGAAAGTGAAAGAGCAGCACGCAGGGACGCTTGTTAGGGTCTGGTTTCGGGGCGAGTATACGATGGGCCCTCTCCAGCTTAATGTGCCCAGCTTTGGTGGTCATCCTGACAATGCATGGTAACCACGTCTCAAAAAAGTCCACCAGTTGAGCCGATTCCGTATCCTCCGGTAGGCCAACAAGCTGGACTAATTTTCCGCTGCATCCAGCCTTTCCGTCAGAGCACAGTCTTGATTTTCCAGCTCTGTGATCCGGGGCTCCTCAGCATTAGCAGAGTTCTCCACAGTTAGCACCCTAGTTTCTGCTTCGTCCAGCCTTTTTTCTGCAGACTGGATCCCCGCCACGAGTTTAGAGACAGCCTCGGCCAAAGGACTACGTTTCTCGTCAATCACTTTAACGACATTGGCTGTCATCAGGTTGAGGACATCCGCGAGAGCCGGGTCCAGCCCAGCAGTAGGGTTGGAGTCGGAGCGGACGTCGTCTTGTGAAGCTTCACTGGGGTCGGACGGAGTATCTTTCTTGTCTTTGTTCGGTCACTGTTTACCCATATTATCAAAAGATTGCGGCCAAAAGTCTTTCAGGGACATAGCCGGCAATTTACATACAGGAATGGAAACTGAACGCCTATTGAAATATGTGTGACCAAGAAATGGCGAAATAAAAAAGGTGGCCTCTGTGTGTGGGCACACAGTGAGCATGTAAATTAACTGACTACTAACAAGGCGGAAACTTTAATTCTACAGGCTAAGAAAATTCGATGGTTAGTGTGAAATGCATAGGGGTCTATGTGAGGAAGGCGGGAATTAGGAAGAATTACAAATGTTGTAGAGAACTAACCTTTTATCATCGTATTGGACCCCACTATCTTTTTAAAGATTGATATAACTTTGAAAAATATATTCTCCGGGCTGCAGTTTCAGGTGCCTTCCCAAGGGGCATACTATAGAATAGACAAAGGCTGGAATCAAACACACAACCCTGTGATTGTTTTAACTATCATAAAAAGTAACCTACGCTTCAAAACACAAATTATAATATGAGAAGCTGAATCCGTCGCTAGTTAAATCTCTTGGTCTTATGTAACCAATGTGAGTTCTCCCTGCTCGTCAGCGCGGTGGTGCTCATTCAAACAGACTATTAGCTAAAATCAGATGAGACAATACGCTGGATTTAAGCATACTGTTTAGCGTAGGAGAATTAATTAAGAATTAACACAGTAGCAAAGAGGGATACCGTGGCGCCAAATACTAGTGTTGCTTTCATCGACGAAAGCTATGACTAAAGATTGATGTCAAGGAACCTTTATCATGTGACTAAAATGAGACAAGACATAACGTAAATGCTGGTCATGCAACAATGACTATAATTAAATGTATAATGCAATATTGTTAACGGATAAAAACAAATGAGGTTTTCAAAATAAAAACTATGCTATGTCTGTCTATTTTTGTTGACCAAAACGAGATGAGAGACTTTTTTGTCTCATTTACTAGTGTTATTATTATTATTATTATTATTATTATTATTATGTAGTTTTTGTGTTTCCTGTGTCCAGAGCCCGTTTCTCTCGCAGGCGACATTACTTCCTCAAGCTCCACTCGCGGCATTATTCACTACAAGCAGCTGTACCAGCTAGTCTGCAACTCTACATAAGTACTGAATAGTGTGACAGAAAAAGGGAAGGATAACAGCTGTTATGCTGAGAATGGCATGCCTGACGAAAATTGCATCCCCTGCCGCGGGAAATGCATATCGTTGTAAACTCACTAATTACGAGAAAAAGGATTAAAAATACCAGCAACGAGACTCCTTTTACATATATACGTAATATTACCATGTTTCTTATGCATGTGCACCATGAAAACGTAACGTGTTATCGCAGATGAACGTATAAAACACTTTTTTTTTATCCAAACACGTTTGATGTTACTGTTTTAACGTCAGTGACTCAGATGTATTTTTCAGTGCTCTGCTGTTCATGTGTCACATTTGCCACTTTTTTTCCACTAATAGCATGATAGTTTAAGCATGTTATCACATCTAAACTTTTTTAAGTAGGCATTGAAGGCTGATATGGGCGCAAACAGGACATGAGTATGAAGTATGAGTAAGAAAACGCTCTATCCGCTTGTAATGGCAGAGTGCACAGATTTGTTATTGGTTTATTTAAAAACTTTTAATAATAGTTTTCATAAAGACTCTTGTTGGAGGTGGGGTGTTTGGGAATTTTTGTTATGATGAAGTTCATTATGTTGATGCAGTATTTTATTTATCAATAGATTACAAAAAACTCCTACCTGGTTGTTTGTGTGTGTGTGTACTCTTCTTTTAACACTAAAAAAGATGGCACAGTTTTTAAAGATAATTATAAAGTTATGAATGTGTTATTTTGAACATAATTCCAAATGTCCTCTGAGCTACTGTTGTGAATCCCAGCTCTGTAGGAACATTTTTGGCTTTAAAAGAGAGGGGATGCATTTTTTGGCTACTTTAAATTGAAATAAAATTAAACCGAATGTCTTGTGGTGAAAGATGACAAGAAGTGTACCACAAAATTGCAGATAACACAAAAAAATTATGTAAGTCAAGACTAAGGTAATATAATAGAATAACCTTGGTTGAAATAGATTTGGCTAAAAGAAAATTTTGGTTTGTCTATACTACAAGTTGCTTATACTATACTGACAGGGTTAAATAGAAATGCATTACTAAAAATAAATTAAAAACACAATCTTCATTGACTAAAACTAAACGAAAGAGTCATGTATAATTCTGACTAAAATGCTCAGACTTTTAGTTGACTGAAACTTGACAAGACTAAAAAGAGTATGAACATGATTACAACTAATATAACCTGAAATGACAGCTTGACACAAAGACTAGACTAAAACTGAAATTACGTCCTGAAGACTGTAGCTCTGGTAGCTCCGGTGTTCGAATCCTCCTGTGGCCAATAGCATGTCGGAGTCCAGTCTTGTTTGGTAATGCTGCCTAAACTGGGCGGTTAACTCTGTCTAAGCATAAATACCGGCCCCATTTTTGTCTCATGTTACTGATTTTAGTTAACAGAGGCAGTGTAAGAGTAGTGTTGCAGTTAGCCAATCAGAGGAGAAAAACGTGCATGTCATTAATCTTAATTAACAAGCCCCCAAATCTTCGAGTCTCCACGCTCACTCCCACACTGAACCGGCATAAACTGAAATAGACTGGGAATTATTTTGAATTTAACAAACCGACTCAGGCGGCATTCTTTCATACCAGAGAACACTGAAAATGTATAAAAACACCAGTGAAGGAGATCTTTAAAGGAAAGTCTCTGGCCCAGAATATGAAGGGAATCTTTCTTTAATATCTTCTTTTCCTAAACTTCCTCTTTGCATGTTGGGCAGGCATATACATAAAAATATGTGACATATGACATACAGTGATGTAAAAAAGTGTTTGGCAGCCACCAATTTTGCAAGTTCTCTGAGTAAAAAGAAGAGAAATATATGTAAAGGTTTTCCATCATAGGTACACTCTGTGAAAGTGTCATGGTTGTCACAGAACTGACTCTTAAGCATACACAGCTACACGCAGGACTCCAGGAAAGATTGTAAAAGTTTTATTTATGTTTTGCAGATCGGGTTCTGAGAACAGCAGCCGATTGGTGGAACACGGAGGACACCACTGGATAGAAGGATATGAGGTGAGATAGTGAAGAGGAGGATATGAGGGATTGGAAATGGATGATGGACTCACTGGGGAAAACTGAAGATCCGAGCTGGAGAGGGAGGTAAAGATTAGGTAGCCAGGTTAGATTCCCTTCATTGCTGAGGTTGGAAGGCTGAGCGTCGGGTAAGAACGACCAGGAGCAGAAACAGCAGTGTGATGGAGGAGGAGCAGCCACACACCCTAGGGAGACGGACATCGGCGGTGAAGTGAGACGCTAGGAATCCAGAGAGACGTGGGAGATTCAACAGAGAATCCAGGGGCATGTGAAGTATATTAAACATCTATTAATGTTTGATTAAAGTGTTTTAGTTACCATACTTTTTAATTATACTTTTAAGATTGTTTTAGAGGTATTTTGCAGAGTCAGCTCTTGTTTGGGTCACAGAAAAACAGGACATTGAGCAGGAAAGCACAGGCAGATAACACCACCATACAATTGACAATGGAAGGATGTAAGAAATAATGGTCAGCAGAAAATCGAGTTAGAGCTATGTAACGGTAAAATTTATTACCTTCTCTTAGGTCTTAGATAAAGTTAATTCTTATGTGAATTGGTGTTAATGATGTAGTGGGAATCTTTATTGTAGGCATTCTTTTATTACATAGATACTTCTTATTTGAGTTATTGCTGATGCATTTTTAATTCTGACTGTGTTACACATGTCTAGATAAAATGTTAAACTGATTCTAAGGTACAAACAAGAACCAATTGTATGTAAATATCTCATATTGACTTATGACAAATATTGTTATCTGGTGTTACACTCATGACAGATCACGTGAATGTCTTTCTCAGCATTATACAAAGTGTCCCGTATTGTTATCTATATTCTGACTAGTGAAGTGAGACATCCATTGTTCCCTCATGACTGGTCTTGTGATTATCCTCTGATGCATGGTTGTAAGGAGGCTGGTCTTGGCAAAAGTTTGAATGAACCAATCATGTTTTGTGTCCCATATGTAACGTTAGGGGGGAGGTTCTCTAACTTTGTGTTAAAATATAAAACTTAATGTTTCTGTTATATACTTTGTCATTCCTCCTAGGTAGGGTGACCCAGAGTGTGAATAATTTATACCACTCTGTAAACTAAAATTTTATTTGTTTTAAGCAACCCTGTGAACCAGTATTTGATTTCTTGTATTAAAATCTAAAGAAAATTAAATTACTCTCGTCTCCTCTCTGATAAAAATGAACACGCATGGAATTTATAGAGTTAAGTTTTAAATTGAATATAGAATAAAATCCTTTAGATGGTGACCCCGACGTGATCAGAGTTTGGAGACGGGATTTAATTTTTGCAGATATACAGATAAGTAGAGTCCAGTAAAAAAAAAAAAAACAGTAAATCAGGAAGTTACTTTTACCTTACATTTTAATGTTAAATAACAGTTTAGTTGTTATATACCAAATGGTGCATTTGTATTGTTATGCTATTAAAATTATATAATTGGTCATTTTGGTATATCCTCCTATCACCATGGATACTACATGAGAAAGAAGGCTGAGGTAACTGGCAGAAACTAATCTTTAATCGGACAAAACATTCTGCAGGGGTATTCAGGACTCAGAAAAGAGAAAAACAAACATTATATTACAAGACCAAAGTATTATTAATAGGGGAATATGATATAGCAAAGTTTTAATACAGTTACCAACATTCTAGGCTATTTCTTTTTCAGATTATGACTCTTTTTAAATTGATTACCAACTGGAAAATTAAACAAGATTTTTAATCAGGAGGAATGGCAGTTTATATATATATCCAAGCAAATACAGTCTGTCTTGCAGATTGGTTCAGGGCTGTACATAATATAGGACTTAATTTTTTGCAAATTGATAATGTATGGCTGCAGGACTTAACATATTTTGGGATTTAATGGGATTATGCAAAATAATAAGTAGGTTTAACAAATTTTTATAAATTGCAGTTCGAATTAAATTTTATGAGACCAGGTTTGGGGACACTTTTTACCTACTGTCAGAACTGTGACGGGGACTTTTTTTAAGATCTGTCTGGGTTAAGTGGATAGGTGTTGATTGATTACATACAACATGATGACTTTGGTCAGGGGTTGCAGATTCCTTTTGGTATTCACTTATACGTATGGATCTTAATCTAAGGTCAAAATTGGCTAACATAACTGCGCAGAAAGGGCTTATTGGCAAGGCCCTCTAAATTATTTTGATGGCCATCAAGACTCATTAGAATACCAGACCACAAACTGTCATTTTTTAGATGTTTACAAGCTTATGCCCCCAGGTTCAGCAACAGGTGAGGAGCACACAGTCTCCTCTGGTATAAGATGTGGGGGAACTGACAGCTCGGGTCAGGTCCCTGACTACAGCTGCTGAAGGGGTCCAAGGTCCAGCTCCACAACCGTTTGGGACGAAGGGTTGTGACTACATCTACAACAGATGGAGTGAGGAGTCCAAGTGGTTCAGCCAGTTCCAGATAACTGCTGGGAACACACACGCAGTGCAGCTCCACGGCAGCGACGGAGGCTGGCCGCAACGTCGAGCACACTCCTAAAGAGGGTGAGGAACGTTTTGACCAAGCTGAAACGGCAGCTGAAGCCTAAGGAAGCGGGACCTAACTCACCCAGAAGATTGGTTTGGGTGTTGCTATTAATGGGGGAGATGGCCAATTGAAATTGCCATCTCAAAGATGGAGGATCACAACTCATCAGCTTCACAGCAGGTTTTGACCACTCCATGTCGGTGGGGTAAGCTAATGGATGCGGTGCACCTGAAGCACTTGTGTTTATTGGGGGAAATACTCAATTAATGAAGTAATTGGCATTCCACACTGATCAGCTCTGTACATTGCTCAACGAGCGTGAAGAAAGAAGAACAGAAGATAAAATATATTAAAAAGACTGAATGGACTTTTTAACCATTTTTAGCATTTTACAGTTTTTCTAACCATTTACTTAACCATTTTTATTCACAGGTGCAGATTGTTAATACTGCCTAAGAGGGTTTCTTAAATAATTTTTAATCAGTTAATTTTCAGGATTTCTTAACATTCAATTGTTTTTAAGGTTGTAGTAAGGTTTGCATTAATAAACAAAGAGGGTCTACTAGATAGAAAGATAGAATAGCTGAGCTGTAGTTCAAGGTCAGAAGTTCCCCTGAGGGCCTGTGCTGTCCCAATGATCCCCAGTACAAAGATTTCACCAGCCAAAACTAGGGAAAAGGAAAGACTAGATAGACTCAAGGATTACATTTTTAAAGGTTTCTTAATACCTTCTATTTCACAGGTTTCTTAACACTCTAATTTGATTCGTTTCAGAATGTTAACAGATAGTCAATCGTGTTTTCTCATTACCTTGTGGGTATTAATTTGTATCGTATTTCTCTGGGGCCTCCTTCACAGTATTAACATACATTAAAAGTTAGACTTAGCTATGTCTTCACATTTAGACATTCGTATTCTTACTATTTACATTTTTCTTATTATAATTTTAAGGTTACAGGTGTATTTGCTATTTACATTTTGAATTTTTAACCTAAAGTAACTTTTGAAGTTACATTTTTAAGTGTCAGATGCAAGAGTTCATGTTTTATGGTGACTAAATTTATTGTTTTTGAAGGGTACTTTTTCTACATTCTCAAAGGAGTTACAGAATTTATATCTTCAGTTTAAAAATTTGATAACGCTGGAGGAGACATTCACAGAAAATAGTTCATTCGTGTTAGAACGAATGAAAAGAGGGAATTGAAGAATATTAATACTTTTATATGGTTGAAGAATATTAATACTTTTATATGCTTTATACATATATTTGGGTAAAGATTTTTATATGTAGTTTCATATAACCTGCCTTATTATTTCACAGTGAAGGACAACTTGTTTTCAAAGAGAAGTATTGTACCAGAACAAGATTATAAGTAAAAACACTCTTACTTTTGTACCAGGTTTTTACAACGGTGATAAATACCAGGTTTTGTTTAGATCAGGAACTGATAAATTGCAGCAGACTGTGCTCAAACAGGAACAAAAGATAGTTTAGGTTATGACCCCCATAAAAGTGGGTGTTTGTAAATCATTTTGGAGAAAACACTCCTTAGGGAGGATACAATAATTATTGACGGTCGGTCACTGAGTCTAAACTGTGAAAATACTGGGTGTGTCCAACTATGAATCCTTTTGTGTTGTTCTTCAATAAAAGAGTGCTCCACTGTCAAGAATTCAGTCAGACTTTGGTCTGGCTCCAGCTGAATTCAGGTGCGCATTGAAAACAGAATTCTGTTGTGTGATTGTGTTGTTTCTCTCTGTCCCTGAGTCTTACTCTGAAAAGGTTCTGCTGAGGAGCGTCAGGTCCTCTAAAACATACAGATAGCAGTTCCTGATAGAAGAAGGAGTTTATCCAGCAAAAGTAGTAAAGAGTAAAAGCTTTCAACCCCGACATAAATAAATAAATAAATAAATACAAGGACGACGATCAATGAGGGCTTCTCAGCTTTGCAGTCATTCTCCTTTGCAATTCCCCACAGGCAGTATGAATCACGCTGTGTTTGTGCTTTTCTGACCTAAATCTTTAGTACAAACAAGGCTTTCTGTTTCATAGAGATCAGCCCAACTACCCTTGAATGAACATAATCTCGGACCTTTAGACTTTTAAAAGCCGTCGGCTTTAGGAATAGTCTAGTCTTAGAAATGTTTACCTGGTGGATTTTTGCCCATGGTGACGGCGAATCAAACAAACCTTTTTCAGATATTAAAAAGGGGTTTATAGCCGCCATAAATGTTGTTTCCTTCCTGCTACCCAACCACTCACACATGCACACAAAGATGTCAACAAAGATACTCCTAAAACACATTCACACGTAGAGTGATTGCTACATATATCTGTTTGAATGAAAACCCAAGACTGGCCCCTACCCTATAACCGATTGGCTTAAGTTGGCCTACAGTAGTGTGGTTTAGAGTGAAAGCGCCTCTCAGATCTTGGGAATCACGCAAACCTGATTTTTATTTTCATTTTCTCAAACACTTCATTACACCGGAAATCTGGCATGGTGCTGGAGCACGATCAGGCCTGTGCATTGTATCTGGTTCGCAACGAAGATAAATACTGATGTTAAGTGTTTTTCTTTGCATTAGCTATTGCAAGTTAAAAAAATAGTTTTTTACTTAATGGAAAAAAAACCTGTTTAACTTTGAAGCATTTTTTCATTTCAAATATGTACATGTTTACTTTTGTGTGATATTACATTCATTAATTGGTGACAAGGAAACCATACAATTTCTAACTTTATTTGTACAACATTTAGCTTTTACTTAATCTAAAATATCTTCATCTTTCTTTATTTTGTGAGATTCTTTTGTGTTTCATTATTTTGGAAAAAGATTGAATATTTTTCAAATGCATTTTGCACAATAAATGTTCTTTTACTGGCATTCCAAACCTTTTGGAAGTTGTTCTGCAACTATAATAAACAGTCATTTTAACATAGATAAAGAAAAAATAGAACTTATTGCAATAGATATCGTTACCACACAGACCTTATATTACATTGCAATATAAATCTAATGTGTAAAGGGGTAGCCCCATAAAAGTGAACACTTCAACCAACCTCCTTTCATTGTTCATTGCTGATTGTAATTATTGTTTATTATCTAAAATGTTTGAAGTAAATAAATATTTGCTATTTACGTATATTTAATAGGTAGGTTATTTTAATCACAGTTTCTAGATTTTTAGAGCAATTATGTGTGCTTTATTATCAGGTAGAATATTTTGATCACGTTTGGTTGTGAATCTATATGTGCTACCCACGTATATTTAAAAGGTAGGATATTCTGATTATGGTTTTTAGAGCATATATATGTGCTACTCACATATATTTAAAAGGTAGTATATTCTAATCACTGTGTTTAGAGCATTTATATGTGCCACCCACATATATTTAAAAGGTTTTTAGAGCATCTATATGTGCTACCCACATATATTTAAAAAGTAGTATATTCTGATCACGGTGTTTAGAGTATCTATATGTGCCACCCACATATATTTAAAAGGAAGGATTCATATAAATTGTTGCAATGCAATGCATTACTGCAAAACTGCTTCAACCCCATCACTTGAAAAATCTTTTCAAATATTTTTATTTAACATTTCAAGTGAAAACAATCTTAAATTTGTACCAGGCTTTTACAACAGTCATAAATACCAAGCTGTATTTAGAGAAGGAACTGATAAAGAGAGGAAATTGCAGCAGCTGTGTAGAAAAAGGAAGAAAGATAGTGTAGGGCAAGACCGCTATAAAAGCGGGGTCTCTGTAAATCATTTTGGGGGAGAACCAGACTGGGGGAAGTATATGATACTTGGGCACACAATGAATGTTTATGTACTGGGAGTGACCATGTCATGTGATTCTTATTTTCTTTGTGTTCAATAAAAAGAGATCAGCCCTGTTAGTCAGCAGCGCACATTTAGTGAGCCTGTCCTGCAGGTGCGTCTCATAACAAAAAGATCTGGTTGTGAATTTTCTGCTTTGTTTTCTGGAATAGCTATCACTTTTTCGACCCTGCTGAGGAATGCTGGATCCTCAACCGTGAACAGAGGTAATTGACAGTTTTGGAGTTAATCCACAATAGAGGAACAGTTTAATATATAATTTACAATCCAGCACAAACAAAGCTCACAGTGATTGTTTTCAGCATGTAGACCTACTGGTAGCAATTTTTGAGGGGGAGCACAGGTATATAAAAATAAAAATAGCTTGAGTACAGTTTAACCTCCACCAAACCATCAAAGTAACAATCACAGAAGAGAAAAATCCTTCTATTATTATTCTGTTCTATTCCATCCACTTTTTACCCGTTGTTGTACAAACTAAAATAAACAAAAGTTAGATAATGTCAGAAGGTGTGCATGAAGGTATGGACCCAAACGCAGAAACAGAGTGCAGAGCGGTTTATTGAAGGTTTGAAGTGATGATGGTGGTTTGGATGGCAGGAATGGAGACACAGGACTGCAGGAGAAAGACGGCAGGGAAAACACACAGTGGACATTTGGAATAAAGTCCTTCTACAATGATCCGGCGCTGACTGAAGGGAGGTTACGGGTTATGAGGACGTGAGGTGAGTGGCTGGAGATTGACGACAGATGCAAGTGATGATGAGGGAGTGAGAGGAGCTGAGTGATGAATCATGACGGATAAATCTATGTCCAAACCAACTTCTTCCAATTTTATCTTTAAAAGTATAGACTTTTTACTGCATTTGAATTCCTATTTCATGAATCATAAAGATACTTCTACGTGCAGAACTTTTTCAGAACTTTTGATTTTTAGTAAATAGATTTTAGTTTCTACAACACAACGGGATAAATGTGGATATAATATAATAATCCTTTGATTGTCCCACAAGGCGAAATTTGGTTGCAACAGCAGCGAAAAACATGTACAAACAGAACATGACACAGAACAGAACACACACAATTTTTACAGAAGATAAATATTTACATCAAGTACTATAATTACAACAGCAGGGTACTATATAGTTCAAGTTATTAAATTTTTTTCGAATTTAGAATAGTACAGATTCTCTATCACTGAAGGAGCTCTGCAGTCCTTCTGTCTCCCACCACCTAAACTGGATCCAGCGTGCATCCTAGGACAGAGCTGGCCTTCCTGATGAGTCTATCCAACCTGTTCCTTTTGATGTTGTGTGATCTGGACATCTTCATGTTTCAACATACCAAAGCTCATGCTAACTTTATTAAATTAGATTTCTAACAAAACAAAGAATATACGTACGTCTGTAACCTCACGTTTTTCTGTAACAAAGATTTACTGGATCGAGTTTGCCTAAGTGTTGCTATGGTAACGTTCCCCTTGCCTCTCGTAGCTTAGCTTTAATTCAGGCAACGTTATCAAGCTCAAAACTGATACTACAGAGGACAAAAGTCGGTAATACTTTCTGTACATCCATATCTATTTTTATGAGTAGCGGTTTAACTAAATTTTAAGTTGACTTGATTAGTCTACAGCACCTCCAAGTTGAATTTGCAGCCTTTGGAATACATCTGCATAGCAAGCCTAAAATAACTTTATTATATTATTGTTGAAATCTGGAGGTTAAGTGTTACTACTATAAGCTAAACTATTTTGAGTTAAATGTAAAAGGCAATAACCAACAGTTTTGGGTTTGCTTAGTTTTAAATGAAGCAGTTTTTCAGCTCCTACAACGGGCCTACTTTACACTTCGCCCCATATGACCAGACAGAGTAATTCAGCTTTCAGTGTACTTAATCAGCAAATACACATAAATACCCCGTGACTCTTTCTGCAATATTTAGCTTATGGTCCCCTCTGCTGTCATACACTAAAAGCTCACGCCCATTAACTTTGGGTCGCTTCAATTTAGGTTAACCCTCTAGGTGCCAAGGTCGCAATATTGTGACAAGCAACATTGCTGACTTTAACGAGCCACAGCTGGAGATAGGGAGGCTAATTTAATTACTAGTTTACACCAGGAGATGGTGGACATATGTACCTTTAATCATGGACACCTTTTTGGGTGTGTTACCATGGAAACTTTTGGAGTAAATCGGCCTGTAAGTCAGCCCCGCGAGCGGGGGATGCGAGGTACAGCCGCTGCGGTAACAGTATAGAGAAAGCGAGTTTTAGAAAGATAACACTTATGAGGCCTAGACATGTGAGTTTCCCGCCGGGAAGTATTGGCTTATTCAGATTCTGACGAAAAATGTTTACCTCTGATCTGTTCAGTTGTCCCGGGAGTAAGTGAAACTAAAATGGCCTGCAGCAACAGCCAGTCCCGTTGTGCCATGACGCTCCACAAGCAGCACATTCCAGCTCTGCATCACATTCTCCAGGTGAGGGAAAGGTATGTGTTTGGATAGCAAGGTGCTCATCACAGCGGTAATTGTGACCGAGGTGGGAGGGATGTAAAAATCTGTGGAAATAATAGCAGATGCGATCGAAAACAGGAGAGAAAAAAGACCGCTTCTAATGGAGTAAACAGCAGTAAAGTTCTCTGCCCCGCTGCAAGTGAGGATGATGATTTTGGCGAGGTTTTCTTGACAGATGAGGAAAAGTAGAATCACCAGTGGATCAGACAATTTGATGAGCCTGTTAGTTATTTTTGGGACGGATTTTTAAAATTCTGTGGCCAATATTTTCTTTCTGTTGATTTTATATAGTGAATAGAGTAACAAAGCCACATAAGAAAGGACATAAACAGATACATGCACCCGTTCTTGAAAAAAAGCCCCAAAAAATGAAACATATAGATGTAGAAAATACATATATAGAAAAATCTAAATAAAAAAATCAAATTATTGATGAAATAAAAGTTTTTAAAAAGTAAAAAATTTGTAAAAGTCATGCAATCCAATAGTGCCAACGCCTGATGACGTCATAAAATGCAAATTAGATGTATTATTTTGTGACAGGAGCAAAAATCTTTCATACTGAAGATTTTTCTAATTTACAGTGTACCTTTATCTATAATCATATTAAAGCTACAACATTTGAAACTAGTGATATCAAAATTTAATATTTTATAGAAAAAAAAACACCGGCACCTAGAGGGTTAAAACATATATTTTAAATTCTATAACGCATCTCAGTTTTTCCGAGCCACCGCGACCACCGGTCGGGTAAAACACGTGGAGGAGGGCCCTGTTGTCACGCTGGTGCTGCATGGAGGACGAATGACCCCAGGCGCAGATGCAGAGTTCAGGTGAGGTGATAATTTATTTGTGCAGCAAACATAATGTGAGACGATACACATGAAGGTACAACATAGATGCAAATAATAATGGAGGAGTGAGAGGAGCTGAGGGGATTGTGCAGCAAGACAGGACCCCATCCCCCTTTAAAGGCGGATTCCAGACGCCGTGGACAAAGAAAAAACGGGACGGGAGTCAGGCGGGCGGCCCGAATGGCATCCTCTGGCCGGACGACAGACTGGCGGACGTCCCTTAGCGGGACGTGGGACCGGCAGACGGCCTGAAGATCCTCTCCGGAGGACCTGGAGGTCCAGGGGACGGCTGAACGGACATCCCTTTGCAGGACGTGAGACTGACAGACGTCGCCTCTCGGGACGCGGGACGGGCTGACTGCCTGGAGATCCTCTCTTGGGGACCTGAAGACGAGGAGCAGGTCTGAGAACCTGGAGACGAGGAGCAGGTCTGGACAACCTGGAGATGGCCTCGCTGACATAGAGGGGACCCCGTCCTGGGCTGGCAGGCGCAACTGGAAGGCTGATCGAAACAGTGGAGTCCGGGACGAAGACGACGGGAAAGGAGCAAAGACAGCCGGAGAGATAATTGGTGGCGCGTGGAGCATGGACACTGAGCCGACATTGGTGGAAGCCAATCTTCCCCCCAAAAAGGACAACTCCTCCTCGGCTGTCTGCATGAGAGTTTCCGCTGCATCCTCCAGGTCATCCACCTCATGACAGCTGAGGCTGGGGAAGAACCGGGGAAGCGTCTCTGTTATAAAGTCTCCAGCAGCGGTCTGGCAATCTGAGGCTTCCAAGCCGCAGATGTCATCCAGCCTAGACCAGAGTCCTTGCAGGAGGTCTGGATTATTCTGTCACGCTGGTGCTGCATGGAGGACGAAGGACCCAGGCGCAGAAGCAGAGTTCAGGTGAGGTGATAATTTATTAGTGCAGCAAACATAAGGAGAGACAATACACGTGAAGGTACGACACAGGTGCAAATAATAATGGAGGAGTGAGAGGAGCTGAGTGGATTGTGCAGCATGACATCTGTGCGTACGTGAATGTGCATTTTTTGTGGTTGCGGGGGGCTTTAACCACGTGAAACTGACGGAGACTCTGCCAAGTTTTTACCAGCATGTCACCTTTCCTACACGCGGAAAAAATACTCTGGACTGTGTGTACAGCAAAATCCGCGGTGCATATATAGCTTTTCCTCGCCCCCATCTTGGCCTCTCCGATCACATCTCTATCCTACTGGCACCAGCATACTGCCCCCTGCTGAGACACATCAGGCCAACGAAGAAAACTATCACAGTGTGGCCCAGAGATGCGGCTTGTGTGCTCCAGGACTGTTTTCAGTGCACAGAATGGCAGGTCTTCAAAGAGGAAGCTACACATGAAGGAGAGGTGGACCTGGAGGAATATACATCATCTGTCCTTGGTTTCATCTCCAAATGTGCTGATGATCTCACCACCACCAGGATAATAACCTGCTATCCGAACCAAAACCCTGGCTGAACTCTGAGGTGAGAGCTCTGCTGAAAGCTAGGGATGCTGCATTCAAGGCAGGTGAGGCATCAGCACTCAGAGAGGCCAGAACAAGACTAACTACGGGCATACGAGGGCCAAAGCCACATATGCCCAGAAAATCCAGGGTCACTTTACCACCAATGAGCCTCGGCGCATGTGGAGGGGCATTAAATACATCACGGACTACAAAACCAAGGATGTACAATGCCCAAGAGACCCCTCCTTGCCAGATGCACTCAACCATTTCTATGCCCACTTCGAGCTCCCTGATGTCTCCCCCAGCACCAAACTTACACCACCAACTGGTGGTATAAGTTTGGTGCTGGTGTGTTTGGTGTGACCACAGCAGATGTAAGGAAGACCCTTCAGTGTATCAACCCTCATAAAGCAGCAGGGCCTTACAACATCCCAGGGCGGGTACTGAGGGACTGTGCATACCAGCTGGCTGAGGTGCTGGCAGACATCTTTAACACCTCACTGTCATCTGTCCCCACCTGCTTAAAGACTGCCACGATTGTCCCCATCCCCAAGTGCTCCACAGTGACGAGCCTGAATGACTATCGGCCAATAGCTTTAACCCCGGTAGTCATGAAGTGCTTTGAGAGGTTGGTCATAACCCACATCAAAGACGCCATCGATATCACTGTGGACCCCCACCAATATGCCTACAGGAAAAATCGCTGCACTGACGACGCCATATCATCGGTGGTCCACACAGCCCTGACCCATCTGGAGAGCAGAAACCCCTATGTTCGTCTGCTGTTTCTGGATTTCTCCTCAGTCTTCAACACCATCATCCCACAGACGCTGGTACAGAAGCTCTGAGTCCCACGCTGGGGAACTGACCTCAGACTGTTAAGATCCACAACACCATCTCCTCCTCCATCACCTTCAGGACAGTCTCACCACAGGGCTGCGTGTTGAGCCCCCTCCTGTTCACTCTGCTGATGTATTTACTGCTCAGCGACACATCCCAGGTGTCATATAGTTAAGTTTGCGGATGACACAGCAGTAGTGGGATGCATCACCAACAATGATGAGTCCGAATACAGGGAGGAGGTGGAAAACCTGTTGCAGTGGTGCAGAGAAAACAACCTCTGCATCAATGTGAAGAAGACCAACGAGATGGTGGTGGATTTCAGAAGGGACAAAAGTCCTCTCCTTCCCCTGTACATCGGAGGAGCAGCTGTGGAAGTGGTCTCCAGTTTCACGTACCTGGGTGTGCACATATCCAACGACCTCAACCGGAATGCCAACACTTCACGTCTGGTCATGAAGGCCCACCAGGCATTGGTTGAAGTGCCGAATCCAGGGGAATGACCTGTCCCTGCTTTGTCAGATAGCATAATATTGTTGGTGACCCAGAAGTTGATGGGTCTGATGGTCTTTGTAGTTCAGGAAAAAGCCCAGGATTCATACTGACACGCTTTTGGTTCAGCACAACATGTAAATTCTCAGTCCATAAACATTTCTGGACATATGGGATTTATTGGGTTCACAGGGGTGGCACAGGTCGTTCTGGAAATTTGTACCACAGGTTGGCTGGTTAACCTGGCCCTTTTCGGTGGTCGAGGCACTGCGTCCGCCTGACTGCACCCCGGAACCACTTGGTTCGTCTAAGTCTGAGGTAGACAGGACAAAATAAAAGAAAAAAACAAGCAAAGCGAGTGTTCTCTGACTTTTTTTCCCGTCAGAATATTGAGTGAAGGTTTAATTAAAGATTAAAAAAGTAAATCAAATCTTAAAAAAGGAATAATTCTGAAATTAACTTAAAATGTAAATAATTATATAGTAAAATCTTAAATGAGAACCCATAAAAGAGATAATAAGAAAATAAAATGGTTCTTCTACCAAAATTAAGAAACAATCATAGAATAGCTTCTCAAATGGGAGAACTTAAAGGAGACATATTATAACTATTTTTCCAGTATTTAAAACAGGTCTATGAGTTCCAGAAAACATGTTTCTGAAGTTGTTTGCTGGAAATAGCTTGTAGGAAACAATTGTTGCCAACCTGCATTTCCCTCTGTTTCAGCCACTTGCAGATTGTGCTGTTTCTGCTGCTCATTACATGAGCCCAACGCTTCTACAATCTTTGCTCACGCCCCCCACTCACATAGTGACTGTTACCACGGCTGTTGCAGTAGTTCAACCATACAAAAAAAAAAAAATCATCCACACAAAAAATACAAATAAGTAGTTCAACCATACAAAAAAATATTCAATCATGCCAAAAAAATACAAAAAAAGTAGGTTAACCATGCATTTCTCAACCAGAATCTGCTCCCACAGGAGGGGAATCTCCTGAGACCCTGGTACTAAGAGAATTCAACAAGCTACTTCTGAATGGTTATTGAAGAAATTACTTAAAGTTAGAAGAATATATTTAAATGCTTACCTGGCACTCCGATATCTTCCTGAGATGCCGACTCTGAAGCACTTCCAGCTCGATCTTGCTGACTCCAGCTCTCTAGCACTACTCAGACCCCGCTCTTTGAGCTCCATGGAGTAGCTCAGATCGGCGGCTCGTGTATCGTCTTCCGTCCGGAGTTTGAGTAGCCCTTTGCCGCCGCAAGTCCTCCGTACTTCCCCCCCCTTGCCACCAGCTTCTTACCATAAAAAATAAAGCCAATCTATGCCGCTCTTCTGTGGCAGATCTCTCGTCTTCTTCCCGGTTTTCAGCAGCTCAGTTTCGGCGGCAGATCTCCCGTCTTCCCCGCCCTTACCGCCAGCATCTTACCGTAAAAAATAAAATTCAACCCATGTAGCCCTTCTGTCCTCTTCGACTGGGACCTGATGAAGTATTACAGTGTGAGCTCTTTTGACCAGCCAAAAACTGAGCATTTTGCGTGGAGCTTCGAAATGGTGTTCCATTATCTGAATGGTAACTTTTGTTTACTGCTGTACCTGGTGGGTGGAAACAGTGTTCTGAGGAGGTGGAGACTCACTCTGAGGAGGTGTGGATATTGCAATATTCCGACTTGTGATGTAGAAAGCCGGACCGATTTTTAACAGCTCAATCAGAGACTGAGTGCAGGATCAATTAAGAAAACCCTATCTCACTCAAAACAGCATAGATGTTTGTTTTTTCAGATTTGTATGCATGTATATGAACCAGAGACACAGAATAACAACCAAAATCCCAGAAAAAAGTGATTTTTTCATAATTTGTCTCCTTTAAAACATATAAATCTTACATTATCGTCTATAAAATCAAGATATTAAGAATAAAACTAACTCATTCAAAAGATACTTAAAGCAAATCTATGATCTATCTGGAATAATCAAGATTAAAAAGAAATAACTAATATCAGACGCTGCAGCAGGGTCCTCTAAATCTATATTCAATTCTTTTGAATAAACCAAAGAAAATGAAATTAAGGAAAAAATCAAAGCAAAATAAAAGTTGCCTAAAATGTAAAAAAGGAAACACAATCCTTCTGACACTGCTCAAAAACTAGAGAACGAAATAATTCTGAAGTTGCTTAAAAAAACTAGAAAACAAAATCATTCTGAAGTTACTTAAAAAACTAGTAAACAAAATCATTCTGAAGTTGCTTAAAAAACTAGTTAAAAAAATCATGCTGCAACAATCTGTTAACTACTTAAAGGGGAGAGGAAGAAAAGCAAAAATTATTCTATGTTTAAACTATATTCCTCTGTTTTGTTTCTTGTTTTTGTCTTTATTTTTTCAAAAGATAAATCAAAATTATGAAAAGCAATACAAGGCAAAACTGTACTCAATTGAGTACATTGATGGTTAAATGTACCCCTAAAGGGCAGCAAAATTAAAAGTAGCAAAAATTAGAAAGAAATCAAAAATGTGAGGGATAATCATTAAAATTGTAAAATATAAAATGTAAAATGGGAGACAGGCTACTCCCTAAAAACTCAGAAATAAAATAAGATCCTGAACAATACCCCTCGTGGCTTTAGCACATAAATGTAAGAGCAAAAAGAAATAAATTGTTAGAGAAATAAATCAGCTAAGGTAAAAAATGCTTGTTTCTAAATCCAAGCTAATAGAATAAAAAATAGGAGAGTAATCAAAAATGAGGTAGATTAAATATAGCAGCCTCCATAAAAAACAGGATAAAAATTAAAAAGATAAATTGAGATAGATCAGATAGGAGTCCCTCATAATGAGATAAAAACCAAGATCAGGAGTGGTGGAGTCTGCACATATTTTCCTCTGATTAAATAACGCATATCTTTTTAAAATCACTCACTCTTTTCGCACTCAGTTCGCAAATCTCATCATTGCTTAAAAAACATTTCTCGACGCTCACCTTGGTGCGTCCCTGCGTCGCCATTATCTGAGTCACGAGGCTGTTGTTCCCGTTTTCGGCTTGAGCGGACATCTCAGTGTCCTGAAATTAGTCCAACCAAACACATTACAACTGGCACAGATGTGTCACGTCCATTTTAAAATTCCAATAGATACCTTAAAAGCTACTATCTCCATCCCCACACGAATGAGCGTAGATTTTAGCCTTTTACTAAGGATTCATACCGAGATCAAAGAAGCGATCACGGATACAGTCAGTATAGATGAGCTTAGGTACTGAATCCATGAAAGCTCCGTGCTCAGTATTAAAACACTGCTGACCGTTACCGTAACAAAGTATATGATTAGTATAAATTTAAACTCCAACTCCACCTTTTCCTGGTACAGAAATATCTCTCCGATTGTGCCCGCACGGTAGGCAAGCTTGAAACTACATACGTGATCGCTTTAAAAACCCACAAACTCGGACTCGCTTTATCTAACGCTTAACACAAAAGAATTATTAGGCAATGTGAGACAATAGTTCCTACCCAAAATGAACGAGGCAAATCGAATTCACCGATATTCGCCAAATCAGGAAGTCCTGTAATGGAATTATTCATGCTGTTCACGGCCTTTGTTTGCTGTCTTGTCGCGAGGGAAGCAGACCCCGAAATGAGATTTCAAACCTGGTCTCTGCCTGTTATATGGAGCCCTGTGTGTCCTGTGTGGAGGTGGCGCCATCTCCTGGTCCACTAATGTAGCGTACTTTTCATGTCTGTGAGCACAAAGAACTTTTAAAACAGTTATCAGCGTTATTATAGCAAACAGACTTGCCCCCGTAACATACAGTGGGAATTTAATTGCCTGCCAAACAGGCGCGATGAAAACCTCTTTAGTGCTTTCCACTGCTGTACGAACAGAAGAGCCTGCTTCTAAAACAATGCCATTAATAGCACTTGATACCGCTGTGCTCCTCACCAATTCCTTTTGCAACTATTTTCAATTGTATAAATACAGAATACCAAACTGAAATAATCCTGCCATTTAGCGGTTTGTTAGTTTTCATGATTGTGGACCCTATTGGCTACGCAAGAACCTTTTTTTCAGTTCCCAGTTGGGGAAATTAACATAATCAGGGATAGAGCTATGAAAAACTTTCCAGACATTTTCATAAAATTTACCCATGCTGCCTCTAAAATTCTCTTTTTAAAATTCTGAGGTCACCAAAACAGATCCCCTCCACGCCTTGGCTGCGCCTAGAAATCCTGTCCATAAACGTTATGAACAGGACCGGTGACAAAGGGGCAACCTTGGCGGAGTCCAGCTCTCACTGGAAATGAGTCCAACTTACTGCCGGCAATGCAAAGCAGACTCTGACACCGTTCATACAGGGACCTAACAGCCCGTATCAAAGGTCCTGGTACCCCATACTCAGGGAGTACCCCCCACAGGCCCCCCCGAGGGACACGGACGAATGCCTTCTCCAAGTCCACAACACACATGTAGACCGATTGGGCGAACTCCCACGCACCCCCCAGGACTCTGACGAGGGTGTAGAGCTGGTCCAGTGTTCCACGGCCAGGACGAAACCGCATTGTTCCTCCTGAATCCGAGGTTTGATCATCCGTCGGACCCTCCTCTCCAGAAACCCCAAATAGACCTTACCAGGTAGGCTCAGAAGTGTGATCCCCCTATAGTCGGAACACACTCTGTGGTCCCCTTTTTAAAGAGGGGGACCACCACCCCTGTCTGCCAATCCAAGGGAAGTGCCCCCGATGTCTACGCAATATTGCAGAGCCGCGTCAACCAACACAGCCCTACAACATCCAGAGCCTTGAGGAACTCCGGCCGAATCTCATCCACCCCCTTGCAACCAAGGAGCTTTTTAACAACCTCGGTGACTTCAGCACCAGAGATTGGAGAGCCCGTCCCAGAGTCCCCAGACTCTGCTTCCAAACAGGAAGGAGTGTCGTTGGGATTGAGGAGGTCTTCGAACTTAGCAGCAGGACTTTAAATTATAAAAAAAAAAAAAAAAGAATATATGCACCGTACAAGTCACAGTAAATTTTCTTCTGATAAGATGATATAATCTATATACATCCTTTCTGGTTCTGATGCCACCCTATCGGAACCACTATAGTACCTCATCCAAAAAAAACCATGGGGCGTAAAATAAACAACCTTCGAGCCTAAGGTCGTGTCATTCTCTCTCACGACTGTGGGACAAAAGAATGAGGCGGCCTCTATGCCCCCTAGGTGGCGCTCCTGTATGGCTCCCCATCAGTCAGGATGACTCATATTTATGCAAACATGAAAATGATAAACCATAAAATGTTAAAATCTGGAGGTATAATAATAATAGCACAATTGTAAAAGTAAAATGTAAATATAAGAGTCTATGAGTTTTTCTTCTCGGCTCCTCTTCAACACCTGTTGTAGAACCCTTTTTTTTGACTGATGGCAGCTGCAGGTGTCGCTGTGAAGCTCGTTGATGAGTTGTGATCCTTCATCATCTTCTATATATTCCTCTTTGAGATGGCAATTTCAATTGCCCATCTCCCCCATTGGCACATAGATCAAAACGGATTAATAATAGCAACCCCCAAACCAATCTTCTGGGTGAGTCAGGCCCTCCTTTTGGCTTCAGCTTCAGCTTGGTCAAAACCCTTTTCACCCTCTTTATGCGGTGTATTCCTGTGGATCCTGCTGAGTGTGCTGGAGGGTGCGGCCATGGAGCTGCACTGCGTATGTGTTCCCAGCTGTCTTCTGGAACTGGCTGAACCACTTGGGCTCCTCACGCTTTCTGTTGTAGACAAGTAGCCACAAGCTGTAGTCAGGGATTTGACCAGAGCTGTCAGCTGCCACACCTCTGGGATCAGAGGAGACTTGGAGCTCTCCAGCTGCTGCTGAACCTTGGAGCATAAGTTTGTGAACATCTCATAAAAGTAACACATTTTGGTCTGGTATACTAATGATTCTTGATAATTTGGAGGGTCTGTTGCCAATCAGCCCTGTCTGCGCAGTTATGGTAGCAAATTTTTTACCTCAGGTCTAAATCCATACGCTTCACCCCAATGTGTGAGCGAATGAGTGAATACTACAAAGAATCTGTAACACCTGACCGAAGTTACCATATTGCATGTAATCAATCACCACCTATCCACTTAACCCAGACAGGTCCTAAAAGTCCCCATCACAGGTTTGACAGCAGGCTTGACAGCAAGTTACCCCCAACCTGGCCTTCATAAACTTTATCCACACCATAATTTATTGAAAAAATGTTAAACCTACTTATTATTTTGCATAATCCTTTTAAATTCCAAATATGTTTAAGTACTGCAACCATACATTACCACCTCGCAAAAAAATGTAATTCTGTACAGCCCTGTGTCAATTTGCTAGACTGCCTATGTTTGCTTGTAACAGCGACCCACTATTTAAGTCACATTTGTTCCTGATTAAAATTTGTTATTTAATTATCCGATCGGTCAGTAAGTTAAAAAGAATCATAATCTAAAAAAAATTGCACAAAATGTTGGTAACTATATTAGATCTTCACTATATCATTTTCCACTATTAATAATACTTTGGTATCGTAATATAATGTTTGTTTTTCTCTTTTCTGAGTACCTCTGCTGAATCTTTTGTCGATTTGGAGATTAGTTTCTGCCAGTTACCTCAGCCTTTTTTCCTATTCAATATGCATGGTGATAAGAGGAGTATATACCAAAATAACCACTTATGTCATTTTAATATATTATAGTAATGCAAATACACCCTCTAAAATGCAACTATTAAACTGTTATTTAACATTGGAATGTAAGGTAAAGGTTACTTCCTGATTTGTTGTTTTTTATTGGATGTCCCCTCCATTTTAATATATTCTAACTGTACTGTGCTGAGAGATTGTTTAGATATCTGATTGAAAGATCCCTACGGAAAGAGCAAACCCTTGCGTTATTTCTGTGCATCACAATTATTGTACTTGAGAAGTAAACAAAAAGAGCTCCCTAATTGATGGATGTAAAAATAAGCTAAAAAAAATATTTTGCCAAGTCAGTATCTATAAGTCAGTTTGAATTAGGAGTTAAACTGGCCAATGCTTTGTAAGGGTTGGGTGTGGCGCCTAATGCAGGTTTAATAGCCCCATTTATCGCTTTAAGATAATTTATTATTCTTTATTTTCCCCGTACCTTGTTCCTGTAGATAGAATAGTAGTGTTATAACTACAACTTGAGGATTCTAAACGCCCATTTATTTTTAAGCCTTCAAGTATGTCTGCTATTAATGCCTCAGCCTCAGGTTAATGTAACCCTGAAGTTGCTAGATGGGGTCAGGATGTTTCAGTTCAAAAGTAATAGGCTCAATTTACATAAAACCAACATCAATTGGATCAGAGGATCGCAGTGCACAGGGAGTCATCTATATTTTCCTGTTTCCTTTATTCAATTATGCTGGACAGGTCTAAATGTTTTAAGAACAGGCTCAAAACTTTACCTTTTTTTGCTTCTAATTGATTACTATTTATTCAGTTTGTTTACCTATATTGATTGTTTTCATTTACTTATTTTAATTATAGTTAAGTTTTAATACACATTAATTCTAAAATTTCATTCATCATTTTATTATCCATTCTAGCTTTTGTCATCTTAATCTGTTAAGCACTTTGAATTGCTCTTTCTGCATGAAAAGAGTTACATAAATTAGGTTTTTACTTGATTTTGATTTGATTTAAATGTTCATTGTCCATTTAAATGTCCATTACAATTTAGCTTAACCTAAATTTACATCATACCTGTCGATGAAAAGTATATTATTTAAGTACCTGTCCCGTCTGTTACATTTGTATATTAACAAGGAAATGTGAGGAACCGCTCCCTCATCCATCATTTGGATTTTCTTAAGTATTGAATTTGCTAGCAAAACGACGCTTCCCCAACACACCAAACAGGGACCTGATGTTATAGGCCGAATTCTTCCTTCCACCCAACTTTCGAATTGTTCTTGGGAGAGAGTGAGGTGTTAGTGGAGAGGATCTGGGGGGAAGCACAAAAGGGTCGGAATTCAAGCAACCAGGGCGGTTAGAAAAGCAGAGGCAGTTCCTGGTATTCCAACAGAAGTGGTTCCCAGAATGTGTCAGCAGCCTGTGGCACGTCACATTTTAAGCAGTAATTGTCCCCAATCCAAGCAATTTTGTTCACAGCACAAGTGAGTTCATACACTTTTTCCTTTAAAGTTCAGCATGAGGAGGTTCTTTTAAGGTGGCCCCTAGGTATTCACCAGAAAAAGGGGAAATATTGTCCATTCAGTCATTAAGTGCAGACTGCCACCTTTTTTTCTTTCTTTTTCGGCCATGCGAAAGTCTGCGCCTCTCATAGCAAAGCAAAGTGGTGATTGCTATGGAGCCATGTCACGCCTTTCGTGGTGTGTATTTTGGAATGCACCTGGTAGTCTCCTTCCTTCGCCCACGCACTCCTCCCATCACCCCTGTCATACCCACTTTCCCAAGAACACTACTGTTATCTGAAGATAACCATGACCTTGAGATGGTGTGTGTGAGAGCGCTTTCCTTTAACTTCTAAAAATGTTCCTTTCATATTCATTAATCTCCTTCAACAAATGTTGAATTTAAATGTCTTTCCCACTCAGACTGGTCCTACATCATCCATATTTTCTACTGAACGCACTGTGGGACCCCTCTTTTTTACTTTTATTTTAATCAGTTATATATAAGTAGACTAGAACTATGCCATCATTTCTTCATTATTAGTTATGGTAAAAATATACTAATTTATAGGTTTGCTGTCTCTGAAAGGAATGGTCTATGTGGTATTAACCCTGTTATGTCTGCTTAAACTGTTGTTCTAATTATTCCCTTGCTTATTTTAATTAATGCTTCCTGCATTTTTTCATCAAATTTCTATTTTAGTCTCTGCTCTTCCCCCTGCTTTCTCCGCTTTTCCTCTTCTCTTGCTTACGTTCCTCCCGTCTAACCTCTGTTGCATTTGTCTCGCTCACCTTGTAAAAATTCATCTTTCAGGCATAACTGCTCGATCTTTTACCAATGATATAGAGGTTATTAGATTTAGTTATCTTTTCTAGACACTTATTCTTTCCATCTATCACTTTCCCGACACTCCTACAGAACACATCTGAATCATTATCATTCTATATTTTATCAATGCAATGCCTTTCTTTATTTTCTCAATTTGATGTAAATAAAATCTCATGTAAATAAAATAATTACAAAGATGGACCACCGCAATATTTAATCAACATGTTTTAAGTTCTCTTTTCAGCGATTTAACCATTATTTATTGATTTCAACTGAAAAATCTGTTTACTTTTCAATCTGTCCTTTATCAATGCAACTTGTATTTTTATTCTTAGTTAGCCAATTAATCCTATTTAGAAACCCACTATATTTTTTGACACTATCTAGATTTATGCACCTTCCTCAACTTTTGATTCCGGTGGACTTTGGATAACGACAACGTTAACTGGGATCACTTCCCATTCGTCTTTGCTGTTTCCCTCAGAAATGTCCTGAGAGACAGATTTCGGCTGTTCCCTGTCTGCGTGCGAGGATGTATTACCAGAACATGAGGAAAGAGTTTCTGTTTTTTCATCCTGATCAATTTTGTTTGGGGAGGTGCTGGTTTCAGCTACATCTAGTTCTCTGTTGTGCTGATTAAACAGAAAGTATTATCTTGAGCTCCGGAATTCTTCTACCCAATTTTTGATAAACTCGCAGATTTCATCATTGGATTTCATCATTGAATCTTAAATCTCTTTACAGCGGGTTCAGATTTCCCCTCGTCCCGAGGAGCGTCCTTCATCTGCCCCAGTTTTAATTTCACAAAATTTGCTCTATTATCCATTGAAGAGTCAATTCAATTCAATTCACTTTTATTTATATAGCACCAGTTCACAACAAATGTCATCTCAAGGAACTTTACAACAAAAGTAATCTCAATACAATTATACAAACATTCCAATCAGTTAAGTTTTCTATGTAAGGAATCCCAGCAGATTGTGTTGAGTCATCGGCGTGAGGTTGTCCGCAGATCATGCAGACTCCAACCACAGCAATTCCTCAGCAAACCATCATACTGAGCAAGCATGTAGCGACAGTGGAGAGGAAAAACTCCCCTTTAACAGGAAGAAACCTCTGGCAGAACCCTTGCTCAGTACAAGCGGTCATCTGCCACGACCGTATGGGGGTCTGAAAAGACAGAGAAGAGACAGAATGGAGGATGCTCGGTGACTTTGAGCATCATCTGGACCAACGCTCCCCATCCAGCAGGGGGCAGTATAGCTGAGCAGGGTACCAGACCGGGTAGAGCTTCTATGGGGAGAAAAACACTGAGAGAAAACTGGCTTAACAATTGCATTAACATCAGAAAAAACATATCTGGAGAGTAGTAGAAAAGAAAAGTAGAAGGTGTGTTAGGGTCAGTTGAGTCTGAAAAAGGATAATTTTTTTCCCTAATTCTTAAGTCTATTTGCAATGTACGGTGTGAGGGAGATGAAGTTGAGGAGGGCTGCCAGACCTGGCTGCATCCTCCCCTTGCCGGATCGGGCTGAACACTCCATCTCCCTCTACTCCCTGCCTGGAAATCCAGGAGGAAAGAAGGAGGTAAGTGGGTAAGTTTTGTAGTGCATCTCTCCTTGCTCATAGGACTGCGCCCTCTCCAGAATCTATGTATTAGAGAGATAATATTATTGGTAAGTGATATAACTGGAGTAGATAAAGGCCCGCTCTTCTGAAGACTCTGGTATTATTTACCTTGACGACTGGTCAACGGACTGGCCAGTTTGGAATAGGGAGACAAACGCAGTGCACTGACCAACGCACGCTGTCAGTAGCCTCTTTGTCCACAACTTTCTAGCCTTAAAACCTGGTATAAATCTTTTTCCGTCCTGATTCATGATTCAACCTTTGTTCTCTAATCATTTTATTCTGGTAAATTAATACATTACTGTTAGAAATCGGAGAGGGATTATAAGGTCTAGTGTCTATATAAGTAACTATAAGCTTTATCAAAAAGGAAGGTTTTAAGCCTAGTCTTAAAAACAGACAGAGTATCTGCCTCACGAACTAAAACTGGGAGCTGGTTCCACAGGAGAGGAGCCTGATAACTAAAAAGATCTGCCTCCTGTTCTACTTTTTGAAATCCTAGGAACTACCAGTAGACCTGCATTCTGAGAACGAAGTGCTCTGTTAGGAACATATGGAACAATCAGATCTCTGATGTACGTTGGAGCTTGATTGTTAAGGGCTTTATACGTAAGGAGGAGGATCTTAAACTATTCTGGATTTAACAGGGAGCCAATGGAGAGAAGCCAAAACAGGAGAAATGTGATCTCTCATTTTAATATTCATCAGAACACTTGCTGCAGCTTTTTGGATCAACTAAAGGCTTTTGATTGCATGTTGTGGACTTACTGATGATAAGGAATTACGGTAGTCCAGCCTCGAAGTCACAAATGCATGGACTAGTTTCTCTGCATCACTCCTGGACAGGATGTTTCTAATTTTAGCAATATTCCGAAGGTGAAAGAAAGAAATCCTAGAAACCTGTTTAATATGGGATTTACATGTCATGTCTTGGTCAAAAATTACACCGTTCTTTACATTAATGCCATCCAGATGAAGTGATTGACCTAGCAGTTTCCTTTTTAAAGGTTCTGGTCCAAAGACAAGAAGCTCTGTCTTGTCTGAATGTAGGAGCAGAAAATTGCAAAGTAATCCAAGTTTTTATGTCTTTGAGACATGCTTGTAATCTACCTAACTGATTGGTTTCATCAGGTTTTATGGAAAAATATAATTGTGTATAATCAGCCTAACTGTGGAAATTCATACCATGTTGTCTAATTATTGTACCAATTGGAAGCATATATATAGTAAAGAGAATCGGTCCAAGCACAGAACCCTGTGGTACTCTGCTGTCACGGTGTGCTGCATGGAGGACGAAGGACCCAGGCGCAGACGCAGAGTTCAAAGGTGAGGTGATCATTTATTTATGGTGCAGCAACATAAGGTGAGACGATACACAACAGGTATGGCAAGGTACGACAATGATCCAGGAGGACTGAAGCTCTCGCTAGATCTTAAATAAGGGGAGAACAAGGAGGAACAGGTGGAGACAATGAATAATCAGGACGGAGGTTCAGGACAACACAGGTGCAAATAATAATGGACGAGTGAGAGGAGCTGAGGGGATTGTGCAGCATGACAGGACCCCCCCCCACCCTTTAAAGGAGGATTCCAGACGCCGTGGAGAAAGAAAAAACAAAAAGAGGGGTGCAGGCACAGGGGCCCGGAGGCGGGGAGCAGGTTTGGGAACCTGGAGACGGTGCAGCGGCGGCTGAGAAGCGGCGGTTGAGAAGCGGCGGCTGAGGACAGGTGAAGCGGCGGCTGAGGACAGGTGCAGCGGCGGCTGAGAAGCAGTGGCTGAGGACAGGTGCAGCGGCACATCCAGCAGCGGCAAATCCAATTGCTCTGGGATCAGAGACTGCAGGGGCTCTGCAGACGCCAACTTCGGTGCCGATCAGGCTGATGCAGACGGCAACTTCGGTGCCGAACAGGCTGAAGCAGACGCCAATTTTGGTGCCGAACAGGCTGAAGCAGACGCTAACTTCACCGACCCAGAAACCGCTCTTCCTCGTTGGCGCTGCTGTCTGCGGCGAATTGGTAGAGGAGCCTCTTGCCTTGGCTGAGACAGCCGCTCATGCCTGCGTGGACCGGTTCCGGGTGCGCAGTACGTGAGCCGAGAGCCGATGAGCGAGGACCACTGCTCCACATACCGCTCCTCACCGTCCTCCCAGTCCGACCAGTCCGAGGTAGGATACTCCAGTGCAGCTCTGCGGCGTCCGTGTTGCCGATCGCGGCAAGGAGCTGGATCCCCTCTAGAGCAGAGGTAGTCGAACTTGTCCCCGTGAAAGAATTCGAACAGTTCGTCCTCGCTGACGTAGAGGGGACCCAGTCCTGCGGTGGCAGACGCAGCCTGCACTGCAGGCGCAACTGGACGGCTGGCCGAAACAGGGGGAGTCCTCGACGAAGCGGTCGGGAAAGGAGCGAAGACAGCCGGAGAGAGGATCGGTGGCACGTAGAGCATGGAGACAGAGCCGACATTTGTGGATGCAGATCTCCTCCCCAAAAAGGACAACTCCTCCTCGGCTGTCTGGATGAGAACATCCGCTGTCCAGCGCGTCATGAGACATCAGCAGAGAGAAGAAGCGGGGAAGAGTCTTCACCATGAAGTTCTCAGCTGTGGTCTGACGAGCTGAGGCTTCCAAGCTGCAGATGTCCTCCAGGCTGGCCCAGAGGTCTTGCAGGAGATCAGGGTCCGACGCTTCTGCTGGGTCAATTTTTTCGGGCTGGATCATTCTGTCACGCTGTGCTGCATGGAGGACGAAGGACCCAGGCGCAGAAGCAGAGTTCAAAGGTGAGGTGATCATTTATTTATGGTGCAGCAACATAAGGTAAAACGATACACAACAGGTAGGACAAGGTACGACAATGATCCAGCGAGGACTGAAGCTCTCGATGGATCTTAAATAAGGTGAGAACAAGGAGGAACAGGGGGAGACAATGAATAATCAGGACGGAGGTTCAGGACAACACAGGTGCAAATAATAATGGACGAGTGAGAGGAGCTGAGGGGATTGTGCAGCATAACACTCCGCAAGTAACCCCTTGAGAGTGAAGAAGGTTTATCACTGACATGAAAAAACTGGAATCTGTTGGACAGATATGATTTAAACCAGGCTAGAGCTGTTCCCTTGATCCCTACAACATGTTCAAGCCTTTCTAAGAGAATATTATGATCGACTGTGTCAAAAGCAGCACTGAGATCTATTAAGACCAGAACAGTCCATTATCTGAGGCCATTAGAATATCATTAGTAACTTTTACCAGTGCTGTTTCAGTGCTAAGATGAGCTCTAAAACCTGACTGAAATTCCTCAAACAGGTTGTTGCTGTTTAGATGCTCACATACTTGATTAGCAACTATTTTCTTAAGAATTTTGGATGAGAAAGGAAGGTTAGATATAGGTCTGTAGTTAGCTAAATCATCTTGATCCAGGGAGGGTTTCTTAAGTAAAGGCCTAATTACAGCAACCTTAAATTCCTGTGGCACATATCCATTTATTAAAGATAGATTCATCATGTCTAGAATAGGGCCAGTAACCAGAGGGAACACTTCCTTAAATAATTTGGTTGGTATTGGGTCTAACATACAAGTTGAGCGTTTAGATGAAGCTAATATTTGTGATAATTCCGAAAGTTCAACAGAATCAAAATGGTACAGACATAAACATGGTTCTACAGTTCTCTCTGATGCTGCCTCATTTACTGAGAGACAGTTAGTCATGTTTGGGAGAATGCCAATGATTTTATTCTTAATAGAATTTATTTTACTTATGAAGAAGCCCATAAAGTCATCACTACTAAGAGAAGGGGGAATAGTTGGCTCAACAGAGCTATGACTCTTTGTAAGTTTCGCAACGGTACTAAAATAAACCTAGGATTGTTTTTATTTACCTCTATTAATGATGAGAAATATGCTCTTCTAGCTTTTCGAAGGGCGTTTTTATAAAGTAGTAGACTATTTTTCCAAGTTAGAAAGGAATCATTTAAGTGTGTAGAGCGGCATTTTCTCTCCAGTTTCCTATTATTCTGCTTTAAAGTACGCAACTCTGCACTAAACCAGGGAGCCAGCCCCCTATGGCTGATTACCTTCTTTTTTAAGGGGGCTACACTGTCTAGTGCCAAACGGAATTACTGCATATCCACTGTGGTATTCTGAGACACATACGGAAAAAATAATGGAACAGACTCTTTAAAACTTGTTACAGCACTGTCTGATGAAGTTCTATTGTAATGAAATGTTCTTTCAGATTAGGGAACGTTGAGTTTAGTAAATTCAAAGGTTAAGGTTATCAAAAATGGTCAGGGGGGTGGGAGGGGGTGTTTAGGATGATTCTGAGGGCCCGGCACAGACAGGGGGCCCTTTGAGGGCTATCAATATGTATTGTCTTGTGTAAGTTTTTTAAATATTTTAATTTGATCTGTTAAAATAAGCAAGTTATATATGGTTGGGATTCGGTATAAAAAAAATCCTCGAATTATGTATGATATTATAATTTCACCCCTTTCGCTTACTGAATGGTATCGTCTGACACTGGCAGCAGCACATGCAAAATGTGTACAGCACGCTTCGCCTACATGTACAATTCCTTCTCTTCACTGCTGTGGAAGATCTATTCTGTCAAACTGTTGCTCAATTTAGGTCAAAGTAGGATTAGCTACTAAAACCTAGTGTTACAACTTTTCAGTTTTGTGTGTCAGCCACTGTGAGATACAGGAGGATGTATGGATGCTGAACTAGCCATGTTGCTACTGGATTGGTAAGTAATACATTCTTGCTCCTGGGTTATTTGGGCATGATGATGCAATACAGTGCCAGGAAAATTGTGTGATAGTTTACCAACTAACACGCTGTCAGTTTGCTGTTTTTTTCTTTTGACTGTACTTGTAAACTTGTTCAGAAGCGATCCATAGAGATTCCCACATCTGCTTCGGGTGTCGGCTCGGTCTTGCTGATAGCCAGTAGCCCCTATGTTGCAAAGAGTTGCAACATAGAGATGCAAAGAGTAAGAAACCACTGTATTTATGGTTGTTTATGCGTTTTGGTTCACTATATGGTTTCAGCACATTTGCAGAGATGAATCATCTCATGGGTGATGGGTGAGCGTGGAGACGTATCGCGTTGGTAAGACGTATCGCGTCATTTCCTGTTTTGTGACTAACTCGTTTGTAGCAAGTCGGTGTTTCTCTCTCTCTTGAACTGATCTAACTTTCTCTGTCAATAAGTTTTTTCTGAGTTGCTTAACACACAAACACATTAAAACGTTAATTTTCTTCACGGTTTAGGACTCTTTAAGCGTTTTACTGGGTTAATTACTTTGTTCTTAGGTAAGGTAAGGTACCGCTTGGTTAGCTTAGCTTTACGGCTAGCATGGCTTCGGCAGCTTTCTCTCTTGTCCCTCCATCTCTCTCTACACCTCCTCCTCTTTCCTGCTCTCTCTGTCAGATGTTTAGTTACTCCTCCGCCTCATTTAGTGAAGTTGGTAGGTGTAATAAGTGCAGCATTTTTGTAGCTTTGGAGGCGAGGGTTTCTGAGCTAGAGGCCCGGCTCCGCGCTGTAGAACAGCCAGGCCCAGCAGTAGCTAGCGCGGAGTCAACTAGGACAGGACCTAGCCGTCCTTCAACAGCTCCCGTGCAGCCGGGACCTCAGGCGAGCTGGGTGACTGTTCGTAGGAAGACTAGCGCCAGACCCCAGTCCGCGGCCAACCTCCAGCCCCTTTCTCTGAACAATAGGTTCGCCCCGCTCAGCGACGCACCCGCCGAGCAGGAGAGGCCGATTCTTGTAATTGGCAGCTCCATAGTTAGGAATGTGGCTCCAGAGACACGAAAGACCACCGTCAAATGCCTTCCAGGGGCCAGGGCTGCGGACATTAGGTCCCATCTGAAGCTTTTGGCCAAGGACAAACGGCGGTATAGCAGGATCGTTATCCATGCTGGTGGCAACGACACCCGGCGACGGCAGTCGGAGGTCACTAAAATTAGCGTAGCTTCGGTGTGTAGGGCTGCCAAAAAGATGTCTGACTCTGTAATTTTTTCTGGTCCCCTGCCTGATCGTACTAGCGATGACATGTACAGCCGTATGCTTTCGTTCCACCTTTGGTTGTCAAGGTGGTGTCCAGAAAACGATGTGGGCTACATTGATAACTGGGGGGCCTTCTGGGGAAAACCTGGACTGTTACGTAGAGACGGCATCCATCCCACCGAGGACGGAGCTTCGCTTCTTTCCAGGAACATTGATAGGGTTATCTCTAGTTCCCCAAAGCCGTGACAACCCAGAGTCCAGCTCAGGGAACCCAGAGTCGAGCTCAGGGAAACCAGAGTCCAGATCAGGGAACCCAGAGTCCAGGTCAAGGAACAGGGACTGCCACCCACCCACTACCCTATAGAGATAGTTTCCCGTCCACTACCCAAAACTAATGAATTAAAAGTTAATGCTACTAGAGCAAAGTATAAAAATCTCATAAAGATAAATAAAACTCGGACTGAACATAAAAACAAATCAATTAAATGTGGTTTACTAAACATAAGATCTCTCCCCTCAAAAACACTCTTAGTAAATGACTTAATTTGTGAAAATAATATTGATTTGTTTTGTCTTGCAGAGACATGGTTGCAGGAAGAGGACCATGTCACAATAAATGAGTCAACTCCCCCTAGCTACTTAAACTTTAGTGTCCCTCGAAGTACTGGTCGAGGAGGTGGAGTAGCAACTATCTTTCATTCCGATTTACTAATTAATCTCCAAAAAAATAATAGTTACAGTTCCTTTGAGCATCTAGTTTTTAGCTTTCCTCATACACATAACAAAGCAGTAAAGCCACTTTTGTTTGTGGTCTTATATCGTCCACCAGGACCTTATTCTCAATTTTTAGATCAGATTTCAGATTTTCTATCTGACTTAGTTTTAAACACTGATAAAGTCATTATAGTCGGAGACTTCAATATTCATGTTGATAATGAAAGTGATAGTCTAAATACAGCTTTTAACACTATCCTAGACTCAATAGGCTTTACTCAAAATGTGCAGGGACCAACACATTCTTGTCACCACACTTTAGATCTTGTGCTGACTTATGGCATTGACTGTGAAGAAATAACAGTCTTTCCACATAACCCTATCCTGTCTGATCATTTCCTTATCACTTTTAAACTTACTCTAATGGATCATATCAAACCTGAAAGAAAACTTCATTATACCAGAACGTTATCAGACAACGCTGTAGCAAATTTTAAAGAAGCTCTTCCAACTTTAATTTCCTCAGTTTATAAATGCAGAACAGAAAACAGTGATTTAACTCGTGACCCCTCACAACTTGACATTTTAGTTCATAGCGTTAATTCCTCCCTGCGTCGGGCAATAGACAAAGTTGCCCCCTTGAAAAGGAAGGTGGCTAGCCATAGAAGATTAACTCCCTGGTTTAATTTAGAGCTACGTACCCTAAAGCAGAATGTTAGAAAACTAGAGAGAAAATGGCGCTCCACGCATTTACATGATTCCTTTTTAATATGGAAAAATAGTTTATTGCTATATAAAAAGAGCCTTCACACAGCTAGAACAGCATATTATTCATCTTTAATCGAGGAGAATAAAAATAATCCTAGGTTTCTTTTTAATACAGTTGCCAAACTCACACAGGATCATAGCTCTATCGAGCCAACCATTCCCCAAGCTCTAAGCAGTGACGACTTCATGCAATTCTTTATAAATAAAATAGACTCCATAAAGAATAAGATAATTGGGAACCTTCCCAATATGCTTGCTTCCTCCTTAGTTAATGAGGCAGCCTCAAAAATGGTGGAACCTAATATATGCTTAAACTGCTTTAATGCAGCCGAACTTTGTGATGTACTAAAATTATTAGCTTCATCTAAACCTTCAACTTGCGTTTTAGACCCAATCCCAACTAAACTCTTAAAAGAAGTTTTCCCTCTGATCGCTGCTCCAATTTTAAATATAATGAATCTATCCTTAGTCAATGGATATGTACCACAGGAGTTTAAGATTGCTGTAATTAAACCTCTACTTAAGAAACCCTCTCTTGATCAAAACGACTTAATTAACTATAGACCGATATCTAATCTTCCCTTCTTATCTAAAATTCTTGAGAAAATAGTTGCACACCAGATATGTGAGCATTTAAACAATAATGAGCTGTTTGAGAAGTTTCAGTCAGGCTTTAGAGCTCATCACAGCACTGAAACAGCTCTGGTGAAGGTTACTAATGATATTCTCATAGCCTCAGACAATGGACTGGTGACCATTCTGGTCCTGTTAGATCTCAGTGCTGCCTTTGACACTGTTGACCACAATATTCTCATAGAAAGGCTTCAAAGTGTCGGTATAATAGGAACAGCACTAGGTTGGTTTAAATCTTATTTGTCTAACAGATTTCAGTTTGTTCAGGTAAACAATAGATCTTCCTCAACCTCAATAGTTACTTGCGGAGTACCACAGGGTTCAGTGCTTGGGCCGATTCTCTTTACTATATATATGCTTCCTATTGGTAAAATAATTAGGCAGCATGGGATAAAATTCCATAGTTACGCAGATGATACACAGCTATATCTATCCATAAATCCTGATGAATCCAATCAGTTAGGTAGACTACAGGCATGTCTGGAAGACATAAAAACTTGGATGACTCTAAACTTCTTGCTTCTAAATTCTGATAAAACAGAAGTTGTCGTCTTTGGACCAGAAGCTCTGAAAAAGAAACTACTTAGTCAGCCCCTTCACCTGGACGGCATTAAATTAGCCTCCAGTAATAAAGCAAAAAACCTCGGTGTCATTTTTGACCAAGATATGTCATTTAGAACTCACATTAAAGAAGTCTGTAGGATTTCCTTTTTTCACCTTAGGAATATTGCAAAAATTAGAACCATCCTGTCCAGGAATGATGCTGAAAAACTAGTCCATGCCTTTGTTACTTCAAGGCTGGATTACTGTAACTGTCTATTATCAGGTAGTCCACAGAATACAATTAAAAGTCTTCAGTTAGTTCAAAATGCTGCTGCTAGGATTCTGATGAATATTAAAAGAAGAGATCACATTTCCCCTGTTTTAGCTTCTCTTCACTGGCTCCCAGTAAAATCTAGAATAGAATTCAAGATCCTCCTTCTGACATATAAAGCCCTTAATAATCTAGCTCCATCATACATAAGAGACCTGATTGTTCCATATGTTCCTAACAGAGACCTTCGCTCTCAGACTGCAGGTTTACTGGTAGTTCCTAGGATTTCTAAAAGTAGAATGGGTGGCAGATCTTTCAGCTATCAGGCTCCCCTCCTATGGAACCGGCTCCCAGGGTTGGTTCGTGAAGCAGACAATTTGTCTATCTTTAAAACTAGGCTAAAAACTTTCCTCTTTGACAAAGCTTACAGTTAGAGATATGTTTATAGGTAGTTAGAGTCAGGTCAGACAGGTAGATAGGAAGAGACAGGTTAATATTAGTAGTCAGGCAGAGTGTCAAAAGTTAGGAAGAGATAGGAAGAGGTAGAGTAGCTAGGTAGAGATAGAATAATGTAAGCCAGGTAAAGATCCGGAGCCGGTTAGATAATAGATAAATGTTATTATCACATATAAACTCATTTACTAATAAAGTTTTTGAGGAGAGGGATCTTATGATTATTAAACCACATCTAATTACTCTATTTTCTTGTTTGGTCTGAGTCGTATTTTTTTAATGAGATTTTCAGAGTTTGCTTTTTTCAGGTTAACTTTTAGTCTATTTGATTTTGGCTGTGGGCAAGACACTGCCTCAATGGGGCACCAAGTGGGCAACAGCACAGAAGCCGCAGAGCGGTGGGTAAAACCACGACTATGCTTCCTGGTCTGGACCCTGGTTTGTCAGTGTTTTGAAGGACGAGTAAATTTATCTAGATTCCTAGAAAAGAAGAGCTGCTCCATCCCAAGTGGGATGGATGGTCTCTCCGGATCAGACCAGGTTTTCCCCCAAAAAAGTTGTCAGCTATCAATGTAGCCCACGTTGTTTGCTAGACACCACTCAGACAACAATCGATGAAATGACAGCATGTGGGTAAACATGTCGTCACTGGTCCGATCGGGCATGGGTCCGGAAAATATTACACAGTCCGACATTTTTTTAGCAAACTTACACACCGAAGCAACACTAATTTTAGTGACCTCTGATTGGCGTAACCGGTGTCATTTCCACCAGTGTGAATAACAATCTTACTGTATTTACGCTTATCCTTAGCCAGCAGTTTGAGGTGGGATTTTATGTCCCTTTTGGCTGGGAACTAACCTTTCTAAGTACCGTCACCCAGTCGGCCTGAGATCCCAGCTGCGTGGGTTCTGTTGGTTACGCGCTGGCTAACGGGCCTTGGCTATTTACTGGATTCTCAACAGCGCGGAGCCGGGCCTCTAACTCTGAAACCCTCGCCTCAAAAGCTACGAAAATGCTACATTTATTACACTTACCATTATCACTAAAGGAGGCGGGGGAGTAACTAAACATCTGACACAGACAAAAGGGGAGAGAGGAGCCGCATAGGGGGAATGAGAGATGGAAGCCATGGCTGCTACAAAGCTGAGCTAACGAACTAGCGAGGCCCTAGCACACAGAGAACAACCATGTGAAACACAAATTGTTCCCAAAACGTAAAGTACACCAACTGGAAATAAGTGCAGTAGTGTGCTTGTGTGTCAAAAATAACTTAGAAAGACATCAACACAGAGAAAAACAGATCAATCGAAGATAATCTGAGCACCAAGCAGCTCCACGGAGCTCAGCAGTGACAACAGGCAGTGATGCAGCAAGTGTCGCAATAAAAAAAAACACATAAAAAAAAAACAAAACAAAAAAACACATAACAGTGTTTTTTCATTTGACTTCCCTCTCCAAAATATTTTTAAAGTTAATCTGCTGTGCATTCTCCAGCTGCGGCCCCCAAACTATGGCTGTGGACTAAGATAAAGAAGTATATATTTGGAGAAAAAATTAGCACTTTGAGATTTGTTGCACAAATGTAAAATGCTTTATAAATAAAATATATTATTATTATTATTATTATTATTATTATTATTATTATTCCTCAGAGACACATTACATACTAAAATATACTGACACACTTAAAAAATGGCAAGAACAGACCTCCATGAATTATATTACTGATGACAATATTAACTGATAATAATGGTTAAAATAGGTAGAAAAAATATATTTGTAGCCTATCATAAAATGTTTAAGCTAGTGTAAATTAAAGACAGGCTTACATCATCACTGGATGTGGATTTTACCATGGTGTCTGTTTCATCAGTTGAAGAGTTCCTGAAGGAGTCACACTCAACATCTGAGTCAATCCTCCTGGTCCTATGAAAAATACATATGGAAAATGTATCTTAATATTATGCAAAACGATAATAGAAATATTAAGAAACCAACTTTCTTCACAGTCTTGGTTGTCTTTGCAACCGTCAACATGGAAGGCCAGAAGATGAAGTGACATTGTCTCCTGACAGTTTTCATATGTGGGCTTTGGCATTTTTGAAAATTCTGAGGCATTGCTGGAAAGGGGGGTTAACATCTAATTCACCCTGTAATGGGGCTATGTACAACATTCTTTCCCCACTATTTGATGCCCTCTTAAGTTTTAGGGTAGTGTAGCCTTCCACCTGAGGGCTTATGACTGTAAGCCGCCTTTGACCACTTCCCCCTGAAACACAACAATCTCAGTCAACAGTGCATACATGTAGCAACCAAAAACATAATAACTTGCAGGAATGTAATAAAATGTTTGACCCAGTAACACAATAACATTTTGACAGTAATGTAAAAGGTTGTGACAATATTGGCCTCACAACTTTATAATGCAATAACTGGAACCATTGATAACATAATAACCAGCCCTAAACGTGATAACTTATTGTATAGTATTAGTGGCTCAATTTTTTTTACATTACTTGCCTGTATTACGTTTTGGACTGTTATTCCATTTTTGGTTGCTACACATGTATTTTCTTAGGATGTGACTAGTGTGAAGAAAGAACAAATTCAGACAGCGTCACAGCACAAAAAGCTATTGGGGTTACTCAAGAAAATACAAATATGAATGCAAAGTTATATAGATTACCAACAAATGTCACATCATAGCAAAGCACAGAGTGACAATAAATGAAGGTTAAAGTCTAAACTAAACTAAAAAATAATGTAATCGTATTTTACATGTTATTAGTGTTGTTATGTGTATTATTTCAGTGTGAGTGTTTACCTGAACCCTTGGAAAACATCCAGGAGCCCTTGAGGCTCTGATGTTTTGGGTACTCTTGGTTAAGTATGTCAGATATGTAGAGAAACACACTAGCATTAGCAAACAATGATTATTAATACACCATTGATTATGCCCAACTTGTAACATCTGACAAGAATGTTTTGGCATTCTCTTACTTAAAATTACTTACTAAAGTAGAATGAGTGCCAACTGTACCTGTATGTCCATTTATATGACAACCAAGGTCTGGTAACCCTCTGCTAGAGTTAGTTTAATTTCTATGATACATGTGAAGTGACACTATTCAATTAAGGAAAAAAGTCTACCACCAGCACATTGATCATACAAACACTTAATAGCCGTTCATAAGTACCGTAAGTGAATGTGGCTATTTGCCTTCTTTCTTTAAATTTCTAAAAAGACATTTAAAGCTATTCATAATGACATCTGGACTTATGACTAATAAATAGCACAGTGATGGTTGGGTATAAAACACAACAGCATCTGACCTCATTATGAAATGCATGGTCTGGAATAAACCATTCTCATACCAAGCCGTATGCCGTAAGGAAGGACATAAAACTGAAAACACTGACTCCACTTTCCCCTGAAAAGACTTGGAAAAGATCTATAATAAACAATAAAGGACTACTGTGTGTCATATTGTCGTATGTATGTATGTCTATATATATGTGTGTGTGTGTGTGTGTGTGTGGGTGTGTGTGTGTGTGTGTGTGTGTGTGTGTATGTATGTATGTATGTATGTATGTATGTATGTATGTATGTATCCTATTCAGTTCTACTCATTGATACTCTGCAAAGCTGCTCCAATGCAATACTGTATTAACATTGTTAGTTAGGCTGGATTAGCATATTTATTAAAATACTAAACAACAGCATTTCTGATGAAACTGATGTTTGCATACTGCTGGCTGTTCAGGTTTGTGGACTGAAGACACCAGCTATGTGGGGCGGAGGATTGAACACAATGGCTGCTCCTGTTGAGAGGTTAGCAGATGACTGCTGCATACATTCAGACTTTGTTGGATGAGTGTGATCAGGTTTCTGGCCACAGACTCCACATCCTTCTCTGAGCCGGCACCCTGACCAAACGTCACACAAGATTTTTAACACTAGAAGACCCAGGATTTTTTGCTCTACCTATAAAGCCCACAGGTAAGCCGAAAGGCTGGATGGCCCCCTGTGAACCCTCCTTTTGTTATGTAAACGGGGCAATCACTGGGACACCACAGGAGGGGGGATATGCAGAGCCACTTCACTCAAAACACCTTGACATAAAATGGGGGAGGGGGACAATCAGGTAGGAGCAGGATTGCTAACTGACTGTCTGAGCAGAACATATGAGCTGAATCAAAATGTAATATATGTAGAAGGATGTAGACGTTATCAGAACCCTACAACACTGGGCTTCCAACATCCCCACCAGACACATAAGAAAAGTAATAGAACAGAACCACATCAAATAAAGCACTCAAAATCTGTGGTAGCCCCACTAGTCATTTACAGAATTGCTCATCAAGTTGATATCTGTACAAGATTTATTTTATGTAACATTTTTTTCAAACTGAGATACACCCGAAACACATTTGATTTGTTATATTTAAGAATTTGTACATTGTTTTTGTCTGTTTTGCTCTTTCCCTCTATTTTCTCTTTTCCTGTCTCTCCCTGTCTCAACTCATAAAAACCAGACTGACTGTTGCTGTTTGCCCACACTGTGATGTTATGTTATGTCAAAGATATGATATTATATGTCTGATTTCAAAATATCAGTTATGTATTTGAGCAGTGCCAGGTTCTGCTCAACTCCTCAGGTCACCTTTACGCAGAGGACAAAAGACATTCACACCTCAATTCTCACACATGCTCAGAGGACGCACCCAAGCGGCATTGCCATGGGACCGTGATGAATTCACCACTCAGGTATTTTCAACCACTGGTGCCACGCTAACGGTGTATGCGCCCAAACGGAAGAAGACAGTATACATTCTCAGCAGCATGCACCGCGTCATTCAGACTGAGAATACCACCAAACGGAAGCCAAACACTGTCACCCTTTACAACACCACAAAGTGCGGCGTTGATGTGATGGACCAGATGGTGCGGGAGTACACTGTCCGCAGAGGAACACGGCGCTGGCCAGTCGCTGTGTTCTATAACATGATTGATATGGCAGCACTGAATGCACATGTGCTCTATCAAGCATGCACCGGGAGGCAGGAGAGACGGGTGGACTTCCTGGTGGAGCTTGCAAGAGAGTTGGCTCATTCTCATGTGGGTGCAAAGCAGGCACAAAGGGAACAATTGCTTCGGCTACAACCTTCAACACCTAGCCCTGGGAAAAGAGCAATGTGTCAGGTTAAAAATCAGTGTAAAAGCAATCATGCCACTCTGCGATGTATAGGCTGTTACAAATACACATGTGGCAAATGCAGAAAGGAGACGGCTTGGCAGTGCATGGATTGTGAGTGATTATTGAAATGTACTCACCTCACTCATTGTTACATACTGTTTAGTTTTCTCTGTGTGCTTGAAAACTCAAATTTCCCTGAGGGAGTCACCCCAAAGGGATCAATAAAGTTTTAAGCCTAAGTTCTAAGTCTCACTCACTTCCACTCTCTAACACTGTATCCTGATAATACTTTTTTATTATTATTATTATTAGTAAATATCATGAAGGCCCAGTTGGGATAACCCCAGATTTTGAGTGCTTTATTTGATGTGGTTCTATTCTATTACTTTTCTTATGTGTCTGGTGGGGATGTTGGAAGCCCAGTGTTGTAGGGTTCTGATAACGTCTACATCCTTCTACATATATTACATTTTGATTCAGCTCATATATTCTGCTCAGACAGTCAGTTAGCAATCCTGCTCCTACCTGATTCTCCCCCTCCCCCATTTTATGTCAAGGTGTTTTGAGTGAAGTGGCTCAGCATATCCCCCCCCCTGTGGTGTCCCAGTGATTGCCCCGTTTACATAACAAAAGGAAGGTTCACAGGGGGCCATCCAGCCTTTCGGCTTACCTGTGGGCTTTATAGGTAGAAAAGCCAAATGGCTGCTCTCTGGTAGTTCTAGTGTTAACCAGTATAACAAATTTAAAGCCAGAGACCATAACAGATTCAGCTTTTCAACAGTCTTCAGGAAAATGGGCACTTTTGCACAGTTAGCGCCAATTCAGAATATCGTGATAAATGGCCTTAAGTGCATTTTAACAAAAGCGGGTAACCACCGCCACTCCCCACGTAAGTAAATGTACAATAATGTATGGAAATAACCCTGAGTTGTTGTAGCAAGTTCACTCTATTTTATTGCTGTTATCTTGCCCAGCTTCAAGATAAATACTGTAGGCTCCCATCTTATTTATCTTTAATAATAATTAAATGTTTTAACTTCGTGCTATGCTACAATGCTGTTATGTTGTGACTTTCAGCAGCGCCTGCCGTCTCTATGACCGAGGTCTGCTAATACAAGGTGTTCATCTAAGCACTGCTGAGCTAGCTAGTGGCGCTTGATAAATGGGTTTGCCCAGCAAAAGCAATTTATTCACAGATCTTGATAATGTTATATGTGGTCGGATTTTTAGACTCTTAATAAATTAGAGAGATTCCTTTAAACGTTTGGGGGTTTTAATATGATTTGAATTGTTCGTACAGGAGGACAGTAACACATCACAGTAAATGTAGAATACTGATCTGTCTCGGTCTTACAACATCAAGCTTATATTGTTTCTAGCAATGTTGGACTATATATTCTATTGATAAAGTAAAACTCTCAGGGTGGAAATCAGAGACTTTGTGGCACCTTTCTCTTAGATTAGAAAGCTGTGAATTGTGTATATCTTTAAGGATGCCCGGTCGAAGAACCATCTCCATGGTAACACAGGATAGGGACTATGATTATCAAAACTCTCTGACCATGTCTTGGGTAAAGGCTTCACTCAATAAAAATAATCATTCAAACTGATACTACAACCTTAAGTAAACTAGGTCACAGTTGATTACAAAGTACAGATAAATCATAACACTAAATCCTGCCACCACAGTCTCCTCCCCTTTTATCTTATCTCAAAGATAAATCAAAATACAAAGGAGAATCAATAATCAATAAAAACAACAATCAGTAACTAGCCTAAGAGACATGCAGTATTCATAAAGAAAGACAACAAAACAGTGGTTCAAATGTTCAATATCATTACATGTCACATTGAATCTTTTCTAACAGAATCATCTAATCTAAGCATTCATCTTACTGACGTTATCTGAACTCAAAAAAAATCTCAAACAAAAAATCCTGCTGGTGGCCTAAGATAAGAAACCTCCATCCTAGGGTTGTGTCACTTGTTATTTCTCTTCACAACTCGGCAGGCAAAAAGTTAGAGACGGTCCCTAGCCCCAATAGGTGGCCCTCTTGTTCAGATCCTCATTAGTCAGGATGTATGAACGCAACTGCAAAACAAAGAGAAGGGGCACAATGTTGGGCAGTATCAATCTAAATAGATCTAATCTCTCAACACAACTCGGAGTGTGTACTCTTTCCTTTAATGAGTCAGGCATCCACAGCATGAACCTCAAAATCAAGATCGTCAGTCACTCTTTGCTCAGCACCACAGTGACCCTTTAAAGAGGTTACACAAAGAAGACTGAAACAAGAATGAAACATTCAAAAAACAAACAAAATAGAATAAAAACAAAAATAATTTCTAATAAAATCTCAAACTTCTGTAATGATTATGTATTTACATTTATTATGTAAATCATAAAAATATATAAAATCTATCTAAAAATCTATAAGAAATCTGTAATCCCCTTTTCATTATTTATCCCCAAACAAAGAAAATCAAGAAAAAGAAAAAGCAATCAAAATGAAATAATAAATGAACAATCAATTAAATAAAATAAAAATCACTGCAAATGAACTTGATTTGAATAAATGAGATGAAATAATGAATGAAGAAAAAATACTGATAAATTGAAGAAAAATTTAAAATCCTAAAAAGAAACATAAAAAATAATGAAATGAAAAATCAAATCAAACCCCATCAGACAACCTAAGTTCAATTCAATTCAATTCAGTTTATTTATATAGCGCCATTTCACAACAGATGTCATCTCAAGGCACTTTACAAAAAGAGTTATTACAATACAATGTTTAGTGTAGAAATTACAGAACCACAGAAGATTGCGTCGTGGAATTCTCAGCAATCCCTCATACTGAGCAAGCATGCAGCGACAGTGGGAAGGAAAAACTCCCTTTTAACAGGAAGAAACCTCCGGCAGAACCAGGCTCAGCACAAGCGGTTATCTGCCGCGACCGTCTGTGGCTTGGAGAATACATAACAGAGACACAGAAAGAGCAATAGAACTGATGCACAAGTTTGTTGCAGGACGTGGAGAATTTTCCGTCACTGCAATGCCATCTTAGTCAGGGTCGTCAAGCAGGGCTAATCCGGAGCACCTACTATAATAGAAAACAGGTTAGTGCTTGAATTGACAGCACATCATGCAGTTGGGTCACAAAATGATTTAAAGGAAGTCGTCATACACCTGTAAACTAATCACTCATATAATTCGAGGTCATCAAGCAAGTCCATACCCATTTAATCTCCATACAGCTCTTCTCTTCCATCTCCATCTCGTCGGATCGAGTCTGCATCAGGCCCGTAGGTGCCCTCTGCATCAGTCCAGCTCAGGTGACCTCTGCTGCAGATTCGAACGACACCACCTAACAAGACATAAAACACAAACAGAATAAATGTCTGTCTTTTTTGCTCTGGAGCCCCAGAGCTTTGAAGAATGTGTCATCTTCTCACTTTCTTCACGTGTGATGATTAGATGAATTAAAAAGCTATAAAAGTTCAGTGTTTTTTTCAGAGTCTACTTCTCTCAGGTTTTCTGCTTCAGCAGTAGAAGGCTTGTCCGGAATGGGTCCTGTGACCCTCGTGCACCCAAGCAATTTTCACAGCAGTATAGGTTACAAGCAACACAGCCCGCGGCCAACCTCCAGCCACTTTCTCTGAACAATAGGTTTGCCCCGCTCAGCGACACACCCGCTGAGCAGGAGAGGCCGATTCTTGTAATTGGCAGCTCCATAGTTAGGAACGTGGCTCCAGAGACACGAAAGACCACCGTCAGATGCCGTCCGGGGGCCAGAGCTGCGGACATTAGGTCCCACCTGAAGCTTCTGGCCAAGGACAAACGGCGGTATAGCAGGATCGTTATCCATGCTGGTGGCAATGACACCCAGCGAAGGCAATCGGAGGTAACTAAAATTAGCGTAGCTTCGGTGTGTAGGGCTGCCAAAAAGATGTCTGACTCTGTAATTTTTTCCTGTCCCCTGCTGATCGTACTAGCGATGACATGTACAGCTGTGTGCTGTCGTTTCACCTTTGGTTGTCAAGGTGGTGTCCAGAAAACGATGTGGGCTACATTGATAACTGGGGGGCCTTCTGGGGAAAACCTGGACTGTTACGTAGAGACGGCATCCATCCCACCGCGGACGGTGCTGGCCTTCTTTCCAATAACATTGATAGGGTTATCTCTAGTTCCCCAAAGCCGTGACAACCCAGAGCCCAGCTCAGGGATCAGGGACTGCCACCATACCACTACCCTATAGAGACAGTTTCCCGTCCACTGCCTAAAATTAAATAATTAAGTTAATGCTACTAGAGCAAAGTATAAAAATATCATAAAGATAAATACAACTCCGACTGAACAGAAAAATAAATCAATTAAATGTGGTTTACTAGACATAATATCTCTCTCCTCAAAAACACTCCTGGTAAATGACTTAATTTGTGAAAATAATATTGATTTGTTTTGTCTTGCAGAGACATGGTTGCAGGAAGAGGACCATGTCACAATAAATGAGTCAACTCCCCCTAGCTACCTAAACTTTAGTGTCCCTCGAAGTACTGGTCGAGGAGGTGGAGTAGCCACCATCTTTCATTCAGATTTAATAATTAATCTCCAAAAAAAATGTAGTTACAGTTCCTTTGAGCATTTAATCTTTAGCCTTCCTCATACACATAACAAAGCAGTAAAGCCACTTTTATTCGTGGTCTTGTATCGTCCACCAGGCCCTTATTCTCAATTTTTAGATCAGATAGCAGATTTTCTATCTGACTTAGTTTTAAACACTGATAAAGTCATTATAGTCGGAGACTTCAATATTCATGTTGATAGTGAAAGTGATAGTCTAAATACAGCTTTTAACATTATCTTAGACTCAATAGGCTTTACTCAAAATGTGCAGGGACCAACCCATCGCGGTCACCACACCTTAGATCTTGTGCTGACTTATGGCATTGACTGTGAAGAAATAACAGTCTTTCCACATAACCCTATATTGTCTGATCATTTACTCATCACTTTTAAACTTACTCTAACATATCATATCAAACCTAAAAGAAAACTTCATTATACCAGAACGTTATCAGACAACGCTGTAGCAAGTCTTAAAGAAGCTCTTCCAACTTTAATTTCCTCAGTACATAAAAGTACAATAGAAAACAGTGATTTAACTCGTGCCCCCTCACAACTCAAGTTCATAGCATTTACAGGATTCCTATTTAGTGTGGAAAAATAGTCTATTGTGTTGAATTAAATAATTATCATAAGTAATTCAATGTATGTTCAAGCAGAGACAAAATGGAGCCAATTTCCAGTTTAACATTTATTTTGAACAGATTAACAAATTGCAGTTTTACAGAGGAATTTTGCCCCCGTCAGTTCCTCTGTGGTCCAGATTTAAAGAAATCTGAACAACTAACTGATCTTTATTTCACAGCTTTATAGACAACTGGGCCTCTAGGCGTTTCTAATCTCTCCAATCAGAACATTTTCATACAGTGTCTTAGCTCTTATTGGCTGTCAGAAAATTATACAGTCATATGGGTAAGACGTTTTTTCTTAAAAGCTCATTCTGAATTTATGGTTTTATGGCAACACCCCAACTCTACAGACATCCTGTTTTTTACAGCTTGCAATAAAAACTCACCCCAGAGTTTTATGACTTAAAAGCTTACCTGCATAAACAATAGTGTCAGACCCATTTTTACAACCATGCAAACTATATAAAGTCTTTTACCTTCTGAATAATAAAAGTTTAACCTTCTGCAGAATTACACCACAATTCCCTCTTTCAATCTTTTTATTAAAATAGATTGATATCTCCTCTGTACGTAAGTGTTTAGAACTTAAGATCATAACCTGTAAAGCATTTTGAGAATGCAAGAAATCAAATCCAAGAAATTTCATCAGTTTAAAAACATGAAGTATTTCAGACTAAAATTCAAAACACAAACTATTAAAGTACCTTTTTTATCCTTAACTCCCATTAAAAATGTAAATCTGTTAATCATAGATTCACCCTCTTTTGGCATTAACCAAAAAATTTATTTTAACAATTCCCACAAACTAAATTCAAAACCCAAAATGTATAGGAATGTCTTACATGTGAAGAGATAATTAAAGCTGACTTGATACATGTTACTATTGTGGAAGAAGCTTAGAAAATCCATGAACATATACATTCTTACTATATTATATTCTGAAAGAAATCAAACTTAAAGTGTTAAGAAACCTGTGAAATAGAAGGTATTAAGAACCCTTTTAGGCAGTGTTACGACTCTTCACTTGTGAATAAAATAGTTAATCAAATAGTTAAACAACATGTAAAATGCAAAAAATTATTAATAAATGTTCAGTCTTTATATTTGTATTCTGATCCTCTTTCTTCACTCTCATTTTATCCCCCTCAGTGGCTCCTGGCAGCTGGAGAGCGATATACAGAGCTGATCAGTGTGGAGGGCTCCTATTTTTTGAGTGTTCCAGTTTTTACTCCCATATTTGCAGATAACCACTCTCTGAAATGCCAATTACTTCATTAATTGAGCATTTCCCCCAATATACACAAATGCACAGACAGGCCCCGCTTCCCATAGCTTAGCCCACCGCTGTGGGCTGGTCAAAACCTGCTGTGCAGCTGATTGATGAGTTGTGATCTTCTTCTGTAGATCCCTCTTTTGAGATGGCAATTTCAAATTGCCCATCTCATTCATTGGCACATAGATCACACTGGATGAGTAATATCACCACCCAAACAACCTTCTGGGTGAGCTAGGCCCCGCCGCCTGTGGCCCCAGCTTCCGATTCAGCTTGGTCAAACCCTTCTCGACCCTCCTTAGGCAGAATCCTGCCGATCCTCGACCAGGTTTGTCGTTGGCGTGGAGCTGCACTTTGTGTGTATTCCCAGCTGTCATCTGGAACTTTGCTGACCCACTGGACTCCTCACGCCTTCGACCTGGAGCTGTACCTTGGGGCATAAGCTTGTAAACATCTAAAAAAGACAGTTTTTTTTTTTTTTGATCCGGTCTTGTGATCACTCCTTTTCAATCTAATTCAACTGCATTGTGCCAAGAAATTATTTCACCCATCTAATTAAAAATAATCCCTGGGGAAAGAGCAAATCCACATTATTTCGACACACCGTTGTTTTTCCTAAAAACTAAACCAAAAAACTCCTCCCTCATTAATGGATTTAAAAACAAGAGCAGGCTCAAGAATTTACTTTTTGTGTACAGTTCAACTGATTACTATCCATTTGCTTGTTCACCCAAATTGATTCTTAAATTTACTTATTTTATTTATCCAGGTTAAGACACTTATGTCTGTTCCATTACAATATATCCTTTCTTAAATTCAGTACATCCCTGTGGATGAAAACGTAAAAGAAAGAAAAAAATGTTTTTTCTCTCTCACCAGCCAGCAACCCCCTGCTATCGGCCCAATTTTTCCTGCCAAATTTTGTTCCCGGTAAATGGTGGTATTTTACCCGGAGATAATCCTGGGGAAGACATGGGGTTATCAAAGTTCGTAGAACCTCGGCCACCTTCGATCAGACAAACAGAAACTCTTGTGGTTAATTCAGCAACAGTGACATTGAATCAACAGTCTTTGATCATCACTTCTCACGCCAGCCAAGTGAATTCACACATATTGTCCTTGAAAGTTCAGCTCAGCATGAGGAAACGTGCTCTTTTGAGGGTGGCCTCCAGTACACCCCTGAAAATATACAGTCACCTGTGCCCCCCTGTGTGGGAGCAGAGCACAAGAGAGTCGTAATTCTGCGCTGGTCGTAAAGATGTTTCTCTCTGTGGCAGTTACGGCGGGCGCCTGGCACTATCCGTCATCAGCCCACGCACCCCCACCCATCTCATCTCCCCAGGATCATAAATTCCATCTTAAGAATGTTTATCTGAGGGGTTTTCTGTTGCAGGATGAGAAAAAGAGAAAAAATATATAATTAGAGTAAGAAAAAAAACAGACAGTCCCTCCTTTCAGCTCATTCAAATCAAGTTACATTCAAACATTTTACTTTCATATTCATTAGTCTCCTTCCTCGAATGCTGAATTTAAATATCTTCCACACTCAGACTGCCTATGTGGGCTCTACTTTAATTTTACTTCAATCAGTTATACTAGTAATAATTTCTTCAATATTAATTCTGGTAAAAATATACCAATCAACAGGTTTGCTCTCTCCACCAGGAATAATAATCAATCCTTATACGTCTAATTAAACTGTTGTTCTAATACTTCCCCTGCGTATTTTAATTAATGATTCCTTCATTTTTCATCCAATTTATATTCTATATTTCATCAATGCAATGCCTTTCTCAATTTTTTCAATTTGATAAATGTCTCTTTCATCTCATGTGTAAATTAAACATATATAAAGATGGAGCATCGCAATATCTCATCAACACACTTAGTTCTTAGAAAAACAAAATTAAATCAAAAAAGAAACAAACAAAAAAGCTGGATTTTTCTGTTAGATATTGCTAATACACCACTAAAACATTGCAATAACAAAAATAAAGGCAATAACCATCTGCAAAGGTTCTATCCCTTTTTTTTTTAAAAAGTCGCTATGGAAAAGTGGCTCTCCTGGTTTCGCTTCACTGAGGTTGAGACGAATAGCTCATATTGAACTAAACCCCTTTGTAATCAGACTTAACACCACTTTTCCCCGACTCTGTCCCTTTAATCAATTAATAATTTCTGCTAATATAAGTATGCTACTTACATTGAGATAACTGTTGTTGATGTTGAAAAAGGTTAAAAACATCAAATGTTTAAAACAAAACCAGAGACCAGTACTCACTGATAACACAACATAGTTTGCAAAAACAGTCTTCAGTTTGCTATACTTCAAAGTCTATCTATATTTCTAAAGAAAAATCCAAGATTTAAATCACTGACAAAACAACTTCCCCATAAATATTGCCAAACCTAAATTATATATATATTTTTTTTAACACAATCCAATATCCATTCAATCCATTCACTGAACATAGTCAAAGTGATTTTTGCAACTAAAACTCCTCTTAAATTTTCGTAGGATACACAATAGTCTAATTCCCCTCAGCAGTCAAACAAAACAAAACAAAAAAATTCAATAAAAGAGGTTCAAGAGATGAGATTTCTCTAAACAAAAACTAGTCGCAATAAAATAAAAAATAAAAAATAAAAACCAGCATTTTTCTTTTCAGTATCCCTCTTTTCCTCTCAGGCTTCTTTTTTATTTTCTTTACTCCAATGATAAACACCAAATTAAATTGAAGCTTATAGAGATTTCAAATACATTACCACTGAATTATGTTTTCTTTAATCCAGCTTCCCAAATTACCATTTTTCCAAAGTTCTAATTAATAAACAGACCGCAGTTCAGAAATCTGGGTCATAATCCAAATCAATACAAATATATAAATTTTGAGAGAGAAAGAGGAAAAAACAAAAAATAAAAATAAGAAAAAATAAGAAAAAATAAAGAAAATAAAATCAAAAATCTAAATAAATTGTCAGTTACAGAGTCCCCACTAATCAAATGATATATTATGCCATTATTCTAGGATCAGATCTGTTCCAAAATGTTTTAGGACCTGTAAATTTACTCTCAGCATCAAAAAAAAACTAGCTAAAGAACATCTGAAAGATTAATCTTAAATTTCAAAACCAAAACCGATTCTTATTTGTCAAAACAAAATGTGCATTCAAATATATGGTAAAAATTATTTCAATGTAGCTGGTCCAATCACATTTTGCCTCTACACCATCAGAATAAATGAATTTAGAATTTACTTCTTACTTCCAAATTAAACCATCATTTCGATCACCGATGATATTCATTATTTGTTCTTAAATAAATCTACCAAAGACTTTAATTGTTACTTTCAATCCTTAGACCAATTCCAAATTTATCCCCAGTCTGTTAAAAAACAAACTGATTACTTAAAGATGACTCTGTGTTTTACTGTTTTCTTTTTTTCAAACTCAAACATTCAAATCCCACTAGTTTATAAAATATCACTATGATAAGTGTTGTTTTGCATGGTAAAAACATTCAATTTATAACGGAATTGAAATGTACTGGGTTACTTCTTGAGCCCCAGTTGAATTTTGATAACTCCAATAAGCATTTAGTGTCCACAAAATCCTTAAGAATGTTCAATTGTGTAAATAATTTAACACCAGTCTCCTTTAGGTCATTCATTCAGAGACTAAGCTATATTTCTAAAGTCTATAGAGCCATCAGAAATAAGCCAAACATAATTTTAGCATAAATGATACTTATTTAAATCACAGACTCATTTTCTGTACCATTCAACACGGTGCTTATTAAAATAATTTAAACCAGTTTGTTGCTTTCCAATTAACACCGTTTGCTTTTCGTTAAATGCTTATAATTACTACTTATAGCTTTATCTTTATTTAGGCCAGCTTAACAACTGCTGCTTAGATCAATCAAAAAAGCAAAAAATCCACCTATTTAAAGATTCAAAAAATGCATCTTTTATTTTGACTATAAACTCCCTCTTTTTAATTTTAAAGATGAAATCAAAAATTAAAACTACACCAAGTCAGAATCGACTCATGAGTAACTGTTCTTAGTCATTTACGTTTAATTGTAACATGCATAATTATCCCAAATAAATTTGGCCGTGTTACATCCTAATTAACCAGAAAAATTTAACAAGATCCAAATTCGTTTAAGTCTTAACACGGCATTCGTCTGCAGGAGTCTGTAATCACTTTCTATCCAAAATCAACTTTTAGCTCGCAACACATAGAACATGCAGTTAGCCACCACCGCTAACTTAGCACAACAGCCTATAGCAACGTGCTACCGTTAGCGTTCTTTGTGAAACGAAAGCTAAAACAGCACAAAACGTACGGCGAAAACACTCCAGAAAATCGCAACACACACTTTAGAAGATGACTTACCGCAATACCAGGACTTAATCCGCACAATGTATACCACTGTACCAAACTTTAATTCGGCAAGAACAAAACATTCTCCTGTTCGTCCACGCGGACTGAAACATATTTTTCCAATTTTAGCCGTCCCGCACAGCAAACACCGATTCAACTACGTCCGTTACAGCCCAAAACCATTAACAAAAAACACAACATTATAAGCGGTGGCTTTTAGACCCAATTAATTATTTTATCGCGGAGGTTTCAGACCAGTCTGTTACAAGTTTCGTAGTCCGCTTTGAGAAATTTCCTGGCGCCGGCTTCCAGAAAACCCCTCAAAAGACTCGAACAGATGGCAGAAAACCGCCTATAACCACTAATTTATTTATCAAAACATATAGTCACAGCTGTCGTATGTTAGCCATGCTATCAAGCAAAAAACTCACACAGTATCAGCTCCGCCATAGCACCTAGCTTAGGGCGGCCGCTCTGATGTCCTGTTGTAAATGTTCACAACTAATTCTTATAGATATTTAATTTCAGTTATCCATCATATTCAGTTATATATTTATTTATCTATGTTAATTTATTTATTATACTCGAGTTCATTATTTATACTATAACATTTTAACCCAAAACGCAACATCACCAGCACTTCTCGCCAAGCGCCTGCGTAAAAAACATCTCACACACACACAGTAATACACCCTTGTACAAGCAGAATTTAAAACACTAACCTCGTCGGAGCTCACCAAAAAAAAACAATGCCGGACCATTTTCACAATTCCCGTTCGTGGTGCTCAGCCACGCGTCTGGAAGTAACGCAGCCACTCTCCCAAGTAATCCGATAGACTTAACAGAGGGCGACCCAGGCCCTTCTGTAATCTTTTTTCGATTGCCAGCCTGGGAGCTCCAAAATAGCGACCCATTCTGGGCAGGGTGGCCAACCCGTCGAGTTCCGATCCGCACTTGTGGCTCCGATTTGAGTCGTTGAAGATATCGGTCCGTCCGCTCCACTGTCCTCTCCGTCCTCCCCGGAGAAAGGAGTAGCCTGCACCGGGCACGCAGAGTAAAAAACTCAATCTCCCAGCATGCACCGGTGTTCCTCTACGGAGCGAAAAGAAGGACTAAATCCTGCCAGAAACAGGAAAACAGACAGACAGCTCCAACACTCCGGGCATGCAATAGTGAATCTGCTCAAAACAAAAAACATATTTAACTTGCATGACAACATTACCCAATGTTAGATTAACCAATCAATAGAATTAAAAAACTACGCAACTCTGCGCAAATTGTCAATAGAGCAAATACATGTCCGTTTATTAACTTAAAAAAAATAACTGGATTTTGGTCCAAAAACCCTGCACACGTCGAGGTCACCAAATTTGTTGTTGAATTAAATAATTATCATAAGTAATTCAATGCATGTTCAAGCAGAGACAAAATGGAGCCAATTTCCAGTTTAACATTTATTTTGAACAGATTAACAAATTGCAGTTTTACAGAGGAGTTTTGCCCCCGTCGTTCCCCTGTGGTCCAGATTTAAAGAAATCTGAACAATTAACTGATCTTCATTTCACAGCTTTATAGACAACCGGGCCTCTAGGCGTTTCTAATCTCTCCAATCAGAACATTTTCATACAGTGTCTTAGCTCTTATTGGCTGTCAGAAAATTATACAGTCATATGGGTGAGACGTTTTTTCTTAAAAGCTCATTCTGAATTTATGGTTTTATGGCAACACCCCAACTCTACAGACATCCTGTTTTTTTTACAGCTTGCAATAAAACTCACCCCAGAGTTTTATGACTTAAAAGCTTACCTGCATAAACAATAGTGTCAGACCCATTTTTACAACCATGCAAACTATATAAAGTCTTTTACCTTCTGAATAATAAAAGTTTAAACCTTATGCAGCATTACCACAATTGCTATGCTATATAAAAAGAGCCTTCGAACAGCTAGAACAGCATATTATTCATCTTTAATCGAGGAGAATAAAAATAATCCTAGGTTTCTTTTTAATACAGTTGCCAAACTCACACAGAAAGAAGTTTTAAAAGAAGTTTTCCCTCTGATCGCTGCTCCAATTTTAGATATAATGAATCTATCCTTAGTCAATGGATATGTACCACAGGAGTTTAATATTGATGTAATTAAACCTCTACTTAAGAAACCATATCTTGATCAAAACAACTTAATTAACTATAGACAGATATTTAATCTTCCCTTCTTATCTAAAATTTTTGAGAAAATAGTTGCACACCAGATATGTGAGCATTTAAACAATAATGAGCTGTTTGAGAAGTTTCAGTCAGGCTTTAGAGCTCATCGTAGCACTGAAACAGCTCTGGTGAAGGTTACTAATGATATTCTCATAGCCTCAGACAATGGACTGGTGACCATTCTGGTCCTTTTAGATCTCAGTGCTGCCTTTGACACTGTTGATCACAATATTCTCATAGAAAGGCTTCAAAGTGTCGGTATAATAGGAACAGCACTAGGTTGGTTTAAATCTTATTTGTCTAACAGATTTCAGTTTGTTCAGGTAAATGATAAATCTTCCTCAACCTCAATAGTTACTTGCAGAGTACCACAGGGTTCAGTGCTTGGGCCGATTCTTTTTACTATATATATGCTTCCTATTGGTAAAATAATTAGGCAGCATGGGATAAAATTCCATAGTTACGCAGATGATACACAGCTATATCTATCCATAAATCCTGATGAATCCAATCAGTTAGGTAGACTACAGGCATGTCTGGAAGACATAAAAACTTGGATGACTCTAAACTTCTTGCTTCTGAATTCTGATAAAACAGAAGTTGTCGTCTTTGGACCAGAAGCTCTGAAAAAGAAACTACTTAGTCAACCCCTTCACCTAGACGGCATTAAATTAGCCTCCAGTAATAAAGCAAAGAACCTCTGTGTTATTTTTGACCAAGATATGTCATTTAGATCTCACAAATTAAAGTCTCTAGGATTTCCTTTTTTCACCTTAGGAATATTGCAAAAATTAGACCCATCCTGTCCAGGAGTGATGCTGAAAAACTAGTCCATGCCTTTGTTACTTCAAGGCTGGATTACTGTAACTCTTTATTATCAGGTAGTCCACAGAAAACAATTAAAAGTCTTCAGTTAGTCCAAAATGCTGCTGCTAGGATTCTGATGAATATTAAAAGAAGAGATCACATTTCCCCTGTTTTAGCTTCTCTTCACTGGCTCCCAGTAAAATCTAGAATAGAATTCAAGATCCTCCTTCTGACATATAAAGCTCTTAATAATCTAGATCCATCATACATAAGATACCTGATTGTTCCATATGTTCCTAACAGGTCCCTTCGCTCTCAGACTGCAGGTTTACTGGTAGTTCCTAGGATTTCTAAAAGTAGAACGGGTGGCAGATCTTTCAGCTATCAGGCTCCCCTCCTATGGAACCAGCTCCCAGGGTTGGTTCGTGAAGCAGACAATTTGTATATTTTTAAAACTAGGCTTAAAACTTTCCTCTTTGACAAAGCATACAGTTAGAGATACGTTAATAGGCAGTTAGAGACAGGTTAGACAGGTAGCTAGGAAGAGACAGATTAATGTTAGTAGCCAGGTAGAGTGTCAAAAGCTAGGAAGGGATATGAAGAGGTAGAGTAACTAGTTAGAGATAGATTAATGTAAGCCAAGTAGAGAGTGTAAGTAGCTAGGTCTTCTAGTAGCTAGGAGACAGGTTAATGTTAGTAGTCAGGTAGAGTGTCAAAAGCTAGGAAGAGGTAGAATAGCTAGGTAGAGATAGGTTAATGTAAGCCAGGTAGAAAGTGTTAGTAGCTAGGTCTCCTAGTAGCTAGGAGGCAGGTTAATGTTAGTAGCTACGCTGCTTTAGGCTAGGCTGTTGGAGGACATAATTAGGGTCTGTTCCTACTTTCTCTTCTACTTCTCCCCAACTGCATGAGTGCTGTCAGTTCAAGCGTTAACCTGCTTTCTCTTAGTCTCTTCCTACAGTAGGTGCTCCTGACCCGCCCTGCTTCACGACCCTGACTAAGATGGCATTGCAGTGACGGAAAGTTCTCCACGTCCTGCAACAAACTTCTGCATCAGTTCTGTTGCTCTTTCTGTGTCTCTGTTTTGTATCTCTGTTCTGTATTCTCCAAACCACAGACGGTCTCGGTAGATGACCGCTTGTGCTGAGCCTGGTTCTGCCGGAGGTTTCTTCCTGTTAAAAGGGAGTTTTTCCTTTCCACTGTCGCTTCATGCTTGCTCAGTGTGAGGGATTGCTGAGAATTACATGACGCAATCTTCTGTGGTTCTCTAATTTCTACATTAAACATTGTAATTGTAATACCTCTTCTTGTAAAGTGCCTTGAGATGACATCTGTTGTGAAACGGCGCTATATAAATAAACTGAATTTAATTGAATTGAATTAAAAAGGCCCTTGCCATTGTTGCTGTCTCCAATTTCATCTCCTCAGTTCTTTAATCAGAACCCAGTCTCCAGGTTTGATTGGATGAAGGGGTCCCACAGTAGCTTTTGGCAGGGCGTCCTTCACCTGCTGGTGCACCCGTGCAAGAGTCTTAGAGAGATTTTGAAAGTAAGAAATCATAGCATCCTCACAGAAGTCTGTAGAGAGATGCGGCTTTGCAGGTGGGTTTAACCCCACTGCAGGAGGTCTGCCAAAAATAACCTCAAAAGGACTCAGGTTATTTTTGGCTCTTTTTCTCATCCTCATGTAAAACAAAGCCAAAGGCAAAGCTTTGACCCAAAACTGTCCGGTTTCCTCATAACACTTAGCAAGCTTAGCTTGTCTCATTTTCTCGTTCTACCGCCCCGTCCGACTGCGGGTGGTACGCATAATGGGTGGATAATTTCACCCCAAGAACTCACCAATCTTTTCAAGAGCCTTGCCCGCAAAATGTCTGCCATTGTCACTGGAAATCCTGTCAGGAATTCCCCATCTTGGAAAAACGTCTCCCAGCAAAGCTTTCACTACCGCATCAGCGTCAGCATGTTTTGAGGGGAACGCTTCTGTCCATTTGGAAAACATGTCAACAATCACCAAACAATATTTTTTACCTTCAGCAGGTTCAAGTTCGATGAAGTTTATCATCAGATGTTCAAAAGGTCTCCATGGAGCCGGATGACCAGCAGGTTGAGTGGACACTGCCCGACCTGCATTATTTGTGGCACAAACCATGCAAGAATGACAATATTTTTCAGCAAAAGATGTGAAACCTTTTGTGAATCAATGTTTAGCAACAAGATTAAACTTTCCAGTTTTGGAACAATGATGTCAGCCCATGACTGAGTTTAGCAAAAACTGCGAAAACATTTTTAGACAGACACGGCTTCTTTTCTACATCTTCATCTTTGAAACAACCTGCCTTTGTCCATGCTTTTACCTCAGAAGAAGCAGCAAAACTGCACAGCTGTCAGATCTGACACATCAAGTGGGTCCTCTGCCTGCTCAATAGCAGCACAGGTAGTTGTCATTGGCTGAACTGCGGCAGTTTTGGCGGCAGCATCCGCTCTGGCATTTCCAAGAGAAACAGTATCTCTGGACGCCATGTGTGCAGCACATTTCACTACTGCAATTTTGGATGGCAGCAAAATCGCATCAAGGAGGTCAGCAACCTGTGATTCATTCAAAATTGGCTTACCATCAGACTTCAAGAACCGTCTGTGTCTCCACAGAGCTCCAAAATGGTGAACCACGCCCACTGCATAGCTGCTGTCACTGTATATGGTAGCTGCTTTATCTTTAGCCAGCTCACAGGCCTTTGTCAATGCAATCAGTTCTGCGGTCTGCGCAGAAAAATGAGATTGAAGGCTTCCTACAGACAAAGTACTATGATCAGAGCAAACAGAATAGCCCACTCTAGTTTTTCCCCATGAGTCTCTGTACGATGAGCCATCCACATACATCTGGTAAAGCCAGAGCAGGAGGGCATTGCAGAGCTTTTTCCAACTCCTCAAATGATTGCAATCCCTCAGAAGTCCACTGGATGGTATCAGAGGCCCTCATATCTTTGCCATGAATCAACTCAGAAATTGGCTTCTCCAAAATCGCATTTTAACAGGGGTACAACCCTTAATTAATCCCACATCATACGAATTTTTTGCCCACAAATCATTTGGAACCTCTTTGAGCAAAAGAGATATTTCTGAGCCGTCAGTCGCAACTTCATCATGTAGACTGCCAATGTGCCAAACCCAGACAGTTGTGCTTGCACAAAAGTGTGGCAAAATGGCATCTCTTTCAGACAGAGAGAGAAATTTTCAGGACCAGCGAAGGTGGCACTACCAGTGGTGTTGCTGCTGAGATAAATGAAGACCTGCAGGATGATGCGACACCAGTTGGACTACAATATCCTCCTGGTAGCGATGGTCTCAGGAGAATGGTAAAATACATAATGAAAAACAAAGCCCTACCGGAAAATCTCCCCCAGGATTTGGTCACTGGCTCCCAAACATTAGAGGATATTCCAAAGGACTTGGTGCCTGAAGAAACCAAATGTGCAGAGTGTGGAGCACACCTTAATGAGCCAGTGCTCATTACAGCACGTGCCAAGCTGGTGGCATACACTGGTGTTGTAGATGGTGAGAAAAACTTGATCTATATGAATTTTGTGGCAACTGTGGCTCAGTGGTAGAGTAGTTGGCTTGCATTTGGAGGGTCATAGGTTCAATTCCAGCTTCCTCCAGTCACATGTCGATGTGCCCCTGGGCAAGGTACTTAACCCTACATGAGCCATGTATGAGTGTGAATGGGTGAATGTGGCTTCAATGTAAAACGCTTTGAGGGAACAGTATGACTAGAAAAGCGCTATATAAGTTCAGTCCATTTACAATTTATATCAACTAAACCATAATATTTAAAACAAAGTCAGTGTTGTACAGTACATGCACTGTGAATTACTTGTAGATAATACAAAAATCAGCCTCCAACACCTGTTGGTGTTGGTGTGGATACCATCCACCTGTGGTTATCATGGACCTGCACAGGAAGGGTGTCTTCAATATGCCTACTGAGTAATGTAAAGAAACAAAGCATGTAAAGAAACCATTTAGAATGCTTTATTAATACCATGCTTGACTTTACAGTAGATGAGATGGAGGCTCCACCAGCAGACGTTGATGGCAGAGTCAACTTCAAAGATTTCTGGGACTCTTTGACCTATCAGGTCATTTGTAGTGGCTTATTGACAAGTGAGTTTATAACATTTCCAGTAGTTAGAATATCTATTCCTGTATACTGTTGAAGATATTCTGTTACTTTTCATTATTATAGCACCCTGAGCTCTCATATTACGTAATGTACTTTTCACTCAAGTTTATTGATATGGGTTCACCCTTACTTCATGACATCTTTGCTTTTCAATCTAATCAGTTTCTGTAATTACTCTTCTGGAATGACTTGTCCAGACAATAGTGTGATGAAGTTACCCTGTTAAGCTCCAGGTGGTCGGAAGAACCCCTTTCTGGTATTTCCTTCTTATAACAACTGGGCACCTTGGATTGGACCAAAATGCAGAGACGGGGACATTGTTTTCAACACAGATGTCTGTTATGTATGGCATAATGGATGGATTGATTGATTGATTTTTACTTTTAATCAGATATTGGAGCTTTTGAGGGGGATTAAGGAGGTCACTGGTGTTTGAGCCAAAATAAGGAGAGTAGAGATAAGGCTGCTGGACTATGTCTTTGACGTGATGCACCCTAAAGTAAGATGGTCACTACCTTGCTTGGGAAATGGGAGGCGAGTATAAGGCAATTGTGGTCTATATTTCATTCCTCTGGAATATATAAAAGCTGCATTCTGTAAAGCACAACAAGGTATGAATGAGTCATTTAATTATTTTTCAGATCCTGATAAGCATCCTGGAGGAGAGAGGAGTGACACGTCTCACAGCTGAGCTGATGATGGCCAGAGGCAATCCTTTTTAGCTCCTGACTCCATTTGTTGTTTTGTTCAGTTACAATGATAAAGTAAATGAGAATATTAAAGTGTGCTGAAAACATAAGTATATTTCTTATTGCTTTTAGTGTGATAATGTTGTGAAAACTTTAATTCCTGAAGGAAATTGCAATGTTTTAAGATGGTGGAGTTTTTGGGAGGTAGTTTATTGTTTGTTTTTTTAAGGAAAAATCATGATTGATTAACAGTTAATGAGTTGTTCCAGAAGAAGACTTATACTTGAATACTGTTGTTTCCTCACTGTTTCATGTTGGAGGACGTGAATAATCATTCATTATGTTTTCACAGCTATTATAGCATTCTTTTTTGGACAATCAGCCCCACAAATAGCAACTTTGCTCAGTTTATATCCAGTCTAGCAGGTATTGTACCTTGTTTACTCCTGTTTCTCCTGGAGTAAATTAGTTTTACTGGAAGTCTGAGGTGTAGAGTGTGAAGAGAAATGGGGAGAGTATAGTCTCCTGTGCTGCTCCTGTGTTGCTGACAACCACATCAAGAGACAGTATCAGTCTCACACTGATCTGTAAAGAAATCATACATCCAGATGGTTGTGGAGTTATCCACATTTATGGAGCTTTTTGTATAACAGCAGCTGAACAGTTTCAAAAACACTGAAAAAATAAAAGAACATAATCCTCAAAAGTGCTCCCTGATTGGTCCAGATGAGAGTGAGCTCTCTGAAGCAGGATGATGATGGTGTCCTCAACTCCAAGAACATTATGATAAACGAACTGTAATGGACTCTAAAAGGTGTTGACTTTGAGGTTAGCCAATAAAGTCCTGAGGACTGTTATATTGTTATATAGTGTTTACCTGGATTACAGAAACATAACCAAACAACAAGGGAATTTAATTGTTCCCTTGTTGTAGATCTTACCTACAAATGAAAACATTTCCAGAACCAATAATAGCCTCTTGCTCTACTGCTGTAAAGCACAACTGGAACGTGTTTAATAAATACAAAGCAGGGATAGATATATACACCAGGAATGTAAAACAAAATCCCAAAGAACATCTGTGCAATGTATACATAATATAATATATACATACACACACACACACACAGACATTACTTTTGAGCTCGGAACATTCAGTGCTCAGATGAAATTGACTAAATACATCATGATACACTGATGAATTGAATCATGAATAAAGCAGTCTCATTAGATGGTATTTCATTTCAGACAATAATATAATCACATAAAACGTCTAAATAACTCATGTCAGTTAGTCTTGGTCTGCTGGTGTTTAACATGTGAACATGATTATGAAGATGAATGGTTAAATACAAGCTGGTTTTGAATCTGAACATTAAGATTCATGGGTTAGAGACACTTCTTTTGGTTTATTTGTGGTGAAGCATCTTGTTACAAAACAGGTTGTTCTGTGATAAGTTCTTAAATAAGTTAATCAGTAAACGTTAAGTGATACACAAACCAAATATCCATAAATCTGTTTATTTGTTATATTCAAACTACATCTAGGGGTGAATTTAAAACCAGAGTATCATGATAAGAATATTCATAGTCTTCAACTGAAAATCAGATACATCTTATAATGTTTTTAATTTTTTATAATGATTATTGAATGCCAGCTTTGTAAGTTACGTTGTTGTTGTTGTTACAAAAACAACAACAAACAAACCAAAAAAACGAAAACTCATTTAATTAGCTCTTTTGCCATATAATTAGCTCATTTTAAATTGTTTGGAGTGAAATACCATCTAATGAAACTGCTTTATTCACGATTCAATTCATCAGTGTATCATGATATATTTTGTCAATTTCACCTGAGCACTGAATGTTCCGAACTTAAAAGTATTGTGAGTGTACAGTATGCAAAAAATTATGTAGGAAAACATTTAAAATGTATTTCATTATTATCAATATTCATTATTTATATTGATTTTTTCCATATTCTTACTGTTATAAATACAGTTATCATTACTGATGTTTATGTGTAGGCTATATGCTGTACAGCATATAAAGCTGTACGGGCTGGAATTTCCTCTGTCTGTCTGTCTGTCTGTCTGTCTGTCTGTCTGTCTGTCCGTCCCGATATGGCAGATGAGCGGGGCTGGGCTGACTAGGGGTGGGTGACTCCTGACTCTGTCTCTGGTGGGCGGGGTTGAGTCTAGTGCAGCTCCACTTCCTGCTGCAGCTCCACCTCCTGGAGCATTACTTCGAAAAATGTGAAGACCATTTGTCATTTTTAACTGATTACAATTTACATCCCTTATTGTTTGGTACAGACTGCTGGTTAAAGACTCGCTTCAAAGAGCTCGGTATCAAGCCGGTATCAAGTCCTGTATCAAGCGTACAAAAAGAGTGCCTGTAATGGATTTTTCTGCCGCTGAAGAGATAGCAAGCTGGATTCAGAAAGACTTTTCGGCCTCTGATCAATTGTATTAGAGCAATGTTCCCTGATTTCAAAACCTTGGCTTAAGTTAAAGAAAGAAAATTGAATAAATACTGATCTATCTTGGGGCATTATCTTACTTTTGTAATTTTGTAACTAATCAAGAATAAAACAAAAATATAAAAAAAATAGAGAAACACCTGATGACAAAAAAAAGCTTATTTTTTCAGTGGAGATTACCTCTAGCTGTGTTTGAACAGTCCAGGACGAAGCAGACGGATGTTAGGAAATTCAAAGAGGCCCGTGATAGAGATTCCGGCAAAAGCACCATTACAAATAGGCAACCAGTCATCATATTTTCAACACCATGAAACACGTATTAATGCTCTGTAGTCCAAGATCGTTCTTTGATGTATTTGTACTACACTGAAATGCATTCATTTTGATGGACAATTGTTGGGATTAATTTTCCATAAATCATATGCCGTCTCCAGCATCCTTTTCATGCCCTAAACTCATCCTCATTGGTCTGTGACCAGTGACAACAACAGAGCTCGCACCGCCGTCAACTCATTCTCATTGGTCTGTGACCAGTGATGACGACAGAGCACATACTGCCCTCAGGGTATTCTCATTGGTCTTTGGCCGGTAATCACAGAGAGAGCTCTTAAAATGATTGTGCTGAAAGAAGGCATTGTCTTTCCATGCCTATTGGGCGACGGGGACACTCAAATCTTTGCTAGAGAAATCTCCCCATTGGTTCCAACCTGCAGGCCAGGACAGGACCACTTCCCTGAACCTCCAGAGCATTATGTTACCAAGTTACCCAACCTCCCGTTTCTGCAGCCAGGATGTCTGCTTGGCAGCTGAGCTATAACAAGATAGCTCCCTAAAGACAGGATCGACATGTTATATTATACATTTATACTAACCACAGACAGATGGACAGCCGCTCAGCTTAGTAGTTGGTGTGTTGGCGGGGGCAGCTTGGCCCTTCGCAGCACAAGTTGGGCTTGGAGGCCATGTTATCCAACACAGCTCGACAGGGTCTTAGCTATCCAAAACCCTACTGCAGCAGTCCCAGCACCACCTGAAGCCAGGCCGAACACGAAGTGCAGGCAGAGCATGTAGGCCAGGCCAAACACGTAGTCCAGGCCGAACTTGTAGTCCACGCAGTCCTCCGTCAGCTCAGAGACCATAGTCAACCAGCAGCTGCGCTCACACATGCTGGCACCTAGCTCCCAGGTTCTGGAGCCTTCTGCAGGTGCTGGACTTGGTCCCATATCACTTCACACTCCCAGCAAGAGTGGTCGCAGCTCCGCCCTAACATTTAAAGCGGGCAGCTCAGAGACCAGAGTCGACTGGGACCTCCCGGAGGGTGAGGAGAAGGAGGTAGGGAGGAGGAGGAGGAGGCCAGCTGACTGCCATGGAGCGGTCCCATTCAATGTCCTCCCACAAGTTACGTATTTCTGCTTCACAGGCATGAAAATGGCATATTCTGAAACATGACCAGTTGCCTTTCGACACACTTCAAGGTGCAAATGTTCAAGCAACCAGTTAGGGCGTTTGGCACTTTTTTGTTCTCATTAGGTGTGAACACACCATTAGTCTTTGAACCCTGGGGCCCAAACAATGGTGCGGCATAGTTATGGACCTTAATTGGCTAACGGCGACTAAAGGAACTTCTAAATCTATGAATTGTACAGGTTACGTTCCTCACCTTAAAAAGATACTTGCCTTTAAGTGGAGGACTCCAGTAGGAAAGGTTGGAGACCAGAAAAAAGTGGGAGAGGAAGTTCGCACCAACAATTAAAGCAAACGTGGAACAGACAATACGAGAGCAAGACATTTTCCATGCTCAAACCCTCATTATTACAAAACAAAGAAATGAATATGATGCAGAGAGGATGGCAGATGTGTTTCTATTGTGTTGAAATGTTAATAAAAAGGAAGCTTTTCAACACCAATCTCTTTCCCAACTATGGTCTCTTTGCACCGAACCTAACATATGGTAATTAAACATTAAAACACATGCAGTTTATAATCAAGTGCAGCTCTTATAGGTACACATTCGTGTGCTGCTCTAAAACGGCCAGTGCAGTTTATATTCAGGTGTGCTTTATAGTCTGCGAAATTATGGTATACAGTCAAGATCAGATGCAGCAAGGAGGCTTACAGGAAGTAGCTGGTGAGAAACCATATCCGAATGTCTGGTCTACAATTAAAGAGATCACAGGCTGTCCTGCAAAGGAGCATTTGACTGAAATCAAATGACATTTAAAAAGTACATTTGACCTATGTGATAAAGAAAGGCACCCTAAGAAAATAATAGTAATACAATATTATTATGTTACCTAAAATTTACCTAACATTTCCCCCCTGAAATGTGGTTTTTAAATGTGATCATGAACAACAAAAAAGTTGTAAAATAGTTAACAACTCCAATAAAGTAAAAATTTAAGAATCATACAAACCAGACAATAAAATGTTGCAAAAATAAGTAGCATCCCAAATTAAAAAATGCAATAAGACATACAACAAAGAAATTGCAAAAGTAAGTAGCAATTTCAAAAAGATATTAATGCAAGCTTCACCTAGACATCATCCAATTAATTGCTACCTGAACAGTAGTTTAGATTAATGGAATCATTACACATGTTAATTACACCGTATCTTCTTCTTCATTTCTGTCGTCATCTTCAAACCTCTTCAGAAGCAAATAGTATCCAGAACTACCCGATGTTGCATCAGCATGGTCCTCATCGGCAGTTTTTCAGGATCGTTGGTCAGCAGGTCGGACATCTCGGCAAGGATGTCTGTGATGTTTTCGAAAATCCCTTTTTTTCAGGCTTGCAACTCCACCAGGTGGGAACATGGTGTGGAAGATTCCTTTTGCATCACTGTGGAGAGGTTTTCGTCCACCATTGTCAGAGAATGTGTTGAACTTCTGTGGAGGTTTGCATTCCCAATTCTTCAGCTCTGTAGGTTTAGAAGGTGCCCCCTCCTCTGTTATGATGTATGAGGAGGGCTGCAGTCGAGCCAAACTGCATGTGCCACATCAATCCTTAGGTAGGTAAAAGTCACCAGGCTGGGACAATGTCCTGTTGTTCTCAGCAGTGCAGCAGTGAGGTAAGGTGGAACAGTCTGTTCCAACAGTTGTTATAGTTAATTTGTATAGCAGACATATGGTATTATTTAAGGTTGTTGGGACAGCAGTCATCAATGAGACTTCTTCAGAATGGTGTGTGAATTGTAGCTCTTCTTTCCTTTGATGTCTGGGCGTCATCAGGTGTGAGGAAAAATCAGTTGAATAGAAGCAGGCAGACTGCCAGACAGGAGAGGAGCCAAATTGCATGTTGGCTAGAGGCAATTAAGAGGACTAGCCCTCCCAAACGGATTTTTGACCGCTAGGAGACAGGGATGCTTCTCTGCTGGGTTTGAGATCAGAGGCCCTATTGGTCATTCTGCCCTTTGTAGCCCAGACGTCCCAACTGTCTCTCGTCTAGACCCCTAATTGCCTTTGCAATTTGCAGTGTGGGATGTGTATCCATGGGGGTTTGTCCAGTTCTTTCTTTTAGTAACCTTGATGAATACCCAGTCTTCAGGTTTGATTGGGTTTTCAGGGTCCTGCAACACAGAAAGAGAGGTAGGCAGATTGTGTGCGCTTTGCACTTTTTTTGCTAGGATAATTTTAGAAAAATCGGCCTCGCTTGGGTCTCATATTCCCTTGTGGGTTGTTTTTGATACATGTTAGGCATGTTTTGCAGAAATGTTTTAAGTATGTTTCAAGGTTGTATGTTGTAAAGTATTGCTGTATTATTGATGCCACCCCCCCTATAGAGGCATGGCAAGGCCCATGTCTCACAAGCACAGCAGCTTTAAACAGTGATTTGGGTAGGATGGGTTTATTATAAACTTCCTAAAGTCCATTTTCATTTAGAATAGCACCTTTTGTTTGCATGTCTTTCAAAACTGATCTGATCTATAAGTTCCTGTTTTATGATCTGTGTATCTACTTCAACTTGTTCGAGAGGGACCACAGCTGGGATGTTGGAGTCCTCTTCACCTAAGCCCTGGTCAGCGGGGGGTTGTTTTTATATTGCTTTCGTCTTGCGATGGGTAAGAGCTTCCTCAAAGAATAAGAGGACTTTTGTTTTTGTGTTTCAGTGTCTTGCTGGGTTTGGTAAACAGGCCCGTCTGGCTTCTTATCCTTCTTTATAATTCTAAACCTTTGTTTTATTGAGGTACCATCTGCTTATTCTTCAATTGCAAATTGATCTTTTGAAACAGGAGAACACAGTGTGAGTTCGTCACTGAGCTTTTGCGTAACAAAAGCCTCATCTTTAGAGCCTTTGTTCTCTTTTCTCTGTTTCATCAGCCAACAGCCATGCTATTCTCAACTCTGTCTGTTTTACTTCATTCTTTTTCCATTTAGCGATAAGTGTTTTTTCTTCGAGAACACATACCAGTTCCATCCACTGATTGCCCTTCAGTTTCCCGTCTACTTTATACTTTTTTAGCCATTTTGTCAGAAATGGAAGATTTTCGGGGTCCTTTTTATGCATATACTTTGAATCTCACTCTAATTTGTCGATAGAAAAATGGTTTCCAATCTTTGAGTTGTGTTTATATAACTTTTAATGGATTATATTAATTTGTCTGGTAAAGTCTGATGTTAAAATACCAAAATAGTTCTAGGAGGAATGAAAAAGCAAGAACTATTAAATTAGTCTGTTGATGATTTAAAGATAGTCTTTTATTCTTTATTTAATTAAATTAATTTTTTGGTTATTTATTTGAGATTTTGTTATTGTAATCAATTTCTGCTAAAACTGGATCATATAGGTTTTTTACTCTGAGTGTCTCTTTTGTGCAACTAGATTGAGCCGTCCTATGGCTTTTCTAATCTAAGGATGTGTTATGTGACCTATAAATCCGCACAGAACGTCTGTTGTAGTGCCCGTCAAACCGTACGTTAACACCATTTTTTTTTTTAAATGTAAAGGTGCACAAAAGAGAGACGTTCTCACAATTTCCCCCCTATACGAGTGATTCAGACCGAATCGATGGTATGGGAGCACGCGAAGGAGGTCCTCGTGGAAGTTTATGCAGCTGGCCAGTGAAGCAAGTCCTTCAACGAAAATCACCGGCGGAAGTGCTCTGCAAATGAGCATATGACTGAAATCAAATGACATTGAAAAAGTACATTTGAACTATGTGATAAGGAAAGGCACCCTAAGAAACTAATAATAATACAACATTATTATTTTACCTAACACTTCCCTAACAAGGCTTTAAGTACAGGTCTGGATAGATGGAAGTCTGGACAGAGCCAAAGAACTGAACACATTCTTCTTTAGGTTCAGCTCAGGAACAATTACAGCATCCTCCTCTCCCATCCCCAGCCAAAGAGACATCCATCTCTCCTCTGACCCCCACCTGTCCTGTCACACCTCAGATGTTTTATCTTCCACATCATTCATGAACTACTCTACCTCAGAAACTTCCTCTTCAACCAACTGAGGAGATGCTGCTACCCCCTTTATCTCACTCTCCCACCTGTCTGTCTCTAAAAGTCAGCTGAAGAGGCAGCTGCAGAAACTGAACCAGAACAGGGCTGCAGGTCCAGATGGTGTCAGCCTCAAAGTCCTAAAGACCTATGCAGAGCAGCTCTGTGGGATTTTGCCGCGCCTCTTCAACCTTAGCCTGACCCAGGAGAATGTCCCAGTGTTAAGCAGTGTATTTATGGGTTTATTGGATATTTTGAGGATTGTTTGTTGATTAGCTGAATACTTTGGGAATACTTAGCTATTGTTTTATTGTACCTCCATGTTGAGGAGAAAAAACTGAGAAATGATGCCACAGTTCTTCAACAGGTATGCAAAAAATGAAAAAAGTGGATATCTTTTTTGCATTACTTAATCCACCAGAAATAAAGCTTTGTGGGGTTTATTTCTTGATATCTGCAAATAAGCAATATTTAGCAGTCACAGTCCTGTCAGACCCATGTTACTGTCAAGTTTACCACTGTCTTTTTTATCACGCAGAATCATTAAGATTTAGAACAAGAAAGAGGTAGGAAAAGATTTACACATTTTTCAAGAGGAATCTTGTAAGTGAAGTTAAGAGGCCTATGAAGGAAGAGAGATACTTATTTCCGTCCCAGTTACACAGATGTGTCTGGTGTTTTTATGTGAAAATCACTATTTCATTTCAAATATTTTGATTAGAGTTTGAGGATGTGGCCAGGAGTGAGGAAGACAGAGATGAAGATGGAGAAAAAGGTAGACAAGAAGCAGGCAGACCAGATGAACAGAGTGAGGGAGAGGTAAGATAAAAAAAAATGAATATGAAATGGTTAAGAGGAGCAGAGAGTTCAACCCCAGCTGTTACTGGCCATCAGTGATTGTATTGATCAGTATTATTGTTATCACACACACAAAAAAAACACATCCAGCCCCCACACTTTTGAAAAGCTTGCTACACCCCTGTTTTTGAGGAAGCTTAGGTTCTTCAAGGTTTGCAGCAAGACGATGCAAAACTTCTACAAGTCTGCTGTGGAGAGTGTTATCTCTTTGTCCATCATCTGTTGGGGTAGCACCATCAGAGCCCTGGACTTAAAACAGCTCAACAACCTGATGATAAAGGCTGGTTCTGTTCTGGGTACACCTGTTGAACAACTGGAAATAAAAATCAAAGGATTATTCATAAAATAAAAAATAAAAACATTAACAACCCTGAGCATCCTCTTAATGAGACTATCCTACAGCAACAGAGTATCTTCAGTCGAATGCTTCTTGAGTTTCGCTGCAACACAGACCGCTACAGGAAATCCTTTCTCCCAACAGCCATCATGACCTACAACAACTCCCGGAAGAATGAATTAGTTATGAGCAACAACAACACCTAATTTTCCCCTGTGATCAACAATGTATTTTTGACTTTGTATTTCACTAACACTGGACACCATGGTGGTGGATGAAGCAGAAAAGAGTGAAACAGTACATGTAGCAATCTTATGTAAATCCAACATACCAAAAAATGAACACAAGAAGGTTAAGAAATACCTTGGGCTCAAAGAGGAAATAGAAAAGATGTGGAATGGCCTCAGTGAATCCAGTGGTGAATTGTCACTTGAAGCTGATAACCCACAAACTAGGGGAGAGGCTAAACCAGATTCCAGGAATAACCTCGGAGATCTCTGTCCAGAACAAAGCAGTCCTATGAGCAGCTCAGATACTGTGTAATACCATCTAGTTGTGATACCAAAGATAAATCGACAAAATGCCAGTGAAAACAGGCACAAAATTGTTTAGCAGTTATAAAGTGTTTTATTGATGTAATACCAATAAAGGTTTTTCTATTGATTATTGGGTAAAACAGTTTTCAACATCTTTTTTACAGTGAGAAATAACTATAGAAAGATGTTTAGAAGTCTTGTCCCTTCTTTGGGAATATCAGTAAACTTTATTGGTATATTAGGCTTCATATTGGTTTAATTTCAGACTTTCTAGTTTGTTTTTCCATCTACGAAAATTTCTGATGGCAAGGTCATGTTCTCTCCTCCTCACTCTGCTCTGTGCCTCAAATCTCACTTCTTATCTGTGCCTTCCATGTTGAAAAGAACTCAGCAGCTTAGCCCAGTCTTTTGAAAATGTATATAAAAACAGAGAGATGCTGTGAACAAAGCCCAACTCACTCTTTCCATTTTCCTTTTCTGAATCTAGTGTCCTGCTAGGAGGTATAGTATGTGTCTAGGTATATCCATGGATGTCTGTGTCCTTCCTTTAACTGATTGCCCATCATAATGTTTGCACTACACTAAAAAGGGTGATAAATCTTAATTTTAGAGTTGTGTTCTCTAAACATTTATTATGGCTCACGATTGATTTTATAGAAACTGTTAAGCCTACACACAAGACAAGTGGGCAAGATCAAGCTGCAGAAGAAAAGGCTCAGATGATGAAAATAAGCTCAAAAAGGAAAGGAAAAAAAGGGGGGGGGTCAGAATGAGGAAAAAAATTAGAGAAAAGGTTAATAGAAAGAAAATAGTCCAAGAGTGAAAACTATGCTGGAGAAGAAAGTATGAAGAGAAGGTACATTTGCAGGGGATAAAGGTAAAGGAACCAACATAATTTAAGTTGAAAACAGGCCAAAGGGTAAGAGTAGAAACACAAAGCCAAAAAATGTTAGGGCAGTTCAGGAAAAATTTTAATGACTCACATGGTCAATGGGGATAATAGATATTAATATCAGAATAGAAACAAAGCAGCTAAAGAAAAAGGAAGTCACTCATATCAACAAAGAGAAGAAGGTAGTAACGTAGAAAAAAACATAATTTGCAAAAATATTGCAGGCTAACAGATGCAAGAAAGAATAAGAGGAAAACAGCAAAAAGAAAGAAGGTTTACAGCTAAATTGTAAACAGATAGGAATGGCTGAAAGAAAGATAATATAGGGGAAACAAAGTGATTAGTTATGGACAGATTTAAATATTAGATCGATCCTTTATTGTCCCACAAGGGGAAATTCGATTGTAACAGCAGTTTGAAATGACATGAAATACAGATGTTAAGATTCAGACGTAGAAAAGTATAAGAATAATATGTACATTATTGACAGTTACAAAGTGGATTTATTTTTTAACTTTCTGTTTTTTTCCATCTGGACAACTTTTTTAGCCTTTTTAACAAATTTCTTTATTCCACATTTCCCCTTTTCTTTCAACTTTCAGCCTCTTCTATCCACCACCTCTTTCTTTAACACTTATTTTCCATAAGTCTTTCCCTATTAGCCCTTTATATGCTTCTCTCTTCTTATTCAGCTCCTACCATCCTCTACCTACATCCTAAAGCAGGAAGTAATATGATGAAAGAAAAGCATTTTTCAGTTGGTCATCATGCTGGCATGCCTCATTTCAGCAGCCTTTCTATAGATAGAGGGTACATGGTGCTGTTGATCTACAGACAAGCAAATATGCTAAAGTGATTGGTTCTCAACATAATCTAACCTCACACTGATGGTGGAAAACAGCAGACGAGGGGGAGAGAGCCTCATCTCCATCCTGCCCTCCCCTAATTTGCATTGCATGCAGAAATGCATGAATCTAACCCATTAAGTGGGGGTCCATGCTGAGTTTTGTAGGCAGGTGGGGGTAGGCTGTCATATCTTTTGAATTGTCTGATATGAAAACAGTGATGGCTTGCAATCAATAGAAACTGCAGTTTATTTGGGATGAAATTAGTTTTTTTTTTTTATTGGAATGTTAGCATCTTGATGCAGTTTGCCAGCTTTATTTTGGACGCACAAGGAGCATCCTTGCTTGATTATACAGTAAATTCATCACGAGGCAATACAGGAGCTGAAACTAAATATAGCTATCTTTTTACATTGAAGAAAATGTGCCAAATTTGATAGAATTTTCTAGCAATTGTTAGAATTTCGATTGCAAGCTGACTATAAAGAATGTAGAATATCATGAAAAAGTGATTTTATTTTAGTAATTCCATTCAAAATGGTGATTTTTATTTTTATTTAAGACATTACCCTTATATATTAGTCGAACCGCGTTTAGATGTTGGGATCGGAAAAAAGATTGTTGAAAATACGAGTTGTAAAACAGTGAATTTCTTATTTATGTATTTTTTGCTTTGTTGCAGATGTTTAGGTAACTTTTTCTAAGTTTCTAATTATTTTTATTTATTTTATGTATTGTTTTCTTCGTCATTCTTTTTTGTTTATCCCATGTTATTGTATGGTGGTAGATTACAGAAAAATAAAGTTACAAAATAGTGAAACTTGTATATTCGACCAAAATATTTCAAATATTTATTTCTGTTAATTTTGATTATTATAACTGACAACTAAGGCACAAGCAAACTTAGGTTGCTTAGGTCCCCCAAACCCATCCGGGCCCCCCCATAAATGCTTCAATTGAACAGAGACTACAGATGTTAAAATTTATGAAATCGTTAATATTGCATATTCCACTTGATTTTGTTTTGTTTCACTTTAGATTATAAAAGAAAACAAATGTTTACATTTTTGTGTATTAACTAGGCACGTTTTTTTGTAACTAATTATTTTATTAATAATGTTTTAATAAAAATTCTACCTTTATTTTAAAAACTGTAAAAAAATATTAAATCAAATACATTTAAAGAAATAAAAATGTATATACTGTACCTTTTTAATTTAGAAAGCATTTTAATTATATTCAAAAAATTTAATTAAATTAAAAATTACTTTTTAATATTCATTGGATGATTGTTATGTCACCATTGTTAACATCTTATGTTTTAGTTTAACCTTTATTTTGTTTGAGCTTCAGATTGTCTCTATTAATATTTATATCGTCAGTCGGAGGCTTATTCAGTTTCGCTGCAACACAGACCGCTACAGGAAATCCTTTCTCCCCACAGCCATCATGGTTTACAACAACTCCTTGAAAAATGAATTAGTAATGAGCAACAACACTTAATTTCCCTCTGGGATCAATAAAGTATTTTTTAATCGGAATTTTGATTGATACTTAGGATCAGCCAAATAAACTCTGCTTTTTGATTTTTAGAAACACACAAGATCTCACTTTCTCTTCCATTTTGACGTCAAATTGGCAGAATAAATGATAAATGGAACTCCCAGACCAATGCTGCTGGAAGCCTGCCCAACCCTCTCTTGCTCGTATTCAGTCGAGCCCCACCATTACTGAATTCAGATTAGGAGTACGGATTTGAGAGTGGAAATGAAGACACAAGGCGCACATGTGAGTTGCTTTGTTGTTGACTCCCAAAACCGGATTAAATTCTATTTTAATGATGCCATTCCTGGAACCCTCCCCACTGGTGTAGGTGTCTGTGCTAAACATTTTAAGCCGTAATGCTTTGCTAATTTGGGAAAAAATAAGGTGAATATGGCATCAAAGCTCCGTTTGGAAAGAGATGGCATTCCAACAGTAGGAGGCTTCCCTGCAATTCAAAAGGTAAGGCTGTGGTTTTATTACTCTACTGTGTATAAAAAACAGTAGCTAACTGCTAATGGGGCTATAAGGGAGGGACAAGGTGCTATAGGGGATAGTAGGTACCATGTTGGGGTATTTTACAACATGTAGAGGTCGAAAACACAGCAAAAGCTGAAGCTGGAAATAGGGATGTAAGAAACTATCGACATGCCGATATATCGTGATATTGTATGTTGTGATGTTGTATCATTATTCAAAAGCAGAGTGTCCATTTTTTAAAGAATTTTAATTGAACCCTTAATGATGACAGTAATTTTTGTCATGACATTTTAGTCCGGATATGGAAATGAACATGATAGTAAATTCTGGTTAACTCTTTAGGCGCCTGGGTTTTTTCTATAAAAAATTCAATTTTGATATCACTAGTTCAAAATGTTGTAGATTTAATATGGTTATAGATAAAGGTATACTGTAAATGAGAAAAATCTTCAGCATGATCCAAAGTTTGTGATGGGAGCAAATTCACACATTTAATTTGCATATTATGACATCATCAGGCATGGGCAATATCGGTTTGCAAGAATTTTACGGGCGTTTATCTTTTTTACATAGTTTAAAATTTACCTTATTTGGAATATTATTATTTTAATTTTTCTATACAGGCATATGTATTTTCTACATATGTAGTTTTATTATTTATTGGCATTTTTTTTCAAGAATAGGTGGACATATCTGTTTATTTCCTTTGTTATGAGCCTCCATTAGTCTATTCACTACGTAAAACAGAATAGAAACTATTGGGCTGAGAATTTTACAGATCCATCCCCAATATAACCAACAGGCTCATCAAATTGTCAGCACTAATAATTATAAATGTAATTCTCCGGCACACTGTGGGAAGCCCCATCCCTGTCTGAAGCTTTCTATCACTTGCATCAGGTCATCTCATCAAGGCCAAGGCCGAATTATAATAAGGGGTACAGCCCCTGGGGGGCTCAAGCCTGCTGGAGGGTCCAAGCTTGCTGGGGGGCCCCGACAGTAGTGCATTTGCACTGATGACAGTCACCCGATAGTGAGAGTAGTAGTAAGAGAATCGAAAATGATTGAAAAAAGGCGGTTTCTATAATTCAATTTCAATTCAATTCACTTTAATTTATATAGCGCCAATTTACAAGAAATCTCATCTCAGGGCACTTTGCAACAAAAGTCATTTCAATAAAATTATACAAACATTCCAATCAGTAAAAAAATTTCTATGTAAGGAATCCCAGCAGATTGCGATGAGTCATTGACGTGAGGTTTTGCCCGCATCATGTAGACTCCAACCACAGCTATTCCTCAGCAATCCCTCATACCGAGCACGCATGTAGAAAGGAAGATGAGAAGACTCTTTATTAAGAATTCTGTGATCTACTGACAGGTTCTCTGTAAACTGTATGGAAGTAAATCAGGAGAAAGAAGGTATTCTCGATGATTGTGAGCAAATTCACCAACTTGTTAGCTAAACAGCCTGAATCCAGCTATAGCAGCCCAGACTGGGTTTATCCGATATGTTCTGCAGCATCGTGAGGGACAGTTGTTGTTATCCCTGCATCTTATTTGGAGCACATACAGTACAGTTCAATAGTGGTTTCTCTGAATGGAAACATCCACAAGGCATGTGACTGAAGATCTCTGATTGTCGCATCAGCATTGGCCAGTGATAGCAACAGAAAGCTAAACTGGAAAAGCTGGAGGTGGAGATGTGGTACTGGCGGTAGCTGCTCAGGAGCGTTGCAGCTGTCATTCAGTTTTCAGGTGACAGGTCTGGTTTTCTGTGGTGACAGTGAATTACTTGGAACAGCACACAGTAGTAACTTTGTTGGCATTTCAGAACTTATTTATGTTTGATAATTTTCTTGGTAAACACATAAAGGGATGGACAAAAAGGCTAGGCACAACATCATGGAGGAGAACAGAGTTAAATGTAGGATGCATAGATTTAACAATTTGCACCGATACCGATATTTTATATTATTGCTTAATAATAAATATTTACAATTTTACATGTTAATGTTTTGTTATAGAACCTGATCAAATTTTGGTAGATTCTACATGAAGCGCATATTCTCCCACTGACCAGCAGTACTATCTTGGACCCCTCTCCCACATCAGACAGCTCACAGACTGCTAAATTCATGCAGCACCCCCACTACAGCTGGACTATTACCACACCAAATTAATTGCACATGCAGGGATCTCCCATCTCTGAAGGAACAGCATAACACAGATGAATGTCTCATTAACAGACATTTTATTGGAAAATTACAGAAAGTAAGATATTTATTGGGGTGGGGGTTGGTCGGATTAGTGGCCCTGCTGGAGGTCTGCTCTCTCTAAGTACTTTTCTAATTTGAGTTTCTTTCTACTTAGTGTTTATCATATGGTTACTTCTGCAAAGGAGGTTAATGTTTCCTTAAATGTTGTAGAATTAAATTTTCGGGATATGTCCTAAATGGGACCAGAAACAAGTTATACAATTCATTTAATTATTCATGCTGATAATTAGATGATTTTCGAAGGAGAAAACAGCATACATTCTGTATTGCTTAGGTTAATCTGACAAAAATTACAGGATAATTCATTGAGTTCAATGTTTGATAAACATCTGTGTATAGCTTCTAATGCATTTGATTAATTCAGTCAGACAGGCACATAGATTCTCGGATCATCTGCATAAAGATAAAAGGAGAATTAAAGTATTAAATCCATAAGTAACATGTACAGGGAACACAAAACAGAACAGAACATGTTGAATTGAACACCCTTATGACCAAAATTATATTATACAACCTTTACACTTATGGTTTGGAGGAGGTAAGGGGAGTTCTGTTTATGTGGTTGGCTGGAGGTGTAATTGGCCTTCTCTTTCTCTTGTAGATGGTGCAGTGGACGGGCAGGCGAGCATATCGACGGAAGCAGCTAAGTATGGATCCAGCAAACCAGACGGGAGCGGCACCGAGGCTGACCACGAGTGAATCCAGGTAAACTTTTGCTTTTCTTGGAGTCTCAGAGGAGTCCAGAAGGATTACCATCCTAACCCATATATATATACATATATACTTATTTTATCCTGTTCCTTAAAAATATTTATCAGATTGGTTTCTGTGATGGACCAAGTTCTCATCAGGAGTCAGAGTAATCATTAGATAATACGTTTTTTGTTTATTTATTTATTCCAACCCTAAAGCTAACACTTAACATTAAAATAAACAAGAAGGAAGTCATGCAACAGAATGTGAATACACTAACTGACTCCACTAACATGTTATCTAATAGGATTTTTCCATTGGAGAAGAACAGGAGTTGGTGCTAGAGCCAGAGCTTAGCCAGTTCTTAGCTGTTTTTGTCTTACAAAAGTTAGAAAGAGTTCTTTCTAAAAACTGGTTTACTTATCCACTGACATTCCCATGTTTGGAGACAAAAACATGAATCCCAGACATACAGATTTTACAACAGGGTAGTTCATAAAACCCTTCAAATGCTTATTTTGTGCTTCCACACTTTTCTGTATGATGTGTACAGAACATGTCCTTGGTGCACAGTCAACAGCTGACTACAATGTGCAGGTCAATTTGCAGTATCACTGTATAATGTTTTTAGCTTCAGGATGTAGCCCTCCTTAACACCAGCTATAATTGTTTCCAATTTTAATTTCAATTTCAATTCAGTTTATTTATATAGCGCCATTTCACAACAGATGTCATCTCAAGGCACTTTACAAAAAGAGTTATTACAATACAATGTTAAGTGTAGAAATTACAGAACCACAGAAGATTGCGTCGTGGAATTCTCAGCAATCCCTCATACTGAGCAAGCATGCAGCGACAGTGGGAAGGAAAAACTCCCTTTTAACAGGAAGAAACCTCCGGCAGAACCAGGCTCAGCACAAGCGGTTATCTGCCGCGACCGTCTGTGGCTTGGAGAATACATAACAGAGACACAGAAAGAGCAATAGAACTGATGCAGAAGTTTGTTGCAGGACGTGGAGAATTTTCCGTCACTGCAATGCCATCTTAGTCAGGGTCGTCAAGCAGGGCTAATCCGGAGCACCTACTATAATTATAATTTTACAACAGATAAGCAAGGAGGCCAAGGACTAATGAGTGTGAGGACCACTATCCAGGATAGCCTGGTTAGTGGCTCTCCAAGCTACATGAGTACATAAATACAGTTTTTTTCGATTGCTAAAATGCGTTTTTCAAAACTGTAAGTTTTTTTCAAAACTGCACACACAAAACCCCAACCACACACAAATTGCTAAACACTGGCATCCCTTTGCAAAACAACTCTGCCATCAAATCTCGTAATATCTAATTTGGTAAACACAGCCATATTTTCACATGACACACACATACCATTCATTGAATAAACACAAGTAGGTTTTGGCTGAACACTACCAAGCATGGAAAGAACACTGAAGAGCAAAACTGAAAACACAATTATAGAACTGGAACACACCTAATCAATTACAATGCCCACTTCTCTCATAGACAAACATTAGACATCACACACATTTTGAGACAAAACATTTTATTTTTACCCCCCCCCCTCTCCCATTCAAGCATAATCATGGGGCATCATGCCTCCGGTCTCTGTCTGGCCAGAGGGCCTCGTCAACATCACAGGCGATGTCCTACTGGTCCAAACAGTGCTGGAAGTACAGCCTTGAGTGCCTCATGAAGCCCTGACAGGCCTCAAAGCCCACATCTCCACAAGCCTCCTCCATGGCTTGAAGCAGTGGGACCTAGCTCTGTGGATTCCTTTTGTACACCTTCCACTTCCAGGCTGAGAAAAACTCCTCAATGGGATTGAGGAAAGGGGAATACTGCACCTGGCAGCCTTGTGGAAACTTACATTGTCCCAAATGATTATATAGTTGACCCGCTGTGGGTTATCTATGTCATCAGGTCGAACAAGCAAGTCATAACAAGCACCCCTAGGTGGGCATGTCGGTGTAGGATGCCATGGTGGTTCATGGCCGCACACATAGTGACGTTGCCACCACGCAGGCTTGGTACCTCGATTATGGCCCGCTGGCCAATCACAATTCTTCCCCGGTGCCTCCTTGTTATCTGGTTGAACCCAGCCTCATCTATCAAGATGTATTCATAGATTTCATTGGCTGTGTCATAGTCCTGGTTACGCTGAAGCAGACAGTATGAGAATATAAGTTACACTATGGACACAGAGACAGTATGCTACATTGAGACAATGTAGAAAAGGAACACTATTACAGAAGATTGCTGTATAGTGGTACAGTGCATGCATGTGTCGGTGACGAATGTATGGGACTTACAAGCACATACTCTCGATGTAAGGCCTTCACACGGTTTGTGTTGCATTGGAATGGAACCCTGTAGACTTGCTTCATTGTCTTTACATTTCTGTGAAGTATGCAATGTATTGTTGAGATGCTGATTGTTTGGAGGTCATTGAAGATGGTATTGTCAGCCAGGACCCTTGTTTGTATCTTTTTTAATGTGAGGCTATTGTTTTCACGGACCATGTCTACTGGCTGTCTCTTGTTGCTGTGTGACAATTGTAATTCTCCCTCCACGATGAGGTTCTCTGGCCACCCTGGAAAATTTAAATACTGTGAGCACATTGTAGCGTACTGGTTCCCAAACTTTTCAGCCAGTGACCTCAAAGAGAGATTACTGTAGACACTAGCCCAAGACCCAAACGAGTGAACAGCAGATCTACAAGCACAACTTTGCACTGTTTTGTGAGCTTGTAGAGTTGCTTTTTTCACTACTTTTTACTGCAAACATTTGTTTTCCAATGCTGTATTTCATAGAATTTCTTGGATTTTTCTTTTATTTCTTCATGAAATTACAGTACCTGCGAAAGAAAAATGATATTTGCTTTTCACAGTAATTCATGGGAATATTTGCTTTCTTGGAATCATTTTCCTTTACTTAAATATTTTCGAAATAATAATAATAATAAAAAAATCAAATAATAATAATAAATGATAACAAAATGTGGGAAACAAATAATAAAGGGACCCAAAACAATATGACTGCGACCCACAAATGTGTCCCAAAACACTGTTTAGGAAACAGTGCTGTAGTCTATTGAATGTTGTATTACAATACACATGGAAAATAAATTTCATACGTGTTCTCCATCCTGAACGTCCTAATGATGGTCGACACTGTGAAACGGCTGAGGTTTGGCTGGACCCTCTGGCCAGCCTCCCTCATGGTAAACCCAGGTTGAGCACATGGTCCAATACAGTGGCACAAATCTCATCGGAGGTTTGGATTCTCCTTCTTCTTTCACTTGCTTCTCCTTCTTGTCCTCCTCCTCTTCCTCTTCCCCGTCCACCTCTTTCTCCTCCTCCTCCTCTTCCTCTTCCCCGTCCTCTTCTTTTGCCTCCTCCTCCTCCTCCTCTCATACATACCCCTCTCCTTCTCTGTTGTCTGTTGTCTCTGTTCTCCATTGCTCATCAAACAAAACAGAGCATCAAGCCTCCTTTTATGCTGCAGTCCTTGATTGCAAATAGCTCGACAGACCCGAAAGTTTAGAGATTTGAATATTTGTGTGTTGTTGATTGAAGCTTTGAGATTTTATATGAGAAGTGTGTGTAAACCTGAAAAATTGTGTACTGTGTTTTGACAGCAAAGTAATGTGAAATTGACATCAGAGTGTAAAGAACGAAAGTCAGTTCTAATATGATAAGGAAATCTTAAGTAGTGATAAATTGAGTCAAGCGATTGGGAACAGAAGTAGAGGTTGTAAAAATTGTGCCTAATTTTTGCTTTTTGAGTTTTAGTTATAAAAAAAAAAACTGTAAACCACTTCGACGTTGTGGTCCTCCAAAATGCGATATATGGATTTCAGCTTCCTCTGTTTCTCTCAGGATGCTTCTATGTGCGCATGTAGCACCATAGACTGTAGCACCCAAGATGAGCTCGACTCGCCACGGGGCGGGGCGAGTGTGTGTGAGAGAGGGAGGGCGTCTCTGTGAGACCGTGCCTGTGACGTAGGAATGAACTCTCATGTACCAGTCTCAGCAAAGCAAAAAATTCAAATGCAGTACCACACAATGACCATGAACAGCAGAACTAACCGTGTGTCCAAACGCGATAGGAGCGACTAGACCTTTAGGTTAACATGTAAAATCAATGGAAGAGCGCGATGAAGCGCAACTTGGGGTCCCGCGACGCAAATCTGCTTATGAAGTGTTGCTGGACCCCAAGCTTTTCTGCCTAATTTGCGCGAAAAATTCGCGCTACAGATGCGATGGTAAATTTGCGCTGCATTTTATGTGGTGCATTTTGTGCATTCGTGTTCCTCGCGTCTACTGCTGGAGTTGGACAAATATGAACTCCCGCTTCAAGTCGCGCCGCGACAAACAATCAGGAGCCTGGTGACAGATGCTCTGACCTAGTTCATAGGGGCAGGTGCAGCCAAAGCCATTCATTCAACATGGAGGAGAGGCTAATCAACGCCGTAGCCAACTGCCCGGTGCTCTACGATACCAGTTGTTTTCTGTATAGGGACAGGAATAAAAAAGGACCTAGCATGGAGGATGAAAAGTGAAGAGATCGGGCAACCCGGTAAGTTCGTCCACTTTTTATGTTTTTACTATCCCCGCAAAGCCGGGCAAAAGCTAGCAAGCCCGCCTTCTGTCCCGCTATTTTCCCAGTGATGTACAAATACTTTACCGCTAACAAGATAATGTGTTTATTCAGAGGTGATATATAAAGCCCTTAATAATCTAGCTCCATCATACATAAGAGACCTGATTGTTCCATATGTTCCTAACAGAGACCTTCGCTCTCAGACTGCAGGTTTACTGGTAGTTCCTAGGATTTCTAAAAGTAGAATGGGTGGCAGATCTTTCAGCTATCAGGCTCCCCTCCTATGGAACCGGCTCCCAGGGTTGGTTCGTGAAGCAGACAATTTGTCTATCTTTAAAACTAGGCTAAAAACTTTCCTCTTTGACAAAGCTTACAGTTAGAGATATGTTTATAGGTAGTTAGAGTCAGGTCAGACAGGTAGATAGGAAGAGACAGGTTAATGTTAGTAGTCAGGCAGAGTGTCAAAAGTTAGGAAGAGATAGGAAGAGGTAGAGTAGCTAGGTAGAGATAGATTAATGTAAGCCAGGTAAAGATCCGGAGCCGGTCGCGGCTTACCGCCGCGGAAGAAATGCGCCCCACAGGGGCCAGCCAGCGCCGGAGAGAGGTCCCTCAAGGGGATCCTCCCGCACAGTGCGGCCGCCCATTACCTGCCGGGTTGAATCCCCCGGGCAGACTGTGCGGACCCCACCCGTTTATCTCTTAAACGTTTCTCGCCCTCTTCAACTCTGTCCTCTCAGTTCTGTCAAGTTCTGTCTATTTTTCCTTAAGATAGTTGTCGACTATCGGTCTCGTGCCGGTATTTAGCCTTACATGGAGTTTACCACCCACTTTGGGCTGCATTCTCAAACAACCCGACTCCGAGAAGACCCCGGCATGACGGGGGCCGTTACCGGCCCTACACCGTCCACGGGTCAGGAGGACTCAGACAGAGTGTTGGTAGCCAGGTCTCCTAGTAGCTAGGAGACAGGTTAATGTTAGTAGCTATGCTGCTTTAGGCTAGGCTGTTGGAGGACATTATTAGGGTCTGTTCCTACTTTCTCTCCTACTTCTCCCCAACTGCATGATGTGCTGTCAATTCAAGCACTAACCTGTTTTCTATTATAGTAGGTGCTCCGGATTAGCCCTGCTTGACGACCCTGACTAAGATGGCATTGCAGTGACGGAAAATTCTCCACGTCCTGCAACAAACTTGTGCATCAGTTCTATTGCTCTTTCTGTGTCTCTGTTATGTATTCTCCAAGCCACAGACGGTCGCGGCAGATAACCGCTTGTGCTGAGCCTGGTTCTGCCGGAGGTTTCTTCCTGTTAAAAGGGAGTTTTTCCTTCCCACTGTCGCTGCATGCTTGCTCAGTATGAGGGATTGCTGAGAATTCCACGACGCAATCTTCTGTGGTTCTGTAATTTCTACACTAAACATTGTATTGTAATAACTCTTTTTGTAAAGTGCCTTGAGATGACATCTGTTGTGAAATGGTGCTATATAAATAAACTGAATTGAATTGAATAGAGGTGATCTGCAGGAGAAAGTGGAAGAGCCTCAGGGACACCTACTCCAAGGAGTAGGTGTCCCTCTCACCCCGCGGGAGACCACCAGCAACATGGTGCGGACTGCGGAGAACATCCTCCCCGAGAACCAGGGACAGCCCGAAGAGGCAGCAGGGTAGTCCCACTCAGAAGGTATGTTAACTATGAATTAATATAGGCAATTAATTTATGCATATTTTCAAATAAGTATATGTTTATTAATAAACAGTATAAAGTGCTCCCGCTATTTATCCTTCACGGCCTCGCTTTTTTTTATTACACAGTACAACTTTCAACAATGCACGTTCTGCATCCTGATTGATTGGAGGCAATAAATCTCCTCCATGTTGTTTCTCCTGCGCTTGCCGAATTTACCATTGTTGGTTTAGATAACCTTCACGTCCAATAGAAAACAAACGTACAAAATATAGCTACCACATTCAGAAAAAGACACCTGCACCAGGAAGGAAAAGGCGCACAAACGTTTCAAAGCCTGCAAAGGTTTGCACTTTGGCAAACTTAAAACTTGTCAACCAAGTAATGTTAATATATGTCTGGGGGATGTGGTGTTATTCTGCATATGTTTTAAACTTTTATTGTTCAGAAGGTAAAAGTCTGTTTATATAGCTTGCATGATGGTAAAAATATGTCTGTCAGTATTGTTTATGGGGGTAAGCTTTTAAGTCATAAAACTCTTGGGTAAGTTTTTATTGCAAGCTGTAAAAACAGGATGTCTGTAGATTTAGTGTGTTGCCATAAAACTATAAAACTCAGAATGAGCTTTTGACCAAGAGAAAAGACGTCTCACCTTATGACTGCATAATTCTCTGACAGCCAATAATGGCTAAGACACTGTTTGGAAATGTTCTGATTGGAGGGAGTAGAAACGCCTAGAGGCCCGGTTTCTATAAAGTTGTAAAATGAAGATCATTCAATTGTCAGATTTCTTTAAATCTGGACCAGAGGAACTAGGGGGGCAACTTCCTCTGTAAAACTGCAATTTGTTAATCTGTTCAAAATAAATGTTAAGAACTGGAAATTGGCTCCATTTTGTCTCTGCTTGAACATGCATTGAATTAATTATGATAATTATTTAATTCAACAGGGAAAAAAGTGTATAAAGTGTGTAGCGAGGGGCTAGTTTTTCTGAGAACCCCTGCTGTAATAAATGAGGGACCACTGTAATTTCTCTATGAATATTGTTTTCAACCTGCTAACATTTAATATTAACAGAGCCAACTGATTCTGCAGCAGACTCATCCTTTGTTTCTTCTCCTGGCTCCCCAGTCCCTGGTCCCTCTGCTCCTGGTGCTGCACCCACAGGTATAGCAACAGATGTACAGCAAGCACTTATAGCTTTTTATGCACTTGAATTCCCTTGTGATTACCTTTACTAAATATCTACAACCAATCTGATAATAGCCTGTTTTTTGTTTTTCAATGTCGAAAATTATGATCTTGTAGCAGCCATCTCATTACTTTATGTTGTTTTGTGCTTTGTTTTACAGGCCCACAGAGGAGGAGAGCTCCGAAGTGGACGAGGGACGGGTCCCAGGATGGTCCATCGGCGGTGGAGCTGGCCATCCTGGAGTCCCTGAAGAGGCCACGGCAGTCTCTGATGGAGCATTTTCTCCTCAGCCTTGCTCCTGCTCTGGAGAGCATGCCGCCTCAGACGAGAGAGCTCGTCAAATTTCAAATTTATAAGTTCGTCTTTGAAAACAGCACAGCTGTGTTATATTTGGAAACATTGGACCCGATCAATCAGTAGCCATACTGAAAATGTGAGGCAGAAGGCTCTTCTGGGCAGAAACAATGTTATTTTTTCCTCCTCCTTCTCCCTGAGGCGCTTCCACCTAAAGCTGGGTCCTTTTTGTTCCTGTCTCTTTTGTAAATAGTTATATTTTATACATATGTTTTTCTGTTTGATTATTTTATAAAAAAAATTGTAATAGGTAATGTCTCAGTTCTATTATACAGCAAATATTGGCACACAACTTGACAGAATTATTTTACATATTCTACTAATAAAAAAATATACTACTACATAAGAACATAGTGAAGAACAATTTAAAAGAATCAAGAGAGGTTATTTTATTTTTGAGGCAAGTTCCATTTATTAAGAAATTTTTAAAAAGAAAGGAAAGCTCTTTAGAGGTTTGTGGGTGGCTCTTAAAAGAGCCATTTTGGGGAAGTCACTGGGACTTCAATTAGGCTATTTTGGCTGCCAAGACACTGCTCCCTCTGCTGAGAAGTGGGCCATGAACTTCTCCCTCACTAGGACAGCCTCTGGAGGAGTTGTTGGCCGCTACACGACCCAGACCTTGCAACGGCTCTACCACAGCAGGTGCCACGCCCCTTACAGCAGGTGCCCCTCTTTCATCTGAATGGCGGAGAAAATTGTGGAGAAGACACGTCGCCTTCACACACCTCTCCGCTACTTCAGGACGAAGCTCCATGGAGCGCCGATACAACCTCCACTGTAAGGAGAGGATGGCAAAGGAACACTCCACTACCAGCCGAGCCCTGGAGAGGCGATAGTTGTAGATCCTCTTTTCTAATGGTAGGAGGCGTCCAGGGAAAGGCCTCATGAGCTCCCTCCGCAGTGGGAACGCCTCGTCAGCCACAAAGACAGAGGGCTGGGCTCCACGGTCTTCTCCACCAGGTAGAGGGTGGTCAGAAGGCAGATGGAGTGTCCCAGCCCGAAGAGCCTGACCAAAGGTGGAGTTGGCCAGAATAACACCGTCGCTGGTCCTCCCGTACCCCCCAACATCGATGACACAGAAACAATACCTTGAATCCACAACCGCAAGGAGAACAATGGAAAAAGTTCCCTTGTAGTTGTGGAGCACGGATCCTGAGTTGGGGGGTGCCTTCAGCTTGACATGCTTCCCATCCAGAGCTCCACAGCAGAGAGGGAAGTTCCACCACTCCTGGAATCCCTCTGCGATGAACCGCCAGTCTTCTGTGGAAGGTACAGCCATGAAGTTTTCCACTAGACAGTCCCAGAGGGCCGTCGCTACCTGAGGGACGATCAGGCACACCGTGGAGACACCAACTCTGAAGCTGGACGCGATGGTCCTAAAGGAGTCCCCAGTGGCAAGGAACCTGTATTATGTGTAATGCATTTAAAAGATACATTATTTAAATTCCTAAATACTTCAGTGATGTCAGATTTAAATTACACCACATAAATTTTACATAAAAAATTTTGTAATTTTTTCGAATAATACATAATATATCTTAGATATAAAACAGTCAGTTCTGTTTTGTTTTAACTAGGGATGCACAGATCCATGTTTTTTGTTACCGATACCAATACAGATATCTGAAGTTCATAATCTGCTGATACTCAACCAATACGAATCCATACCATACTGAATTACATAAACTGTGTGGCTGAGGAAAAGGTACTAGGGATGCAACAATACCACTTTTTTTCAATCTGATACGAAAAAAATACTTGGATCTGAGTACTTGCCGGTAATGAGTACCAATGGTGATACTTCTATCGCATAAAAGTTTACTAATTTGGAAAACATTTTTTTCCTTCTCTGGTTGTTACAACAAATTATGGTGAATTAGAAAGAAAATAAAATATTAACAAACACATGAAAGCAAAAGTGAAATTATAAGTGGAAAAGAAAACAAAATTTGCAGTTTCCACATTTTTAGTATCAGTTCTTGGTATTGGTTAACTAAACAATCCAGCACATAACAAGAGTATCGGCACCGATACAATTACCGTTATCGGTGCATCCATAGTTTTAACTTTACCATAATCATAGTTTGATTGTTAGTAACTTTAACCACTACAGTGAGCCAATCACTCATAATTCCTAAACATGTCAATCAGGTAGGAATTAAGTGAGAGATTAATATAAATAAAGATTTGGATGTCGACAGGTAGACCTTTGCTTTCTTAAATCATTAATATTTGTGAAAAATTTAACTGTGATAAGACATAGCATATCAAGATAGAATTGTTATAACAACTAAAGATTAACCAAACGGTTCAAAATTTTATCTAGCTCTGTTTTAAAAAGGCTGGTAATAGAGTCTGACAGCTGCAGGGATTAAAGACAAATATTTAACTTGTTCTATACCATAATTAAACAAGGTCTAAATAAAACAAAATAACGAAATTAAAAAATAAACCTTCTGAGTATCACTGCAAAGAATACCAACAGTGGTCCTCAAACCACAGTTTGATATCAGCAAACACAGAAAGCATACATTGATGACACCACAGCTATGCTATCATTGCAAACACTGATAACATTGTATAAATCCAATTAATTCAGGAGTTAATGAGATATACCTTTTGAGTATGACTAGAAATATTCTAAACAGTCGTTTCCATATCATAGCTGGCTATCAAACACCAACAGCATTCAATGATAGCATAGCACATCCATGTTATCGGTGTATAAACTAATGGCTTAGCATATATTAGCAAAAAAATCAATAAAGCATTAGGGTATTAAATACTTTTAATAACCGCAGGCAGATGGACAGGTGCTCTGCATGTGGGATTTAGCGCCTGTAGTTGGTATCTAGGCGGGCGATGCTTGCACCGACGCGGGAAAGGAGAGATTCGAACTTGGTGAGGGACAGGCAGTGGTACCGCTGAAAGCGGCCGTCATCCAGACGCAGCTCCTGGAGCAAATGGTGAAACTCCCCAAACTACTCACGCTTCTGGAGGACCTGATGGACCCAGGTATGGCGAGGATGTCCCCTACAGCGCTGCTCTGCTCTCCACAGTAAATAGAGAAGGGAGACTCTCTCTTCAAACGCTAGATCAACAGCTGCCATCTTGCAAACTACCATCTGGCACTATTTCCTCCCACAAGTTACGTATTTCCGCTTTAGGCGCGATGTTTTTCAAGCACAGACGATTTGCCTTGGTCACGCTTCAATGTGCGAATGTGCAGGCGAACAGCTAGGCGGGTGTCGCGCTTTTTAGTCACTCCTATCGCGTTTGGTGTGGACACAGCGTTAGGCATCCCATCTGGTGCAGACTGCTTTATCTGTGCCATTAATGCCATAAGGGCCAAGGAAAACTCCTGTAGGGTTTCTCCTTCACTTTGATGTCGAGAGAAGAAAGTCTGCTGTAATGTCACAAAAGATTGACTACAGCCATATAGCTACTGTAAAATGGCAAGAACCCGAGCCGGGTCTCCTCGCTCTACACTGTAGCGGAACTTGATCTCTTCCTTTGCTTCTCCCTCCAAATGATCAAAATAAAAAGCGCCACATCCGCAGGAGAAAGGTGGCGGGTGCGAACACATAGCTGCACCTCTTCTACCCATTCAGCTATCCCAACACCAGCCATGCCATTAAAGATGGGGCACTTACGGTCTCTTGGAATAATAACTAGTCACTCAGCAGAAGAAACGCATGCAGACGGCGGCTGACTAGCTGGAATGGAGGAAGTGGAAGCAGCCCCTCCTGAGCCATCCAGGGAAGCAGCCCGCTCGCGACGGAGTACCTCATTGTCCGCCTTCAGCTGCAACACAATCTCCTTGAGCTGTTGCACGTCATCATCCTCCATGCTGACTGGGAGGCTGCAATAAAAAACTCAGGGAGAAAAGAACAGCGTTCCTACGCAAGTATGGAAAGTATGGAAAAGTATGGAATAAAATTTTATAAATTTCCAGGTCTGGAGAAGTATGGAAAATGTAAACTATTGTATGGAAAAATATTCACGTTTCCAAGACTTTAACCACTGTTCTACAGTAGAATTTTATTGCGGAGGCCAGGCATCCTCACTTTTTCAGAATATAACTAATTTAATAAACCCTTTATTTTAAACCGTTTACGTAATCCGTCTGTCACCTCCTCCTCTTCTTTTCATTAATTATTGAGCGTTTTATAATGTGTAAATCAGCGCCTCTATAAAAGTTACATGGTGAATGAGCGTTGAAAACATGGAACTGCACTCTTTTGTCTGGTGAGGAGGCCAGGCTGAGTCGGCGTCGCTTGATTAAAAAAACAAAAAGAGAGAATGATTAACCAATCAGGTGAGGCTATTGTCACAACACTGTCCCCCTGTGATTGGTCAGGACAGTGTCAATAGCGAAGGCTCTGGAGAAGCCTTGTTGGCATCAGGCCAATTACATTAAAGAACGTTATCATCAAACTCAATGAATGAAATAACGGAAGATGTGTGGATTTGTGTTGATATCTTGGTAAGCTAGTCAAAATTTTAATTGTAATTATGGAGGGTGGAGATTTTGAGTATTTAGTAAAAAATACTTTTCCTAAACTGCCTCTGCAGCAGAAACTCCGAATTAAATCAGACGGCAGGCCAAAGCCAAAACGAGCGCTCCATACTGAGAGGAAGAAACGGTTTCGGACTTTCAGTGAGGAGTGTTTCTCCTGGCTAGCCGCTAGCTGGTAGCGCTAATCTTCAGCGGCTATTTTGCTGGCCCTGTCACCTTTTTGACGATTCCTGCTCCCTGAACAATCCCTGAGTTACCACAGGATTCCCCGACCTTGCCAACCTGCCGAACGTGCTTTGATTAAGCAGCATATGAGTCCACTAAAGTTGTTGTTTACTGTTATTTATGTGGAGAAAATGAGCACCACGGACAGCTGCCGTAAAGGCCGGGTGTGTCTACATGCATATGTCAGGTGTGCTGTTTAAAGCCACTGGTGCTGGGTTGTTGTGTTGCTGTATAATGATCATTTACATGTATTATTATTATTATATATAAACGAGACGTGACACATAGGTTTATTGAAATTTCAGTCTGGAAATTTAGGTCTGGAAAAAGTATGGAATTTTGACATTGGCAGTGTGTAGGAACCCTGAAAGAAAAAAAAGTTATGACAATTTGGATCCTCGGATTAAATACTGCTGTCTTGGCTCTCTCTCCACATATATCAATGTACAAAATCAGGACATATACTGAGAAAAAAAAAAAAACACACCAAAAAAACCACATGTCCGACCCCTTTAAAATGGCATCCTGCCAGCAACACCAAAATGTACCAAGTGGTAAATTACACCCAGAGCAGAGGGCGGCGGTTTACCCAAGGAACTATAAAATTCATACAGGATCTCACAAGCTCTTAATATGCCACGGGCCAGAGACGGTTTCAATATAAAAAAATATAACTTTTATTTTATCGTCAGGGCTGGGGCTTAGCCTACCGTGCGGTGGCACCAAAAAGAATAACAGAGGTCCTCACACTTATCGCCCGTGTTCCTCACTCACACGCACACTCAAACACAGCAACAAAGGAAGGGGGGGGATTGTGAAGAAACGCCACCACCAACAATTGAAAAGCTGCTTGGGCCCACAACACCTGACGAAACAAGGGAAAACAATTAAAATAGCCAAAATACCGCACACTTGTGGACCAAAAAAAAAACAACGCAGAAAAATAAACATGCACAAAAGAATTAAACAAAACTATGCAAACCACAAAAAAATGAACGTAAAACACATGCAAAATTGAAAAAACAATAAACTAGTCCTTTAAGCTTGTCTAGACACCTTTAATGTCCAGCTTAGCCCTAGACAGCTGAGCGTCCGAATCAAAGCAGGCAGAGGAGCTGAAACGCTGAGAGAGAGAAAACTTTGAGAAGCCAAGACAGCAGCAGTCCCCCAATGAGTGGCGGACGAGAGCGGCCGAAGATCTGGTGCCTCTGAGAAGAGGCACAATAAAGGATTAATACAAAACTTAATTTGAAACAAAACTTTCAAATAAATTCATACATACCACTGTACTGGCCTGAACAGAGCCCCTAAAAGCAGGCAGAGGAGAGCCTCAAAAGCTGCAGCTTAATCCTGCTGTGATCTACAACAGGCACAAGAATCAGCTGGAAGCTGAACATAAGGAAAAAAACCTCAATAAACAAACATACCAGATGAACACTTAGGGTACACAACATTCAGCGGAGCAATCCTTCACCGCACCAGCAGGCAGACATGCCGTACGCAGAGAGTGGGCACCTTGACAGCGACACGCCAAACAAAAGAATCACGTCACACTACAGCCACCACGGAATGCAGGAAGGAAATGGCAGCTGGCCAAACACATCCACTTTTAAAGGAGGTGCACGGTGCCGCCCACCAATCAAGAAGGTGGTTGGCAAGACTGGCACAGTGCCACACAGTGGCCAAGACGCAAACAGCGTCCGGCCACATATATAATCATGCTTCTATTCATCACAAATGTTTTATTTAAGGAGAGTCCACTGAGGAGCTCTAAGGCGGGTGTTGTGGCCGCTCCACGTCTCCCAAGCTGATTATGGAGAACCAGACATCAATCTCACCATCACAATATGAAGACAGTTGCCTGCAAATCTCCTCAGAACCCAGGCCCACGCAGAGTTGAGCAAATTTAAAATGCTGGACTTACCAAGCCGGTGTCACAGTTACAGGATGCAGGCTAACTACGTCGCAGGGTGGGCGTCTTGTCACCTGAACACACAGCCAGGCCCACAAAAGTCAAGCAGCTCTTCTGTCCACTTGAGAATTCCTGCAGCCCCCACCACTAATCACTGCTAGTGCTGCCGTTTGATAAGTCGGTAGCTGGAATGCCGATCAACCCCTAGGCTGCACTATTATTAGACTTTATGAGACTTTCTACAGAATTAAGTTAATAACCTTTAAAAAGACTTGCTTAGAAAAAGAAGTTACATTTAAAACATTTTAATCTTAAATTTAAAAAGGATTACAATACAAAGTTCAAAAGCTTACAATAGCAACAACTAAAAGTCTAAAACACAGCCGAAATCTCAAGTCAAAGATCTAAAGTCTGAGCAAAATCAGCAAAAATCTAGGATCTGAAAACATTTGTTCTGTCATCACATATATAGGCAGCTCTCTGAGGTGGGTCGTGTCTTATTCGTCTGACACTTGAAGATTTACCAAGTCTTAAAAACAATGCATGTTATTACAGCAGACAGTCTTCTGGCAATTCCTCTGTGCTCTGGTCTGAATCTGCTGACATGCGTTTATGCTAATCAGGAGTCTTGAGTTGCAGTCATGAGAGGGAGGCGGGAGCTTCCTCTCTGGGCTGCTGGTTCCCATACACATTTACATATACAGAAAATACCCTAATACTGATAATATATTCTAAAGCACATATACTTTATAAGCACACAGGATTATATATGTATATATAAAACATTAATAAATGCAGTTTATAAGAAAGACATAAGGAACTTTATTATCCCCCAACCTGAGTGCCAAAAGATTAGTTCATCCTATAGGCGGAAATCTAAGAGTTTTAACACACGACTTCGCCGTATTCCGTCTCTCTGCTTCGGCCTGCTGGTGAGAGCCAATGGCTCCGAACCGCGGTCAGTTCGGAGTTCTCCTTGATAACCCTCTTACAGCGAGCAGCTCCATCCAGCCCACACTGAATCCTCTCTTCAGCCAACAAGCTCAGAAATACTGAACATCCGATTGGATCATAGCACTGGTTTTTAACGTTGTCATTGTTCTTCAGCAAACACTAAACACATCCACTCACTGTAGCTAGGTTCAAAATGGCGGTCGGTTTGTTGTTAAAAGACGCTGTCAGTTACTCTACATTGACTCCGCCCTCTAGCCAAACAGTGACCGACAGCCGTCTTATGTCGCTTTTCAGTACCAGTTCAGCACGGATGGAACCACAGAAGAGCGGGTACGACAAATTGTATCAGCTTGGCGCGACTCAGCCCGACTTCTGCCAGTGGACAGTAAAAGGTACTAAGACGGAGTTGTACCGAGCCGAGCCGTACCAGTGGATAAACACCTTAAGTAATTATTCAGACACCCCCATATTTCTTGTGTTGATTTCTATCCTGTATTTACAAACAGTTGATCAAATTAACACAGAGACGTAACATACAGATGCCTTTTTTTTTTTTTTTTTAACGTGTCCTGTCTAGCAGTATGCTACTCAGAATTGGTGTCTGGGTACCAAGTACAAGCCCAACAGTTTTACTTTCCCAAGCAGAGCATTACAGCTTCGCTGTAGTACGCCACTTGATGTATATGTATGAAAAATCTTTATTAGTGATTACTGTGGGTTCAATTTCCGACGTCATGGACACTAAACTGAGACAAGAAGGGAGAAAGGAAGAAGGTGAAGAAAAGAAACCGGACCAGCAGAGGCGCGAACCGACTACACAAGACAAGGATTCAAACAAAGAACACAAGAAAACATCCCAGTCCTCCACCTCTGCCGGACGGCAGAGAAACAGTAATACAAAACAAAAACAACAAACTGTACAGAACCAAACCAATAGTTCGGATCTAGTAGAATAAACTAAGAATTACACATTCACTACACACAAGCATGGATTAAAGAACATAATACAAATGTTTCTGGTAAGCTCCTGTGAACAACTAACTAATGATGATAACCTCAGCTTAAGATATGCCCGTCCACACCAATGTCCCCACACCTATGTGTGTGTGCGAGCATGCAGGTCGGAATAAGGTTTCCCCATGCAAGTGATTGATAGCTGGTGTAAGGAACTGTCAATCCGTCCTACAGGAATCGACACAGACATGGAGGAGGCAAGAGATGTATGCATCCAGGGTCCCACAGAGTACAGAGGCCACAGGCGGATCAGCGCAGGGTCGATCACCCACCAAGAGAGGAACAGATGGAAGCCCCAGGGGAGCACCCACCAGCCGCAATGCTGGGGCCCGAGAGATCGCAGTGACGAGCCCACGGGCTCCGCCGGTAACCGGCTACGCCAGGGCGAGCCCGGATCAGGAACCGGAGGCCACGGGGACCAGGGGCACCCTGCCCCCCAGCGGGGCCCCAACCAGGGACCAGCTGACAAAGGCCCCCCGCCGCCGCCGCGGACAAGGGGGATCCGCAGCCAACCGACGGACAACACACGCTGCCGCCACCCCGGACCAATACCCACCGCCAACAACCCGGCCCGCCCCCACACACCCACACGCCAGGGAGCCACAGCAAGAGCCACAGCGGATGTACGCCCTCCCCAGGCCGCGCCCAGCCGGCACCTGGACATCCAGATCTTCCAGCTCCCGGGTCCAGATCCCGCCCCACATAGGGCGCCAAGATCAGGGGCCCAGCCAATGCCGGACAGCCCCACCAGGTGAACAGACCAGCCAGCAGAAGTACTGGAACCGGCAGGAGGCCTGGGCGCCAGGCACGGTCCCCACCGATCCACCGGACGGCACCACCTGATGCTAACACCCTCGGCACCCCCATAAGATGTGCCCCAGTCAATCCAATGAAGGACTCGGCCCGAAACCAGCGGCCGCCCTACACACCGGATACCACCCGTACCCGCCCGACATTCACCAGGACCGAGCCGGCCCGCAACCGGGACCCCCCGTCCCAGCATCCGAGAGCCATCATCAAACCGGCGGCAGGAGCAACCCATCACCGACGGGAGTGACGGGCGAGGTAATACTGATGCATCATGCCAGAGAGTCAGAGCCAAGGCCACTCCCAGACCTGACAGGTAGACATAGACAGACAGAGACACTCATACGTACCCTCCCTCTCATGCGTACACATTCTTACAAATACAGGACATACGAAAAAAGGACGCTATACACTCATTCATACCCCCCATACGTACATTATACTCCATACTCCCAGGCCCAGGGATAGACGCCTCAATAGAGAACCCTGCCCCTGCACCCAGGAGACAGACCCTTTGCCCACCAGGACGGGGACAAGCAGACCGCCAAGGCCCCCACACCGGCAAGAGCAGCCCACCAGCCCAGGACCCCGACCAGACGGCCTGATGTTCTATCCGGGCTCCGACCCCTGATGGTCCAACGAACAGGGGTGTGGAAAGACCCCCCTGCCTCTCTCCCCCCGCTCAATGTGGTGTTGTTGCGTGTTGTTCTAATGTGCACTTAAAACAGAGGGGTGGGACATGGGAATACTGCCGGGTACCCCCATCTCCCCCCCCGGGCCCTCAGTGTCTAGATGCGTTTAAACAGTGGGTTCCAGCACCACAGGCGAGGCCCCCACAACGGGACACTATAGGGGGCACCCCATGAGGGGTCCCGCCCCCAGCGCCAATGCGCCACACCGCCAGGTCCCTACATGTGCGTTCCATGTAAATGTTGCAAGTGTAAGTGTCTAAGTTGCTCAATAAAATCGGGACCCAGGCCGCCACCGGGTAGCGAAGACGGAAGCTCCATCCCGCACCCCAGTGACGTGCCCACATCCCAAGGCCTTGTGAATGGTAGAATGAAGGAGCAGGTGGACAGAGGCATGGGGATGGGGAGAAAATAACTGGGGTGACCATTGCCAACCCCAGGGAGCCAGCTCCCCTGCTGACTCCAATAGGCACCCCCGTTCGGCCGATCCACCAAGGGTGGGAGGCCCCAGCACGTCAAGTCGGGGCCCACGGCAGCGGCACCCCCGAGCCCCATGGGGGCCCCGGCAATCCACCAGCCCCCATGCCAGGGGCATACCTAAATCCTTCCCAACATTCACACTGCTAACAAAACACAATTCACTAGACACCCAGGTTGAGTTTAGCCCCCCCCTCCCCCTCAACGCCCTCCCCCCTCCCGTCCCAAGCGCACCCCGTTAAAAAGAGCGCCTGTGCTAGATGGTAAAAAGCCTCTCCGCCAATAAGAGACGCCCCAGGCACCGCCAGCATCCGAGGGCCCCCGCGCCGAGGCCGGAACCCGGCGCACCACCGACTCGGGTACCCCGGACATGTCGCGCCAGGCCCGTGAGCAGACCGAAGTCCCGGGCGGCCAACCCCCAGGCCGACATCCTCCAGCCTTGCTACTACCGCCCGATGGCCGGGAGGCAACAGAACCCAGCACCTCCACCCACCAGCCCACACCCCACCAACCAGTCAGTCACCGTGGAGGCCGACCAACACCGGCCAGAGGCCCCCACCTCAGCACCCCCGCGAGCGCTAAGACCAAGACCCAGGAGCCATGTCCAGTGTCAATATAGCCAATCAGGCCCGGAGACGCCGGCCACCCGCCGCGGCCTCTCGCCGACGCCCGGACGCGGCAAGGGGCCACCGGGGAGCAAGCGACAAGAACCCACCCGGGGAGATGGAAAAGGCAGCAGCGCCCGCCAACCACCGGCCGACCACAGCCCCCCCCAGCCGGCACCGACGGCAGCGCCCCCCCCCGGCCAAGCCCCAGCCAGGGCCCCAGCCAGGGGGCACACCGGCCCAGAACCCCGAGCCCCAGGCCCAGCCCAGACCCTCCCAGAGCAGCACAGCACCACGCCAGTAACCCGTGTCCGCCAGCACGAACCCTCTAAGGCGCCGCATGCAGCCAGTAGGAGTCACCACACAAAGCCCCCAAAGTCCCACCCCAGGCGAAAGTCACATACAGATGACTTTTGACCTGATGTGTTGCCTTTTGAGCTGGTGTTTTTATTATTTTTTCAATGTTCTCAGGCATAAAAGAATGCTGTCAGAGTCGGTTTCTGTAATGAAAAAAAACTTCCCAGTTTATTTCAATTTATGCCAGTTCAGCGTGGGAGTGGAGACTCAACAAGAGGTGGGGGGCTTGGTCAGTAAGATTAGAGCCATCTAAAGCCGGGCGTACACTGTGCGATTTTGGACCGTTTTTGAGCCGATTTTGTCTGGATCGTGACGACTTTTGGCTTAATTGTGCGTGTTGCATTGTGTATTACATTGAGTAACGACAGGTAATTAACATCTCACGACCATCGGTCGCAAGAGAATCCAACCTGTTTGAAATCCAAGTCGCCCCTCGTGAATGACTCGCACTGTGGAAGCAATGCTATGAGCTATTTCTCATACTGCGCATGCGTGTCACCATCGTTACCGCCGTGGCCTTTTGGTTTTTGGTGTTTCCACATAAAAAAACGGTACATATTGCCAGGGTAGCGCGTTTGTCTTTTGAGTGCATCCTCGCAATTCTCAGGCGCGCATCTTCACTCCAGTGTTTTTCTTCTGCTTCTTCAGTTCCGGGTCAGACGCGCATCTCACTCATAGACTGTTAAAAAGAATGATCTCACTCCCGTGTTTTTCTTCTGCTTCCGGGTCTGTCGTGTTGTGCAGTGAGAGTAGTCAGGACGCATCCGAACAGCGGTTCATATAGTGTGAGCACATGAGTCGTGAGCTGAGAACTTTTAACCCCTGCAATTCACTCTACTGTGTGAGCCGAAACTGAAGACCCGTGACTGAAAAATCGCACAGTGTACGCCCGGCTTAAGGAGAGTTCGGACACTCCCATAGACTACTATCTAAAGAAAGGAGTGCGGAAGTCACGTGGTTCATGCAGCTGCGAATAGTTCCAAACAGCAGCACCTCCGTCATTGAACACAGTTCATTTTCAGTGTTTCAGAGTAATTTTCTCTGGTAAGATGATGAAATACAATTTCAGCATTGCAAAGCGTTAAGTGAATGCTCTGTTTGCTCTGTCTGTCTGCTAAATAACTCAACCGTGATATTTAATATAGCCAGTTTTAGTTATTTAAATGTGTTAATGAGCTCACTGTAGTTTAGCTGCAGCTACCTAAATGTAAGCTCGAGGGGTCTAGACAAGCTTGACAAGTTGGAGACTGTTTTATTTCAGCCTGTCTAATTTAGCTTTTTAGGAATATTCAGCACTGTTTAAAATAGGCAATCAATTTTAATACATTTTACTAATTTTATTTTTGTTTTTTATGCATTTGGTGTGTTGCTGGTCGCTATACCATTAGTCTTAAACTAACTATTGAATCAGAGATTGAAGCATAATTGGAGATACTATCAGTAAAGAAAAATGTGATAATTAAGATAAGTAATTATTTCATGTTTTTCAGTTATATCACCTAAGACTGATTACAATGACCTGCTGAAGCATACTGTATGACATAAACAGGGTTAACAAACTATGTTGGTTTCTTTTTGTGTCGTCCAAAAGTAATAAGAGCTGAATCAATATATTTGATACTTGAGAACTTGAACAGCATAACCATTGCAAAGTTGATATGTACTGTAGAATGTTTCATTTGCACTTTTTTTCTAAAATTATCCTTTGCAATCATGTGATTGAGTAGAGAGTATAATAAATTAAGAATTATTAACAATAACATAACCATGTGGTGTTTCTTCCTTTCTCAATCTCTAAAAAGATGATCACACTGTAAGCATAAAGATGAATTCGTTAATAATAATAATAATAATAATTATCTTTGTAAACTGTTCGGTCATTTACCATTTAATTTGGGGAGCAGTAAGGCAGGCTAAGCCCTGATAGAAAATGTTTGACTGTCATGGAGGTTATTTCCAGATTATTTCTGCCTGAGACCTCATTGTGCTCTTTTCCAAGGTTTACCTCTGCGTTGTTTCCTGGACTCAGTCTTCATTACTGCCTTTAGACCTCTCACTAAGATCAAGCAAACAAATAATCCTGATTTTAATTCCCATACCTCGCAACCTTAGTCTCCTCTTCCTGGTCTCGTTCCTCCTGGGATTGGACCTGTCTGCTCTCCATACCAGGTTGAAGGACAGCAGCGAAGCAGTGGACATGGCTGCACAGGACCAGACCTGGAGCACCAGAGATCCACCACACCAGGCAGCATCCCAGGTTCAGGCTGTGTGAAGAGGCCCCAGGAAAAAAATCCAGCATCTCCCAGCAGGGTTTAATATATGATCAAAGGGAGCTGCTGTCACTGATACCAAGACTGAACCGTCAATAAGACTTTTGCACATTTCAGCATTGTCATTAATTGTCATCATTAATTGCAAATTTTATTATGATGCAGAATGGTAGTAAAAGTACTTCTTCACTGAAGCTTGTTTTACATGTTACATGGTATTGTATAAAAAATGTTTGGTACTTTCTTGTTTTTGTATATTAGTATATACTTCTTTACCCCGTAATAAGCATTTAACTGAAACACTTATTTAAATAGTTTTTAATCAATTGTATATTTTATTTTAAGTTTCTGGCTAAAAGCAAAATCAACTAGGTCACAGATAGATTTTCACAGGTAAGAGGAAAAACAAAAAAATAAATGAAATCATTAGGTTGCCCAGATACATTTTTTTTTGATTTTCACATCAAACATCTACACTCATGTTTTCCTCCTAATTATTTAAAACTTATTTAAAATAAGAAGTTTAAATCCGTTTTGCCATTCAGCTAACTTTCCATTTGATATCGGGCAGAGGAGACAGATTGACATCTACACATGGGTTGTTTAGGACTATAAGTTTATCCTACTAAGAGTAATATTGCATGTTTTAGTGAAAGATGAACATCTGAAAGTAAGCTGGAGCAGATCTCTTAACCACTGGCATATTTATAGGACCAGAAATAGCCTCTCCATGCTAGCATTTAGATACCACCATAAAGACCTTAATATTGGGTGTTTGCACAACAGTTTTGTTTTAAGTACATAACATTATTATTAAACATTACAGACATGCATTATATTGAGTGCAGTGGAAGAATATATGTAGCCAAAATATATTCTGTGATTTCTTTGCAATTTCCCACTAATATACAGTAACAAATTTCCGTTGTCCGACAAAAAGAACCATAGTTATGAAATATATAGTGAAGTAACCAGGTCACGTGATATCATTTAGAGAAAATTGCAGGAAAAGTGAGAGAAAAGTGTTATTTATTAAGCCCTTTACTATTAGAAATCAATAGACCGGGCTGGGACGTTTGGAACTATTGAGGGCTCAATGAACCACATGACCGCGTGTCGGCTAGTTCAAAGTGTGTCATAACTATCTACTCAGTGCCGCTGAGGAAGATAGACTTTTCTGGTTGGCTAACTCCCACACTACTCTTGCACCGTCTCTGTTTACTAAAAATCAGTAACATGAGACAAAAATGGTGCCGGTATTTATGGGTTATTCTACAAAAACTTGCAATATTGCATTATAAATATCAAATTTTCAAAGTTCTGTTTTCATAAACTTGAAACATCTATTTGAATAAAGTATATACCTCTAAAAAAATACTGCCATATCAAGCCATCTTATTTATTATTTAAATTTTTTTTTACAGAGATATGTGTGCTATGCCAACCCTGTTAGAAACTAATTAATTTGTATGTGAATTTTTTTTTAGTAAGTAATATTTAAATCACATGTGATATATCATGAAATATAATTCCCCTTTTTTACATTAAGGGTGTTTGTAAATAGAAAATGATAAGCAGCATTCTTTTTTCCCATGGGTGAATATAGTGATTAATGTTCTGTGATTTCTCAGCATTTTCTCTTAAGAAAAAGTAATGAGAACAAAGTAATAACACAATTATGTGAGTAGGACATTGTTACATTTTCCTCATTATAAAAATTAGGTTAGTTAACTTTTCTATTTAAATATTTGTATTATATTACAAAATATAAAAGTAACAGGGTTGACAACAGCATCCCCATTTGGAAGACATTTTGTATACAGATTTCAGTGGTTTGAGAATCGAAAATTATGGAAATAAATGATGATGCTGCAGACAAATTTGTTATTCAACACAAATTATTTTTTATTTATTTATTTGTTTCACAAATATTTCTACCTTGCCTGTTAAGGTGCTGTTTCTCAGCTGCAGAAAGAGGCATCCTAACAGATCAAATTAGCAAAAACATGCATTTTAAGCAGGTGACATTAGTTATCTTCTAATATTCATGTATACAATATAAATTATGTGTTACAGAAATAATTCTAGTGTTGAACACACATGAATGATTCGATGAGAGCACAGCGGCCAGTAACATAGTAAAAATATTTTTAGTAATTTTTTTGTACTGAAGAATCGAAAAGCAATAGAGGATCCATATGCAGTCCAACATTTTGAGCCGTATTGTAGTCATTTAAGAATAAATCAAGTCAATTTGGATCAAACCAGTTTTCGGTTTTGTAATTTAAAGTCTCTTTATACCAAGGTTGGGGTGAATACTCGATTCTGATTGGCTGGAGGGTGTACATTAAAAAGTGATAATGTACACCTAGGAATGGCGTCCCGTCAAAGTGCCTGATGACAGTTCTAAATTATTGCGCTGGCACAAATGGCAGCGGAGACTCAACATTATTTGCATTATCCTCTGAACACACACAAGCAGTAAGTAGTGTACTGGCCTTCTGAAATGATATTTTGTATCACGTAACGTAAGGTAAAGCCATCATCTCGCTTCCCCTCACTGGTAAATCGCTGCGGTCGGCTCGCTCTGGCCACGTTGCTTGGCAACACCTGTACACGGGAGATATTAAATAGTGCACTAGACTTATATAAAAAAAAATGCGTTTTTAAATCTAAAACACATTAAAGTATTATTAATTGATTAAATATGTCTTTCTTTTGAAGTGACCATGGTATAAGCGCGATAATGCCCATTATTTGCTGATAATGTACACCTCGTCGGGCATTGACCCTTACGTATTCCTCAACAGCTTCTTGAGCCGGCTATCCCAGTGTTTTTGCCAGTGTCCGTACTTCAGCATCCCCATAATAAAATAAGATGAATGAAAATATAAGATGATCCTGCCGGCGCGGGTGCTGCATCCTCCCTTTGTTGAGCTCTCACCAGGACTTTTTAACTGCGGGTCCGGGTCGCACTGGTCCATTTTATTACTCTTTCTTTCTTTTTTGGCATTTAAAACTAAAATCTTCAAGTTTCAGTTTAGACATGTCAAAAACTTGAATCTTTAGACGAACTTACTCCAGGTAAACAGGTGTTCCTACGATGTTCTAAACGAGTATGTGTGGTGCATGTGTGGTCACAGAAGGAATTACAGTAAGGGAAAGTTATTTTTATTAGAACTTAAATTGAGCATTTTAAAACAAAAAGCAAACAAATTAAGAAAATAAATTGAAACTGGACAATTTTAGAGCACCCCCTTGGTGTGTGAGTTGAGGGCTTTCAGGGGAGCCCATCTCCCTTTAAGGGGAGCCTAGCTCCCCCGTAATTCGAACCCTGGTTACCTTCCAAGATACAAAATTTATTTAAAAAAAGAAAAACAAGAAAACATTTTAATCACCAAGCTGGAAAAAAAAGAACACACTACTAATTTAAATTAAATGAATAGTTAAAAATAAAAACAAAAAGATGGATATGTAATAAGATGAGAAGCCATGAATTCTGACATGATTCTGGAGGGATCGGGGTCCTTTAATAACCAAGGCTTGATCTGCAGATGCTGGAATAAAGCTGAATTAGTTCAATTTTTAAACCGAGTTCTGTTTGAACCGTTAATAGCGATCTTTGTTAATGAAACACTGGCCTAAACCAACACGTTGGCTTGTTTAGCTTTAGCTGTCTGCGACGTATATGGGGCGTTTAGAGTGGCTCAAATACATTTATTAAACATTAGACAAAAAAAAGGAAAAACTCCTGTCTGATTGAGTAGCTCAAATTACAGGATTTAAAACGACTCTTGGTCGGGAAAAGTCTTTTAAAAAAACACTGATTAAAACTTCAGGCCGAGACCTGGTTTACCCAAAGATGGCACATGAAACTTAAAAAGGTAACAATAAAATAAAAGGGAAACACCTTAAAAATTAGTTATCCTAACTAATTTGCCTCTGCCCAAACAGACCTTATGAATGTTTAGTGACATTTTTTTTTTAGTTTTTGCAGTACATCTTTGAAAATAGCCATTCAAATATTATGTAATAATAATTACGTAAAAAACATTAATTGCAAAATATTGGCAATATTGTAAAATATGACTTTAAAAATCAGTTTTTAAATACATAGGCGCAGGTCCTCTTTTCAGGGGAAAGCCATATTAGATGACGTCTTTACTTCTGCAAGAGCCCGGACGGACAAAGCGCACGGAAACAGGCCAGCTATTAAAACATTGATTTCCCCTAAAAGTGCAAAAAAGTTTCACCATAAATACATTTTTATCTCTTTGCTAGTTCCAAGCGATGAAAGAAAGACTGACGTGCTCGTCATGTTGCTGCAAATAGATAATTTCCCAGGGAATTGAGCGTTTGAAAACAGCACTAGTTGGACCTCCGTTGTTGAGTTTCTTACTCGAAGACACAGATACAGCATGCTTGTGATAATTTAGGTATGCACTGCCCCCTCCTGGCCGAAAATTACACACTGTGCCTTTAAAGTCCTCTGAGTTGCTGCACGTTGATGAGGATCTCCAGGGAGTGTTAACCAGCAGGCTAACAAAGGATCGGTAATCTGGCTAGCAGCGGTGGGGAGCTCCTAGGTTTAGGGAATCCACCTTTTTAACAGTACCTTTCTGGAGCTCTCCAGTTCGGCATTCACCTCTTATCGTCTTGGTGGCGGTGGCTAAATGCGGGTTCTGGCTGGGTGGATGTCGTCACAGATATTAGCTGTTAGCCGAGGTAGTACATTTCATTGTCATGGTGTGTTATATAACACAATACTTGAAAAGTAAAACACTGGGTGAAAAGTAAAACACTACTTACAGCTTGGGAGCTGGTGTTCCATGGTTGTGACCGTACAGATCCTTCTTTTAAGTTTAACCTCGAGGCATAGCCAGTACTGTATGGTATGTAGCCTCTAGCAGGTGCAAGAGGCTCGGCTTTCACTTTGTCAAAAACAACATTCCCGTGGGCAGTCCAAAGCTAGGTAGGCGAGGCCATGAATGCTAAGTTAGCATTATGACTTATGGTTGTTGGGCTTTTTTGAAACTCAGGGGTTTTCTGGTCTCTTTTTATGTAACTGATTCATGGATTGGAGTTTGTATAAAATGTTCACATGCAGCATGCTTTTAGAACACAGAATGACTGATTTTAATGAAGATTTTCAGTGAAGGTGAACTTTAAGTGATTTTTTTGCTTCTGCAGGTCAGACAGCAATCAGAGCTGAGCAAGGCACATACAATTAAACCAACATATGGTTGATCACAGTTAATTCATGATTTAACAGAAAGGCAATTAACTTTTCACATATGGTTATTGGAAGAGTTTTTTTTCCTTAATCAAAAAGATAATTTGAAACAAAAGTTTTTTACTTCAAGTACTTTTTGATGTTAAACTTTGTTAGATGATCTGAAACATTTAATTGTGGAACGAAACTGTGGCAGCAGAGTCCAAACCATGAGAACTTGGTTTTATTTGGTGTAATGTTCTGCCATGTTATCATTACATATTTCCAGCATGCAAGATAAAGCACCTATTAAATATGTGTCAATTCACTGGGGAAAGTTTTATTTGTAGTGTACCTAGATGTGTAAAAGATAGGGGGAAAAAAGAGAGAGAGGTTGAGGATGGTGGCAAAGTAGATATTTAGGATGGGGGTATGTGTGGCTAGACAAAGAGGCCTGGCTGGATTGTCTTCAGAATGGAAGGGGTACATTAATCATTATTGGCGAATACCTTTGTCCCCAATGCACCCCGACAGCCTCTGACATAAATCATCATTCTCCAACAGTAGATCCCCTTTCCTTGCCATGCTGGGGAAAAAGTGCGCTGGTTGTATTGATTTCTCCTGTTTCTCTCACCCTGCCTTCCATGTCTCCTCTCCATCTACCATGCCTCACCTAACACCTTCTAACCCTCAAACCACACTGGTATGTTATCATAAAACATAGCTGATATGAAATTCATAGAATACTAAATAAAGTTTATTAGGGCACTCAAGTGTATGCTACACGGCCGCATACCCACCAGCCCTTTCTTAATTTTGATGCATGAGAAAGGAGGAAAAAGAGAAAAAAAACACTAATGACATAAAAATTACAACGCATGCACAATGCTATTATATTTCTATTGATTTGTCTTTACAGCACACCTAGGGTTGCAAAAGTTGCTTGAAGAGATTTGAAATGGCCCAGCAAAATGGAGGTAAGGCTGTGAGAATGGGCGAGGGTGCTCATGAAAGAAAAAAGGGAGGATATTGGGATTTTTAGCGAAAAGATTATGAGGTACAACTATCCCTAAACTTTGAGTTTTAAGTTAGAAGTACAGCAACATGATGACAGTATTACACAATTAGCAAAAAAAGCTCCACTTATATCAACCAGTTCTTATCACTTTTCTCCCCAAGATGGTTCAACTACCGATGTGACATATCTGCTTATCATAATACCTTGAAATCAACAAAATAACATTTAGAAATGCAAAATGTTGTATAGAAACTTAATTCAGAGGACATTTCATAGAGAAAATATCATCTTAACCTGTAAAACCACTGATTTTCTCAAAATTACATCAATAATATAAAACATATAAATGAATACATTTTGTGATTTTTCACGTCTGCACACTATAAATGAATTTGCCAATGGCAAATGTTTTCCCTTTTGATGATAGATTATCATTGAACAAATAAGATCAAAGACTTTAGGTTTAATCTATTTAAGCAGCATTCTCCGTGTGCTTTAGAATGAATAGTTAGATAAACTTCAGATATGGTTTCTCAAGTATAAAAAATTAATTTAGATTTTCTGGAAATTAATAGAAATAATTACTCTTCAAATTTGAAAATGTACCAGTAACAGTAGCTCACTTTTTAAGTCATATTAGAGAAAAAAACTGAAATAAGAGAAATCCAGCATTATTTTTATTTGCAATGAAATAATAAAAGTAAAAAAAACAAAGTCTAAAAAAGACAATAAATAAAGTGTATACTACTGTCTAGTTTTTTTTAACTTCCTCCTCCATAGTCAATGTATAGATTAATTCTCACTGTACAGCCTTCATATAGCTTCTGTGTCCATGTGACCTATAGGATCTTGAGTTTTTCTTGTGAAACATCTTTTAAAAGCTGCTGTGCATCAATACAAACAACAGCACAGTCCACTCTCTGTTCCATCTGTGAACGGATCAGAGCCACCCACTAGGCAGCAACTGGTGTCACATTCCATGTATTGCACTAGTCACTTTATGTATGCTTAATGGTTCCCTGAAATGTTTTTGGACATTGTTGTTGGACATTCTTATCAATCTATGAAATCCTCTGGATACTCCGGACAGCATGTAAAAAAACCGTCATTTCAAGGGCATGTCAACCGAAAGCGGACGGTTGGTCACCCGAGTTAAAGTTTTACTATTTTTGTATCAGAGATTATATACTGTAGGTGAATGGGTTAGGGTCCTGTCATGTTGAAAAATGTCTCATGCATAAATATATAGTAGTTAGTTGCAGTCTTTAAGATGGCATTAGGAAACATGTTGGGATAGGGTGTGAAGGTTTCCCGAGCAGGCATGCACAACGACTGCAGAGCTCAAGAGAGAGCAAGCATATTCAGGTTGTGGGTGGAGTTTGTAATGGTCAAGGTGCCGTGTTACAGTAGCCATGTAGTAGATTAAAAACACGCTGGGATTACTTGATCTTGGGAAATTTGAAACACGCCTTGATGTCTTGTAGCCTAGACTATGACTCTGGCCTGCTCTCAATGTCTCCTGCTATCATGTATGGTAATGATTTTCACCAAATCAGCACTTATTGGGCGTTGACCACCTTTACAATACAAAATTTTTTCCAAAAAATAGCCATGGTCGATGAAGTCATGTAAAGTTTTGCCCCTGTACTTTTGGTCTGATTTCAGGGACTGATTACTGGTAGGTCTGAATACAAATAGGTATCAGCTCAAAATATAGATTCTGAAATTGTTAGTAGATCTGTTGTAAAGAATAATGTCAATGTTCCACTTCGGGAAGCAATTAAACTTTTTTTAACTGAATTGGAAATTTCTTAGCAAAAATACTGTAAATTACGAGGCTTTAAATAACAGTGTGCTGTTGTAGCTTTAACAAGTAAGGTTATAATTACATGATTTTATTTACGGGTGCAATTATACCATGTTTTTCAAATGAATACAACCGGATCCTTGGATATGAGTAATTGCTGATACAGAATACCAGTGCTGATACTTCTACCACATAAAAAAATGCAGAGTTGGAAGACAGGTTTTATTTTTTTCTCTGCTTGTTACAACAAATGATTTCTAATTGAATAACAAAAATAAAATAGATTAAAGATTACCACAAAACAAAAATTCCAATTGAAAAATAAACATTTTAAAACAAGTATCAGTTCATGATATCGGTTAATTTCAACAGACAAGCATCAGTGTCAGACCGGACCACAGCCGGGCTACCAGGGCGGATGGTTCAGCTGAGGACCCAACCTGACAGGTACACAGAGACAGACACAGTCATACATATTCTCCCTCTTACGCACACGTCTTCACTAGGACAACCAGACAACCAAGAAAGGACGCTGTACCCTCACTCATATGCCCTATACACACTCTATACTCCCAGGTACAGGTATTGCTATTAACGATGCAACCATACCACTTTTTTCAAACAGATATGATATCGATAATTGGATTTGAATATTTACCGATATCGAGTACCAATACCAGTACTTCTACCACACTAAAACAATGCAATGAATTGGAAGACAGTTTTTTTTAAATGATGGTAAATTAGATTAAAAACAAATCTTAATCAAAATGAACAAACAATTCAATAGAAAAATGAACATTTTCTGTGAAATTATTGCAGAGTTTACACATTTTGAATATTGGTTAATGTCATTGGTTAACTTTAACTGATACAGTACATTAGAATGGTATCGGGGCCGATACCAGCATCGGTATTGGTGCATTCCTAGTTGCTATAATTAAACCTTTACATATAAAACCCTACCTTGATCAAGATGACTTAGTGTTTGAAGAATTTCAGTCAGATTTTAGAGCTCGTCATCACACTTAAACAGCACTGGTAAAAGTAATGATATTCAAATTACCTCAGATAATGGACTTCTGACTGTTCTGATTTTGTTAAATCCAATAAAAAAATCAAAACAGTCAATTAAAATATGATATTGTGTTGCAGCAACTCTGAAGACACCTCGAACTGAAGATACTCTTTGGCTGTAGGATACTCTCATGAAGAGGATGCTCAGTGTTGTCCATTATCTTTTAAATTTTATGAAGAATCCTATTTTGCATCATTATCTCCAGTTGTTCCACAGGTGTCCCCAGAACAGAACCAGCCTTCTTCATCAGGTTATTGAGCCCTTTTAAGTCCCTGGCTCTGATGCTGCTACCCCAACAGATGATGGACGAAAAGATGACACTCTCCACAAAAGACTTGTAGAAGATTTGCTGCATCTTGCTGCAAACCTTGAAGGCCCTCAGCTTCCTCAAAAAGTACAGTTTGCTCGATCCCTTTTTGTAGACAGCTTCACTGTTGATTCTCCAGTCCAGTCTGTTCTCCAAGGTATCTGTACTCCTCAACCACCTCCTGTTCTTCTCCCATGATGGAGACAGTCTTTGACTTATCCCTGTTTCTACTGAAATTTACAATCATCCCCTTTGTTTTGTTCACATTCAAGGTAAGATGATTGTTTCCACACCACGCCACAAAGCGGTCCACCAGCTATTCATTTCATTCAGCTTCTTCTCCATCTCTGATACACCCGACAATTGCAGAGTCATCTGAGTATTTCTGCAGATGACAGGTCTTATACTGGAAGTCTGAGGTGTACAGAGTGAAAAGGAATGGTGAGAGTACAGTCCCTTGTGGTGTTCCTGTGCTGCAGACCAGCTGGTTTGACACAGAATCCTTCAATCTCACAAACTGTGGTCCGTTTGTCAGGTAGTCATTGATCCAGCTGGTTTTTGATGCGTCCATCTGTGTCTTCAGGAGTTTCTGACAAAGCAAATCAGGCTGAATTGTGTTAAATGCACTAGAGAAATCAAATAACATCATCATCTCACTGCTGCCTGCTTTGTCCAGATGGCAATGAGTTGGTTGAAGCATCTTCAACTCCAAGGCGATAAGCTAACTGCAGGGGGTCCTGATAGGTCCTAGTTTGCTTAATCAGGTGGGGCAACAGGAGTCTTTCCAGGACCTTCATGATTTGGGATGTCAGGGCGACAGGTCTATAGTCATTGATGACTGATGAGTGAGTTTTCTTTGGTACTGGAACAAGGCTGGATGTCTTCCACAACTGTGGAACCTTCTCCTGGGTCAGGTTAAGGTTGAAGACGTGCTGCAGAATCCCACAGAGCTGCTCTGCACAGGTCTTCAGGACTCTGGGGCTGACACCATCTGGACCTGCAGCCTTGTTCCGGTTCAGTTTCTCCAACTGCCTCTTCACCTGACTCTTAGGTACAGATGATGGGAGAGTGATATAAAGTGGGTAGCAGCATCTCCTGACTTGGTTGAAGACAAAGTTGTGGAAGTAAAAGAGTTCATGACTCTCTCTGATGACTCTCAGGTTGTTAGATTGAAAAACCCTTGTAAATACGCCCCCAAAAGAAAGAGAAAAGAACAATAAATAAACAAAGAAAAAGAAATAAAAGTAACATGAACTACTACTTGACCTTATCAGAGTCACCTGATCTGTAAAAAATAGTTATTGACTAAAAATGTTAAAATCTTGCAAGCATTTTACATTCCCGGCTAAACTAAGAATTAAATTTGGTACACCGAATTCCTGTGATCCAGTGTAAAGTGAAAGAGTATTTTCATTTTAGCGAAGAGTACTGTTGTATTTTACTTTTTTGGGGCTATTTTTATATACAGTTAAGCATTCAGAGGTAAAAATCTTTTTTATATTATTCATGGTTGTAAAACACATTCTTTACCAGTATTTTAATTGGGGTAAGGTTTTAAGCAATAAAACTCTTGGGTAATAATTTACTGCATGTTGTAAAACCAGGATGTCTGTAGATTAGGAAGTGGGGAGGACCCGGGACCATAAAACCATAAAACTCAGAATGAACTTTTGACCTGGACCCAGGAAATGGCAGTTGGAAAAGCAAAGAGGAGGACACTTCCATCTTATGAATGCATAATTCTTGACGGACCAGTCGGTGTCAAGACACTTTTTAAAAACGTTCTGATTGGAGCAGATTCCGAGGAGAAGAGACGCCCAGACCCTGGGAAGTTTTGGATGTCTATAAAGTTATGGCATGAAAACCATTCGTCGTCAGATGTCTTTATCTGGCCCAGAGAAAATGGGCATGTTTCTCTGTAAACTGCATATCTTAATCTGTTTAAAATAAAACTGAGAACTGGAAATTGGCCCCTTTGTCTCTGCTTGAACATGCACTGAATTATTTTTTTTACAAAAATTTAATTCTACAAATGGTGACCCCGAACGTGTGCAGAGTTTGGACCAAGATCCAGTTATTTTTTAAATTAATTAACGGACATGTATTTGCTCTATTGACAATTTGCGCAGAGTTGCGTAGTTTTTTAATTCTGTCGATTGGTTAATCTAACATTGGGTAAATGTTGTCATGCAAGATAAATATGTTTTTTTGTTTTAAGCAGATTAACTGTTGCGGGCCCCGTAGTTGAAGCTGCTGTTTTTGTCTGTCTCTCTGTTCTGCGCATGAATGGGACCTTCTTTGCGCTCCGCAGGGAGACACCGGTGCCTGCTGGGAGATGGAGTTTGTTACTCTGCGCGCCCAGGGGGGGCTGGTTTTTCTCTGGAGAATACAGAGGGACAATGGAGCAGATGGACTGGATGGAGCGGTCCCTTCAACGACTCAAAATCGGGGCCGACCAAAGTGCAGATCGGGGCTTGAGAATTGGCCTCTCGACTTCGACAGGACGCTGTCGGAGATTCATCAAGGCTGGCAAGCGCAGTAGATTACTGTAGGGCCGGGGTGCCCTCTGTTTTTCTGGACGGATTCCCTAGTTGACAGCCGGCGTATCTTCCAAACGCACCATTGAGCCACATGAATTGGATTGTGTTTGATGGTCCGGCTTTTGGTGTGTCCGATTGAGGTCAGTGTTTGATAATATTGTAAAAGTACTGTATTTGATGTTTTGAGGTGACGAGCTGGTGTGTGATGCGCATGCGCCTGTGTATGTGGTGTGTGCGTATGTGTGTGTGTGAGATGGTTTTTTTACGCAGGCGCTTTGCGAGACGTGCTGGAGATGTTGCGTTTGTGTTAAAATGTTATAGTATAAATAATGAACTCGGGTATAATAAAATCATTAAAATAGATAAATAAATATATAACTAACTATGATGGATAAATAAAATTAAAAAATCTATAAGAATTAGCTGTGAACATTTACAACAGGCCATCAGAGCGGACGCCCAAGCTAGGTGGTGAGATGGCGGAGCGAGTTCTGCGTGATTTTCTGCTTAATAGCACGGCTAACATACAACAGCTTTGACTATATGTTTTGATAAATAAATTAGTGGTAATAGGCGGTTTTCTGCCATCTGTTCGAGTCTTTTGACTGGTTTTCTGGAGGCCGGCGCCGGGAAATTTCTCAAAACAGACTACGAAAATTGTGACAGATTGGTGTAAACCTCCGCGATAAAATAATTTAATAAGGTCTAAAAGTCACCGCTTATAATGTTTTGTTTTTTGTTAATGGTTTTGGGCTGTAACGGACGTTGTAGATTCGGTGTTTTATGTGCGGGACGGCTGTTTGGAAACATGTGTTTCAGTCCGTGTTGGAAGAACAGGAGATTGTTTTGTTTGTGCCGAATTAAAGTTTGGTAAAGTGGTATAAATTGTGCGGATTAAGACCTGGCATTGCGGTATGTAATTTTCTAAAGTGTGTGTTGCGATTTTCTTGAGTGTTTTCGCCGTACGTTTTGTACTGTTTTAGGTTTCGTTGGACAAAGAGGGTTAACGGTAGCACGTTGCTGTAGGCTGCTGTGCTATGCTAGCGTTTTTGCTTTTGTGTGTCAATGTGTTTTGTGGTTAAGAATAACTGCATGTTATGTGTGTTGTAAGCTAGAAGTTGATTTTGGATAGAAAGTGATTACAGACTCCTGCAGACGATTGCCTTGTTGAGACTTAAACGAATTTGGATTTTGTTAAATTTTTCTGGTTAATTAGGATGTAATATTTTACGACATGACTGGACGTTTGTTAGAAAACGGCCTCGGATAACTGCTCAGATAAATTTTGTTTGCTATTCATTTGGACTCCCTTCGGCAATGTTTAAGCACATTTTCTACGAAGGGCAATTTAAGGTGTTTCACATTTAACTGAACTGTTATAATACGGAGGTTAAAGATTAAGAAGTACATGCTGAATTTAGTTAACTGGTTTTGCCAGAGAAGGCTCAATTTATCACACGAGGAGAGCATGTACATTTATTGGGATAGTGCTGCATGTTACAATTAAACGCAAATGACTAAGAACAGTTATTCATGAGTCGATTCTGACTTGGTGAAGTTTTAATTTTTGATTTCATCTTTAAAATTAAAAAGAGGGGAGTTTATAGTCAAAATAAAAGTTGCATTTTTTTGAATCTTTAATTAGGTGGATTTGTTGCTTTTTGATTGATCTAAGCAAGATTTGATTAAGTTGGTCTAAATAAAGATAAAGCTATAAGCAGTAATTATAAGAATAGAACGAAAAGCAAACGGTGTTAATTGGAAAGCAACAAACTGGTTTAAATTATTTTAATAAGCACCGTGTTGAATGGTACAGAGAATGAGTAAAACTTCTCAGAACTGCATATATTCTTATCTGAGACCACGAACAGTTTATGAATTCTTTCTGTGATTTAAATAAGTATCAAATATGCTAAAATTATGTTTGGCCTATTTCTGATGGCTCTATAGACTTTAGAAATATAGCTTAGTCTCTGAATGAATGACCTAAAGGAGACTGGTGTTAAATTATTTACACAATTGAACATTCGTAAGGAGTTTGTGGACACTAAATGCTTATTGGATTTATCAAATTTCAACTGGGGTTCAAGGAGTAACCCAGCATATTTCAATTCCGTTACAAATTGAATGTTTTTACCATGCAAAACAATACTTATCATAGTGATATTTTCTAAACTAGTGGGATTTGAATGTTTGAGTTTGAAAAAAAAAAAAAAAAGGAAAACATTAAAACACAGAGTCATCTTTAAGGCATCAGTTTGTTTTTAAACAGGCTGGGGATAAATTTGGAATTGGTCTAAGGATTGAAAGTAACAACTAAATTATTTGGTAGATTTGTTGAAGAACAAGTAATGAATATCAGCGGTGATCGAAATGATGGTTTAATTTAGAAGTAAGAAGTAAATTCTAATTCATTTATTCTGATCGTGTAGAAGCAAAATGTGATTAGAGCAGCTACATTGAAATAATTTTTTACCATATATTTGAATGCACATTTTGTTTTGACAAATAAGAATTGGTTTTAGTTTTAAAGTTTAAGATTAATCTTTCAGATGTTATTCATTAATTGTTAGCTAGTCTACTTGATACTGAGAGTAAATTTACATGTCCTAAAACATTTTAGAACAGTCCTGATCATAGAATAATGGCATAATATATAATTTGATTAGTGGAGACTCTGTAACTGACAATTTATTTAGATTTTTTAATTTTCTTTTCTTTATTTTTTCTTTTTTTTCTTATTTTTTATTTTTTTCTCTTTCTCTCTCAACCTTTATATATTTCTTTCGACTTGGATTCTGACCCAGATTTCTGAACTGTGGTCTGCTTATTAATGAGAACTTTGGAAAATGTTAATTTGAGAAGCTGGATTAAAGAAAACATGATTCAGTGGTAATTTCTTTGACATTTGTTTAGAAGCTTCAATTAAATTTAATGTTTGTACTTTGAGACATAGAAGGAGATAATTTTGATACTGTAAAAATGCTGGTTTTTGTTTTTTATTTTAATGCTACTAGTTTTTGTTTAGAGAAATCTTATCTCTTGAACCTCCTTTATTGAATTTTTTTGTTTTACTGCTAAGGGGAATTAGACTACTATGTATCCTACAAAAATTTAAGAGGAGTTTTAGTTGCACAAATCAGTTTGACTATGTTTGATTCACTTCACAGAATCTGACAGATGTTCTTGAAGTATGAACTGTTTCGTTATTTACAACCAGAATATCTTGCCCAGTTGGCTTTTTGTGTTTGTTTAAAGAGGAATCATATAAGCAAAAGTTACTTTGAATTTAGATTGGATTGTGTTAATAAATAAGTGCTTTAGGTTTAATAGTCTGCGATTACATTAATTGGAGCAAGGAATGAGACAGGCTTTGTATGCACAACAAGCCTGCAAGTCTTGTTGTGAAATCTGTAGAAATCTGTAACGAAAGTTGTTCCGTCATTTGTTTCATGTTTTTGGTTTTCATAATTTTTTTTTAAGCTTTGGGTTATTTTTTCTCTGCATTTGTTTTATTTTTTATTTTTTTGTCTGAGCCAGCTTGATAGAGATCCAGTACACTTAAGTGATGGGGAGTTTGGAGACTGAGTGTGTGCTTATCATTGCTGGGAGGAGCATCACAGGAAGGAAGTTATGGGGGTGATGAAAGAATTTGCAGAGTGGGTAAGACTGAGTGATAGAGGTTAACCTGCGTTTTTCTATACTTTTGATTGTATTTGTGATCAGACCATAGATCTACTTGTTTGGACATGTTTAGTAAAACTAAATAAGATTATATTGATTTGCCAAATTAGGGCATGGGACATGTATGGCTGTTTGTCCACTGTTGACGCACTCTAATGGCTGCAGGAAGCTCAGTGCTTTGTGTTGAGGCTGGATGGAACGTCTGGTCTGCTTATCTGTGGAATGTCTTGTCATAACTGCCTTTCAACAATAATGCAGGATACAATTTGCTGGGATTAACAAACGTTCTTGGCTTTATCCACAGCAAGCACCTGAGGAAGTGGGGAGAGGCACAAAGCTGCTGCCCCATTAGGAGCAGGCCTGTCGAGTGCTGGATGGGAAAACATGGTTCTGTTCCCATGCCCAGGTTTGGTGATTTTGAAGATTATTGGATACTTTAAATTTATAGTTTTAGTTTTGTTAATTTATACTTGGAAAATTTACAGGGTCTGACAGCTAAGGTGGGAAAAACTCAGGCTAACTAGGTTAGTTCTTGCGTACTTTATGGGATATATTTATGGGTTTTTTAAGCTATAAGGAAGAATTCAGAAACAATGCGTAAATGTTAAATTAATCATTTGATTCCATACCAGGTTTTCTTAATGGCATCAGATCGCATCTTCCTGCACCTGAATGAATTGGCTGTGTTTGGGAAATGGTCAATTACGGGAGTAATTGACGATTAAAGAGGGATTATTATTGTAATCATCTGATTATGATTTCATTTGGAAAAGACAGTTCCTTTATAGACATTTACTGAATGCAGCTCCCAGCAGCCTTGGACGGAATGCCAGCGGTGCGGAAGAGAAGATATGAACTTTTAAAAGAACAAAAATGTTACTTCTAACTATTTTTTTCTGTTTCATAGGGTTCTTCCCACTTTAAGTTTGATTTATTTCAGAATATAACATAGTAATAATGTCTATGTTCATGGGTTTTCTAAGCTTCTTCCACAGTATTAACATATGTCAAGTCAGATTTAATTATCTCTTCACATTTAAGACATTCTTATACCTACTATTACATTTTTGGGTTTTGAATTTAGTAGTTTTTGGGAATTGTTAAAATAAATTTTTTGGATAATGCCAAAAGAGGGTGAATTTATAATTAACAGATTTACATTTTTTGAGTAATGGGAGTTAAGGTTAAAAAGGTATTTTAACAGGTTGTGTTTTGAATTTTAATCTGGAAGTCTTGTTGTGGTATCATATGAAAGACTTCATGTTTTAAACTGATAAAATTTCTTGGGTTTGACTTTTTTTTTTGCATTCTCAAATGCTTTACAGGTTTTAGATCTTAAGTTTTAAACACTAACCCTGAAGGAGAGTACAGAGGAGTGATCAATCTATTTGAAAATAGATTGAAAGAGGGATTTGTTGTATTTTACTTTTTTGGGTCTATTTTTATATACAGTTAAGCATTCAGAGGTAAAAATCTGTTTTATATTATTCATGGTTGTAAAACACATTCTTTACCAGTATTTTAATTGGGGTAAGGTTTTAAGCAATAAAACTCTCGTAATAATAATACAGCAGTATTATTACAACATGCAGTAATAATTTACTGCATGTTGTAAAACCAGGATGTCTGTAGATTAGGAAGTGGGGAGGACCCGGGACCTTGAAACCATAAAACTCAGAATGAACTTTTTGACCTGGACCCAGGAAATGGCAGTTGTAAACCAAAGAGGAGGACACTTCCAGCTCATGAATGCATAATTCTTGACTGACCAGTCGGTGTCGAGATACTTTTTAAAAACGTTCTGATTGGAGCAGATTCCGAGGGAGAAGAGACGCCCAGACCCTGGGAAGTTTTGGATGTCTATAAAGTTATGGCATGAAAACCATTCGTCGTCAGATGTCTTTATCTGGCCCAGAGAAAATGGGCATGTTTCTCTGTAAACTGCATATCTTAATCTGTTTAAAATAAAACTGAGAACTGGAAATTGGCCCCTTTGTCTCTGCTTGAACATGCACTGAATTATTTTTTTTACAAAAATTTAATTCTACAGTACACAAAATAAAATAAATCCACAAAGATGAAATTACTGTCCAGTATTAGAAAAATGATAAAAAGAAAAACACAAAACACAGGCTAAGGGAAGCCTTAAATAAAGTTACGGAGGGCAACAACAACAAAAAGGCTCAAATCTGAGATTGCTAAAATTCTAAGGGTAGCTTAAACTAAATCCAATTTTCGTCCAAGGTTAAGATGAAGTTAGAGAAAAAACAAAACCAAACTTATCACCATAATCTCCCCTTTTCTGAAAGGAAACGAGAGTCTTAAACATGCCCCAAAGAAGATTAAGAATAAATAAGAAAACTGTCGGGTAAACTAAAAGTCCAACTACTTGAATTAAAGATAAAAAGATCAGTCAATATAACTAAGAATCTAGTCCTGCACTAAGAAAAGGAGGAGGAAAAGAGAAAAAAGGAAAAATTCTTTAAGTTTAGATGATAAAATTGTGTATGTTGGTTCCACATAAAAAAAACAAATAAAACTGACGTGACTATACTCTCTTTTCCTAAGTAAATGAACATGTTTAATTAATTTTATCTAATCTATTACAGTTGCTATATTATGAATTTACAACATTTCAGGTTTGAAAAAATGGATCCAAAGAGACGTAAGGGAAGAGGTCAGGGAAACCAGAGTGGAGGAAGAGGAGGAAGAAGTAGAGTTAGAGGTAGAGAACGTGGTGAAGAAGGAGGGAAAGGAGGAGGACGTGGTGAAGGAGGAGGGAGAAGAGGAGGAGGTGGAGGAAGAAGAGGTAAAGGACGTTGTGAAGAAGGAAGAAGAGGTAGAGGACATGGTGAAGGAGGAGGGGGAGAAGGAGGACGAGGAGGTCGAGGAGAGGAGGAGGTCGAGGAGGAGGAGGTCGAGGAGGAGGACGACAACAAGGAAGGGGAAGAGCAAGGGCAAGGAGACAAGCAGTCTCGGATGAAATTCGAGCCACTTTAGTTGACCATGCTCTTGTCCATGGTATGACTATGAGGGAGGCTGGTCAAAGAGTACAGCCAAATTTGAGTCGCTTCACTGTTGCCTCCATCATCAGAACCTTCAGAGAGGAAAACAGGTAGATGTTCTTTCAGTAAGACTGCTCTGTACAGTAACTTTTGAGTGCTGAACTCATGCTGTGACAACACATACACTGTTGTACTATGCTACTGTAATAAAGAAATGCATCAAATTGCCTTGCATACAGTGGGACAGGATGTGGGACAGTTACAGTACAGTAATACAGTAAGTGCTTCTGTTTTTGTGGGACACAGAGACGACCACCTGGTGGAGGCAAGCTAAGGCTTTTGTCAGAGGAGCAAGAGAGGGAGCTTGTGAACATGGTAATTGCCAATAATGTAATCCGCCTGTGAGAGATTCAAAGGAGAGTGATTGAGGATGTTCATCATTTTCGAAGTATAAATGCCATCAGCCCCTCCACAATTGATCGCATCCTCTGAAAGAACCAATTGCGGATGAAACAGGTGTACCACGTCCCTTTCGAACAAAATTCTGACAGAGTGAAAAACAACGAGTGGAATGTGTTCAGGTATGAGTTTTGATTTTGTATGAAGTATTGTGTTCCATCACAGCATAGCAGTTTATGTTGCCATTTGTGCCCTCTTGAACTGTGGTTCAGGGTAGTGATTTACTCTATTGTGTTTTGCAGAGAATGTTTGAGATTGAAGGAGGGCCTGTTCCCCATGAAATTATCTTTGTGGATGAGGCAGGTTTTAACCTGACCAAAAGGAGGAGAAGAGGGAGGAACAGAATTGGTCATCGGGCTATTGTAAATGTCCCTGGTCAGCGTGGAGGGAATGTCACTATGTGCGCAGCCATCAGCCAACGAGGGGTACTCCACCACCATCCCATTCTAGGACCCTATAACACTATGCTCCTCCTTGCTTTCCTTGATGGTCTAAGAGAGCATATGTTCCAGCTGGACTACAGGGAATCAGCACAGCCAGAGCAGCCTCAGTACGTTGTTGTTTGGGATAATGTCAGTGTCCATCATGCTGTTCTGGTTCGTGACTGGTTTACCAAAACCGAAGGTTTTCTAACATCTTTCTGCCTGCATACTCTCCCTTTCTAAACCCGATAGAGCAGGTTTTTTCAGCATGGCGGTGGAAATTGTATGACAGAGAGCCTTATGGCCGTGTTCACCTCCTCCAGGCCATGGAAGAAGCCTGCGTAGACATAACAGTAGATGCACACCAGGAGATGGATCAGGCATGCAAGAGTATTTTACCCCCGCTGCCTGGCTAGGTCCAATATAGCATATGACGTGGATGAGATTCTCTGGCCTGACCCAGACCAAAGACAAGATGCTGAGGTGGAATATTTTTTTTTGTGTGTGTTGTACTGTATAGTCCATGAATAACAATTTGCCAGTGTACATTGGTTGTGCTTTTTTGTTCATCATGTGAAAATGTTTTTGAGGGGAAGAACCACAAGCAACATAACTGGCCAGTTTTGGAATTTTCATTTATTGCACCAGTGTGTAAGACTATGTTGTAGTGTGAGTTTTTTGAGGTCTTGTGTGGGATGTCTGAGGGCAAATTTTGATTTTTCAGCAAGATTGAATGGTTTTGAGTGTAGAGCTTCATTTTGACCTGAAAATAGGATGTTTTGGAAATTGGGTGAGACGTTATGGATTTGTGTTTACTGTTTGGAGAATATGAGGCATAGTTTCAAGAAATGTGTTTAAGCAATTGAGAAAAACTGTAATTGTTTTCTATTTCATTTCAATACAAGCGTGTTTGTCACACTTACTAAATACTGTGCAATGTGAATACAATCTGATTTTCCCAAGTCTAGTTATCAATTTTAGGTCAACTGGTTGAAAGGTAATGCATTACCCATTTCACCACTGCAGCCACATTGTTTAAACAAAGCTCAACACCTTTTAAATAATTAAAGATGACTCTTTTCTCATAGAAGATAACCTTAAATACCCAAATGTTTTAAATCTAATTCAATATGTCTCATTGTGTTCTGAGGTTTCAACTATAATAATGCCTTCTGTAGTAGTACTCCTGAAAAGTACGTCTAGTGAACTAACAAGCAGCAGTTAATGTTATAGCAAAACATTTAATTTAACCTATTTTACATTAAAAAAAACAACACCGTACTCAAATGGGGAATACTATCTGCAGGGGTTAAAAACTGTCAAATGGTCTGAGCTGTAATATAAACAATTCAATCTCATCATTCTTCAACCCAAAAACAATGGCTCATCTCAACATATGAGGGAGGCTTGTAGCCTGCTGCTAAAGCATCAGCTAAAGAGTATTCAAGCTGCATCGGTGTTTTAAACATAAGGAACTGATAAATTGTTTATAGTTCGAGACTAAATTTGTACTCACTCTCAACTTCCCACTTACCGAAGTCTGCATTTATCATAATTCACATAGGTTAATGTGGCATTGAAGACTCTAAACTCAGGTAATTATTTAAAACAGCAAGTCTCTGTATAATATAAACATAAACATCAAAACAGTCCAGCTACTTAGTACTAATTAAATCAATGTAAATGTCAATCAGTTTTTTTCCCCACTTTGGCATTATTTACCCAGATGCTTTTACTGATTAGCCATTTAAATGTTTATAATTTTTATTTTATTTAAAACAACAAAAAATATGCTAACATTAACACAATTTCGGATCGTATTCTATTCTCTGTAGCTTTGAATGAACTAAATTCTAATCTACTGTCAAACAAAGAATATGCACAACTAACTTCCAAAACCACTTGTCCATTCCTTTTGTTCAAGAGTCCCCTGTCAACCATCTCTACTCTCCTGCATCGACCCTGGTGATAAATTGGTTACTCATCCTTGACAAACAGAACAGCCAAATTAAGAACCAGTTTGGTTACAATCTGGTTCAGTTTAATACCTGGCAAAAAAAAAAATTCCAGGCAATTTCATTATTCATATTACTAAAGATTGAAGCATATTACCTTTAATTAAAAAAACTCAGGTGCCTCATTAAATTAGCCACAGCTTGATGTACATGCCAGGGCTGAAAAAATTGACTGCAGATGTTAAAGTGGCTGTTTCATGCTATTTTACAGCTTTCAACTTCTGGGATAGATATTCATATGATAAAATGTTACCGTTGGTGTTATACAGTATTAATTTGTCCTAAAATTTAACTTGTATCCTGTAGTTAAAGTTAGACCACGAAGTGAAATGGTTCGTTTCTCTATAAACCTGCACTGCTGCGCTGCCAAGCCAGAAGCAAATCACACTGAAACAAACATTGCTATGCTTCATCACAAACAGTATTCTCACAAGAATTTGAAAATCACGAAGCACCACAATGTAACTCTATTTTATTGAGGCTCAGACGTTTGGTTATTTTATTTTATTTTTGTAAAAAACGGAGTCAATAAAGGCTATCTCAGATGCTAAAACTCCAAGCTTTAGACACAGCCCAAACCAACACATCTGCATCCACTAGGCAAATCTTTCCAGCCTTGTACATAAAAAAGCCATGGGTGTTGTTTGCACCCATTTACTGAACATTCTGAGATGCTACAGATCAATTAATTAACCACACAATTCTGTTATAAGATCACATAAGCAGCTTGATAAATGGCTAACCCACATTACCATTAGCATGTAGTCACTTCTCTGTCCATCAGGCATAAATTTGTTATTTATATCCAGCAGCTGTTCTTTAGGAATGTAGAATAAAATCCTGTAATCAATGTAGCCAAATGGGTGTTTTCATTGAGAAATTAAAAATCCAACAAAAAAGTGTCTTAAGCTGCCACAAACCGAAGCTGCCATGAACTGTGAGGGTGCGCTTTAAAATCTACCAGGCATAAGCCGCTCTGGCTGCAGAGGCGGTGCAGACACCTCTAGCACTCAAATTTGAACCAGTGATGTCACTAGTTGAACACTCAGTCGATTTCTAGGAGAGGGAGGGGCAGCTGCTCAGAGATCAGAATTCAGGAGGATTACTCAGACATGTGTGAATTAAGCCAAAAACCACTCAAGTGGGAGTTTTTTTAAGAGAAAATTGCATTATCAGATGCAAAATAAAAAATCTTGATTTATCATTATATAGTCCCTTTAAAATATTGCAATACAACAAAATTAGTTCAAAGCAGCTCAATGCAGGGACATTTCCTTTTCTGTTTCTTACCCCCCAGAGTGGGTAACAACCTTATTAGATTCCATGAAACAAAACAAATTGAGCTCATTTTCTTACACTGCTCACTCTGATCAGTGTATAAAAAGAACAAAAACTAATTTTGGAGGCCTTCCTCAAATCAGTGGATCAATTATTCAAATTGACCAACTTACCTCCACCCCACAGCCAGAACAACTGAAAGGCAACATTTTTCTTTCTCATCATGTCCACATTGAAGACACCTGTAGATTATCTAACAAAGTCACCTAAAATATCAGTATCATAAAAATATGAAACCAGTGATAGGCTACATAAATACTGCCAGTACTCCAGATGTATTGATCCAGAACTCGTTAGAAGCTAAGCATGTTCTGTTCTGTAACAGAAGACTCATTCGGTGGAAATCTCATCTTTTCACCTTACCCATGAAAGGCAGTACAGATCTACCAGCAACCACTTCAGCACGCGTAATCTCTGCTGATCACCTCAGCAAAAAAAACAACTGTTCCTTTCAGCTTCTTCATGGCTGAAAAGCCAAAAATTGTCCTGATATGGAGAGCAGAACGTTCTGGAAGCACAGTACCAGTGTTATATCGCAATAACACTGTGCCTCAGCGCTTCATCAATAAGTGCACCTTTAAGCCTCTTAACGTGACGCAACACAGAGCGCTTCATATCATCATAAGTGCTTAATTTCATCATAAGCGCCTCTAACCTTGAAGCAACATCATAGCGCTTCATATAAATGCTCCCGCAGGAGGACACCTGTTAGGTACTGCCGGCTGCTCTGCTCGTGTATTCTGCCATCTAGTTTCGGCTTCAAAAAGCGGAAACGTATGGAAACTGTCACTCAGCCGTTTATTCATCTTCCAACATCAGTATTGCAACTGGAATTTGAAGTCTGCAATTCTTTTAGCTAGAGCGAGTATGAGAGACAGAGCAAAGTCTCTATTCACAAGGCAGCAACTCACATCAGTTTATCAGTCAAATCATCTCTGCTACTTAGTCAGAGCAAGTCTGATAGACATCTCAAATTCTCTATTGAACATAGGCAGCAACCCGACAGGCTTAATACTGCTAATCTTGACAGGCTCATCACATCCAGTCTTTGAACAACAAAGTGCACTTTCCAAACTGGGCAAAAAAGTTTTCAGACAAAAACTCAGCTGTACTTGTAAATGCAGCTACAGGGTTAGCGCTAAGCTAACGGCCATCAGTGCCTAAATAAACCCAAACTCAACATGGTGAAAACTCACAGTAATGGCAGCAGACGACCTGCTAAACGGGCAACTACATTATTCTCAGCATGTTCTAGCCTGGCTCAGGTCACTTTTTACTCACTTTAATATGGTCCAGACATAGACGTATCCGTCACAAACCAGGCACAGACTAAAACGTGGACCTAAACATTAGTTCGGCCCCGTGGAACATTATTCAGCAGAAAGGTCTTCCAGACACAGCGTTCAATGAGGAAAAAAAAAAATACAGCTTTCACCAGCTGAAGACGAAACACTGTTTAAATGGGTAATGCCAAAGGCTTTCAATTTCCCTCCCAAAATCAGACCAGAATCAGATCAGATATCTTTTCAGCTCACTGGAAGCAAAATGTGTATCTGTTACACATATTTTTTTTTCCATTTCTTCTTTTTAATTTTTTTCCATTTATTTTATCTATTTGGTTATTTATTTAACTCCTACCTCTTTATTGCGGCTCTAAACTCTGACTTTGTAGCCATATATCTCTTTCGCCAGCTCTGAGCTCTGATTGGTTAGAGCAACTCATTTTAAAATGGACTATCACAAATTTTGTTTTTATCTAAAAACTAAATAAAAAGGTATGAACTTTCAGTAATGTCAATTAATGAGCCATAGAAAAGCTTTTAAAACGAAATTAAAGTTAATTTTGAGACAAGGTGGCAGGAAATGACATCACAGGTCAAGCGTTGCGTCCTTTGGTGAATCAGGAAGTGAGTATAGTTCGGTTTTTTCTCACGTTCTGACTTAACTGTACGAATGTTACGGATTTGCTTTTTATAATGGGCTGTCAACTTCAATTGGAGACTCTTATAAGACCCTTAGATTGAAAAAGATTGTCTCTTATCGCGTCTAAAACCAGCTAGCTATTTTCTTATCAAAATTCAACCTGCAGGAATGCACTTTTTCCCAGAGAAAAGGCTAAACCAATGGCTGTTTAACTTACAGCCTCTATGTGTGGGCTCTCAAAGCCCCACCACACAGATACACTGTGACGAGCACTGCATTCTCCTGCGTAAAAAACAGACAAGAACCACCACCAGGCCACAAGACTGCTAGAGCCTAATTAAATTCATTGAATATTATAGAAGGAATCAAAACTCACCCATGATGTAAATTTTATAATTCCGAACGGCGAGGGATCAATCAGGCAAGCCCCTCCCCATGCAAAAACTACCAGGTTAGGGGCCAGAGAAGCTGGTCCTTCTGGGTCTAGACCATTTGACTGCTTTGAAACCTCTGAAAGGCCCAGTACACTTGTTGGAATCCCCGTCACGTTGGAGGGCCAAAAAATGTAGTCTCAAAATATTTTAAATAAAGAGGTTAGAAAAGATTCCTTCATTTCTTGGAGGTTTAATTTGAACTTGTTTGGACAAACAAGGAGGAACAGGTTACAGAGTGATAGGAAAAGCTAAATCCTGCCTTCCACCAACTGACTTACCATGTTATAAATTTAGACAACCTTGCTATTGTCTCTAACCTATCAGTAAACATTTCTCCATGGTGAAGTTTCCAGACTCCCAGGCTTCATCAGATAGGAGAGCTCAATCTCAGGACATCCAGTGTTATGAGGGTCGTTTCCATGGAAACAGTAGACATAGGAATTCTAATATCAATTTATTTGACCTAATCTAATATTATACAGTGTCATACAATCAGACTATCACTATGTCATGAAGAAATGGCACACACTTCTCTCAGTATGTAGGAATACACAGAAAAGATCATTCTTAATACAAATGTCCCAATATAACTTCTCAATATAACATTTTCACAATTCAACAATTGTAAAACTCTCTTGGTAAATAATATGGAGGTAAGCTTACTGCCAATATCTTACTGTTCAATATCTGGGTTGCAGGGACGACACTTCACAGTAACGTGTCCTGGATGACAGCATCTGTTGTTGACAAGCACTGCTACACCACCTCCTTTTCTTTTCCCGCTCCTCTTCTGTATGTCTGTTCATACAGTAAGAGAGCCTGACCTAGAGATGTTGGAGTCGGGGATATAATCATGTAGCCACATCTCAGGGAAGCACATAACACTGCATTCCCGATACTGAGGCTTAGTCCTTGTCAGGGCTTGGAGTTCATCCATCTTGTTAGCTAGTGATCTCACGTATCCCATTATGATTGATGGAAGAGATGGTTTGACTTTCCTCCTTCTCTGTCTCCTTTGCACTCCTGCTCTGCATCCATGCCTCCTCCTCAACTCATCAGGGATTTGTGGCTTCAGTTGAGGTATTATTTCAACTTTTGCAATGTTAATCAGCTGCTCCTGGCTGTAAACCACCTTGTTGCCATGGTTATGCAAGATAACAAATGAGCAAAGGTGGAAAATCAACAGCAAAAATCCCTCCAACTTCACAGAACAAAAACCAATATAGCACACAGGTCATAAAAATAAAATTCTTCATTAAGAAAAAGGGGAAAGCAGTGTCAGAAAAAAACAAAACTCAATATGTGTCTAACAGAGCCACTCCAACATGCAGCCACCCAGAGCAGGGCAATTCTAGAATATAAATATATTACAGGCATGTCTTTAAGACATAAATACCTAGATGACTAAACTTTTTGCTTTTAAATTCAGACAAGACAGACGCTGTCATCTTTGGACCTGAAGGTCTAAACAGGAAACTGCTCAGTCAATCACATCACATTGATAACATTAAATTGGCCTCCAGTAATAACGTAGGGAACCTCTGTGTAACTTTTGATCAAGACATGACATTCAAATCCCATATTAAACAGGTGTCCAGGATTTATTTATTTCAACTCCAGAATATTGCTAAAATTAGAAACATCCTGTCCAGGAGTGATGCAGAGAAACTAGTCCAAGCATTTGTTACTTCAAGGCTGGACTATTTCAATTCTTTATAATTACGAAGTTGACAAAATGCAATTAAAAGCCTTCAGTTGATTCAAAATGCTGCAGAAAGAGTTCTGATGAATATTAAAAAGAGATCACATTTCTCCTGTTTAAGATCATCTTCACTGGCTCACTGTTCAATCGAGAATGGAGTTTAAGATCCTCCTCCTTACATATAAAGCCATTAAAAATCAAGCTCCATCATACATCACAGATCTGTAGGTTCCATATGTTCCTAATAGAGCACTTTGCTCTTATTCCTTATTATTTATGATATTTAATGAACACTGACTGTCCAAACCTTATGTTAGATACATGTGCTAATATTAAAGCCAAGGGGCTACTGACTAGCTAAGTGACCAGATGTCCATTAACATTATATCTCCTGTTGTGTGTATTTATGTGTTAAAATGTAGAGAACAGTCACATTTATCTTGCCTGGCCAGGCCGCTCTTTGGGTGTTCAGTACCTCAAACCTCTGACCCTAGAATCGATCCTGCCTTAAACTCAACCATAATACATATTCTTATATAATAAAAGGTAGTGGTTGGCACGCTAATGATACATATATATATATCCTGTCCATCTCCCAGCTGGTATTAACAGCCATCTTACATTGAAGGAAATCGGACAGTAATTTCACTCCCATTCTTCTCCAGAAGTTGCCAGGCCTCCCTGAAATTTTTTTTATTTTTCCCAGTGGTTATTATCAGAAATCAAACAGCTAAATCCAAACATTTGCATACTAAACAAAATCTCAAGCTGACCTACTGTCAGAAAGTTCAGCTACCCTTCATCAAACCACTTCAACTAGTTTTATGAAACATTAGGTCTTTGTCAGGCAGGACACTTGGAATCAATGACTTGATCACTGTTGCATCTTAAAGAAGGTTATTGTCTATCTGGCTTTATGAGGAATATTAATTTAATACTTAATGAATTCTTAATTTAATTATTTCTTTAAATTATTTATCGGAGCACCAACTGGGAATTAACCCAGTAAACATATGTATTCCTCAGAATTAACTCCATGATCGAATAGCAGATTGCTATGACTACCAGATATGATTTGTTTGAAGGGTGAGCCCTTTGCAATGAATCAAACACACTCAAAAGAAGCAAGGAGATTTGATTCAGTTTAACAACTTTAATAACTAAAATGGTCCACACAAAATAACTGATTTCACTCTCGGCTAATTAGGTCCTCGCTAATGGCTAAGCTAAATGGCTAGGCTACATGCTACGTAAACAACACTACAAAGATAGCGGGTCACCGGAAGTGACAATGAATATGTCACCCGGGGAATTTTGCTGAACACGCTTACTCGTAACACCCACATATGCGCGTGGACGAGCTGATCAGACTCTGGGGGTTTTATGGATCAGAGCAATTTACTACGTGGTGTGTTTAAAACAAAGAGACTGCGTGGTTCTTATCACTAACTTAGCTTTAGGCTAACAAAGAACTATGAATTATATTCTCTTAGAAAGGCTCGAACATGTAGGAATAAAGGGAATAGCACTAGGTTGATTTAAATCATATCTGTCTAACAGATTCCAGTTTGTTCATGTCAATGATAAATCATCTTCACACTCAAGGCTTACTTGTGGAGTACCACAGGGTTCTGTGCTTGGACCTATTCTCCTTAATATATAAATGCTTCCAATTGGTAAAATAATTAGACAACATGGTATGAATTTCCACAGTTATGCTGATGATACACAATTATATTTATCCATAAAACCTGATGAAACCAATCAGTTAGGTAGATTACAAGCATGTCTGTAAGACATAAAAACTTGGATGACTCTGAATTTTCTGCACCTAAATTCAGACAAGACAGAGGTTGTTGTCTTTGGACAAGAACCTTTAAAAAGGAAACTCCTAGGTCAATCACTTCATCTAGATGGCATTAATTTGGCCTCTGGTAATAATGTAAAGAACCTTGGTTTAATTTTTGACCAAGACATGACATTTAAAAGTCATATTAAACAGGTTTCTAGGATTTCTTTCTTTCACCTCCGGAAAGTGATGCAGAGAAACTAGTACATGCATTTGTGACTTCGAGGCTAGACTACTATAATTCCTTATAATCAGGAAGTTGAAAAAATGCAATCAAAAGCCTTCAGTTGATCCAAAATGCTGCAGCAAGAGTTCTGATGAGCATTAAAAAGAGAGATCACATTTCTCCTGTTTCGGATTCTCTCCATCATCTTCCTGTTAAATCCAGAATAGAGTTCAAGATCCTCCTCCTTATGTATAAAGCCCTTATTATCGAGCTCCATCATACATCAGAGATCTGAAGGTTCCATATGTTCCTAACAGAGCACTTTGTTCTCAGTAGTAGTTCCTAGGATTTCAAAAAGTAGAATAGGAGGCAGATCTTTTAGCAGGTTCCTCTCCTGTTTTTGATAAAGCTTATAGTTACTTATATAGACACTAGACCTTATAATCCCTCTCCGATTTCTAACAGTAATGTATTAATTTACCAGAACAAAATGATTAGAGAATTGAACAAAGGTTGAATCATGAATCAGGACAGAAAAAGATTTACACCAGGTTTTAAGGCTAGAAAGTGATGGACAAAGATAATGCCAGAGTCTTCGGAAGAGCGGGCCTCTATCTACTCCAGTTATTTCACTTACCAATAATATTATCTCTCTAACACATAGATTCTGGAGAGGGTGCAGTCCTACGAGCAAGGAGAGATGCATAAGCACTACAATACTTACAGATTTACCTCTTTTCCTCCTGGATTTCCAGGCAGGGAGTAGATGGAGAGGGAGTGTTCAGCCCGATCCGGCGAGGGGAGGATGCAGCCCGGTCCTCCGATGCCCTCCTAAACTCTATCTCCCTCACACCGTACATTGCTAACAGACTTAAGAATAAGGAAAAACAATTATCCTTTTTGAGACTCAACTAATGTTTCCTAATGTTAATGCAATTGTTAACCCAGTTTTCTCTCAGTGTTTTTCTCCCCATAGGAGCTCTACCTGGTCTGGTACCCTGCTCAGCTATAATGACCCCTGCTGGATGGGGAGCGTTGGTCCATATGATGCTCAAAGTCACCGAGCATCCTCCATGCTGTCTCTTCTCTGTCTTCTCAGACATCCAGACGGTCGTGGCAGATGACCGCTTGTACTGAACCAGGGTTCTGCCAGAGGTTTCTTCCTGTTAAAGGGGATTTTTTTCCTCTCCACTGTCGCTACATGCTTGCTCAGTATGAGGGTTTGCTGAGGAATTGCTGTGGTTGGAGTCTGCATGATCCGGGGACAACCGCACGCCGATGACTCAACGCAATCTACTGGGATTCCTTACATAGAAAACTTAACTGATTGGAATGTTTGTATAATTGTATTGAGATGACTTTTGTTGTAAAGTGCATTGAGATGACATTTGTTGTGAACTGGCGCTATATATATAAAAGTGAATTGAATTGAATTGAAATGGCTATAGATTGAAACAAAAGTGTTGACCAGTCTACATTTGGCGGTGCTCGTCTCTTGGAAATTCTCCGATTTGTGGCCCAACACAGAGATCACAGCAAATCAAACAATCACACACTGCTTACTTATTTAGGAAAAAGAAATATAGTAACTTCAACACAACACTAATTAAAGAGTTCAAGGAAGCATGCATGCATAGAAATCTTCCAAACCCCGCCTCTTGCCCGTTGACAGCTGGAGATAGGCACCAGCCCCCCCGCGACCCATTAAGGATTAAGTGGTTAAGAAAATGGATGGATGGATGGTAGGGTGACCACCCGTCCCGCGTAGCGCGTGTGTGCACAGCGTTTGAAGCCCAATTCATGCGTCCCGCAAATTGAGACCATGTCACGCATAATCATTAATCAATGCTTGCTAAAACAAAAAAAAGTTGGTCGCTCTATATCCTGGAGCAGCAGGCAGCCAAACGAACTTTACTTGACAGTTCAACACGCTACTATCTGCCCCACCCACTCAGTTAAACTTCTGACCAGGTTGCTGTCAACTTTTTTGTTGTCATGAAAACACGTGCATAGCCTACTAGACACTTGGAATGGAATCGCGCGCTTTCTATGGAGAAAGCAGAAAGAAAATGGAGAAAGAGACTGAGTCTGAGGCAGCGCCGTCATCAATTAAAAAGAGAAGATGTGGGTATAACAAAGACTGGGAAAATGAATATTTGTGGCTTAAATGTGTTGAGGGGGATACCGAGAGGGCTTTTTGTGACTTATGCAAAACGTCCTTTTCCATCGGACATGGAGGGCAATACGATGTCAGACGACACAGACTCACGGAGACTCACAAGAAACGTATCCAACAGAAGGAGACATCAAAATCTATGGATGCTTTTCTCCGACCTAAAAATGACTTTCTAGCAGACAAAGTGACAGCTGCAGAGGTCACGAATGTGTATCACACTGTCCAACACGCGTCATCATATCGAGCAGGAGATTGTGGGACAAAGCTAGCACCAACGACTTATCCGGACTCGGACATTGCCAAGAGGATGGCTTGTGGTCGGACGAAGGCAGAAGCCATTGTCACGGATGTGCTTGCTCCTGCCTCGGTCGAAGATTGCTTGAAAGTCCTCAAAAGACCACTGAATGAGCAACGAGAGGCAACAACCAAAGGTAAAGTAAACGTTATGTTCATGCACATTGTTGTGTGTTAGCTATTTGCCTAACGTTAGCTCATGTTAGCTAATCATCTTCTTACTATAATTTTCTTTTATGATATGAATTAATTTTTCACAAACCGCAATACGTACAGCGTACAAAATGTTGGGAAGGCATAGCAGCGGAACGTCGCACTGCAGGACGTTATTTGAGCATAGGAATCACATTATGAAATTATTAATTAATCATTATTAATGAAACGGAAGAACTTGTACTGAAAATAAGAGCCGTGTCTGTTGTGTGGAAGTTCTTCGGCTTTAAAAAAATCCGAAGTTGATCAAACAACATTCTGCAAACGTTGTCGGCTAAAGTTGTAGCCACAGGAGGAAACAAGCTGTTAGCTTCCCCACGTCAGCCACAAACATTAATATAGCATGTAAGGTGGTATGTGCTAGAAATGGGTAAACCATCAGTGAGTCAGCCCGTGGGGTGGGGGCACCGCCGCGCCAGGCAGTGTCCCACATTGTCCCTCGGAAACATACCCCTTGTCCCCCCTTGGGCTTATTAGCAGGTGGTCACCCTAATGGATGGATGGAATAATCTTACTTTGGAGGCCGTGTTGATGGATTTCAGAGGAAAAAGGGAGAACGACAGTTTTCGAATACGACAGAAAAATGCAGGAAAAAAAAAAGAAAAGGGTTAATCCACTTGCTTGGATGAGGGAAGAAAAATAGGGAACAGCTGATAGCCCACCAGCTCGAATGAGGTTTTGCTCGCAATGAACGGGTTTTAATAGATACATAGCGACCAATTCGCACATTAGAGTGATCAAGCAGTTTCTCCCGTCAAAGCTCGGTTTCAAGTCAAACCAGAGAGAGATGTTGGGCAGTTTCTACCCTTACGCACAGCTTAGAGAGCTGAACGAGAGAGATCGCTTTCCTGCTGGCTGATTTTAAATTTCACTGTGCTCCTTCTGACTTTTGCTGTTCAATCAGGTTGGAGGGAGACTGTAATGAAGCTTATTTAGAGATTTTTCAGCCAACCGACGTGGAGGGACTAATCAGAATACATCCAGAGAGAGAGAGAGAGAGACTCTCGCTTGACCAGGGTACTGCACTGTTGTCAGGGGAATTTTCTTTTTCAGAGCAACGTTCCGCTCTGATGACTGCAGGAAGCAAGCGCAATGGGAATGCTGGCTTATTATAGAACCATTTGAAATAATTTTCATATACCCAGGGCTGAACCCAACAGTCACAGAGCATAATGTACAGGCTGTCTTTTTATCAGAAACCTGGCTAGATGTAAATAATGAAACATGCGCTGACAGAATCTAGGCAAGGCAAGGCAATTTTATTTATATAGCACACTTTCAACACAAGGCAATTCAAGGTGCTTTACATGATTCAGTGATAATGATACCAAATACATGATTACAGAAGCATGATTAGAGAAAAATAGAAACATATAGGTTTAACAGATAGACCCAATCAATCACCACAAAGAATCAAATAGTGATTGGTCTAAATGTCATATCACACCTTCTTCCACAGTTTGCTTGCTGGGAAATTTAGATGACGTTACCATGGATACAAAGTCTATGCAATTAGTTCACATTGCCTTATGCATCGCTAAGAAAAATATCCTCTTGAACTGTAAAAATAAAAATACTCTGAATATTAATCAGTATAGAGATCTCCTCCTGGATTACATTGGTCTCGAAACGGCTTCTGCCTCCACATCTGATCAATATTTCTGGTCTCCCTTGATCAGCTCCATCACCTAGTGGGGTCGGGCCCTTGATTTTGTCCTGTGGGACACGATTGCCGATGTGGAGTTTAAGGGTTGGTGGTGACTACTAGGGGTCCTCTGGTTACTGGCCTGGTGCTGTGCTGCTCTGGGAAGGGTCTGGGCTGGGCCTGGGGCTCGGGGTTCTGGGGCGACATGCCCCCTGGCCTGTGGCCCTGGCCGGGGCTTGGCCGGTGGGGAACCCGCTGTTGCCGGTGCTGGCTGGGGGGGGGGGATGGGGGCTGTGGTCGGCCGGTCGTCGGCTGGGGGTCTTTTCCATCTCCCTGTCGGCCTGGGGGGTTGGCAGCCTGGAGCTTTGGTCTGCTCACGGGTGTACCGGGGTATCCGAGCTGGTGCTGCGCCGGGTGCCGGCCTCAGCGCGGGGGGCCTCGGGCGCTGGCGGTGCTTGGGGCCTCTCTTGTTGACAGGGAGGCTTTTACTATCTAGCACAGGCGCTCTCCCTAACGGGGTGCGCTTGGGGGGTGTACGGGGGAGGTTGGCCTAAACTCAGCCTGGGTGTCTAGTGTCCTGTGTTTTGTTAGTAGTTTGAATGTTGGGAGGGATTTAGGTCTGCCCCTGGGGTGGGGGCGGGCGGATGGCCTGGGCCCCTGGTGGATCAGCTGAACGGGGGTGCCTATTGGGCTCAGCAGGGGAGCTGGCTCCCTGGGGTTGGCATCGTGTCACCCCAGTTATTTCCTCGCCATCCCCATTTGCCTCTGTCCACCTGCTCCTTCATTCTACCATTCACAAGGTCTTGGGACGTGGGCACGTCACTGGGGTGCGGGATGTAGTTTCCGTCTTCGCTACCCGGTGGCGGCCTGGGTCCCAATTTTATTGAGCAACTTAGACACTTACACTTGCAACATTTACATGACACACGCACATGTAGGGACCTGGCTGTGGGTGCGCCTCGGCACTGGAGGCTGGGCCCCTTATACGGGGCCTCGCCTGTGGTGCCGGTACCCACTGTTTAAATGCATCTAGACACTGAGGGCCCGGGGAGGGAGATGGGGGTACCTGGCAGTATTCCCATGTCCCACCCCTCTGTTTTAAGTGCATATTAGAACAACATGCAACAACACCACAATTGAGCAGGGGGAGAGAGGCTGGGGGTCTTTCCAAACCCCTGTCCGTTGGACCATCAGGGGTTGGAGCCCGGGTAGATTATCAGGTCGTCTGGTCGGGGACCTAGGCTAGTGGGCTACTCTTGCCGGGTTGGGGGCCTTGGTGGTCGGCTTGTCCCTGTCATGGTGGGCAAGGGGTCCGTCTCCCGGGTGCAGGGTCTGTCCCTGGGCCTGGGAGTATAGAGTATGTATGGGGTGTATGAATGAGTGTACAGCGTCCTTTTTTCGTGTGTCCTGTCCTGTGTGGGTGTGTGGGGGGGGCCGGGTTGTTGGCGGTGGGTATTGGTCCGGGGTGGCGGCGGCGTGTATTGTCCGTCGATCGGCTGCAGGCGCCTCCTGCCCGGCGGTCGGCGGGGGACCCCTCTCGGTGGGTCCCTGGTCGGGGCCCTGCTGGGGGGCGGGGTGCCCCTGATCCCCGTGGCCTCCGGGTCCTGTCCCGGGCCCGCCCTGGCGTAGCCGGTTTCCGGCGGAGCGATCTCTCTGGGCCCCAGCATTGTGGCTGCTTGGTGTTCCCCTGGGACTTCCATCTGTTCCTCTCTTGGTGGGTGATCGGCCCTACGCTGGTCCGCCTGCGTCTCCTGCGCTCTGTGGGACTCTGGATGCATGCGTCTCCCGCCTCCCTCATGTCTGTGTCGATTCCTGTAGGACGGATTGACGGTTCCTTACACCAGCTATCAATCACTTGCATGGGGAAACCTTATTCAGACCTGCAAGCTCGCACACACACATAGGTGTGGGGACATTGGTGTGGACGGACATATCTTGAGCTGAGGTTATTGTCATTAGTTAGCTTTTACCAGGAGCTTAACAGAAACATTAGTATTGTGTTTATTAATCCATGCTTGTGTGTAGTGAATGTGTAATTCTTATTTTTTATTACTGGATCTGAACTATTGGTGTGGTTCTGATCAATTCGTTGTTTTTGTTTGTTTTTTTTTACCGCTTCTCTGCCATCCAACAGAGGCGGAGGACTGGGATATTTTCTTGTGTTCTTTGTTTGCCTCCTTGTCTTGTGTCGTCAGTTCACGCCTCTGCTGGTGCGGTTTCTTTTCTTCACCTTCTTCCTTTCTTCCTTATTGTCTCGGTTTCGTGTCCATGACTTCAGGAAATTGAACCCTCAGTAATCACTAATAAAGATTTTTTAATACATATACATCAAGTGGAGTATTATAGCAAAGCTGTAATACTCTGCTAGGGAAAGTAAATCTGTTGGGCTTTTACTTGGTACCCAGACACCAATTCTGAGTGGCAAACTGCTAGACAGGACACGTAAAAAAAAAAAAAGAAAAAAAAAAGAATCAAATAGTGATCAGAAAGCGCAATTTAGAGCTCATAGGCAGCTCTGAATTGTAAAGTTTTAATCTTTGATTTAAAAGAGCCTAACGATTCAGCATTTTGGCATTGTTCTGAAAGTTTGTTCCAGATTTGTGGAGCATATAAACCGAAAGCTGCCTCTCCTTGTTTAGTTCTAATTTTTGGAATGTTAAGTAAGCTCGAGTTGGAGGACCTTAGTGGTCTGCTTGGTTGGTATAGTGACAGCAGATCTCCAACATACTTTGATGCTAAACCGTTCAGTGATTTATAAACTAGTAAGAGTATTTTAAAGTCTATTCTCTGAGCTACAGGGAGCCAGTGTAAGGACTTAAAAACTGGGGGGATGTGTTCTATTTTCCTAGTTCTAGTGAGGACACGGAAAGCAGCGTTCTGGATCAGCTGCAGTTGTCTGATTACTTTTTTAGGTAGACCTGTGAGGACACTGTTGCAGTAATCAATCCTACTAAACATAAACGCATGGATCAGTTTTTCAAGGTCCTTCTGTGACATCAGTCTTTTAGTCCTAAAAATGTTCTTCAAGTGATAGAAGGCTGACCTTGTTATTGCCTTTATGTGACCCTGGAGGTTCAGGTCCATTATTACACCTAGATTACGGGCCTGATCATTCGTTTTTAGTTTTATTAGCTGAAGCTGTGCTGACTCTGGATCGTTCCTCTTTAGGTCCAAAAATAATTACTTCTGTTTTGTTTCTGTTCAGCTGGATAAAGTTACGGGACATCCATTTGTTGATTTGTTCAATGCATTCATTTAAGGTCTGGATAGAATCAAAGTCACCTGGTGACAATGTGATGTATACCTGTTTGTCGTCTGCATAGTTATAGTAACTTATCTGATTGCCTGATATAATCTTGGTCATCTGGAACATATAAATATTGAACAGGAGGGGTCCCAGGATGGAGCCCTGGGGGACCACACATTTGATTTCTGTTTGTTCTTATGAGAAATTTCCAATGGACACAAAGAACTGCCTATTTTTGAGGTAAGACTCAAACCGTTGCAGTACTGTACCAGTGAGACCGATCCAGCTGTCCAATCATTCCACTAATATTTTGCGATCAACAGTGTCAAACGCTGCACTGAGGTCCAACAGAACCAGAACTGTGGTTCTGCCGCTGTCTGTATTTATGCAGATGTCATTGAAAACTTTGACGAGGGCAGTACTCAGTGCTGTGATGGGCACGGAAACCAGATTGAAAATTATTTAAGGAGTCGTTCATTGTCAGGAATGTAGTTAACTGTTGAGAAACAGCTTTTTCAATAATCTTACTGATGAATGGGAGATTAGAGATTTGCCTATAATTCTGCATAAGTGTATTATCTAGGGTGTTTTTCTTTAATAGGGGTTGGATAACAGCTGTTTTGAGGGCCTGGGGGAAGACACCTGACTGGAGGGATGCGTTAAGTATTTGCATCAGATCGGACTTAATGACAGAGAGAAATTTCTTTAAAAAAGGGTAAGATATTGAGGCAGCAAGAGGAGGAGTTGACCTGTTTAATAATTTCATCAAGATATGATTACATTTTTTGAAATTTGACATTTTACCTGCATTCTTTTTACATGGGAATATAAATGGTGGTGGGTTTGGGTGCTCCTTTACAGATTGATCTTCTAATTTCTAGAATCTTTTCAGTGAAGAAGTTGGCAAATTCACTATAGGCCCTAGTGGAGTTTAGCTCAGGAGCTGCTGTCACTGGAGGATTGGTTAGTCTTTCAACTGTTGCGTATAGAGTATGAGTGTTATTAATGACTCTGTTAATGATTTCAGAGAAGAATGTTTCTCTTGAAGTTTTCAAAGTTAAGTTATATTTGTTCAGCTTGTTTTTGTAGATCTCATAGTGAACCTGGAGTTGAGTTTTCCTCCATTTTCTTTCGGCCTGACGGCACTCCCTTATTTCACTACATACCAGAGGATTGTTGGTCCATGGTGACTTGTTTCTACGTGAGACTACTATAACTTTAGTTGGAGCAATGGTATCAATGATGTTTGAGAACTTTAGAGAAAAAGTTATCTACCAGCTTGTAAACAGAGTGTTTGTTGGGGGGTCGGTTTTGGGTGGGTGAGGTAGAGCAGTAAATTTGTTTAAAGATTTCAGCTGAGCTGTAAACAAGGGAGCATTTTTTTTACTATGGTCTTATTTTGATTAGATATTTTAGATCATGCTTTCAAAAAAGATGCAGAAGTGGTCAGACAATGCAACATCCACTACAGAGATGTTGGAGATTTTCAGTCCTTTGCTAATGATTAGGTCTAAAGTATGACCTTGTTTGTGTGTTGGCTGATTGACATGTTAGTTTAGACCAAAGTGATGTAGAGTATCACTTAGTGTTTTAGTCCGTCTATCCTGAGGGTTGTCAATATGAATGTTCAGATCCCCCCACAATAATTAGTTGGGCATATTCAATACATATTACAGAAAGAAGGTCATTGAGGTCATTAATGAAGTTTGAGCTAGCTTTGTACATATTCATGATTAAGACCTTGTTCGGCTCTTTTATTTCTGTGGCAAGGTATTCGAAGGAGTGAAATGGGCCCAGAGATATCTTTTTAAAGTTCAGTGGGTTTTTTTTTATTGTGCCCAGTCCCCGCCCGCTTCTTTCTTTCCTGCTTTCAGTTAGAAAGCTATAGTTAGGAGGAGTAGCTTTCGACATTGAGGATCTTTCATTATTTGCATCTAACCAAGTTTCAGATAAAAACAGAGCCTTTAAATAATGATTAGTAATAAAGTCATTGATTAGAAAATATTTATTTGATAGTGACCGAATATTGAGTAATGCCAATTTAAGAGATTCGTTGGTAGTTTTTAAATTATTCTGACAGGTGATATTTATGACATTTGACATGATGCGGGGGAATTTGCAATTGTAAGTTCTTCTGCTTATAATCACAGGAATGCTATTTTCTCAGTAACCAGACATGTACTGGTTGAAGAGTTTTCTTGGAGTTATATCTGGCAACCGAAAACATTACACGTCAGAGATGGGAAAATCATCATGTCCGATAGACCTGAGTGAGAATCTTGGAGTTAGCTGAGTTCCTTTAATAATTTGTTCCTGTAATTGTTCTCAGAATTCCATCGGTGAGCCGTGTTTTGTTGAGTCATCATTGTCGTTGTCAGAGGTCTGTGAGAGGCTGGATGCCCCGTCTAATGGTCTATTATCATCAACATGATGAGCTAAGGCACTGACCTTGGGTGAACCTTGTTTTGAGACTCTCTCAGGCTAGTTGAAGTTGGAGGCGCCGTCTGGCAGCTTATCTGTGGGCTGAGTTGAGGCGCTGACCTTGGGTAAGCTTTGTTTAGACAGTCTTGGAGGAGTGTTGTTCAAATGTTCAAAGATTATAGCAGCCAGTAGTTTAATTCCAGCTCTGAAGATAGCACTGATTTTCTTTCAATAGAAGAGACGCCGATCCAAAGACCTTGAAGTTGCTCACATATCCAATAGAAGTTTCCAGGCATTTTGTTTTCATCCATTTGTGAAGAGACTTAATTCTACAAAACCTTTTATCCTTACCTTCTGGAACTGGGCCAGACATCCAGGTGATTGAGATATTGAGCTGATTGAGGGCCAAGAGCAGTTGTGATACATCAGCTCTTAAAACTTCACTCTGGTGTAGGCTGATGTCATAAGAGCCAGCATGTATGATCAGTGTGTGTATTCCAGGGTGAAGAGCAAGAATAGAGGGGATCTTTTTCATAAATTTTTTTATAGTGTTCCTTGGGAAAGAGTGGATGTTCGTGTTGTGGCTACAGAAGTTTTCAATCCAATTTATGGAGCCATCATGAATAATCAGAATATTAGCTTTGTGTCTTTTTGCTTTTTTTTCCCATCCTTAGCGGAATACCATATTCCTCGATTTCTCCTGCTGGCCTTGACTGGTGGCAGGGGCTGTGTCCTGCAGGGAGTCTAAGGCTGTAAATCTGTTCTTTAGGGGAATTCCAAGGGGAGAGAATGATGTCAGGGGCTTCCTCATCTGCCTTTTCCTTCTCCTGGGAACAGGTGTGGAGGTATTTTCAGAGTTTCATTTAAGAGACGTCCATTTCTCCTCGAAATTCAAGTTTGGCGTTCTGCCCGTTCCACGCTTCGGTGAGGGAATGGTGTTTTTCGGTTCTTTCTGATTGAAGCTGGACCGAAGCACAGAGCTGTCGGATTTCTGTTGTTGTTGTTCCTTTGTCGGTATTGTCGTCTCATTGTTATATCCAGCATCGATTTCATAGTTAATTTCCAAACGGCATAGTTTTTCTTCCATATTCCGAGCTGTTCCTCCAGGGCGTTTTGTCTTTGGAGTAGCTTATCAAAGTGCTCGGCTGAGCAGTGTGCCATGTTGTTAATCACAGTCTTTCAAAGGTGTCCAGAAAAGGTGATCCAGTTTAGCAGGTAGCTGGGCACAAGTCAGTCCAGTAAAACGCCATGATGTTGATCCACAGTCTTACAGAGGTCCTTTGGAAGCAATCCACCAGAAAAAGCCTAGTCTAATAGTGTACTTCCAGAGGCTCGGCACATACATTAAGAGGAAAACTGCAGAAAACTAAAAAGAACAGAGTTTAAACCTAAATCTTAAAGGGGAAAATAGGGCGAAAATAAGGCAAAATTCAGACAGATCAGGAGAGCTCAGAGAGAGCTGCTCCTCCTCCGTCAGTTGATAGGCTCCAGCATTACAATTACAATTTTCTAAAAGGGCAGAGGAAACACTAGCTGCATTTCCATTACCCATGAAATTGCACAAATTGATGTTGCAAAAATAAATTTGCCTAATGGAAACACGGAAATTTCGGAAAAAAACTTGCCTTTTTCCATAAAAACTTTTTGTGCTTGGATGAGCAACAACCGGATGTTACTATGAGCGAAAAAGATGAAGTAGTAGTATGAGGAGAAAGATGCCGCGGCATGTTTGGGTTCATGAAGAGAATGAGTTGGTTACTGTGAAAGGCATAAATAGATTCAAAACAGCAAAGAAATGTGACCATTTACCAAGACTGCTCCATGTAAAAGGGGCTTGTTGCTCCAATGCCTCGACATGCCATCTACATCTCCTCTTATGGCTAATAATAAGCACTAGTGCCGTGCCTGCAATATGAATATCTACTTTAAATTTTCACATCCGTTGCCACTTTTCTTACTCGCGTGAAAACTTGTGATTTAAACTGAGTTGGTTATTTAATGGAAACAGCAATTGCAAAATTGTGCATTTTCAACACTTTGAGATCCATTAACCATTTTGAATGGAAATAAATTAGGATGTGTCCTAATAAAAGATTGTCTACAGATAAGTTAATTTTATAAAATGGAGTCTGTACGAAGTCTCTTAATTTTTGTTATTATTTGTTTTACAGCAGGCTATTTTTATGTAACTGAAAAAGACTGCAAAATACACATGGTTTAGTTAATTTGTCCAGAGTGCAGCCTTAAGCTCAAAACAGTTTTTTAACTGAGGATATTTTTAGACAAGCTGGTTTTAACAGGGAGTTAACAATCTGGAGTCTCCTTAGTCCACTGGAGCATCTGAGATAGTCTAAGAATACACCATGTGATGATCAGTGATTGAGTAATGCTTAGAGTCCTTTTTGAAGTAAGCTGAAATGTGGAGAAAATTTTTATTTTATCAGCTGCTGTTTTATCAGCTTTTTCAAACTGATTGTTGGTTTAGTTTTGAAAGTAGCTGCATTTTGGATCCATCCGTTCAGCTCCTCTGCCGAACGGATGGATCTTGGTGGCCGGAGCCGCATGCCTGTCTAGCCTTGCTGACGAGGTATCTCTTCACCTCCTTTTGGAGGAGCAGGTGTAGCTGATGAGGTCATCGTGTCTCTCAGCTGCTGTACAGCTTCAGAGAAAAACCTGCGGCAGACATTTTCTAAGTCTTCCTGTGTCAAGTGTTTACTTTCTGACTTATCCTGTCCAAACTGTCTCTGGCTCACCTGGTTTGGCTGGGGCGGACCTCTGTCAGACTGGTTGTAGTCTGGTTTTCGAGGCCTTAGGTTCTGCCAACCTTTACCCCCCCTATCTGGCTGCCTGGATCTGCATCTGGTTTCCCACACTAACTGGGCAAACCTTCTGATCTCTTCCATCTCTAACTTCTTCATTCTACAATGCATAGTAATGCCAAAGCGTATAGTTTCATGCAAGTTCTGCAGAAACAATGACTGGTGGGGTCTTCTTCTAGACCTGGGCAGTTCGACCTTGGAAGTACGCTGCGCGGAGTCTCCTATAAAAATCTCTAGGTGGTTCATTTTTCTTTTGGACCACGAGAAGGCACCCAGTGTCGCCGACGCTACGTCAGCGTACACTGAATACTCCTGAATGAGCGCTTCGCAGAGCTTAGCGTAATCATCCCTGGTTGCTGGAAGAATGGATTCTATGTGATTGTGGACCACTCTAGACGTGGTCGTCCAAATTAGTTTAAGCTTTTTGCGTGTGGAGGGATTGGGCAGATCCAAGAGGCATCTTTCTACCTCCCTCAGGTAATCATCAATGTTTGCGTTTTTTTTGTCATCTGGGTCAAACTTCTCTATATCTGCAGCTAATGATTCTAGCTGACGTGCTCTGATTCCATACTCATGAAATGGCTCTGTTTCGTCTGTCTCAGACAGATCATGAGCACGTTCATCATTGTATGGGGGCAGATTTGATTGTACCTGTCTATAAGGTTGATCCGGCCCCAGATAATTAGCCTGTTGGTGGCGGTCTGTCTGTGGGCCACTGTAATGGTAGCGTAAGCACGCATCGGATCCGGGAGGGACTGACCTAGCACCTGGCTGCTTTGCTTTTTGACCGCATGCCATGGAGGCCGCCATTGCTCCTCCCTTGCTGTAGTACCTCCATTTGGCCGCTAGGCCCCCATTGAAAAGCATTGGACTTTAGACACGTTAAAAACAACTTTAATGCTTGGTGCCCCATTGTTTTAAACTTTCTATGGCTACATATTCTTCCTGAGATAACGCTGGGCTCATAAAAAAACCTGGGCACCAGGCTGGTTTTCGTAAGATAATTTTTTTTAATCTTGCATAATTAATGAGGGGGCCGAGCCTTGTTTAGCATCAGAGCTAACGACGTGGGAGCAGAATGGGCGTGATTACGACCGAACTACACGCCCATACGCCCGCGAGGGCAGAGTCTACAGTGAAGATCCCGCCCCTATGCCCTTTTTAGGAACATGCTTTGTCAGAGCTGGGGAGGAGGAGTCTGTGAATCCGCCATGAATTCTCCCATGAAAGTGTGTCATTCTCGTAAACGGGGAGGAGTGAGGAGGCGATGTCTATTCTTTTTTGCAGTCTATGGTCACTACTTGCTGCTGGGACAGCTGGTATAGTCAACCTGGCAGCCCTGAGTTCTCATGGAGGAGGATGGAGGGATGAGCTGGTGCCTACCTGGGTTTTCTGGTGCAAAGGCGAGCTTAGGGGTTACAGCTGTCCCATCTGGTGGGTGCTGGATTGGTTTGGGTCAGGGTTTGTTTTTAAATTGGCTGGTGCTGACACCTGCTGTGTGTCAGCTGGGGAAGAGGTGTCCCCACTTCTGCTTATATTGGGATGTAACAATAAAATTCTGCTCTGAAAACTGTTCCAGGGGTCCAGTAGTCTCTTCAGATTGCTGGTCTGTTTCTGCTTGGGCTTCAGAGAGTTCAGCTTTCACTGAGTTAAGCTCAGCTTCCAGCTGGGCTGCTTTCTGTGTCTCCAATTCGAGACGTCTCTGAAGCAGCATGGCTAGTTCACTTAGCAGGCTGGAGGTAGTCCTTTGCTCACCCTGTGGATCCAACATGAACTCTGTCAGGCTTTGAACCTGCCTGTCACATGACTGAGTGTCATGCTGGTCTATCTCTGAACGCTGATGCGAATTTAAATGAAGCAGGTCCCCAAGCAGTTCCTGCAGTTGGCCCTCGGCTGAATAAGCCTGAGCTCCAGATGCCGGATTGGAACAGTCCATTTCCTCAGAGATGCAGCACAAAAAAGGGGTTAGGGACTGACAAACACTGACGAACAACAATGCTAGCAATTATACAGACAATAAGGGGAAGGCCTTATTGTTAATTAAATTAACAAGACACGTGTCAAAGTGATTTTAAGCTACTGTATCACTTAACAATGCACAGTCAGTTTGTGACTTGCAGGGCTGTCTTTACAGTCCTAAAGTTGCACAAACGATGCGTGGCTTACAACACTAATTCTAGTTAGATAGCCTTAAGTGTTAAGTTATCTTGGCTAGGGCTGCAACAACGAATCGATAAAATTCGATGATAAAATGCGTTGGCAACGAATTACGTCATCGATTAGTTGTGTCGCACGATTAATGCTTCACTCGCCAGGTCACGTTTACCTCACCTGTAGCGGAGCAGGCTCTGCTCTGTTAATGGTGCCTGAATGAATAAAGTTGGGCGGGTGAAAAAACGCGCCCACAGACCACACAAAAAAAACCCCAACAACCTCACACTGCAAAGCAAGTTGAACGGAGTGAAGTGGAGGCAGAGCGGAGTAGATTAATAACCAATAACCGACGACGCAGAGAAAACGGTTCGACCCAAGTCCTGACTAGTGTGGGAGCACTTCACGCTTCACAAAGTTAGAAAATGCGTAACATGCAAGCTTTGCAAAAGCGAGTTGGCATGGCACGGTAGCACCACAGTGATGATACAGCACCTGAAACGGCAACATGTTGGAGTCATGGATGCGGAGGAAAGGAGCTCAACAGCAGGGTAAGTAACTACAATATCTTACGTTTGTTCGGTTTCGAAGTGAGGACACATAACATTAGTCTCTTATGTAGCTTGTCCGATGCTGTTTGCATGTTAGCTGGTTAATAACAGTAGAGTACGTGTGTGTTACTTTTTATTTCAGTCTTCAGGCCCACTGTCCCTAATCGGGGACTATTATGGTGTCGCTCTTTTATTTAGTATTCAGGGGATTAAACATTTTGTCATTATGGCCAACTTTTTATATTTTTTGGTGTTTAAGATTTTTCAAGAGGTTAATCAGCTCAAGCAGTGTTTAAATGTGCTTAATAAATACATTTACATTGCACACACAATGGTATTAACAATTTAATGATTAAGCTTCAAGTTTTAATTTGCTGACAAAATCTGAGTAAAGACAAAGCACTTTATGGGAGTGAGGCAGGATGAATTGCATTCGGACAGGGAATAAAGTTATTTATTAGTTACTCAAATTTGTAAATGAAGCATTTCTTATTGTACTACTACTGATAACACACACACACACATATATATATATATATATTTTTTTTAATTTATTGTGTGTGTGTGTGTGTGTGTGTGTGTGTGTGTAGTGTGTAATTGCTTTTTGGGCCGCTACATGTCTTAATCTAATACTGCAAATAACACAAAATGTAAATAAAGTGTGCACCTATGATACATGCTCATACTATACTCTCTTTAATTTCAGAAAAAAAACAGCAAATAATGACGTGCACACCAAAGCAAGCAGCTGTTTTAACTGAAAGCATCCTAGACAAGATCATCACTGACATGAGACCTCTGTCAATGGTCGAAGATGAAGGCTTCAATACGATGATCCACACTTTTACTGAAAGTTACACTCTTCCCTCAAGGACACATTTTACTAAACTAATGGAGAGAAAGTATGAAGAGACTGTCAAGGAAGTGAAGACTGCAATTAACAGAAACCACAGCAAACTGGTTCTCACTGCAGATATCTGGACAAGTGTAACCATTGAAGCCTACCTTGAGGTTACGTGCCATTATAATACAGATGACTGGGACATGCAGTCTATCTGCCTCACCACAATGCCACTGCAGGATAGGCATGCTGCATCCAACACTGCAGAGTCGTTGGAGGAGGTGCTAGCTTTTAGCATATTGCAAAAATTAGAAACATCCTGTCCAGGAGTGATGCAGCGAAACTAGTACATGCATTTGTGACTTCGAGGCTAGACTACTGTAATTCCTTATTATCAGGAAGTCCACAAAATGCAATGAAAAGCCTTCAGTTGATCCAAAATGCTGCAGCAAGAGTTTTGATGAATATTAAAAAGAGAGATCACATTTCTCCTGTTTTGGCTTCTCTCAATTGGCTCCCTGTTAAATCCAGAATAGAGTTTAAGATCCTCCTCCTTACGCATAAAGCCCTTAATAATCAGTATTAAAAAACACAGACACAGCTTTAGAGAATGGAAATGCAGCCCTGGGCCAGGTTTTAATTAAATGTCACAAAATTATGACTAAAGATCATACCTTCATACAAGCATCAAATGACGGGGACTTTCTCAAATGGGGTGTACAGATTCTTAAATACCTCGTTGCGCACAGGGAAGCTTTCGCGTCTTGCATACACACAAGTCCGGTGCCTAAATGATGGATTCCAGCTGTGCTTTCCAGGCTGGAGTCAGGTCATGTCGACCCAATCAGATTTAGACAAATGTTTCTTGGAAATCCTCAGTGAGTCGAGGTTCGGCCAAGTTCTTTTGTTCCAGCAATCCTTTGGCCGTTTCAAAGATTCCTTGCTAATGGGGGAGATCTTGCAATGTGGAAACTAGTTATAAACATTTATCCTAACAGTATAATATAATATGAATCTGCCTTCTACATATGCTTTCACTTTGCCCTTTATTCTATATATAACAAATGAAATCTCATAAAAGGTTGCAAAGCAAAATGAAATACAGTTGAACAACCTATAATTTGTTTATCCTAACTAATCTAATCCCTGCCCAGACTAACCTTATTGATTAAACGAGAAAGCCCAGCTCCTAGCTTGATTGTTAGCAGCTGCTGTGTGGAGCACAGCAGTGAAGCTTCCGGTGCGGGAGTTAGCTGTTTCCTATTGGCCTATTGGTTTAGAAAATCTGGTTCCTCTCAGCTTGGTTTTGTTCAGCTAAATCTTCTCCTTTCACAGGAGCCTAAACTGAGGTGTGCCAGGTGATCAGTCCCCGGTTGACGCAGCTCTTGGCTGTGAAGCTTGCGCCCTCTCCTTGGTGGAGTCTGTAATTCAGCTATAACTTCAGCAGGCTTTGAAGAAATGAGTGGATTTATTTCAGTCAATTACAGTTCACTCGATCGATCAGCTGGCTTTTGTGTCTTTGGAGTGAGTTTCTCCAAGAAACTTGCTCCCTTCCCCTTGCCAGCAAAGGAAGGATAGTTGAAAGTGCTTGTTCACCAATGTGAGTCAGTGGGTAAGCCGTATTTGGCTTCGTTTTGGGGTTCACGGCTTCTTCTTCTCCTGTGGGGCTAGAGTGCAGATTTGTTTTTTGGTCCATGACTGTGTGTAGCACTACAGATCAAAAGTAGAATTCTCACTTTTCAGGACAGGCATTATTACTTATGTGTCAACAGTTATATGTAAAATGTTGTGCCTAAGTGTCTTATTAGGTCAATAACTCAATATGGAATGATTATCATTGTGCAAAGTCTCTACTATAAATTGTGTAGTAACATACATAGAAAATGTGCAAAAAGACTCCCTTTCCACGATTAGAATAAAAATAGAACCAATAAATGAACAAGGACAATAACTGTTGAAGAAAACAATGTTTATTGTAAGTTCTCATTCTTTTCTGATTATTTAACATTAGAATAAATGAAACAACATTGGGAGATTTCTTTTCCATTTTGTGTTGCTAAAAACTACTGTTGAGTCAAAAGAAACCTCCCAGAGGTTTCTAATCGAGGGAAATGGGAGAATTTACTGATGGTCTAATTTCAACAAGGTAGGCACCCTGAGAACACACAAAGCACTTTGGAGATGGCAAGTTGACAGATGCCCACTTCATGATTTTTGAATTAAATTGGCCTTTGATAAATTTGAAATGTGGTACTTCTGTTCCAAAGCAATAGGAATCCAATAAAATGCTGACAACACACAAATAAAGCCATGCATTCCCACAGACCTAGGAATGAGCCTTAAGTGAGGAAAAATGACTGCAGCACCAGTAGGCAGCAGCAGAGAAGGATGGCAGAAACTCAGAGGCAAAAAATGAGAAGATGGGAAAGGAGTTACCTATATGACTGAGGTTGAGAAAGGCAGTGACAGGCAAAGAGGCCCTGATATGAAGAGGAAGCAATTGGAGAGCAGAAGAATCAAAATAGAGAGAGACTTAAATTATGGTACAAGGAAGGTTCATAGGAGGAGTTGAAGGGGTGCCAGCCCCCTGGGTTCTAACACATAGTCCTATCCTCTTGAGTGGAAGGGAACTGCCTGCAGCTCAGGGGGACATGCTACAGCCTTGTATCTGAAGAGGCTTAATTTCCCCTTAGGAGACAAACCACAGCTATCTGCAATGACAGACTAACAATTAGGCAAAGGTAGGCCCCAAACTGCCTTAGGGCCCTATAATGAACACTTAATAGAGCTCTTTAAGATATTTTTTTCCCCTCCAAGCTATTCTAAATTGTCATTATAAAAACATATACACTGAATCAGACTGCTTACTGGAAAGTGTTTCAATGTCCCCTTGCCAGGATCCGGAATTAACACTCGCCAAATGCAAGCAAATTTCCAGTTTGGAAAGTAAAATTTGGAGCGCTGTCTGAATAAATGTTTACACCAAATTTGTCATGTATATTAATCCTCATTTCTAAAGATTTCTTTGATGGTCCTCTGCTGTCTGCATGCGATGTACACAAGCGAAACTTGAACACCACCAGACGCAATTTCCTGTTATCCATGTAGCGGTTATCGGGGTTGAAACCATACTTACTAACCTTCCTTATTTTCCCGGGAGAGTCCCAAATTTCCTTGTCCATCCCAAATTTCTCCCAATATCTGACAGCGTAACATATCATGAACACTCCCTAGTTCTTCTGTGAGAGGGGTCGAGAATAAAACATGTTACATTTGCATTTTGGCAAGGAAGGTTCTAAAACAATCAGCTGTAATTAGTGACTCCATGTGCAACAGCGAGCCGCATGTTTTCATCACACTGACTGACAGAAGCTGTAGTTTCAATTACTTTTTAAATCCTCCGAGTTATTTAGGATTAAAAACTGTTTCAACCGTCCTCAAGTCTAGTTTCCTTTTATTTCGATTTTGCTGTGGTAACTTTAGCAGCGGATCAAGGCTTTTTTTCCCCAGCTCTTTGAGCCAGAGATTGAGCCGGTTGTGCTTTTGGCCAAAGTTACAGCGTCAAAATCAGACCCTTTAATGCTGTGCTGCGACCAAAGAAATACACAAAAATGATTTTTCACTCTCTGACAGAGAGACTCCTTTAAGTTTTTAGAATTATTAATAAGTGACAATATTCCTAAATGTTTAGAAGCTGCTGAGCAGGGGCGTGTCCGGGAGGTTAAAAAGAGAGCTACACGGGCCCAGGGTTTCGTCTTGGACTGTAGCACCAAAATATAAGCAAAGATGTTCATTTAGTGGGGACCCAATCTGAGCTGGTCACATTGTACTGTATTCATCTGTTAGAATTACATTTAAAGGAGCAGGGGGCCGGATAGAGGAAATTAAACTCGCGACTACCGAGGCCAGCACTGCGAGTAACTGCACCCACCGCGGGAGCGTCAGCAAAAAGTAAATAAATCTGTGACGTAGCATACTTTCAAGCCACCGCACATTGCGCACATCGCCAGCTGTGCTACAACAAGCAACATGTCTAGCAACGAAGTAAGTAATAGTGTTTAATCGACCGCTTTTGAAGTCCGGGTTCTTTCTCTTCCTTCTTCCTGTTAAATCGAGAACACGCACGAATTGTAGATTGACGTCACCTCCACGTGTAAGCGTGGGAAAGTCATTTTGCAGCACACAGGGTTTTCAAGACAAAGGGATTATACATGGGTGGGCACATTTTACTTTGTTTAAAATGCTTCATTACCCAATACAATTACAAAACTGAACATGAATCTAATTTATTTTAGAAATCCAGCCAACTGCTCCTTTAAAGTAATTTTTCTATGTTTATGTGAAATTAATATAAAATCACAAAAACAACTTTTTTCACAAAAGCTTTTTCACAAAAAAGTGGAGGGACTGCTTGATTTTTTAACTTACTTTTTTGCTGTGGACTATGTTATGTTAAATAAATTCTGTAAAATTCAAATATTTAATTTTTCTTATTAAAAGGTTCTAAAATATTTCTGATTTTTTTTAAAAATCAGTACAGACCAAAATGTTGTTTTTCTTATTAACCATTTTTGAAGTTGTCACTCCTTTCTGTTTGGCTCCAACATATCTATAATAGAATAATGTGTTTTGGGTATATCTGTCTAAAAATCATTTAGAATTTTGGCTGGTAAAAAATATGCTTGACCGATAAATATATTTAATCTACTGGCCGACTTGGCCGGTGACTCAAAACTTTAATTTCGGACACTGCCCCTAGCTCTCTGCTAAAATGGACTATTCCATACCTGCAGCAAGTGAATGATGAGCAGTATTGTGAGTGTGTATTTTTACTTGAGGTACTTTTTGTGAAAGTTTGTTGCTGATATTCCCTGCAGATGAGAGACCCTGCCTGTTTACATCCTTCGAGATGTTCAGAAAGAGAATGATCACCGAATTTGCATGTCAAACGATTGCACTGCAACTGACCAATCTTGAAAGTGATAGCCTAACTACAGCATTTAATTCAATTCAATTCAATTCAGTTTATTTATATAGCGCCATTTCACAACAGATGTCATCTCAAGGCACTTTACAAAAAGAGTTATTACAATACAATGTTTAGTGTAGAAATTACAGAACCACAGAAGATTGCGTCGTGGAATTCTCAGCAATCCCTCATACTGAGCAAGCATGCAGCGACAGTGGGAAGGAAAAACTCCCTTTTAACAGGAAGAAACCTCCGGCAGAACCAGGCTCAGCACAAGCAGTTATCTGCCGCGACCGTCTGTGGCTTGGAGAATACATAACAGAGACACAGAAAGAGCAATAGAACTGATGCAGAAGTTTGTTGCAGGACGTGGAGAATTTTCCGTCACTGCAATGCCATCTTAGTCAGGGTCGTCAAGCAGGGCTAATCCGGAGCACCTACTATAATAGAAAACAGGTTAGTGCTTGAATTGACAGCACATCATGCAGTTGGGGAGAAGTAGGAGAGAAAGTAGGAACAGACCCTAATAATGTCCTCCAACAGCCTAGCCTAAAGCAGCATAGCTACTAACATTAACCTGTCTCCTAGCTACTAGGAGACCTGGCTACCAACACTCTGTCTGAGTCCTCCTGACCCGTGGACGGTGTAGGGCCGGTAACGGCCCCCGTCATGCCGGGGTCTTCTCGGAGTCGGGTTGTTTGAGAATGCAGCCCAAAGTGGGTGGTATACTCCATCTAAGGCTAAATACCGGCACGAGACCGATAGTCGACAACTATCTTAAGGAAAAATAGACAGAACTGAGAGGACAGAGTTGAAGAGGGCGAGAAACGTTTAAGAGATAAACGGGTGGGGTCCGCACAGTCTGCCCGGGGGATTCAACCCGGCAGGTAATGGGCGGCCGCACTGTGCGGGAGGATCCCCTTGAGGGACCTCTCTCCGGCGCTGGCTGGCCCCTGTGGGGCGCATTTCTTCCGCGGCGGTAAGCCGCGACCGGCTCCGGATCTTTACCTGGCTTACATTAATCTATCTCTACCTAGCTACTCTACCTCTTCCTATCTCTTCCTAACTTTTGACACTCTGCCTGACTACTAACATTAACCTGTCTCTTCCTATCTACCTGTCTGACCTGACTCTAACTACCTATAAACATATCTCTAACTGTAAGCTTTGTCAAAGAGGAAAGTTTTTAGCCTAGTTTTAAAGATAGACAAATTGTCTGCTTCACGAACCAACCCTGGGAGCCGGTTCCATAGGAGGGGAGCCTGATAGCTGAAAGATCTGCCACCCATTCTACTTTTAGAAATCCTAGGAACTACCAGTAAACCTGCAGTCTGAGAGCGAAGGTCTCTGTTAGGAACATATGGAACAATCAGGTCTCTTATGTATGATGGAGCTAGATTATTAAGGGCTTTATATGTCAGAAGGAGGATCTTGAATTCTATTCTAGATTTTACTGGGAGCCAGTGAAGAGAAGCTAAAACAGGGGAAATGTGATCTCTTCTTTTAATATTCATCAGAATCCTAGCAGCAGCATTTTGAACTAACTGAAGACTTTTAATTGTATTCTGTGGACTACCTGATAATAGACAGTTACAGTAATCCAGCCTTGAAGTAACAAAGGCATGGACTAGTTTTTCAGCATCATTCCTGGACAGGATGGTTCTAATTTTTGCAATATTCCTAAGGTGAAAAAAGGAAATCCTACAGACTTCTTTAATGTGAGTTCTAAATGACATATCTTGGTCAAAAATGACACCGAGGTTTTTTGCTTTATTACTGGAGGCTAATTTAATGCCGTCCAGGTGAAGGGGCTGACTAAGTAGTTTCTTTTTCAGAGCTTCTGGTCCAAAGACGACAACTTCTGTTTTATCAGAATTTAGAAGCAAGAAGTTTAGAGTCATCCAAGTTTTTATGTCTTCCAGACATGCCTGTAGTCTACCTAACTGATTGGATTCATCAGGATTTATGGATAGATATAGCTGTGTATCATCTGCGTAACTATGGAATTTTATCCCATGCTGCCTAATTATTTTACCAATAGGAAGCATATATATAGTAAAGAGAATCGGCCCAAGCACTGAACCCTGTGGTACTCTGCAAGTAACTATTGAGGTTGAGGAAGATCTATTGTTTACCTGAACAAACTGAAATCTGTTAGACAAATAAGATTTAAACCAACCTAGTGCTGTTCCTATTATACCGACACTTTGAAGCCTTTCTATGAGAAGATTGTGATCAACAGTGTCAAAGGCAGCACTGAGATCTAACAGGACCAGAATGGTCACCAGTCCATTGTCTGAGGCTATGAGAATATCATTAGTAACCTTCACCAGAGCTGTTTCAGTGCTATGATGAGCTCTAAAGCCTGACTGAAACGTCTCAAACAGCTCATTATTGTTTAAATGCTCACATGTCTGTTGTGCAACTATTTTCTCAAGAATTTTAGATAAGAAGGGAAGATTAGATATCGGTCTATAGTTAATTAAGTCGTTTTGATCAAGAGAGGGTTTCTTAAGTAGGGTCCCTTCACTTTCTTCCTCAGAAAGTGAAGGGACCCACACACTCTGCTCAACACACTTTAGACTTTGTACTGACATACGGTATTGAGTGTGATGAACTAATAGTCCTCCGACATAACCCAGTCCTATCTGACCATTTATAGATAACCTATGAATTTACCCTACCCAACGTTCCAAAATCTGAAAGAAAATTTCATTACACTAGAACTTTATCAGACAGTGCTGTAACAAGTTTTAAAGGATCTGTTCCAATCTTACTTCCCTATCCGTCTCAGAATACAACAGTGAATGGCAGTAACTCCAACACTAACCCTTCAGGAATTGATGGTCTGGTTCAAAGTATTACTTCCTCACTGCGTTTTGCACTAGACAGTGTTGCCCCCTTAAAAAAGAAGGTAATCAGCCATAGGAGGCTGGCTCCCTGTTTTAATACAGAGTTGGGTACTTTAAAGCAGGATACTAGGAAACTGGAGAAAAAATTGTGCTCTACACACTTAAATAATTCCTTTCTAACCCGGAAAAATAGTCTACTACTTTATTAAAATGCCCTTCGAAAAGCTAGAAGAGCATATTTCTCGTCATTAATAGAGGTAAATAAAAACAATCCAAGGTTTCTTTTTAGTACAGTTGCCAAACTTACACAGAGTCATAGCTGTGTTTAGCCAACTATTCCCCTTTATCTCAGTAGTGATGACTTTATGAGATTCTTCATAAATAAAATAAATTCTATTAAAAATAAAATCATTGGCATTCTCGCAAACTTGATTAACTCTCGTTCAGTAAATGAGGCAGTATCAGAGAGAACTGTAGAACCATGTCTATGTCTGTACCGTTTTGATCCTGTTGAACTTTCGGAATTATCACAAATATTAGCTTCATCTAAACCCTCAACTTCTGTGTTAGACCCAATACCAACCAAATTATATAAGGAAGTGTTCCCTCTGGTTACTGGCCCTATTCTAGACATGATGAATCTATCTTTAATAAATGGATAAGTGTCTCAGGAATTTAAGGTAGCGTTAATTAACTAAACTTTAACTAAAGAAAACCTTAACTAAAGAAACCCTCCCTGGATAAAGATGACTTTGCTAACTACAGACCTTTATCTAACCTTCCTTTCCATTCCAAAATTATTGAGAAAATAGTTGCTAATCAAGTATGTGAGCATCTAAACAGCAACAACCTGTTTGAGGAATTTTAGTCTGGTTTTAGAGCTCATCATAGCACTGAAACAGCATTGGTAAAAGTTACTGAAATTCCAAAGGCCTCAGATAATGGATTTGTGAATGTTCTGGTCTTGTTAGATCTCAGTGCTGCTGTTGACACAGTCGATCATAATATTCTCTTAGAAAGGCTAGAACATGTTGTAGGGATAAAGGGAACAGCACTAGGCTGGTTTAAATCATATCTGTCCCACAGATTCAAGTTTGTTCATATCAATGAAAAATCTTCTTCACACTCAAGGGTTACCTGTGGAGTACCACAGGGTTCTGTTCTTGAACCGATTCTCTTTACTATATATATGCTTCCAATTGGTAAAATATTTAGACAACATGGAATGAATTTCAACAGTTATTTTGATGATACACAATTATTTTTATCCATAAACCTGATTTAACAAATCAGTTAGGTAGATTACAAGCATGTCTGGAAGATATTAAAAGCTGGATGACTCTGAATATTTCTACTTTTAAATTCAGACAAGACAGAAGTTGTTGTCTTTGGACCAGAACCTTTAAAAAGGAAACTGCTAAATCAATAATTTCATCTGGATGGCATTCATTTGGCCTCTAGTAATAATGTAAAGAACCTCGGTGTAATTTGTGACCAAGACATGACATTTTAATCCCATATTAAACAGGTTTCTAAGATTTATTTCTTTCACCTCCGGAATATTGCTAAAATCAGCAACATTCTGTCCAGGAGTGATGCAGAGAAACTAGTCCATGCATTTGTTACTTCAAGGCTGGACTACTGTAATTCCTTATTATCAGGAAGTCCAGACAATGCAATTAAAAGTCTTCAGTTGACCCAAAAGGCTGCAGGAAGAGTTCTGATTAATATTAAAAAGAGAGAGCACATTTCTTCTGTTTTGGCTTCTTTCAACTTGCTCCCTGTTAAATACATAATAGAGTTTACTTATAAAGCTCTTAATAATCAATCTCCAGCGTACATAAGAGATCTGAAGGTTCCATATGTTCCTAACAGAGCACTTCATTCTCAGAATGCAGGTCTACTGGTAGTTCCTATGATTTCTTAAAGTAGAATGAGAGGCAGATCTTTTAGTTGTCAGGCTACTCTCCTGTGGAACCAGCTCCCAGTTTTAGTTTGAGGAAGATACTCTGTCTGTTTTCAAGACTGGGGTTAAAACCTTCCTTTTTGATAAAGCTTATAGTTAGTGGCTTAGGTTATCCTGAACTATTTTTGTAGTTTAACTGCTACTGTATAGGCTTAGACTGTTGGAGGACAGACTGACCACTTTTCTTCTTTCCTCTACTTTTTTCTTCTACCACTCTCCATATATATTTTTTCTGCTGTTATTGTGATTGTTAACCAAGTTTTCTCATAGTAGTTTTCTCCCCATAGAAACTCCACATGGTCTGGTACCCTGCTCAACTACAATGCCCCCAGCTGGATGGGGAACATCGGTCCAGATGATGCTCAAAGTCAACAAGCATCCTCCATGCTGTCTCTTCTCTGTCTTCTTATACCCCCAGACGGTTGTGGCAGAAGACCGGTTGTACTGAGCCAGGTTCTGCCGGAGGTTTCTTCCTGTTAAAGGGGAGTTTTTCCTTTCCACTGTTGCTACATGCTTGCTCAGTATGAGGGACTGCTGAGGAATTGCTGTGGTTGGAGTCTGCATGATCCGGGCACAACCTCCCATCGATGACTTATCGCAATCTACTGGGATTCCTTACATAGAAAACTTTTAACTGATTGGAATGTTTGTGTAATTGTATTGAAACGACTTTTGTTGTTAAGTGCCTTGAGATGACATTTGTTGTGAATTGGCGCTATATAAATAAAAGTGAATTGAACTAATCTGACGAGCACATTCTTCACATCTTTAGATGAGTATGCGCCAAAAATGATCAAGTTGTACCGAGCAAGTAGTGCGGCTTCTGCAGAAGACATGAATAGCCTTAAAGAAGAACTTGATGACCAAGTAAGTACCCTAAGCCATTTTTCATATTTAAATTCTATACTATTGATTACATGTGTCACATCGATTTATGTTTTGTTTTTTGTTTTTTCAGACATCTGATGTGCTCAACTTTAGAAAGGCTAAAGCTCTTAGAGGTCTGCCCTGGTTCATGGATAAACATTCTAGAAGCCTCCTGAAAAACTGTTTGGTGAGTAAAAATAATTCATATTATATACAAACTAGGGCTGAATGATATAGAAAAAGAGCATGTCGATAAAGGGAATAGTCAAATTGTTTGATATCGATAACTATCACAATGATGTGGAGGAGCAGCAACTCTACTCTGAGCCCCCTCCGGATGACCAAGCTTCTCACCCTGTCTCTAAGAGAGAACCCGGCCAACCTGCGGAAGAAACTCATTTCAGCGGCCTGTATCTGTGATCTGTGATCTTGTTCTTTTGGTCACCACCCAAAGTTGGTGACCATAGATGAGGGTAGGAACGTAGATCGACCAGCAAATCGAGAGCTTTGCCTTTTGGCTCAGCTCTGTCTTCACCACGACAGACCGGTACAGCGCCCGCATAACTGCAGACGCCTTACTGATCCGCCTATCGATCTCCCGCTCCATTTTTCCCTCATTCGTGAACAAGACCCCCAGATACTTGAACTCTTCCACTTGAGGAAGGACCCTATCCCCGACCCGAAGAAGGCAGCCTACCCTTTTCCGGCTCAAGACCATGGTCTCGGATTTGGAGGTGCTGATCTTCATCCCAGCCGCTTCACACTCGGCTGCAAACCGCTCCAGCAAGAGCTGTAGATCACGTTCAGATGAAGCCAAAACGGACCCCCTAAACACCTTGACCTCAACACCTTGACATCAGCACCAGAGATTGGAGAACCCGTCCCAATGTCCCCAGACTCTGCTTCTAAACAGGAAGGCATGTCGGTTGGATTGAGGAGGTCTTCGAAGTATTCAATCCACCGACCCAAAACGTCCCGTGTCGAGGTCAGCAGTACACCACCCCACTGTAAACAGTGTTGGTGGCAGGCCGCTTCCCCCCCCTCAGGCGCCGGATGGTGGACCAGAATCGCTTCGAAGCCACACAGAAGTCGTTCTCCATGGTCTCTCCAAACTTCTCCCACGCCCGAGTTCTCAGCGACCATCCGAGCTGCACTCCGCTTGGCCTGTCAGAACCTCTCAAGCATTCTAAAGGTTCCACAATTTAAGACGCACATGAAAGAAGAAATCATAAACTTCCTTAAAACCAATAATAACGGAGAAGTTAGTCCTGAGATAGTGTGGTATGCCTTAAAGGCTTATAATTGTGGGGAAATTATTTATTTCTGTTCATACAGAAAGAAAAAAAGACAATCTCAACTTAAAACCTTAACAAAAGAGCTAAAGGAAGTGTAATTAAAACACAAGAAGGAACCAAACTCAAATCTTATACCAAGGCTAAAAAAACTAAGAAATTAAATAAATTCATTGCTTTCACAGCAAATTGAGAAAAAAAAGGTCTGTGCAAAGCAACATTATTACGAGGCAGGGGCTAAATTCTCAAAGTTCCTAACAAGGAAACTGAAGAAACAACAGGCAGATAACACTATTTATAGAATAAGAGACCCAGACTCTAAGACCTTGGTAAATACACAAGACAATATAAAAATACCTTTTCAAAAATATTACCAACAATTATACTCACAACCTAATACAAAAGATGAACAACAAATTACAAAACTATTAGAACCTTTAAATTTACCCTCCTTATCAGAAGACCAGAAGGTGCTACTTACAGCGAATATCACAAAGAAACAGATTGAAAAAGCAATAACTAAATTGAAAACAGTCCCCGGGTCCCGTCGGCTACTCATCAGAGTGATACAAAACATTCAGAAATTAATTAGTTCCAATTCTCTACCAAATATTCAATGCTGCTTTTAAAGAAATACCACCATCATTGAGAGAGGCCACAATCTCCGTCATTCTTAAAGAAGGAAAAGATAAAAGGGAATGTGGTTCATTTAGACCAATTCCAGTTCTGAATATTGACTATAAAATATATACATCAATTTTAAGAGAGAATAAAGGAGGTCCTCCCCCAGCTTATTCACACTGACCAAACAGGATTCATTTCACAACGACAAAAAAGCGATCACATACGACGTACAGTACATATTATCACTCTTACAAGAGAAAATAATTTATCGGCCCTGCTGGTCAGTTTGGATGCCGAAATGGCCTTCGATTCTGTAGGCTGGAAATTCTTATACAAAGTCCTTGAAAGATTTGGATTCCCGTAAGAATTTATTAAGGGTATTAAGGCTTTGTATACAAATCCTATGGCCCGGATTAAAATAAATTGATATTTGTCATATTCAATAAAATTAAATCAAGGAACAAGACAAGGATGTGGAATGTCACCATTACTTTTTGCACTTTACATCGAGCCATTAACCCAATGGATAAGATGAGCAGAAAATATTAAAGGTATTGTAATTGGTAACGAACAACATAAAATAGCATTGTATGCGGACGATGCCCTGGTGCATCTGTCGGAACCATTAGAATTGTTTACTAATTTAATTAATATTCTAGAGTCTTTTGGCCATTATGCAGGATATAAACTCAACATTCAAAATACCAATGGCTAACATTACATTTTAAACCAACTAAACATTTACAAGAAAAATCTAAAATGAAATGGGACCAAACCATATTAAACTATTTGGGAGTCCACTTACCTAAACTGATAGCATTGGTGGGAACATTGAACTACGATTTGCTTCTGTCACAAATTAAGACAGATATTCAGAGATGGAATTGTAACCCATTTGTTAGCCTCATTCAAAGAATTGAAACCGCAAAAATGAATACATTGTAATAGTTCCTGTGTTTTAGTGTTCTGCAATTGCTGGGTTTGTTAGCTGCATGCAGTGGGAGTGGGGGAAGCCAGGGGGCGCCTGAGAGAGAAGAGGTAGAAAAGGAGAGGAGAGAAAGAGGGAGAGGAAAAAAAGGCAGAGCAGCAGCATCAGTTGTGGCTAAAAGCAGCTCTGTTCAATAAAGAGCTTGAAATAAAGTCAGCCTCTGTGTTTTCCTCACTGCCTGGCATTACATTGCTGTCAGAAGCACGGACTTTCACCCACTTGGAAGCCTCGAGCGAGACGGAAAAACTGAATTGCTCCCGAACATGGACACCCGCGTGCAGGTGAAGGCTGAGGATTACGAGTGTGCGATCGCTATTCCTGAGCATGCTGTGGCAGCTGGTGGGACTGCTCTCCCGACACTGCCGGACTACATGTACGCCAGCCAGTAGCGCGAACCGGGACAGCACGGCAGCCCTGACCGGTCTGAGACCAAGGATGGTGGGATGCTCTCAGTTTTGAGTACCCAACACCATCCACAGCTATCAGGGTTGGAACTTTGAACCGATAGTCTTTGCCACCCTTTTTGACCACTTGAACATAGTAAAGACCCATACCACCCCATTACACCCCTAAAGCAACGGATTGGTGGAGCGGTTCAACCACACTATGCAGAAGCAGCTCGCCATCACTACCGCTACCCACCCATCTCCTCCAACAGCTGAGCCTGGTTCTTGCCCTGACAGGGATCCCCCTGTCTTATCTGTTTGCACACTATCACGCTCGCCACCTTCTTAAGGAAAGGTTAAGGATTTACAACCCTGTACTCTGTAACTGAAAACAATCAAATAATGTCCTTTCAGACACTAAAACTCACTTGAAAAGCAAGATTTTTTTAGATACTTACAACTACGCCATTACTATGACAAGACACTTAAAAAGCATCTCATAGACCCAGAAGAAAAAATATTAAAAGATTTTATTGCGGCATATAAATCAGAAACAAAAGGAGGAAGTATCTCCAGGTTATATAAGGGCCTTTTAGTTAAAAAATCAAATTTAACAGAATATATAAAAATGGGAAGAAGAAAGTGGGGCTATTATTTCGAAGGAGGAAGTTACTGTGGATCTATTTGCAATGCACCAACTCTCACGTGGAGAGAATTTTCATGGAAATGCTACCCTAGATACTTTATAACTCCAAAACAGAAATCCTTCTCTGGGATAGAACCTAAATGCTGGAGGCAGTGTGGGAGTCAGGATGTCAGTCATTACCATATTTTCTGGGAATGTCCTCCAATTAAGTACTTCTGGTCGGACCTCCACTACAAGTGAGAAAAAATATTTAAAATGAAAATACCTTTCACCTTTGAGACAATATTCTTTGGAAAGGTGGACCACTCTCTAGGGTTCTCTAGCAAGTATTTATTTAACATTCTTATTTTAGCTGGTAAAAAGGCCATAACTAGACACTGGCTGCATCCTGACTCCCCAACAGTCGAGGAATTGGAAAACATAGTGATCACCATTTATACAATGAAAAAAATACTTTCTCCCTTAGATTGCAAATAGAGAAGTTTAATAAGATTGGTCTAATTGGTAGTAATAATATTTTCAGTATAAAGTAGCGTACAATTTATATCCTTACTGGTATCAGTACTGATCTATATGAATGTGCATGGATGGACATGAATGCGCACCCCTCACTTGTAGTTCATAAAGTACAATGAAAAAAAGGGAAAAACAAGTAGAATGGTATATCGAAAGGAAATGGGTTTATGTAAGAGAAACTTTTATTTCACGAAGAAAAATTTGGGAGATTGCAAAACATATAAACATATGTGTAAAATGATGATGTACCTTTTATAGATAACAGCTAAATAACAGCTCTGTCAGCCACCCTCTCTCCTTTCAAACCACAAAAAGGATTAAATGATTTAAGCTGAAGCAGAATTTTTTAATAGTCCCTAAACGAACCATCACAGTAACTTCGCCGCGCTTCAGCGAGCAGCGGAGGATGTTGTTCAGGCTGAATGTTTCGGTGGCTCCGGTAAAGGTTGACGATCAGCTGTTTTAAGCAGGATTCCCGTCTCCAGCGTGCTACGAATCTCTTACAGAGAGACACTGGAAACTTACCCAGGTCGCGTCGCACTGCTTGCATTTGTGGCTTTTAAAATGTTCCATCGGTTCTGCTCTCGGTCCTCAGAAGCAAATAAACGCTTTAAAAACACACAGGGGTTGGATAGACCAGCCGGCTTCGGTGATTGAGCTGCAGTGTTGGAACCCATCAACACTGGTGAGTAGCTTGTTAGCTTTAGCTTTAGCCAAGAGCTGAAGAGCTGAAGTGAATTTGAATAAGCTTTATTGACAAACTAATCCAAAGGTTTCAGCCATTAATTTTATAAAGTTTCATAAAATGTTTAAAGGATTTAAAAAAACATAGAAATAAGCCTTTAATTTAAATTACTAACATAATGAAAATATATGTATAATATCATGGTTAGTAATATTACTTTTCTTTGTATTAACTGATGTTACTCAGGACTCTTGATTTGTTTATGTGTCTTGCAAACTTACTTATGATGAAAAGAAGTGTTTGAAAATTTAATTTAATTCTTAGTTAAAATTAGTTAATTGCAGAATAACAAAATGACTGAGGAGGCACTTAAAATATATTTTTTAAAGTATGTGATATTTATCAATAATTATCAATATAAGTCAATATGACTATTTCTTTATCGCTATACTCTATTTCTATATCATCCCAGCCCTAACACATACTCTTGACAGAGAATGCATAGCAAACTGGCCATGCAGGTCTTTTTGAGCAGGTACAAGTTGCACCTCTTTCTCGTTTTCCCGTTGCAGGCCTTGGCGTCTGCTTCAAACTAGGCACCAGAGTCCAGTTTCGAGTCCCTGAAAATCAGCCTCCTACTTGTGAAACTGCTCCCTCATGCTTTGCTACCCACTCCTCATGCCACTCCAACGTCTTCTCTACAAGACAGATTCTCACCCTACTCCTTCCCCAGCTGAGCCAAGAAGCATTCATGGGACACGAAGGCCCTGGAGGAGTGACCAGTGCTATGCTGTGCTGCTCAAGGTATAACCTCCTCCTATGCCTGGTGCGAGGCATCCACTTGGGATTTGCCTCAAACTAGAGCTTGGAGCCATTGCACACCAAAATGTTGGAAGTTGTTTTGAACCAAGCCGATGGTCCAGTGGCATGTTATCCTCCGACAGCTGTACATGGTGAGACGCTTGTTGGGGTTGTCGTTGCCTTCCTTGTTGGAGTTTTAGTAGAGAAGGACAGAGAGCCTCTTTTTCTTCGCAATCAAGCGTAACCTCTACATCCCAGCAATGCAGCGTGCTGAACAGGAGAGCAGTTTTTGCCAATATTCGTTTTTTAATGCTCCTCAGAAGGATAGAAGCCTGGGTGGCTGATTTTGGGAGAGAAAGATGTGCTATGAGTGAAAGGCTTCTTAGACTTCTTTGGCATGATGTAATGTGTAAACTGCTGAAACCTTCCACCGCAGAGGTGGATTATGTCTCTGTGAGGCTCAAGAAGAGGATAGTGAGTCTCGATGAATGCGAGTCAGAAGGAATTAGAGAAACAGCTAGGAAGTGAAACAAGAGAATCCTGTGAAACAGGGAGCGATGGCCTTGGGCCTGTGCATAAATAGGAAGAAAAAAAGACAGAAATCTCAAGGAGCTGACATCTCTTGGGTTCTGTTTGTGAGAAAGGCAGGAGAAGGAGTGAGAGAGAAAAAAAGAACAAAAAGAAAACAAGACAAGGCAAGGCAATTTTATTTGTATAGCACACTTTCAATACAAGGCAATTCAAGGTGCTTTACATGATTACAGAAATGTGAAAATTAAAACATAAAATCAATAACAAAGCATAAAGGGACATTTATAAAACAAACAATGGCATTTGATTAAAAACAATAATTTAGGATAAAAACATGTAATAGTAGTATTGGCAATAATAGTGTTGGTTACTCATAGGCATGTCTAAATAGGTATGTTTTTATTTTTATTTAAATGATTTCAATGTCTCTACAGTTTTGCATTTATCCGGCAGTTTGTTCCAGATGCAGTGAGCATAGAAACTAAAAGCTTGGTTCTGGTTCTAGGGATGATCGGTAGATTAGAGCTTGAGGACCTGAGTGATCTGGATGGTTTGCACCAAGATAGCAGTTCTCTAATGTACTCTGGTGCTAACCCATTTAATGATTTATAGACTAATAAAAGCACTTTGACGTATATTCTCTGAGCTACTGGGAGCCAGTGTAAGGACTTCAGAAATAGAGTGATATGTTCTACTTTCCTGGTTTTTGTGAGAACACAAAAAGAAAACAAGAGTCAAAGTAAATTGAAAATGTCTGAAATTGAATATGGGGTCAGCATAAAAGTATGAACGCAAGTAAAAAACACAATTGCAAAAAACCCGAGCTGACCTGTCCTTGGTTGTGCATGCCACAAAAAAAAAAAAAAGACGCGAGAAGGAAAGAGAAAAAAAGAAGAGTAAAAGTAAAAATCAAAACTCTGAAAAAGAACTGGAAAGAGCGGGGCTGGGAAGAGACCTTGAGAATGACAGAAGGAAAGCCAGAACAAGACTGTAAAACAAAAGCAAAAATAAAAACTCTGAAATAAAACATTGGGAAAACCCCACCGGGGCAGTGAGGGGTATAAAATGCTAACATTTTACCAACCCTAATTACAAAAACACACACTTTTTACACACAAATAACTTACTTCAAAAACTACAGAAAAAAATGGTGCAAATAAAGGTTTTGCAACTTTCTAATCTGCTAGAGTACATTTAATCTGTATATATGTTACAGTACCAAAATAAATGTGATTTTTGCACTTAAGATGTCCAAGTGAACCAGTAGTTTGATGACTAAGCAGCTTCTCCTTCCAAGAGTACATCTTACCCTTCTCGAAACAGCATGTGCATACTCTATTAATGAATAATGTTTCTCCTCCAAGTCCCCCTCTTGTAATAAATGGAGTGCCATTTCACACAATGGCAAAGTCAGACTTGTATTGATTAACTCTCATCATCGACTCACAATGCCTGCTTCCTTGATTTATGATTGTCTGTTATTTTTACATTAGCTATCAAATTCATCTTGTCTCCCTACATGGACAAGATTGGCTTCAGCAAACAGTAAACACCCAGCACCATGCCTGCTACACCCCTCATGGGAATAGGCTTTGTTTTCAGTGAAGTATGGCTACACCACACAGATAGAAAGGTATTCAAGCTGTTCCACATCAGGTTGAGAAAGAAGTTCTTCAGTATGTAGTTATCAATGGATTCTAGAAGTGTACTAGACAGGAACAAGACATAATAATAAAGGTGTTTGTTGTTTAAGCTTGTTTAGAGGTTTGTAGGTTATTTGTTTTGAGGTATGTAGGTTATGTCTTGTCCATTTAGCCTACAGCTAATCTAATGCCACTTTCAACTCCTGAGTGCATTGCTCAGGGTGCTTGTATCTTTTCCTCTCTATGATTACTTTTACTTATTGCCAGTCCTGCAATTTCCGCCCTACACTTTTTAAAAATGTGTAACCAAATTCAAATTAAAGCTGTTCTTGAACAATTTTGAGTAGAGACATGGCTGTGGTCTCTTTGGAAAGCAAACACTCTGAAATTTATTTCAGAACTGTGATAATATGTCAAAGGTACCCTGGTCTACCATCAAGTTCTTTTGTAAGTTTAGACTGTTTTTTGTCATTAAACATCCACTTCAGAGTTCTTCATTTGGGTCCATCTTCCTCTCATTGTGACAGAAGAATCCAGCCACCACCTGGACCCAGCAACTCTGTTTGGATGAATTGGAAAAAGCAGTCAGGAAACAACTGGACTTACTTGCCTCTCTCAGCCCATCATGGCTTTGTGTGAGTGCTGCAAGACAACTATTGGACTTACTTCGTCAACAGTCCCTGCAATTTTCAGAGTTGGGTTAGACAAGGTGGTGGGAGGAGGTGGAGTGGAACCTACAGGCAGCCTCAACGCAATTGTTGGGGAAGCCACCTTGTCCTCAACCTCTGCCACAACCCCGCAGCTTGACACCTTCCTGTACTTCTCCAGTTTACCCACCTCCGGCTGTAGCAGGACGAGTTTCTTCTCAGACACCACCTTAAGACGATATCAAATCAAATCAAACTTTATTTATAAAGCGCTCTTTAAACTACATAGCTTCTCAAAGTGCTTTACAGATTAAAATGACCCCACAAACCCCACCCTTCCCAAACTCAAAATAAAAACATCATCCCAACTATAACCCCCCCATCACCCCCCACCCCTACCCATTTCCCATGCACATACACACATAAAAGCAACAGAAAAAAAAGCAAGCAATACCTGGAGAGCACCAAGCAATTTCAAGAATGCAGTTTCTGTATATAACAGCTTTTGTGTATGTGTAAATAATTTATATGATTTAAGAGTATTGTTGAGTAGCACAATTTAAAAGCACTGGTGTAAACATCTATGTCTGTTGGGAGGAGTTTTGATTGTAGAGTCTGACAGCTGCAGGGAGAAAGGAGTTGCGGAATCGCTCCTTCATGCATCTAGGATGCAGCAGTCTGTCACTGAAGGGGCTCTGCAGTTCAGCAACATTTCCATGCATGAGACTCTGTCCATTAGATATGTTATTTTCACTAGAATCAATCAAATAAAATATGCAGAGCGATTAAACAGATATTAATAAATAATAATCAGTTAAAAGCACGGCTAAAAAAGTGAGTCTTGAGCTTCCTCCTAAAAACATGAACGTTCTCTGTGGCCCTGAGATCCTCCTGACATCAGCCTGTTCCAGAGGTAAGGGCCATAAAAGTAAAAAGACGCCTTACCATGAGAGCGTGTCCTGACTTTGGTGATGAAAAGTAGACGGCTGCCAGAGGAGAATTAAAATCGTTCCTAAAACATATTGGAAGGCAATGCAGTGATTTAAAGACACAGGTCTCCATGGTGCCCTACGCGAAAAAGGATTTTGGCGCCCCCTACTGCCCAGAACAGAAACATCACTCAAAAACTGGATTACATTGCAAAAATATGTATTTTTACTAAAATGAACGGTAGAGACTATAAATAGAACAGTGAAAAAAAAAACACTTTATACTTCATACTAACTAAAGAACTTGCACTAGCTTATATTGTTACTACTGTACTGTACTGTACTGTACTGTACCGGCATCTACATTTTTATTTTGCCTTTTACTTCCAAGAGTGCTACTTCTTGCTGCATGACTGGCTGCTGCTGTTAAAAACAAAAAGGTCAGTTTAATTTTAAGTACCATGCCAAGTTTATTATAAAGCACATTTAAAAGACATCTTGGGAATCAACCAAGATGCTGTACAGACAGCATTTGAACAGCATATAAATAACAAGAAAACATAAAGGATTATAATAAGCAGAATTGGATCACTTGCAGATAGATAAAACACATAAGAATAAAATTAATTAGAGAGAAATGCTAAGGAATGGAGGTAAGTTGTAGTAGACTTTTCAAACAAATTCACCTACATCTTTTTATTTGTTTCAAGTATTCAACAACTCAGGATGACCATATTTTGATTTTTTAAGACACTTGGCTTGTTCCTACAACATAAAATTGTATTATTTTTTATACTTTTAATTTTAGCATATTTAACCTCATACTTCTCTATTTTAATGTGTACCAAGAATGTGAAAAGCAGAAATGTCTCCAGAAAAGAGTACGGTTGGTCACCCTATTTAATATCCAAATCAGTATCCTTCTCCCTCCTAAGTGTTTTGTAATGGCTTTTGTGTAAGCACAATATTGTCCCATTACATTGTTCACAAAATATGCATCGTGCAATTATTGCATCAAAACACATCATAAAGGGTAATAGTAATGCATTGATTAAAAAAGCCCTAATACTTTGTTGATTTAAGTTACATTCTTCAGGTGCTGAATCCCCTGATGCTGAAATCCCCTCTGCAGAAGCCAGTGCCTGCTGTGGGTGCAAACATTTTCTTAATGCATCTGGACAAATAAAAAAAAGTATTTATTTGATTACATTCTAGTTGTACAGATAGATAGGTGATCCATAATACTGCAATACATTGCAAAAGCTAAGTAGTAAGCAATGTACTAAAGTTGGATAAAATTGAAGTGATGACATACATTCATATAATAGGTGGGGGGGGGGGGCACAATACTAACATCATGATAGCCCTTTATTCTTAGTTAACTAATGCTAAATGATGGGTCCAGGAAAAATATTCACAATTTAATGTAAATTAAATAAATACCTCTACTTTGGGCCGTTTTTCCTCCTCTTCCTTTCTTCGTTTCCTGAACGCTGCTCCAGAAGGCTTGCTTTGCCTTTTCATTCTACCAGCGACTTTTAACAAAGTGCTACCAGTGACAACGTCGCAGGCTCATCATGCATTATCAATAACAACTACCGGAGGGAGAAATGCGCGCCCCTCCCCCACCTTACTTGAACCTGTGGGCCATCACATTCATGCAGCAAAAGTTGTGCTTTTTTATTTATTTAATTATTTATTTATTTATTACTTATTTTGCTATTTACATGAGATGAATGGTGTGTCTAACAGTTTGTCCAAATAAATAAATAATTAAAAGGGAGAATTTGGCGCTCACTCCAGCAGAGGGCGCCCTAGGCAATGGCCTAATCCGCCTATGCCCAGAACCGGCCCTGTTAAGACCAGTGTAATGTGCTCCCGCCTTCTGGTCTTCATCAGGACACGTGCTGCTGAATTTTGTACAAGAGGTCAACCTAAGGTAGTCTTTTTGGGAAGACCAGAAAGAATGGCATTACAGTAATCGATTCTACTGGTAATAAAAGCATGCATTTTTGTCTCCGCAATCTGATGGATAAACGTCAGCTCAAAGTCAAAAATCATGCCCAGGTTCTTCACTTGTATGGAGGGATTAAAAAACTGATTGTAGTGTTATGGGAAACATTATATTAAGAATGAGCCGTTCTGTCTATTCTTACATAATGACAGATCTATGTGCTATTGCTTCATGACATAGTGATTTAGTAAGGATTAAACAAGGATTAAACACTCCGCTGCGCGTCGTGGTGTTCTTGACTCCGAGTCGTGCATTATAACCGTCTAATGCACGGGTCCGAGTTGTTTAATCCGCTTGTACCATGGTCCCACAAACGTAACATTTTATAACAAATGTTTATTTCATGTACTGAACTCGTCAAATATCCCACACTACAGGGACTATTTTATTTGTGTCTTTAGTTGGTCTACTATCTAAATACTCGTCACAGAGCAAACCATTCTCTCGCTGCTGCGAGGATCTCCATCAGGTGCAACAAAACACATCAGCACACGCTGCATCGCCAAAATTACAACACAACTATTCCTGCACTTTTACGTGGAAATAAACACCGGTAGTATGCGGCGGTCCTGGGCAGGAGCTAACCTGAAGCTAGTAGCTCAATTGCTTATTGTCACTTTGGAAACAGCTGTACTGGAACGCTTAACGTTTATTCAGCTGTTGCGTGTTGCTATGGCAATGTCCGCAGCGGAGTGATAGCCCAGTGATTTAACTACCGGACTACATGTGCAGTTTTACGAAAATAATGCACGCTTGTCAGCACCCACCAGCCAATCAGAATCAAGTATTCATCCAGATTATGGTATAAATCTGATTATACACTGTACACTGTATGATTACACTGTCTGATTACACTGTATGATACTAGGTCAGGTCAAATGAACTAACATTAAAATCCTGCATCCTGTGTTGCCATGGAGACGACCGTCTGTACACAGGACATCCTGACATTTTAGAAGATTATGCGTACCCTATCGGACGAATACGCCTAGAAGTCTACAGTCCTCATTCTTAAGAAATGTTTAATGATATGATATTGATATTAGTAAGGTTCACTGAATCTATAAAAGCCTGTGTTAGTTGATGGGAAGCAGGTCAGTTTTTGCACGGTTCAATGTAATACTCTTTCTCCATGTTTGATCAAACAAGTCTGTATTAAAACCTCCAAGTCTGTATTAAAACCTCCATAAATCTGAAGGAATCTCTCTCAGCCTTTTATTTAAAAAATTATTTTTTTTTTTCCGACGACAGTAGTTTTGGTAAAAGTTTCTCTCTCTGAGCCTCAGGACCAATGAATAAAACTTCTGTTTTGTCCTGGTTGAGCTGGAGAAAGTTTTCTATTTTTATGTTCTGAGATAATTCTGGAAAAGTATGTATGTCTGGAATTTCTTAAAGCACTATTGTATGATTTGAGATGTTCTATGTATATCTGATGATTTATTGTGATTTTATTTTTCCTCCATTTCCTTTTTGCCACCCTGCAGCTCCTCTTTAATTTTTTTAAGAGCTACGTTTCTCCATGGTACTTTGTTTACAACTTTAAGTGGAGCCAGCAGGTCGAGAGCAGATTTAAAGCACTACCATGTTACTCTTGCTCTCGGGGTCCCCCTACAGTTGGGAAAAAGGTGTTGTCTTCTATTGTTGTAAAATCTGTTATGGTTACACCAGGGGATTCACGTGCATTGATAAGCGATACCCTCGAACGTTGCAGATTTTCACGTTTTGGGCAGCCTTAGTTGCTTGTCAAATGTCTTCATCCCAGGTATATTGTTGTATATGTCAGCATGTCATATATACGGCGTCGTATGTATAATACTTACTAGTCCAAGAGAATGACAGCCAAGTCCGCATCGGTCGAGCACCCCTCATCCTCCTTTAGCTCACGCCAGCGAGTAAACGCTCGACCACTATTGATTCTCGTCCGGCCGTTTAGTTTGTCACTCTCTCTTTTTCTTTTTAGAGTGTCCTCTGAATTCGCCTTCTTCGGTTTAGTTGCTGCTTCAGACATTTACAACTTGCTCACGGTAGCAGCCGGCAAACAAATGCTTGTTGGGCTCACGTCGGTTTCGGAAGTGACCTATGCCGTAAAGCAACATTTGAGTTTTGTAGTTCTTTTTGTGCACAGGTAGCTACCTGCACCCAAAGTTACATAGTGCCATTGAAAGCGATACAGACCCCGTCAAGCTATGGCATGCGTGTCATTCAACCTATTGTAAGTCGATGTATCATCACAAGGGTATTGGAAAAATATTAGTAATGTTGAAAAACTACATAGTGTTGCTTTAAGCCTACTGTTAGAATCATTCACAATAAAGTCACAGGGGGCAGGTACAGGTACTGGAGGGAACTTTTTAAAAGCTTCAAGTAAACCTGCAGCCACTTCAGCGATTAGATGACACTTCCTGACAGTTCTCACAGAGGTTTCGAATTGGATAAAACTGGTGATTTTGAAAAACACACAACAGTGGTCAGAGACAGCCAAGTCAACAACAGAGGACACACTGGTGGTGTGATGACCAAGTCCAGGGCGTATCCTCTGTTGTGAGTTGACTGCATGACACGCTGGCTAAAATCCATATAATTCAAAATATTTTTAAAAATCTGTTAATAAAGGATTTAAAAGGTTCTCCGCCTTTGGGACCCAGTGCAGATGTGGGGTTCTCCCCCGGAGTGGAGTCAGCTGGTGAATCTTTTCAAGGACTCAAAACCGGTAAGTGAAGTTTTAGATAATATTATTTCATAAATTCTGAGGTTTCGAGTCCTTGAAGCGATAAGCTTACAAATAAATAGATCAATATCTATCTGAGTCTTATATAAATGAGAGATAGCGAACAATTGTGTGTGTCTGTGTGTGTGTGTGTGTGTGTGTGTGTGTGTGAGACGAGGTCTCTGTGTTGTGGTTGTTGAGGAGTCTTGTGACTAAAACTCGAGTATAAAGTATTATTTAAAAGTAAATGATGAATAAATAGATAAATAAATAAATAAAGTAGAAGAAACTGAATTAAACATATATCGAAAAGAAAGTAAACATAAAGAGTAATTAAATTGTTTTTGAAGCAGGCTATGTGACGTAGTGTGTTGAGAATTCTGACTCATTTTGAAGATTAGATCCTTGTGGCTTACTGTTAACAATACCATTTCGGCTCCTATAGGAGTTCGGTTACTATTGAAGAGTTGGTCCTTAGGGATTTATCGTTTATAAGCGACCTATCAGTAAAACAGAAAAAGAAAAACAGCAGTGCACACATTCAAGAGTCAGATGAATATATCTAAATTTTATTTTAAAATAAATAGTTTATTAAATCTGCTTCCTCTTTTTTCATAGTATGACCAACTTTGTGTTGAAAAGGTGAGGCTGTAACAAATAAAATCGTCCCTAAAAATATATTTTTAAATAGATAAAGAAGTGATTGCTGACCGTAATTTATCTGCTATGGAGATATTCTTTCTGAGATTATACTGTTCGGTTCCTTTTGTGTCTGTTTACGGAAGCCGGCCCCATATTAAGACCCAAATAGGATTCCAGTTTGTGGACAGTTAAGACTCGGAACCTCTAAATAAAATAATATTGTAATAATCTAAGGATTAAATCTTAAAATTGAGGTGGATGAACTGCAGAACAGAAAGGGAGCAATAAAAGCAGATAGCCAAGGTGATATGAAGTTGTATTGAAGTGAAAATGGAAAATTTGAGAATGAATAAAATGATCATAAATGGGTGTAGATGATGAAATTAAGACAGTCTGGTGACAAAAGTAGAATATCTAGTTGAAAAATCGGACAATGAGTTTTAATGGTTGGTGAGCTGCTTAAAGAATAAAATTAAAAGATGCATTGATAAAATATTGAATTGGACATATTGAAAAGCAGAAAGGTTGATTTTTTACAAATAATGTTTAAATTCTTGCAAAGAAAACTGAAACATTTTGATGAATATTGGTATGTCCATTTTCATGAGTTAGTTCAGACATGAGATAGGAAATTGTACAAAATTGATAAACTATTGAATAGTAGATTACTTAATGATAAAAGAATGAGATTAATGAATAGGTATTATGGACATCTTAATTGCTGTAGTTTTTGAAAAATTAGAAATTCATTAGAAAACTGTAAAAACATCTCAGAAAAGCATATAACCTTGTCTAGTATGAACGGTTAGGAATTGGCATGTTTTTCAATTTACAGGAATAAACGTAGTAAGTGCTACACAATTTATACACGTTTTTCTTATTTCCATGATTTATATAAGTACAATTTAAGTAATTATTAACTACTAAAATTATTTTCATTTTGGCTATTTCTTCTAGCCCTGTAGACTTTAGAAATGCTGTTTGGGAAAAATTGCCTGTTCTTTATACAAATAATAAAATAAAAAGGCTTTATTATTGCAATTACCTGTTACTGGTTACTTGATTAAATACATTGTTGAGTAATATGAAAAACAATAATTATCATATTGATAATATAAATACAGCAAGGAGATATTATGAATGTGATTAAACTATTCTGAGTTGTCAAAACTTTGTTTTATAAGACAAAGAGTCATCTTTAAAAGCATCTGATTTTATGTACTTTACACATAAACATGTAAGAGCTATGACGAGAAGCAAGTTGTTGCTGAATTTAAAAATGTTATAACGACTAAAAGAAAAAATACTATATTATGTGCTAAATTTATTGAAGAACAACCAATAAATATCAGGCTTAATTCTAAATGTTAGTTTAATATATAAGAAAGAAATAAGTTCTAATTAATTTATTCTGATTGTGTGGAAACAATCTATGCAACTGAAGCATGTAAATTGAAATAACTTTTTGTTTTGTTTTCAAGTGTAGAGATAAATGCAAGTTTTCAAAATCTGTTGAAGATTTCTGTATTGGCGGAAAATAGGAATTGGGTTTAGGTTTTAAATTTTAAAATTAATCTGTCAGATGTTATGCATGATCTGGTAGCTAGTCTACCTGATGCTGAGAGGGAATTTCTGCCTCTTGAATTTAGAGAAAAGGGTTCTAGAACAGTTATGATAATAGAATAGAACAATGGAATAATATACCATTTAATTAGTGAAGACTTTGTTGCTGACCGTTGATATAGATTTTTATTAAATTTTTTATTTTTATTTTTCTCAACTTGTATGTATATTTACTTTAAAGTGGATCCTGACTGGAATTGCAAAAGTGCAGGCTATTTATTAATGATACATTTGGGGAATGTTGATTGACAAACTGAGGTAAAGCAAAAATGATTCGGTGGTCATCTATTTGATATTTGAGTATTATATTTATTTATTTGATATTTGAGTATTATACGTGTTACAAACATTTAAGAAAAAAGGTAAACTGCCATGTAGAGGAAGTAACTGGAGTTTTAGTTACACAAATTAGTTTGACTATGTTTGACTCATTCAACAGAATCTGACAGATGTTTTTGAAGTATGAAATGTTTTCATTATTTACAATCAGAATATCTGGGCCAATTAGCACATTTGGGTTTGTTTAAATAGGAAACATATGACACAAAAGTCATATTCAAATATAGATTAGACTTTTAGAACAAACAAGTACTTTAGGTTTGGTAATTTCTAACAATAAGCAACCACCTGGTTACTTTCACATCAATTTGATCAGGGAATGAGACATGCCTATTTGCACTATGGTCTTAAAGTCCCACAGAAATATGTATAGGGAAGCTGTTTTGTCATTGATTTATATCTTGGATTTTTTCTTTATAAATATGGATAGAATTTGAAGTATAGTAAACTGAAGACTATTTTTGTAAAACTATGTTGTGTTTATCAGTCAGTACTACTCTCTGATTTCGTTTGTGGATATCTGTTCATATCTGCCTTTGACCTGGACAGGCAGGAGGACTTGCTGAATTTAAAGAGCATTCTTTTCTTTGTCCAGCAGTAGAGAATCAAGAACCGGAGGAGGAGGAAGTGCACTGCCACTGCTCCAAATTACCGTATCTGGACATTTTAACGTTTCACCAGAGCACAAGCTATGGAGTGATGGACAGAAAAGTGATTCTATTTTCCCATGGGCCGGGCTTGGTAAGATTATACGGAGTTTGGAAACTCTAAATTATAGGTTTACTAGTTTTGTTAATTAATTCCTGGCAAGTTTAAAGGGTCTGACTGCTGAAATATAAAAATTCAGGTTAACTGCTTTGCAAGATAGATTAGTTTTACGCATATCATGAAATATGCTATTTCTGCATATATAGCTAATGTTATAGGCCTTACAGACTGTTCAGAGGGCTGAAAAAAATAAATAAAAATAAACTAATTCTGTTGAGAATCCTGGCATCAAATAGCATGATAGTATTAATTTTTGTGTTACTAAAATTTTGTGTTTTGCTCTGTGTTGTAAACAGGAGCTTGGCTAAATTGGGATTCTTTTTATGTTTTCTAGTGCCAAATTTAGCAATTTGGCAAAGAGGGAAGAGCTGAGTTCATACTAGCACTACAATGATGATTAGATAAATTGTTACTATTATTATTACTAATTGTGTTGAAGGTAAAGAATGGGGAATGGATGAGATTTCTGTTTTGTTTGTTTGCAATTATTATAACTTTTATTTTTTCTGATTTAACAGGATGGTGTGTTTTACTGAAGTAAATTAGAACCTTCTGGTTTGCTTAGAGGATGATACCTACACAGAATTCTTTTTGGTTTTTGCTGATCTTACTTTTTGTTTTCAGATGTTTTAGGAATTGGATAACCATTAACCCTAACTTATATAATTAGATGAGAAGTCATACATGTATGTTTGTAGTTCTTTGAGCTCATTCACAGACACCCGGACACTTTGGAGATTACTCTTCTTCATTCTTTGTGGAGAATGAAATACCTTTCTGACACATTATAAACAACAGCAAATTGGTCGGCTCCAGGCTGTTTGGATCAAAACAATGTGGAGGATGATGGACAAACAGGTGCGTCAACAGGTTAAACACTGCACATAATGAATGCTCTTTGCCATGAATTCTTGCTGACCACTGGTGAAGTGGTTGGAGATTTAAAGTGATTATTTGATGAGCTCACTGGACCAAGAAGCAACAGGATTCAAGAAATAAGGAACAAAAAAAACTCTATTCACATTTACGGGCATAATAATCCCTTGTGACTGAAGGACCAGATTAGTCTACACCTGTGTTCTGAAGATTTCACCTGGACGCAAAAGGATGAATACAGACAATGAAAATGTGTGAATGATTGTGAAAAAAAAAGTTGCCAAAACCATTGTAAAAAATTTTTGTTTGTTTGTTTTTTTACATTGTTTAGGCTAAATGGTTATCTGATGGATCTGTTAAAGTAATTGATGACTGTTAATCATTTCTTATTGCCATTGAAATCTATCCATGTTAACTCTGATTATATATATTTAAGATGATCTCATATATTTATGGGATCATGGTAGGGATTTGAAGTATATTAAACGTTTATTAATGTTTGATTAAGGTGTTTTAGTTACCATACTTTTTAATTATACTTTTAAGATTGTTTTAGAGGTATTTTGCAGAGTGAGCTCTTGTTTGGGTCACAGAAAAACAGGACATTGAGCAGGAAAGCACAGGCAGATAACATCACCATACAATTGACAATGGAAGGATGTAAGAAATAAAGGTCAGCAAAAACTCTAATTAGAGCTGGTTTGTAAAGTCAGAATAACAGGAAGGTATTTAATTATGCTTGCATGGTTGTAAGGAGGCTGGTCTTGGTAAAAGTTTGAATGAACCAATCATGTTTTGTGTCCCATATTTAACGTTAGGGGGGAGGTTTTCTAACTTTGTGTTAAAATATAAAACTTAATGTTTCTGTTATATACGTTGTCGTTCCTCATAGGTAGGGTGACCCAGAGTGTGGATAATTTATACCACTCTGTAAGCTAAATATTTGATTTGTTTTAAGCAGCCCTGTGAACCAGTCTTTGATTTCTTGTATTAAAATCTAAAGAAAATTAAATTACTCTCGTCTCCTTTCTGATAAAAATGAACACGCATGGAATTTATAGAGTTAAAGTTTAAATTGAATATAGAATAAAATCCTTCAATTTACAGGCAGGTTTCAATGACATAAAAACCTTGATAACTGTAAACGTTCTGCTTTTAAATTCAGACAAGAGAGAAGTTGTTGTCTTTGGACCAGAAGCTTTAAAAGGGAAGCTACTAAGTCAATCACTGCATCTGGATGCCGTTAAATTGGCCTGTGTGTAAATAACCTCTTTGTACTTTTTGACCAAGACATGGCATTTAAATCCCATATTAAACTAGTTTTCAAGATTTCTTTCCTTCACCTCCAGAATATCTCTAAAATTAGAAAAATCCTGTTCATGAGTGATGCTGAGAAACTAGTTTTTGCAGGTGTTACTTCAGCGCTGGAGTTCTGTAATTCTTTATTATCCTGAAGTTCACCAAATGCCATTAAAAGCCTTCAGCAAGAGTTGTGACTAATATATTAAAAAGAGAGATCAAAATCTAGATTAGAGTTTAAGATTCTCCTCCTTATGTGTACAGTCCTTAATAATCACGCTCCATCATACATCAGAGATCTTCACTTCACTCTCAGACTGCAAGTTTACTGTTAGTTCCTATTTTTAAAAGTAGAATAGGAGGCGGATCTTTTAGTTATCAGGCTCCCCTATTGTGGAACCAGCTCCCAGTTTTAGTCCGTGAGGCAGACACTCTACTTTTAAGACTAGACTTAAAACCTTCCTTTTTGATCAAGTTTATAGTTAGAATAGGTTAGGTTATCCTTAATTAATTTTATAGTTATGCTGCTATTGTAGGGTTGCCAACTTTCATAAATTAAAATAAGGGACACGGCGTTATTCACCATGGGCCGAGCTGTCCGACTCGCAGGTAGGTGTGGGTCTTTTAGTGAGGGGATCATTCAGAATGGACATACGTTAAGCTTGGAAATGCTTTGTTCATAATAATCACATTAATGCATCATTTCTTTAAGTTAGGCTACAAAAAGTTGCAATGTAATGCATCCACATAAAAAAGGAAATAAAGTGTATACAACTTGTGTTAACTTGTGTAAATGATCCTATTTTTGCTTTTTATTGGCTTGTTTTTAATTTTCATACAAATTATTGTCTTAATTATTGTTTGATTGTAAATGCTTTCTTATATTTTAATCTTCAAAGTGATTTATGCTCTCTGTGTTCTAATTTTAAGAATTTAAAGCACCTTGAATTGCCTTGTGTTGAAAGTGTGCTAAAGAAATAAAATTGCCTTGTCTTGCCTTAACAAGATGCAATATGGTCTAACACATGACGATGCTGAGAACAACATGAGGTCTGTTTGTTGAACTTCCAACAATGTATTTTCAATATTTTTTTCTAAAGTTACTGTATGGGGACATTGGAGATGAACCATAAAAAACACCTTTCAACTTTATCTGCTCATTTAAATACAAATTTAGGAGTTGGATGACAAATAGTTAATTGGCTTGCATGGTTTATCTTAACAACAATCAAACCAAACTAAGAGATTTAATACAATGTTCACTGAAAATGTATTGACCATTTCTCTAAAATATAAAATTTCAACAGCCAGAAACCTATCCAGACATGTTTCATTTTAATCTATTTATTAGCATAATAATTATTCAGTTACATGATTTGTTCTTTGTCATTTATATTGATTGACTAATAGCCTATTGGCTTCAAAAACCAATAACAAAATCCTCCATTATTCCAACAAAATTCCAACAAAAATAAAATTGCACATGAACGAGACATATTTGAAAATGCACAATACATGTAATCTATTCTGAATATTTTAGCCTACATGTTCACAGACATTCACAGACATGTTTTATCTGCGTTCTTGTGCACCGAATATTCTCAGTGCGTGACTGAGAACAATGGCTACATTACAATTTGCCTTGTGTTCCCTTTACTGATCCTATCCAGCCAAGAATGGGCCTCTTTCCACTGGTCCTATACGCTTACCTATATATCGGTAAGTGTTCTTGGGACATTTTTAAAAGGTGCTGCATGGGAAGTGCCAGTGTGTTGTGTGTGTCTACCTGATCAATCCTGAGCGTGCATCACGAGCCGCAAACGCAAACAATTTTCGGTCTCTTTTGTTCCCGACATCAGAACAGTTTTGCTGAATGTAGTGTGATTTTTATTTTATTTTTATATAGGCTACATAGTTAGAATAAGGCAGTATGAAGCCTATGACCAACACACATAATAGACATTTATGAAATTACAGAACAAATAGCGTCCCTTCTTAGTTCAAAACAGGACGCTACATTTACATACAATTCCGTATTTTAAGGGACGGTTGGTAACCCAATGCTATAGGCTTAGACTGTTTGAGGGCAGACTGACAACTTTTCTTCACTCTTCTACTTTCCTCTTATACTACTCTCCAGATGCATTTTTTCTGTTGTTACTGCAATTGTTAACCTTGTTTTCTCTAAGTGTTTTTCTCTCCACAGAAACTGGTATCCTGCTCAGCTGCAGCGCCCAACTGGATGGGGAGCATCTGTTCGGATGATGCTCCTAGTGAGAGAGCATCCTCCATGTCCTGTTGTCAACTTTTTACTTTCTTTAAACAAAGTACTCTTACATCAGTTCTTTTGTTCTTTTTATGTCTCTTCTCTGTCTTCTCAAACCCCCAGATGGTCGTGGCAGATAACCGCTTGAACTGAGCAAGGTTCTGCCGGAGGTTTCTTCCTGTTAAAGGGGAGTTTTTCCTCTCCACTGTCACTACATGCTTGCTCAGTATGAGGGATTGCTGAGGAGTTGCTGTGGTTGGATTCTGCGTGTTCCGGACACAATCTCACATCGATGACTCATCGGAACCTGCTGGGATTCCTTACATAGAAAACTTTTAACTGATTGCAATGTTTTTATAATTGTATTTAAATTACTTTCCTTTTTGAGATGACATCTGTTGAAAAAATTAATGAATGAAAAAGGAATTGAAATAAACTATCATATGTGCAAGGCCTATTTTACATACGTGTTTTTAAAAGTAATTGACCATAACTGTATAAACACAAACTTTACATTTGCTCTGCTGTCCCGTCTCAGGCCCACAGATGCGCTGCCTGACTGCCTACAGGCTGACACTTCTCCAGCACTTGTTCGAAAACAGCCTTTTAATAGCTTTTAAAACAGGGGTATTAACATCACCTTCTAATTATGTTAAGGACCTAATTAAGTAATAAGAAAAAATACCTTTTTTCCTAATTAGGTTTTCCTTCTAACCAAGGGAATGCTAAGATCTCTGTAGAAATGAGAGTGCAATGAGCAAGGGAGAGGATGTTTCAGAAAAAGAATTAACCCTTTCATAATAGTCTTGACTCTATTAAAAGGCCCTATGGCAGATTGTAATTACCACCCAAATTGTTTTGAATCGGATATGTTTATCTGGAGTGGGAGTGTGCATTATTTAGTGTGTTATAAACGCAATTTTAGCTTCATTAGCTATTAGAGTCTGTGGGTGGTATTACCTGCCTGATAGCCAAATGCAGCATGACGATATCAGCTTCTACCACTGAATTACAAGGTAGGATCATAATTTTTCAGTCTATGCGGTTCAACTCTATCTGCTTCCAGTACTTTCAACAAAACCTGGCAAGTACTATGCCAGGAGTACTTCAGTGGGCCTTCAGCTGTAAAAAAGCCAATGGACAGAGTCAGCATGCAGCAGCTTAGTCAAAAACCAGGTGAAAGGGATGGGAAAGGGATGGTGCTGGGAAACCAAAGATTAAAACACATAAGGTTATTATTATTTGGACATACTAATTCTTTAAAAGCCTTTAGTTGGTCCATAATGTTGCGGCAAAATTTGGGATTAATATTAAAATAGAGATCACAATCCTCCTGTTTCACCTTCTGGTCATTGGCTCCAGAATCCAGAATAGAATTTAAGATGATCCTTCTTACATAAAACCCTTAATATTCAACTCCTATCTTACGTCAGAGATCTGATTGATCCATATGTTCCTAACAGAGCGCTTCCCTCTCGGACTGCAAGTTTGCTGATGTTTCCTAGGATTTTTAAAAGTAGAATGAGAGACAGATATTTTAGTTATCAGGCTCCTCTCCTTAGGAATGACTTTTTAGTCCATAAGGCAGACACCATGTCTACTTTAAAGACCAGGCTAATATAAGCTTCCCTTTTTGTCAAAGCTTATGTTTTAAATGACTTAGGTTATCTTCGCCAGTTCTGCTGCTATTGTTGTGATTTATAAATATTTGGCTATGGTTTTGTTTTGGTTATGAGTATTATGAATAATTTCTTATGGCAGTTATTAATAAGATTAATAATTTTGTGTCAAAATTATTAAGTGTGGGGCAAAACCTGATAATCAGGGAAAATACTGATAGCCAAATTGTTAAATCTCAGTTATTGTTTATGATTACCTGCCAGACGTTCTTTGAACAGCAAATGAACAAGTATGTATGTAGGATATTAGACCAATGACTTTCTAAAATACAAGATTTTATTTACAAAACAAGAAAAGAATTAGGTCAAACATTGTAATCAACCAAGCTCGTAAAACACACTACTAACTACAAACTACTAAGAATAAAGAAAACAGTAAATGGATGAGTATGCAAGGAAATAGAAACAATAAATCATGATGTCAAAATTCACAACGAATCTGGAACCACGGGTTATATTGAAATGTTTGGAATTGAAGCTAAAATGTTTCAACCAATTGTGATTATTTTAATTAAAAAGCACCTTTGGTTTATTTCCAGACCAATACACAATGTAAGGAAAAACAAAAAAAATATTTGGATGAAGTAATGTTTCATTTGATAATTTGACTGATTACAAAGCAATAACCTTTGGAGAAATTATACTATTTTATTGATTGCTCACTGTTGTGACCAATCTAATTTCAGTATTTTGAGGCACGAAGAAGGCGCTTTCAAACACAGCTTGGTTTTCTACTTTCAACAATCTATTCTGTGACATGTTTGTTTACTGTTTGGCTTCCTGTTTTTGGAACCTGGACCATAAGAGATGTTGAGGTTAAACCGGTAAAAGAAGTGAGACCGGCAAAACTGTATGGGGTTGAGTTGTTTGGCAGTTTTAATGTATGATACGTTTTTATGGTCAGACCAAGCGATTATGGTAAGTTCAGTGAGTACTGGCTGAGCCTTGTGAGTAATTGAGGTCATAGTACTTCCATCAAGAGCTAAGATGCAGATGCGAGGATCTGTTGAGCTAGCGTGACGCCACACACTCCGGGCGGATAGAACATTAGAGGGCTCCGGGAAGACAAGAGGTGGTGGATTGTGCATTTACATTAACAAGGCTTGGTGTACAAACTCTGCTATTGTTGGGAGTCATTGTTCAGCTAACCTTGAGTTTCTCATGGTTAAATGTAGACCGTTCTATTTACCGCGGGAGTTCACTTCCACCATTATAACTGCAGCCTATATTCACCCGGATGCTGATGCCAAGCTCGCTATGAAACGCACAAGGCTGCTAGACCAGACAACATCCCAGGTCGTGTTCTCAGAAAATGTGCAGATATGTTGTTTACAGAATATTTACAGATATTTTCAATCTGTCTCTTGCCCAATCAGCCATACCAACATGCTTTAAACGCACTTCCGTTGTGCCAGTGCCAAAACACTCTAGCCCGAGGTGCCCTAATAACTACAACCCTATAGCACTCACACCCATCGTTATGAAGTGCTTTGAGCAGCTGGTCCTGGAACACCTAAAAGAGTCTTTACCATCCACATTGGACTCACACCAGTTTGCCTACCGCAGCAATAGGAGCGCAGAGGATGCAGTTTCCATGGCACTGCACTCTGTGATCACTCACCTGGACAACAAGAACACTTATGCACGTATGCTGTTTGTTGACTTCACTTCAGCATTCAACACTGTCATCCCAACCAAGTTAATAGCAAAACTTGGAGACCTAGGCATCAACACCCCAATGTGCAATTGGATTTTGGACTTCCTGACCAACAGACCCCAGTATGTTCGATCAGGATCCACCTGCTCCACATCCATCACACTCAACACTGGTGTACCACAGGGCTGTGTGCTAAGCCCGTTTCTGTACTCCCTATTCACCTCCGATTGCAAGCCTGTGCATGGATCTAATTTCATCGTCAAGTTTGCAGACGACACTACGGTGATTGGCCTGATACGTAACAACGATGAGACTGCCTATAGGGAGGAGATCCAGGACTTGGCCACATGGTGCACTAAAAATAACCTGCTCCTCAACATCACCAAAAAGAAGGAGCTCATCGTGGACTTCAGGAAAGAGCCAAGAGGCACACACGACACCATCCACATTAATGGAATGGCTGTTGAGCGTGTCTCTAGTTTCAAGTTCCTGGGGATCCACATTTCGTCAGACAAGTTGTGGAAGACTAACACCTCCAGCCTGGTCAAGAAGGCTCATCAGCGCCTCTTCTTCCTGAGGACACTGAGGAAGAATCAGCTCTCCTCTGCTATCCTGCTGGACTTCTATCGCTCTGCAATAGAAAGCATCCTGATCAACTGTGTCACAGTATGGTATGGGAGCTGCTCTGTTGCGGAGCGCAAGGCACTGTAGCGTGTGGTGAAAACTGCCCAGCGCATCACAGGAACTCCACTACCTTCCATCGATCACATCCAGAGGAAACGCTATCTGCATCGAGCTCACAGCATCCTTAAGGACTACTCTCATTCAGCCCACAGACTGTTTTCTCTCCTGGCCTCCGGTAGGCGTTTCAGGTGCCTCCGGAGCAGGACCAGCAGATTAAAGAACAGTTTCTTCCCCAGAACTGTCTCTTTACTGAACTCTGACCCCCGTTGATGCACTTCCCACACATACTGCTAACTATCCTCTCTTCCGCCTCTCATCTGCCCTATTTGCACTACTGAAGGTGAATTTGCACTATCGACTGTTTATTACAGTAACAACTGTTTACTTATTCATGTGCACTACCATACTTACTAATATATCATTGTATACTTCTATCTGTAAAATTCCGCTTATAGCCATCTGTATATTACATTATATTGATAGTCATATTCACCTGTAAATTCTGTTTATAGTAATATTCATCTCTTTCATCTATTCTGTACATATCCATGTCCTGCATTCATTTAAACATTGTACGTCCTTCACTTGCTGCTATTGCACTTCTGGTTAGACCTAAACAGCATTGTGTTGCCTTGTACCTGTACTTGTGTAATGACAATAAAGTTGAATAATAATAATAATAATAATAATAATAATAATAATAATAATAATAATAATAATAATAACTTGAAACTGGGAAAATTGCACTTCTTAATTAAATCGTGTTGGATGAAACTGTGTTCTGACCCAGTGTCAATTAAAGCTGTACACTGAATGGGAATTTTAGTGGTAGAATAGAGGGTGGCAGAAACCATCAATCTATTTTTATTTTGATTACCCACCAGGATCCCAACTTTCACTGGCGGGTGTTCCTTTTTGGGTGAATAGGGCAAACAGCGATTAAATGTTGTGGAAACCCACAATATAAGCAACAATTAGAAGACATGTGCCGCTGGCGTTCTTGTGGTGTGAGTCTGGTTCTACCTAATAACATAGGTTCATGAGAGGTTACTGTGGGAGTCTGAGACAACTTGAAAGACTCATCATTTCTCATTCATTAGATTCATTAGAATCTAATGAATAGTTTTTTGTCACAGGTGCTGGAGCTGGTGGAGGACTGTAGCCGTAATCCGGGGAAGGTTAGGAAGGTGAGCAGAAAGACTCACCATCCTCAGATTTCTGTAGAGGTGAGAAGATCCAGAACTGAAGAATCTAGGAGTCTTGGAACAAAGGTAATTGAGCTTGCAAGGAGATAACTTAGGTGAGAAGCCGAGTAACAGGCAGGGAGTAGTCTTACTTGGTTTTTGTTGCAGGACACTTGGTTTCTGAGAGTCCTTGGATGAGGATAAAACAAAGTGTCAGCTGTCTTCGTACACTAAAATGTAAGCAATACAATTTTTATATATGATATAAAACCAAAATAACATGTATTTATATTCGTAACACAGTGGCATCAGAGGAGGCACATCAGTCAGGGTTTAAGACAATCTCTTCATAAAGCGTTACATTTTGATCAGGAAAAGAAATAAATAAATGGTTTAACAGTCAGTTTTCTTATCATCATCATCAAAGTCAGACGGTAGGCTTCCTGGTCTGGAGTGTCAAAATCAGTAAGCACAGTTACAGGTATAATTAAGTTTACAGGTGTACATAAACCCATAGTAAGAGGCATTAACAGAACTACAAACATTTTAGCTTTATTTGTGTTAGTAAAACGGGTTAAATTGTTTAGGGCTACATCAGAATTGAAGTAGGGGGAAGCAATTATTTTATCCATTACGGGGAAAGGATTTTCCCAAAAGGAGCATCCGTGGGGTGTATTTGGGCTGGTTTAACAGAAAACTAAGATTAAGTTCAGGAGTTGGCATAACTCTTAACAGTGGACGTGGACCTTAACAAACGACACAATTCCCACCCACAGTTTAATCAGTTTGTTGTGCCATAAGCAGCCAGTTATTAATCTCGCCAGAAAATCCAGTAGACATTTTAAACATTTCATCAGTAGTAAGTTCATCAGTAGTTGTAATGCCTATAGATTGAGATCGTCCATCTGCCGCAGGAGGAAAAAGTCGTATTTCTTTCATGACAAAGTGTAATGTGACACATTTTTTAAGTTCCACTTTAACCATGCATACAGTGTGAGGTTCACGCAGGCACTGTCCGTTAATATGTAATCGGGCCTGATGTCGGTCCTGGTGAGGTTAACTTTGGGGATTAATTATGTTTTTTTAGTTGTCATTTGCAGCAGGGGTCGCAGGGGATCCATTTGGGAGACATATCATAACATCAGTTCCTTGTTTGTTCCCACACAAGGAAGTAGCAGATGGAAGGCTAGCATGTCTTTTCTTTCTCAGCAGGGGAGGGCTCGATTGTATGGATGGCAGAGCTGGAGTTGTGACATCAGGGGCAGGAGTGGAGATCAGGGCATCATTTTGCTGGACATCTGGCCTTAATAGGATGGGTACTTGATTGTGATGGGGCCGGCAGAGGGGGCTGGAACATTCCTGCAGTGTGAAGCATGGATCCATGTGGCTCGCTCAGCCACTTTCACCACTGTTTGGGTAGTCAGCAGGATCTTCTGCCTGGCAGGGAAGGGCAGGTGTAACCTGAGAACGAATGTCTGACAAATATTTGGTAGAAAAAAAAAAAAAAAAAAAATTAAGCCCTTATTTTAAGCCCTTAGGGAACTTAATAACATGTGTAGTGACCTAGTGTCTGATATTTCAGGGGCACTTCAGTCAGAGGTATAATGTTGGCAGCTAATTTATTGCAGATCCAGGGGTTATAAATCATAGGCCTAAAACACACTGCTAGTCAGTGTAATTTTAGTCAGGGAAATGTGCAGTGGACCGCAAGACTGTATGTAGAAAGTGCACTGATTTTCAGATAGAGAAAAGAGAGCGCAGTGCGTTGCAAGCCCGAAAAAAGGCTGTAGGTCAGGGGAACATAGTGGGGAAGTGAAAAGGTGTGTGTGTAACAGCTTGTTTAGTGTGCATGACCTCATTTACAGGTGCTGGTAGAATATACTGCTTGCCCTTCCCACCGAAACTCCATTCAACGTCCCATTCAATCTGGACGAGGGTTGTGGAAGAAGTGATGCTCGCGTCTACGGTGGAAATTGCCTCTGCCACACCCTCCTCTTCGTCTGCCTCTCACTTGAAGCTGTAAAGTCTTGTCTTGGACGGGAGAGGACGCACTGTCCGGTCCAACTGCATTAGAAACTGGAGCCAGAGCTGTCCTGCTTTTGGGGACAAACACTGGTTGTGGCTGCAACTGTTGTGAGTCAGCTGTGCTCTGTGGACAGTGTCTTTTTGTCTCTTTTCTTCTTGGGTGACAGTTTCTGCTCTCCTGAGCAGCGTGTGACGTGCATGACGAAGGTCCTCTACCAAACGGACATTAGCGTCAGTCCACACTATGTAGGAAGTCTTGGTGGCCTCAGCAAGGTGTGGTAGCACACCTTCCATGGCTGCTGGGGGGGAGGGCAGCTGCAGGGATGGAGACTGAGCAGTGCTGGTTGAGGTGGGGGACAAGTCATTTTCCTCAGTCTCTGGTTTCTGCTGTCGTCGATCTTGTAGGAGTAGGAGGCATCCCAGCTGGAGGGGCGCTGGTGCGGTAGGTTGTCCATGGTGTGGTTGATACGCAGGAGAGGCGGAGTCCAGGGGTCAGGTCAGCAGCAGCCCTCCAAGCGCTCTGCAAAAGAGGAAGACAAAGTAGAGCAGTATCAGGGGCTTTTATCAGGAGGCTTATTAGTCTCTGTGTCCTTTGATTCCTTTTTTTTCTTTTTCCGTCATTTGCTTTCTGAGCAGTGAGTGTCTGTCTCACTTTCTGCTTCATACAATTTCAAACATCCATCCTATCAATTTAGAATATCTTTGCACTTAAATGTTTGTTTTTTTTTTCCTTTCAACATCACTTGCTGTATTCTTTCTAAAGATGGCGACTGATTATAGTTGCAGCAGGCCGCTACAGTCGCGAGAATTGTGAAAGATAAATCGTCTCAGGCGCGCAGATTTTGAGATACTGGTGAGACACTGGTGAGCGCCACTATGTCCCGTGCGATTCCCGCTGTAGGTGTATATACAGGATGCGTATCATTTGGGACTCAGGTACAGCAACATGGCAGAAGGGAGGCCACCACAACGTTTGAGATGGGCGCGAATCTGACAACAACAATGCCAACTACAGCAACAAGAAGCAGTCATTATTGCCCTACTACCTCGGGAGGGAGAGGACAACAAAGACATTGGTGGGTCCGGCCGTGGATACAAAGACGGGTGTTGCTGGGACAATATGATACGCTGATGGGTGAGCTTCAACAGCAAAGCCAGGGTGATTTTATCAACTACATGAGAATGGAACCTCAGATGTTCCAAGAGCTTCTACATAGAGTAGGGCCCCGAATCAAAAAATGTAGTCGTTATAGACAACCTCTTGAAGCTGGTCTCAAATTGGCCATTACATTACATCTTGTAACAGGAAACTCTTACAAGAGCCTCCAGTTTTCATTCCCCGTGCCCCACGACACTATAAGCATGTTTGTCCCGGAGATGTGCCATGCCATCATTAATGAATACCAAGACGAGGTGTTTGCCTTTCCGACCACTGCAGACGAGTGGCGGGATATAGCAGAAAAATTTGGGAGAAAGTGGAATTTTCACCACGCACGTGTTGCCATGGATGGGAAACATGTCTCTATAAAAATGCCAAAAAAATTGGGGACACTCTACTACAACTACAAGGGTTTTTTTAGCATTATAATTCTGGCTGTATGTGACGCTGACTATAAGTAAATTTGGCACGCTCAACCTGCTTGAACCGGATCCACTGCCAAGCGATGAAAAACCCACGTCCTACTTCCTTGTAGGTGATGATGCATTCCCTCTCCGAACCTGGCTGATGAAGCCGTTCTCTAACCGTGGCCTGACCAAAGAGGAAAGCATATTAAACTATCGTCTGTTCCGGGCCCGTCGTGTGATTGAGAACAGCTTTGGTATACTTGCGCACCGTTTCAGATGCATGTTGGGAACCATGCAACAGTCTCAAGAGAGGGCCAAGCTGTGTGTGATGGCCGCTATGTGCCTGCACAACATGATGCGGATGAGATATCCATTTCTCCAGAATATGGACGTTGACGTTGAAGACCAGCATGGCAACGACATCCCCGGTGCCTGTATTCTAGATGAGATGCCTCAAGTGGTCGGTGGGAACATAGCCAATAGAGATGGGAAAAGAGTCCGTGTGTATTTGAAAGATTATTATAACAGTTAAGTAGACCGACTCCCATGGCAAGATATTATGATATGAGTATTGTTTGGAACATTCTGATTTTTGTGAGTTTTATTTCATGCTATGTTATATAATATCATAGATTTGCCGAAGCAGAGGCTGTTGCAGCTTTTCATCATCCGTTGCTCAAAGTGAGCACTCCTGCCGGACCTGCGCTCCTCACAGATGGTGCTTCCAATGCGCCGCTCTTGGTGGAGTCCTTCTACCTTCTTAAAAGTGAATTTTCATTCATTTTTTGTTATGTCTGTCTTGTAGATGTTGTCTGCTGAAAGTAATGTAAAATAAAAGTAACTAAAAGTCACTTCTGATTGTCCGTCCGTATTTGGGTTTATACTGCAACAGAGGCTACATTAAGTGACAAAAATTAGAACTATCCTGTCCAGGAGTGATGCTGAAAAACTAGTCCATGCCTTTGTTACTTCAAGGCTGGATTAACTCTTTATTATCAGGTAGTCCACCGAACACAATTAAAAGTCTTCAGTTAGTCCAAAATGCTGCTGCTAGGATTCGGATGAATATTAAAAGAAGAGATCACATTTCCCCTGTTTTAGCTTCTCTTCACTGGCTCCCAGTGAGATCTAGAATATAATTCAAGATCCTCCTTCTGACATGTAAAGTTCTTAATAATCTAGCTCCATCATACATAAGAGACCTGATTGTTCCATATGTTCCTAACAGATCACTTCGCTCTCAGACTACAGGTTTACTAGTAGTTCCTAGGATTTCTAAAAGGAGAATGGGTGGCAGATCTTTCAGCTATCAGGCTCCCCTCCTATGGAACCAGCTCCCAGGGTTGGTTCGTGAAGCAGAGAATCTGTCAATCTGTAAAACTAGGCTTAAAACTTTCCTCTTTGACAAAGCTTACAGTTAGAGACAGGTTAACAGGTAGTTAGAGACAGGTTATACAGGTAACTAGGAAGAGACAGGTTAATGTTCGTAGTCAGGTAGAGTGTCAAAAGCTAGAGGAGATAGGAAGAGGTAGAGTAGCTAGGTAAAGATAGATTAATGTAAGCCAGGTAGAGAGTGTTAGCAGCTAGGTCTCCTAGTAGCTAGGAGACAGGTTAATGTTAGTAGCTATGCTACTTTAGGCTAGGCTGTTTGAGGACATTATTTGAGACAGTTCCTACTATCTCTCCTATTTCTCCCAAACTGCATGATGTGTTGTCAGTTTAAGCGCTAACCTGTTTTCTCTTAAGTCTCTTCTTATAGTAGGTGCTCCTCACCCGTCCTACTTGACGAGCCTGACTAAGATGGCATTGCAGTGACAGAAAGTTCTCTACCTCCTGCAACAAACTTCTGCATCAGTTCTGTTGCTCTTTCTGTGTCTCTGTTCTGTATTCTCCAAACCACAGACGGTCTCGGCAGATGACCGCTTGTGCTGAGCCTGGTTCAGCCGGAGGTTTCTTCCTGTTAAAAGGAAGTTTTTCCTTTCCACTGTCGCTTCATGCTTGCTCAGTGTGAGGGATTGCTGAGAATTACACGACGCAATCTTCTGTGGTTCTGTGTAATTTCTACATTAAACATTGGATTGTAATAACTCTTCTTGTAAAGTGCCTTGAGATGACATCTGTTGTAAAATGGCGCTATATAAATAAACTGAATTGAATAGAAGATTGTGAAAATTTTCCTCCATTCTGAAGGATAGAAAAGAAAGCCACCGTCATCTTTGGAGAGATTTATGCACAATAGGCCTCATTTATCAAAGTTGCGTACCACCAAATCAGGGTGTAAATGTTGCGTACACAAAAAATGTACACTTTTCGGCATTTATCAATCTGGACGTGAGCGTACAATGCGCAAAAAATATACACCAAGTCAGGTTGTGGTGTACATTTTACACCCATTTCAACCTTCATCGCAACATGCAAAAAACAAGCATAAAATTCAAGATTTAGACAACATTAAACATTCCCTTGCTGGAAAAATTATGCCTACACCTCTCACATTACAAATATGCAATTTCATGAAGTTAAGTTTGGGTTATGTCATGATCGTCTCTCTTTTTAAATAAACAAGGGGCGCCTCGCACACCACAGGGCTCCAAATTGTAGTTGATTTCAAAAGTTAGTGCCTTAATTGCTGCAGTTAGTGTGCGAATCGTCTTTTTTCTTCCTTTCAATATTACCCATGTTTTCGGTTGCCCAATATTTTTGGAACGGATGTGCATGCTGATCCCCTTTTTCATGACAGTCTGTCATTAAATAAGGTGCAAAATGTCAAACTCTAAAGTCTCCCACAAATTGTCGATTTCTCAATAGCAGCAGCATACAGAAAAATTGAAGGAAAAAAAACATTTGTCTCTCCCGTAATGTGGCTTAGATAAAAATAAAAACCTTAATAGACCTAAAGTAGCAGTGAAACAGTTACTATGTAAACATTCTGTAACAGATATAAATATAAATGAATAAAAAGTAACTAGAAATGTTCTATGTACAACATGATGTGCAATGTATGGTTACAGCTTAGATGTTTTTATAAGATGTGGGTTTTGCGCAAAATGCCCACTGCCACGGCATCGTGTCATTCCGGTCCCACTGCCGGTGCTATCCACACTGGGTGTTCTGGCCACCAGCTGTGTAATATCACAATGAATAACTGCATGTCACGCTTTAGGTGAAAAAGGTTGTTGGAGCATCTAATAACCCTCCGTTCCAAGCGCACACAAGACGCACCATGGAGCTGGGTCTGCCTGTGACCTATATACCACTAGTGAAGTTCCTGTTTTTCACAAGCTTGGTCGTCTGCCGTTCGGCTATGTCGCAAAAACAAGGCATGGAAGAGGCGGTTGGTGAATATTTATAGGCGTGACTTTCATAAATACGCTTGTTTCATCCGTGACATTTATCGACAAGCACAGGTATTTATGCACAAATCTGGGCGGAGCCGACACGTTCATAAATCCCACATTGAGTCTTGCGTATTTGGAATATACACCCAAAACATACACAGTTTTCTGCGCAAGTTTGATAAACGAGGCCCATTGTATCGAAATTCACTGTCTATGATTCTGCGCACCAATTATATTTAGATTAGCATGTATTTATCCTGTTATCTCTTTGTGTCCGTTCATGAATAATACAAGGAGACAATAATTAATGAAGGAGATAAAGTTGCTAATTTCGGATGACTGAGTAAAAATATCCCTGACGAAACCACATGTCTGAAGTAATGCTGAGTTTCTGATTAATGTAAAATGAATCCCATGAAATGAATGTTTGGAACAAAATTTGTTTTCCTTTTATTAAAGCACACAACATAACACAAACGTTTTGTTAAATCTCTTCAAAACACTCTAAAAACTCTGTGGTCCTCACAAATACATTCACATTTCGGAATGAATTACATGTTGGTTATTTCCAACAAACCAAAATTTGTACATATAATATATGAACACAATCAAACAAATAAATAAAAGAAATGGGTAAACCAGACAGAAATAACTTAAGCTTGTCAGGACAAATAAATGATTGACACTAATTTGACGCTAATAATAATAATAATAAATTAATGACAATAATATTAATAATAATACAATAATAATAATAATAATAATAAAAGTATTATATTGATAATACATTTTTGAGCGTAAATAATTGCTAAAATAAATGACTAGTGATGAGGGACGGTCTGGCTAACAACTTTGGGACAATTACCTCGACCCTGCTGCCTGGGACCTGCTGTTGCGTCATCGTATACAACCCGATATACCTGCGACAGGAAGTCTGAAGTCGGGTGATGTGGGGTACGCGGCTCAACAGTTGGTGGTGTTGCCAGATAGCCCATGTCAAACCCCTGGCCCATCCAGTTTAAGCCCTCCGGCCTGCTGCATGGCTGACTTTCAGGCCTGCCTATGTGCTGGCTGCTGCTAGCGGCAGGTTGGCTGGAGGTGTACAGCGTGATGTTCAGGAACTGCGGGTTTTGGCTCGTTGGAGGTTCCTGTGGCCACTGGGTGAGTACAGAGCTGGGCCTTTGGGGCAGGTCGGCTACTTGCTGGATTGCAACAACAGGTGGTAGTTGAGTTGCTGCCTGGAGGGGACCCTGCTCAACATCCGCCTGTTCCTGCAGTCTGGAAACGAACAGGAAGGTCTCCATGGTGTATTTCCCGCCACAGGTGCTCCGGGAAACTGCCTGTTACCCTCAGCATCCACTCCATGAAAAGCCTTCTTTCATTTTGACTGTTGGCCAGGACAGTCTCAGCTTGCCGCTGTAGATCTTCTTCCTTCTCTTTGGATTTGGCCAGGAAATCCACCAGTAATTCAGTCACGTCTGTCTGTGTTTTTCTGGACTTCTTGTTTGGCTGGCTTGTTGTGGCCATTTCAATGGGTTCTTCATCTTCTTCAAGACCAGGTCGAGAGGAGGAGGAGCAGCAGCAGCGATGCGCCTGAGTTGGCTTCCGACAGGGCGGTGCACAATGTGGGATATTAAAGAGCTGAATGTGTTGTAGCACCACTTCTGCCGGCTGGTCAGGGTTTTGAGAGCAGATCCGGACTTCTTCTTCAATATTTTTCCCAGCATCGTCCTTTGGGATCTGTACCATAGCTTGATGGCGTTAGCTGTCAGCCCCAGTTCAGCAGCTTTTGCTTCCAGTAGCCTATCCTTCTTCTTGGCTTATTTAAATTCGCTAAGGCTTTTGTTGTAGAAGGCGGGATGTTCCCTCAGGAAATCCACAAGGATTTGCTCTGTAGCCGAGGAGAAGGCAGGGACCCTGCGGCCTAAGTCTTCCTCCTCATCATCGTCCTCTAGCTCTGCCTCCGGCTGTGCCTCTTCATCTGGCTCGCCCAGAGGGTCAACATCTTCTGGCTCCATGTCTAGATTTGGCTCTCTTTCTTGTTCTGGCTTTTCATCTAGACGCCGCTTCCTCCCCCGTTTGGTCTTCACTGGCTTTAGTGAGTTACTTTACTTTCGCAGAGTTGGTCTTCCTAGGTGGTATCTTGTGGACTTGCTCCTTCAAAGTTTAGCGTAGAACAGACGAGGAGGACGCAACTTCCGCGTTTTTATGCAGATGTTCTTGGCAGCAGTGATGCACGGCTGTCCGCACCACTGGCCACACTCAACGTCTGTTGCCCGTGAAACACTCACTCACCAGCCGCTCACCAGTCTCTCACCATTCGTTTTCTTCCTTGCACCACTCGCATTTGGATACTATACAAATCAACCGCATCCAGTCGCAGCCCCTGCTCTATTGTGACTGTGATTGCTTAAAGGTCTACTTTGCGATCTTTGCGACTAATGGCGATTTCAATTTTGGCTCAGAACAAATGAAGGACAAAGTCGCTGCGGTCAATGCGCCAATTGTGACAGGCCCTTAATATAACAGTTTTCTTTCCACGACACTTGCTTTTACCACCAGGAAATATATGTGTTTCACATTCGCAGTTAGATAATTACAGATCTCATCATTATAAATTATGTTACATTATGTGTGTGGGTTTTTGTTTTTTGTTTTTTTACATGATTCATAACACAAATATCAGGGCCCCTTGGGAGAAACCACCTTTTTCTTCTAAATGACCCATATTAATTTGTTTATATTTTCTCTTTGACAAGGTAGTCTTGATAGAAATCTCACAGCCCTAATTAAATCACTGGTCTTGCTTCAAAAAAAATCTCACAGTATTTCCACTAACTGATCTTCCTTATTTTATTTTAAATAATAAAAAACTCACCGCAGTAATTCAAGTGACTTATGGTAGTTTATCAACAATTATTCCCCAATCTTGTCCTTTATAAAACATTTTAGACACATAAAGCAGAAAAGGTGTCTCTCCAAATTAGAATGAAAAAGGCTGACCATAGAACAAGGAAAATATTTGATATATGATTTGTATTACTACAATTATAGATTAGAATATTAGGTTTTCTGTCCTAAGTTATAGACAGGACTTCAATATAGTCCAATATTTTAACGAAAGAATTAAATTACTTAGCTCAACAGGCTTGGTCTCAGACGAATTCGGAACCCTGACGAAGTCTCTCAACTCTTTAAAGCTAGGCGAGGTTCGGAGATGGGTATTCAAACACCCTGGTGCGCCGTTCCCTCCTGTCCATTTCATGGCTCCAAAATGTAGTGGATAACATGGTGTCTGAGAGGCCTCGGATGGGAGATAAAAGGATCAGCAGTTTTCTTTATTTTACATGCGCATGGAGAGTACATCTTGCACTGCACCCGAGCCCTATGGCCCTCCCACAGGTGGTGAGCTCATGGGAGGGGCGGCCCATGTTGCCTCTTCGGGCTAAGCTTGGCTGGGCCCCATGGGTAAACGTCGCCCACCAGGTGGTCGCCCACCAGGTGCTCGCCAACGTGCCCCACCTCCAGGCCTGGCTCCAGAGTGGGGCCCCGGTGACCCGCGTCCGGGTGAGGGAACATTGGATCCAATAATCTTACTCAATGAAGTCCTTCCTCAAGTGGAGGAGTTTACGTATCTGAGGGTCTTGTTCACGAATGGGGGGAAAAAATGGAGCGGGAGATCGATAGACGGATTGGTAAGGCGTCTGCAGTTATGCGGGTGCTGTACTGGTCTGTCGTGGTGAAGACAGAGCTGAGCCGAAACGCAAAGCTCTCGATTTACCAGTCGATCGACGTTCCTACCCTCATCTGTGGTCACGAAATTTGGGTGGTGACCGAAAGAACGAGATCACAGATACAGGCAGCTGAAATGAGTTTCCTCCGCAGGTTGGCTGGGTTCTCTTTTAGAGACAGGGTGAGAAGCTCGGTCATCCGGAGGGGGCTCAGAGTAGAGTTGCTGCTCCTCCACATCGAGAGGAGACAGTTGAGGTGGCTCGGACATCTGGTCAGGATGCCTCCTGGATGCCTCCCTGGTGAAGTGTTCCAGGCATGTCAAACTGGGAGGAGGCCCAGAGGAAGACCCAGGACCCGCTGCAGGGACTATGTCTCCCGGTTTGCCTGGGAGTGCCTCGGGATTCCTCCCGAGGAGCTGGCCCAAGTGGCCGGGGAGAGGGAAGTCTGGGTTTCCCTGTTTAGGCTACTGCCCCGCGACCCGAGCCCGGATAAGCGGAAGAAGATGGATGGATGGATGGACGGATGGACGGATGGATGGATAGAGAGTCCATAGGGAATTCCGAAGCTGCAGCACAGATGGATGGGTATATATAGTAATAAGCCACACCCTATTGGATCAGCTTCTGATTGATTCATTACTCAGCTCTGGGAGAACAAAACACATCATACATTTATGGTAAGATAGCTAACACTCTTTTATATGCATGAGGGGATAAGCACAAGCTCTGTCATGAGGTCATGTAGGATGTGTTTTATGAGATAACTAGTCTCCTGCAGTACATGTATCAAACCAGAACAACAATATCTTATCTAGACACTGAGTAACAGAATCAAACTTATAAATGCATCAGCACAACTCAGCATAAATAAGCAATGTTCATTTAACTAATGTTTTATGTAGGTACTGTGAGTAATAAATAAAAAAAGCCTATAACTGCAATAATAATTCCTACAACAGTTTTCATTAGAGAGTTGGCCCAGTACCAAGCTGACAGCGAGAACCGTCTGGTGTCAGCTTGCAACAGCTGCTCCCCTTTTGAAGCTGGTGACTGATGAGCTCCAACGAGTTGCACCTGGTCAGAGCTGCCTGCCATGCCCCTTTGAAGAAGGTGAGAAACAAACACAGAGAAAACTAAAAGCCATAGAAACCTAACATTCTGAAACTGATCTCTAATTTGAATACCACTAATAGCAGTCTTTATTGTTTAAGAAGTGCAGGCTCACATGGGTTAGCTCAAGCATATAGCCTGCTCCTAACTCGCACGGCACCGCTTAGAGTCACTCTGGTTTATTTATCAAACATCGAACAAAGAAAAGAAAAACTCCTGTAAGATTGAGTAACTCAGCTTGCATGATTTAAAACGATTCTGTCAGAAAACTTGAAAACACTTTTTAATCCTACAGACCGAACGGCCTGTTTGTAAAGTGCCTTGAGATGTCATATGTTGTGAATTAGCGCTCAAACGTCCGAGCAAACAGATCAAACATCTGTGTGTGCCTTTTCCCTTCATGAGCGCTTGTCAAAGCACTTCCAAGGTATTTTGTATCCAAAATCTACCCTCGAGTAATAGTGTAACCTGCAAGGAGAAAAACAGCTTGCGCATACTTTCCCCTGCTTGTGTGAGCCCACACTGCTCTCTAGCGACCCCCTCCTCAGTCACCACTGTATCCCCGGATATAATGGTTGAGCAATGTGCATATTGGCCAATTGGACAGCAGGGTATGGCATCCCCACTAGAACAAACTGCACAACCCTGAATACCTGAGATTTGAGATATTGAGATTTTGTTTCTTGTCTTTTGTTTCCCTCCCTTGTCGACATTAATCTGTTAAAATCCTGATAATTTTTTTAACTCTTGGATTCTGCTTCACTACATTTTTATTTTTTACGGTAAAACTGGTTTGTTCATATTCTCAATCTAGGCTATGTCTGTCCAGAAAGTATAACCGGAAAAAATGTATGAAAAAATAAATAATGATAATAATAATAGTAATAATAATAGATAAAAGGCCTGTTGTTAATGATGGCGTCAGCAGCTCTCAATATGAGGATGATGGATGGATGGACTGTTTTAGATAAAGCCAAAATAAGTTATAAGTATAATAAGATGCTTTACTTGAAATAGATGCGTTGCAGATAGGTTAGCATCAAAGGGTATCTATACTAGATTAATAAGGTCAGTAATCGATTATGGGTGTGGGGCGAGGTTATTATCATTAACAAAACCAAATTTATTGAGAAAATCTGCTTAGTTTTCGTTTCATAAAGTCAGTCAAAAGTCTAGAAGAAGTATTTCTATGTTGCTCCCTGCCTACTGCTTGTTGTCACCAGAAACAGATCTGTTGTGCCTTTTTGGTTGTACAAATACGCTTTGATAGAAACAACAGAACAGGAAAGTTAAAATTCCATCGACTCACCCCCTTTCATGGCAAATGAAAAAAGTATTTGGATTGCAAGCGTTCAGAAGAAGTGATTGAAACGATGATTAAACACACAACAACTTCAGAAAGGACTTCATAACAGGTGAGGTAATGCTAACAAACAAGCTAACATTGCTAAACAACACTGCAACTGCAAATAATAGCAATGGGAACTGAGGCTGTGTAAATCCTAGTTTATGCTTCTCGGACCGTGAATTTGCACTCAGACGCAGATGTATGGACGGAGACGTTTTTTTTATAGTAGTCCATTTTCTCCTCTCCACTCTCTATTGTTTTTTCAGCATTGCTCGACCAGGACAGCAGGGGGTGCTAACTTTACATGGTGTCTCTGCCTACTATCATATATCACTTTCAGTTTTTTTCTAGGCTTGTGAACGCATTTCTTCCTTTAGGCGCAATTTGATTAAGTTTTGATTCAACTGTAAAGCTTTTTACTAGAAGTGCAGCCCATAGAATACTCTTAAAGCACATGGTAACAAACAAAGCAGCCTTTTTTGTTGTTTTCCTACGCCTCCTTTTGTTGGAAATCGACAAAAGAACAGATTACATAAATTATCCTTTCAATATAATGCATGTAGTGGCGAAACGCTGCATTACTACTGATTACGGTGACTGTAGAGCCCTGTACTAGTGAACCAATCTCTGGCTGTTGCTCAAACTGACCAGTCTGATGCATACACTCTCCGTTGACGGATAGTTAAAAATTGGACCTCTCCTCTGTGCTTTTTTGGGTAGGTGACAGAGAGCCCTTGCGTTGACGGATAATGGCATTGTGTCAATCCGTCTCCATCAAAACGGAGAAGCATAAACTAGGTTCAAACTGGTGTAGGTTGTGAGCATATCCACTCTGTTGATTAGAAACATATCCCTCTCTAGGTTCTGGTTCTTAGTGATTGTTTTTTTTTCATTGTAGAGCATAATTCTAACATGTCAGATACGTCAGTCAAATTGTCTGTTTTGCTACGTTCCGCCTAGCGCAGTTGTCTGTAACTCCAGTCCCCGAGGTCCAGTGTCCTGAAGGTTTTAGTTGTTTCTCTGCTTCAGTACACCTGAGTCAAATAATAAGGTCATTAGCAGGACTCTGGAGAACTTGACTGCATACTGAGGAGGTGAATAAGCAATTTGATTCAGGTGTTTTGGAGCTTGGACACTTCTAAAAGTTCCAGGAAACCGAACCTCGAGAATTGGAGTTGCAGACCCCTGGCCTAGCGTCATGTAAGCATAGTGCCAGGGTCCAATTTGGGATTTCTTACTACAAGAGTAAGTGCAAAATAAGCTAACGCATCATTATACTTATGTTAGCTTGGCTTCTGTTATATGTGTTGCAGTCATTGTAGGTGTGTTTAAACAAAACTGCACTCCAGCATTAAATGTTGGGCTTTCTAATAGACAGGCGTTGATATTGTGTTTACAGAATTTTGAACATTACCTTGGCATATATCTTTTCTACTCGCCGGATTTGTAGAATTGTTAATCTGGCAAATGTGATTACATTTAAAAAAACATATATTTTTCTAAAATTTTGTTACACATTTCTTATTTTTTTTGCCCCGAGTACACAACATGTTTAACACAAAGACTAAAGCTAAGACTGAAACTTATAAAAACTAAACAGAAACTAAACTACCTAACAAATGGTAAAAACTATATAAAACTTAAATATGATTGTGGAGGGGTTTGAGTGACCCAATGATCCAAGGAGCTTAGTTGTCAGGGGCCCTGTATGGGCCCCTGACAACTAACTACCGGCCCTGGTAGGGTAAAAAATGGCAAACTGGTCCTAGGTGAGGGATCAGACAAAGCGCAGCCCAAGGACCCCTATGATGAGTGACAGTATTAGACTCAGTGTTCTCTCCCCCTGACGTGGGTCACCAGGGCCCCCCTCTGGAGCCAGGCCTGGAGATGGGGCACGTTACTGTGCGCCTGTTGGTCGGGTGTTTACCCGATGGGCCTTGGCGGGCTCAGCCTGAAGAGGCAACATGTGCCCCCCTTCCCATGAGTTCACTGGCTGTGGGAGGAGCCATAAGGGGTTGGAGGCAGTGTAGGATGGGCGGGTACCGAAGGCGTGGACCTTGGCGGTTTGATCCTCGGCTGTAGAAGCCAGCCCATGGGATGTGGAACGTCACCTCTCTGGTGGGGAGGGAGCCGGTGTCCGAGGTTAAGAGGTTCTGACTGGACATCGTCGGCCTAACCTAGATGCACAGCTCTGGCTCTGGAACCAGTCTCCTTGAGAGGGATTGGACTGTCTAACACTCTGGAGTTGCTCCCGCTGAGAGGTGCCAAGCTGGGGTAGGCAAGCACAATGCTCACGTGGCATTGACATTGAGACCTGGAGAGGTTTGGTCAAAATGAACTCATGTAAGGGTACTTTCTTTATTAAAGAAAGTAAAAAAGTTGATAACAGGACATGGAGGAAGATCGGTCACTGGGGCAATCATCTGAATTGATGCTCCCCATCCAGCAGGGCATTGTAGCAGAGCAGAATACCAGACCAGGTTAATAGCTGAAATACATCTGTTTTTTTACATGTTTTTTTACAACTTTTTGTTTTTGTCTGTTTATTTGGTCACACCCAGTGCTATTGAGTAGAGCATTGTGTCATAACAAAAGAAAATTACAAATGTGCAGTGGTCCATTTCACAAAGGAGGTTTAGTGAAAAACTTGAGTTAGTTTAGCTGCAATAAGGGAATGTCTGAGTCAGAGTTATGCTAAATTGGTTTTGTGAAACCGAAAAACCAGTTACACAGGAGCTATGGCCTGCTGCAGGCAGCCACTGGAGGGAGCAATGGACTGGATCCCCTCCAAAAATTCAAGAGACCCCGACTCTGGAGTCTTGGGATCTGGACGTGTCATAGGAGTCTCTGGAACACCCACTGGGGACCCGGACTCAGGAACACCCACTGGGGACTTGGGATCTGCAGAGCACACTGTAGTAGTATTGGGGTCTGCAGAGCACACTGGAGTGGTAGTGGGGTCTGCAGAGCACACTGGAGTGGTTTCTGGGTCTGCGGAGCACGCTGGAGTGGTCTTGGGCTCAGAAACAGTCACTAGAGTGGTCTCTGGCTCAGAAACAGTCACTGGAGGGGTCTCGGGCTCAGAAATAGTCACTGGAGTAGTCTCGGGCTCAGCAACAGTCACTGGAACCTCAGTCTCTAAAATATGCCTTATGGAAACTGGCTCAGGAACACTGACAGGAGACTTGGATTTAAAAGCAGCTTTAAAAGGATCAGCTTTTGGATCGCATTCCAGAAATCCAGGTTCCAGAGAGCACCCCGAAATGCACTCTGAAATTCCCGGCCACCGGAATGCGTCCAAAAGAGTCCGATCCTCAACCCTGCTCTGAAGTCCCACAGGAGGCAGGGACCAGAAACTGCAAGCAAACACTGCTGGACTGCAACCGAGAAGGAGGTGGACGGCCGAGCAGCTTGGCCCAAGCAAACTTTTTAATCCATTCAGCTTCTGGCCAAACCCAGACAAGATCCAGAGAGATTAAAAGAGGTCTATGCTCCTGGAGATTGTTCAAAAGATCCTTTGACGCCGCGAACCGCGCTCAAGGAGCAAGAAGGTAAGCCCAGTTGCTGCCCCAACAAACTCTTCCCTAATGGCAGGATGGAGCACAGGAGGTTTGAGCTGTTGCTCGGACTAGCTGGCGATTGGAACCAGAGATCTATGGCAAGAGGAGACTACTGAGGCATAACAAGGCAACTGAGAATCAGCTGAGGACAATAGCGGCTGGGAGGTGAAGGGGAGCTTGGCAGGAAGACTGTCACTCCGGAAGGAGAAGGATAATGACTCTAACGCTGGCGACTCACCGCTGGGGAAAATTGTAGCCGGCAGATCGCAACCTGGAGCTTCCTTCACTTGTGTGACGAAGATGGACGCAGGGCTCTTTTCGGACAGGAACAGAGCAGCTTTCCTGTCTGCCGACACTGGGATGCGAGAGACTCATCTGACTCGTCATCCCAACGAGCGAGGAAGTACGCCGGGGACTGGCCAGGATTCTCCTCCTGGGGAAATGGGAAGGTCATCTGTGAAGGTGTCGGTGGAAACCAAGTTCCACCAGAGGTAGGTCTTTCTCCAAATCTTTATCTCTGCTGAGTCCTTTCTTAGGCTGGTTCCTACTGTCAGAATCGGTGGGTCGGAGTCAGATGCAGAGAAAGGCTTGGACTGGTTATTTCCCATTTCCGAGGGGAGGTAAGACCAGGAACCAGGAGCAAGCTGCTGAGACACTGGGGTATTTAAAGGCAGGGGAACAATAGGAAGACTAACAGCACACAGATGACAACAATCAGACAAACGAGGACACTGGTGTTCACTGAGATGAGAAGGACTAGGGAAAACAACACAAAGAGGAAGGTAGAGAAACGCAGACAGAGACAGATCATAACAGCTCTGTAATCACCGTAAACCAGCATTCCAAGTGTTCTAACTTTTTAAACATTAAATCATTCATTAAACCCCCTAAGCGCCGAAGTTGCAATATTGTGACAAGCAACATTGCTGAATAAAACAGGCTGTATCAATAAATGTGGTGCCGAATCTTGTTACTACTTTTCACCAGGACTTGGCAGACATTTGTGCCTTTATTCTGAGCAGCATTTGTGGGCATGGTTCTATTCAAAGTTTTAGAGTAAAAATAATTTGTAAAACACCCTCCCGCGAAGAGAGGCGGCGGCGATGCAGTGGTAGTAGAGCTGAGTGTAGCGAGAGCAGAGTAGAGCAGAGCAGAGCTAAACAGTGTTTTTCTATTTACTCACGATGCCGGTCAGAGTAAAGAGGTCAGTTTACTGTCGACGAAGTACTTTGTCAGGTACTGGTTGACTCTGATTCTGAGGAGGAAGACATACAGTTGTCCAGTGAAGCAGAAACTTACATTAGTAGTGACGGCGAGTCAGCACACCATAGTCCCCAATCAGCACACGGTATAGCTGATGCTTCAACATAGCGTGGCCGGGGTGGAAGCTTTCTGCAAACGCCAAGCAGGGGACATGGTTCAGGTGGCAGGGGGAATCATAACACAGCAAATATGGGTGAATGTAGCGGGGAGGGAAAACACCGCGGTTGTCGTGGCAAACGCAGGAGAAGCCGCAGGAAAAACTACACCTAATGGTGGAATTGGCGTTCACTGCCGCACAGTAAATCAGGGTGGCTACAATAATGATGATGATGGCTGGCAGTTCTTGACAGAAGAGGAAAACTATTAACAGTGGATTCAAATTTTTGATGAGCCTGTTATTGTGGAGATGATCTGACTACTTCTGAGCCCATTGATTTAATCTCTCTTTTTCTAAATCATGAATTCTGGAGCCTCATCACTAATGAAACAAAAAGATAAGCCCACCAGTTCTTTGAAAGAGAAATTTTGAAACCAAAGTCCCAATTTAATGATTGGTGCGATATGACTGTCCCTGAAATGAAAGTATTCATATCACTTAACTTTACTCTACATGGGGCTTGTTAAAAAATCTCAAATTGAGGACTACTGAGCCGGTTTTTGGCCAACTTTTTACACACCTGGCTTTGGCAAAGTGATGGGGAGAAACAGATATGAAAATATTCTTTCTTCCATTCACTTTGTAAATAATGATGATCGCATTGACAGGGGCCAACAAAGTCATGATAGACTCTTCAAATTGTGTCCCATAATAGATTTGATCATTCATCGTTTTGCTGCTGTGTATGGTCCACTCAAGGAACTTTCCTTGGATGAAATGACCATTGCATTCAAGGGAAGGTCAACATTGAAACTTTACAACCCGAAAAAAACCTGATAAAAATGGCTATAAAGCATTTGTCTTGAGTGAGGCCAGCTCAGATTATGCATTAGAATGGTGCCTCTACAGTGGCAAAAATACAAGTGATGAGGATAATTTAGGAGCAACACACGATATTGTCTGTCAGCTGCTTGCCGAGCACACTGGGAAAGGGCATGAGGTGTACATGGACAGCTACTATACATCACCTGCCTTAGCTAGGAGTTAGCTGTTAAAGACACTGGAATGTGTGGGACAGTGAACTGCAACAGGAGAGGGATGCCAAAGGGGCTGAAACCAGCCCAGTTGCCTATGAGAAGGGGGGATGACCCAGTTTTCATGCGGCATGGTAAACTGCTGGCTTGTGCTTGGCATGACACAAAACGTCTGACTCTGCTGTCCACCATTCATGGCAATACAGTCACCCAAAAATGGATCCGGACAAAAGAAAATGTTACTGTGTTCCGTTACATTTTCCAATTCCACCTGTTGATGTCAAAATATGCAAATTAGATGACAATTTACTTCCATCCCAAATTTTTCTTCAAACATAAAATATTCCTCAATTCCAGTATGCCCTCATCTCCAACCACTTTCAAACCACAGCCTTTGAAAATCTTTATAAGAAAATTGACATTTTCCAATATTGCCGCCATCTTGTTGATGTCACGATATGCAAATTAGATGACAATTTACTTCCAGCCCAAATGTTGGTTCATACTGAAGAAATTTCTCATTTAGTATGCCTTTATCTCAAACTAGAATTAGAAGTTATAGTCTTTTGAAACCTTTATATCAAAATCCAACATTTTCCAATATGGCCACCACCTTGTGACGTCATCATATGCAAATGAGATTAATAATTTCACTTCCATCACAAACTTTGGATCATACTGAAAATTTTTCCCATTTACATTATAACTTTATCTATAACCATATTAAAGCTACAACATTTTGAACTAGTGTTATTAATGTGCGGTCAATATAAGCAAAACCAATAGGAAAGAAATCAAAAATAGCAGAAATATAATTTACATACCATCTATGATACTTCTGCCATATTTTTTTCTGTTGTAATCTGAATATTAACCGTCTAATAATCTCCTACAGTCGCCATGTTTATTTGTACTTAGTCTTTTGCTAAATCCAGTCTGAGTCTGTACTCTGCGGGATAAGAGCAGGATTAGATAGCGGGATTCTTCAGTACTACATGTCAACGTGAGGTTAAAAAACAAGTATAATTTAAGCCTTAGAACATCAAGAATGTCTACTAGAATCATAATCATTAAAAAATGTTTCATATCATTTACCTGTGTCTGGAAAAAAACATGATGTAGTCCATATGACAGTAAAATAGGCTATTTAAAGCACATTTTTATATTACATTTTCTTGTAAAATAAGACTGTATAATGCAGGACCATATGCATTGGACGGTGGTAGTGGAAATTTAATTTAGCAAAGCTTCATGTATTTAATTCAATTCAATTCACTTTTATTTATATAGCACCAATTCACAACAAATGTCAACTCAAGGCATTTTACAACAAAACTAATTTCCATACAATTATACAAACATTCCAATGAGTTTAAAGTTTTCTATGTAAGGAATCCCAGCAGCTGTGATGGACTGGCGACCTATCCAGGGTGTACGCCGCCCCTCGCCTGTTGACAGCTGGAGATAGGCACCATCCCCCCCCGCGACCCCGGGAGGACTAAGCGGTTCAGAAAATGGATGGATGGAATCCCAGCAAATTGCGATGAGTCATCGATGTGACTTTGTTCCGGATCATGCAGACTCCAACCACACACATTATTCAGCAATCACTCATACTGAGAGTATTAGAAGAGAAAAGTAGAAGAGAGAAGAAAAGTGGTCAGTCTGCAACAGCCTAAACCTATAGCAGCATAAATACAAAAATAGCTCAGGATAACCTAAGCCACTCCAACTATAAGCTTTATCAAAAAGGAAGGTTTTAAGTCTAGTCTTGAAAAAGACAGTATCTACCTCATGGACTTAAATTGGGAGCTTGTTCCACAGGAAAGGAGCCTGATACCTAAAAGATCTGCCTCCTATTCTACTTTTAGAAATCCTAGGAACTACCAGTAGACCTGCATTCTGAGAACGAATTGCTCTGAACATTTGGAACAATCAGTTCTCTGATTTACGATGGAGCTTGATTATTAAGGGCTTTATAAGTAATCAGGAGGATCTTAAACGCTATTCTGGATTTAAAAGGGAACAATTGAGAGGAGATAAAAGACAAAACAGGAGATATGTGATCTCTTTTTTTAATATTCATCAGAACTCAGCATTTTGGATGAACTGAAAGCTTTTAATAGCATTTTGTGGACTTCCTGATAATAAGGAATTACAGTAGTCCAGCCTTGAAGTAACAAATGCATGGATTAGTTTCTCTGCTTCACTCCTGGACAGGGTGTTTCTAATTTTAGCAATATTCCGGATGTGAAAGAAAGAAATCTTAGAAACCTGTTTAATATGGGATTTAAATTTCATGTCTTGGTCAAAAATTACACAGAGGTTCTTTACATTATTAACAGAGGCCCAATCAATGCCATCCAGGTGAAGTAAGCCACTAAATAACAAAGGACATTTATGAAGTTGGAATAACACGTCTGTGCATTTCACAATTTAACTAGTGTTTAACATAAGATGTTAAAAGGAAATAAATGAGTGAGGTTAAAAATTGTACTCACTGTATGAGGGCTTTATTTTCAATTATTTTCTTTACAGCTATATAAAAAAGGGATTATTCTCTATTAGATGATGCACAAGATTTAAACACAGGAAAGACTAAGGAATATTACTGGTCAATACACTATCTTTCTTACAAAGCAAGTGTACATATTTTAAAGTGAAAAGATGCGGATTATGACAGGAGGGTAACAAAGAATGAAAAATATTTTTTTTTTCAGTTGGCCTCAGTTATTCTGACAAAGTTTAGCAAAGAGCTGGGAAACTGAGGCAAAGCTTCATATACATCTTTAATTCACATCAAATGTGCAAAAAATGCCTTATGATAGAGCCAATAAACAACAATCCCTGAGTGTCAAACAAAGGGAAGGAAGACTGCAATGAAACCACTTGCCATAGCTTCTAATAAAATTCTAATAAACCCCCAAACTCGAATTGTCCAGGAGAGGCGATAGCGCCGCTATTAGATTTAAGGATATGTTTTACCCAAGCACCCTTCACCTCAGCATGTCTGTTATTATCACTTCATATTCATGGGCAGAGGGGTTCAGTCTAGCCTCAACTGAGGAGAAAATGACTGGGAAAAAATATAAGGTTATGCTTAGTCTAAAGCTGTGTATGGAGACGTTTTGTGTAGTGTAAGAAAAATAGTAGCTTTCTAAATTTATGAAGCTGGGCTCTGTGTTTAAACTGATAACAGATCACTGTGCTGATGTCCAATGTCTATTCCAAACAGACAAGAAAAGCATGTCTATTGGATACAGAAAGTGTTTGTCAAGCTGTCAATTCAAAAGAGGCAGAAAAATTATCTACCTGTGAACCATTATTCAAATAATTTTAATCTCAGTGTTTTTAGGTCAAAATTGCAGCTGGAATTGTAGGCTTGTTTAGAAGCAAGTAATAAACATCAAGGAAGAATCACCTTTGACTAAATTCAAACCTAGAAGATGCAAATGACGTTGGAGCAATATATAATATTTTGATGCTTACAAGAAGATATCAAAAATAAAGTCATCCAACTGAAAGTACGTTTTTTATAATACAAAGTAAAACTCTAAACCTTAAAAGTTAATGCATTTAAATGTTCAACAATCAGCTATGAAGATGTAATACATTTGCAATAGAAATCTAGAAAGCAGAACCAAAATTTGGTGAAATTGATACACAAAGTCCAGTCTTCTGAAAAGTGTTTTAACCTATGTCAGTAACTGAAACAACCAAAAATGTCAGTAAGTCTAAAACATCTGAAAACACAGTCATGGTGTGTAGAGCTATAACTTCGATAATAAGACTGTTTTTTTAAGACACAGTCATAAAAAAAAATCAAAATGAAAGAGAACCAAGCACAAAAAACAAAACAAAATTAAAGTAAAAAAGGGTAAAAAGAAAAAAAAACACTAGTGTTTCCATATCAAAAATTAAAAAGAGGTACCACAGGATGATATTAGGTTTAGTCAATCTGAATCAATGATACATAAAAGCTAATTGAGTCCAAAGAATGTGATCTGTTGTGTGGCATTAAGCAGGGTTCCAGTGATCCAGGAAGGCATGGAATATGGAGAGAAAATAGACTCAAAACATCTGTGGTTGCGTAATACCTGATTTGTATTTTGTGTCAGTCTATTTGTGTGTAACTTGCTTGTATACAAATATACTTGTATGTGTAAAACTTGATTTGTAAACCATAAAACATATATATATATTTTATACACAAGCACAATTTCAAATCAAACCAACTCAAAACTGGCTACAAACTCAAAACTGCTTGTATGCATACAAATTGTTAAATACTTATTCACCAATTGCCTCTGAAAAGACCAAATTTATGCACAGATTAACTCCATGCGGGTTTTTGAGACTCATTTCATGTCTCCAGATTTGTACGTGCATGATGTGTTTATTTGCTCGTAGAATGTTGGGTCATCAGAATTTTTATTTATCACTTTCCCTCTAAACTTGTTGCTGAAGTGACAAAGATGTTTCTTACCAGAACTTATTTCTAACACATAAACCGACATTTATGTTTTAAAATTAGAAAATTTATGGGCGGCATTTGTGCCTTCAGAAAATTTACTTTGAGAAGTGTGATTGGCATTAATGGGAAAGTGCTAACAATTAAATAAATAAAACCTTATAAATGTTTACATTAATAAATATTAGACAAATATATTATGAGACAATGAAATTATGAAAAACCTCAATTCGTGTAAAAGTCTGACCCCCTCCTTTCCTCTACACGCAGCATGTTACAAGAGCAGCACGTCATACGCAGCTGATAGCCGCCACTGTAGTCAATAGAACCCTTTCCACCGGACACATAAGCCCCATCTCAGGAGCGCCATATTGCGGCACTTTTCTAAATACACATGGCAGTCCTTTTTTCTATGCAGTCTGAAACGCTAAAAGTTCGACATTTTGGATAGGGGAAGGCAGGAAATCTGTTGGCTCCAGAAACGATCAAAATAAAAGAAATGGGATGCTTTCTGGTTACTTTACTCAAAAAAAGGTTACTACCTTTGCGGCCCAGTGAGAAGTCAGAACCTTGCGAGAGGGTCTCTCATTTGTGTTTCATCATGGACGACAAACAGTTGATGATTGAAGTGGAAAAGCACTCAATCCTGTATAACCCCAGTCACACTTTTTTATAAAGACAATGTCAAGAAGGATAAAGCATGGAGTGACATATCTGCTGTTTTGGCGCAAGATGGTGAGTTTATACTACTTATTGAATGTTATTTCTTTTGCCCCATTCTATATTCACCCTTTTCAGTTATGCAAACTACAATAAATGGGTCTTGAAATTTTAATAATTCAACTAAAGGCCACTGTGCTCATTGGAACCTTTAAAGCAGCAGAAATGTTTCTGTAACCTTCCCCATCCTTGTGCCTCATGACAATCCTGTCTCGGAGATCTACACTCAATTCCTTTGTCTTCATGCTTCGTTTGTGCTTTGACATGCACTGTCAACCCAGGGGCCTTGTGCCTTTCCAAATCATGTCCAATCAACTTAAGTTACCACAGGTGGACTCCAATTAATATGCTGAAACACCTCAAGGATGATCAGTGGAAACAGAATACATCCTCAGCTCAATTCTGAGCTTAACGTTAAAGGCTGTGAATGCTAATGTACATGTGATTTCTCAAGTTTTTTTATTTTTAATAAATTTGCAACAATTTCAAAGACAGTTTTTTTTCACATTATCATTATGGGTTGTTGTGTTTAGAATTTTATGGGTGAAAATTAATTTAATCCATTTTTGAAAGAGGCTGTACCATAAAAAAAGTGGAAAAAGTGAAGCTCTGTGTATACTTACCCGATGCACTGTATACTCTTCATGACTCCCTACAATGATCTGAAAAGAGTTTGTTGTCAAGTTTTAAGAATTTAGCAGAAATAAATCCTGGAATTGGCACAATCGTCTTTTCTGTAAAGACATTATACTGCCCTTTGACTTGGCAAATTCTTCAAAATTCTACAGTAAAATTCTGAAATATTTATTTAGGGGTTATTCTATGTGACCGCCTATCATAATCTGGAAATCATTTGCTGTCGACTCTTCAGATGTTTGAGACATAAAATCCTGAATTTGGCTAGCTGCTATTTTGGAAAGGCATTATAGTGCACTTTGACTTGGCATTCCTTCAAAATTCTACAGTAAAATTCTTTAAAATGTATTGTATTTATAGTCTAGGTGACCCTTTTTTGAAAAGAGTTTGCTGTGAACTCTTAAGATGATTGAGAAAAAAACCTTGGAATTGGCACAATCGCCTTTTTTGCTAAGGCATTACACTGTATTTTTACATTATTTTCTCCAAAATTCTACAGTAAAATTCTGATATATTTATTCTAGGGTTACTCTATGTGACCCTCTATGATAATCTGTATGCTGTCAACTCTTAAGATGTTTGAGGGGAAACAAAATCTTGGAATTGGCACCGTTACTTTTTCTGCAAATGCATTGTACAGTATTTTAATATTATTTTTCTCCATAATTCTAGAGTAAAAGCCTGAAATATTTATTATTGTTATACTCTTGGTGATGTTCTACCATGATATGAAAAGTCTGTTGTTAAGTTTCAAGATGTTTCAGAAATAAAATCCTGGAATTAGCACAAATGTCTGTGCTGCAGAGGCATTATACTTTACTCCCATCTGGCATTTCTTTAAAATTCCACAGTTAAATTATTTAATATTTATTCTGGTTAAAGTCTAGATGACCATAATATGAAAATAGTTTCCTTTCAACTCTTAAGATGTTTAAGAAATAAAATCTTGGAATTGGCACAATAGTCTGTTCTGCAGAGGGTATATACTCTACTTTGACTTGGCATTTCTTTAAAATTCTACAGTAATTTTTTTTATTCTGGTTATACTCAAGGCAGGTGACCCTCTACCATGACCTGAAAAGAGTCTTTTGTCAACTCTTAAGATTTTGTAAAAATAAAACCCTTGAATTGATACGATCACTTATTCTGTAGAAGGCATTATACTGTACTTTGACTTGGCATTTCTTCAAAATTCCACAGTAAAATTTTTAAATATTTATTCTAGTTATAGTCTAGGTGACCCTCTACCATAATCTGAAACCCAAACAGGGTGGGCGGAGGGGGTCACAGAAAGCGGGATAGAGTCCCAAAAAAAGAAAGAAAAGTTGATGAAGTGGCCAGCTTTGAGGAAAGTTGAGGCATGGAGGCCGGCATCGGAGGAACTGATGACAAGGAGGTCGGTGTCTGAGGAACTGATGATGAGGAGGCTGGCGTCTGAGAAACTTGTGTCTTGATGGACAGTTGCTGAGCAGAACCTCGTGTCTTGATGCCCGGCAGCAATGAACCGTGCTTCTTGGAGGATGGCAGCAATGACCATTGCTTCTAGAAGGTCGGCGGCGATGAACCTTGCTTCTTGGAGGCCAGCAACAATGAACATTGCTTCTTGGAGGGTGGTGGTGATGAACATTGCTTCTTTGAGGCTGGCAGTGATGAACCTTGTATTGAGGTTGAGCTGTGGATAGTAGGTGTTAAGGTGGATGGTGTAGTACAGTTTCTTGTTTTGGAACCTGGTAGAGCTAAAGCTTTTGCTGAGGTGGAGGCCGACAGAGCTGAACTTTGTGGTAATGTGAAGGCCTTCAAAGCTGAGCCTTGAGGCTTAGAGGCCGGTGAATCTGGACCTTGAGGCTTGAAGGCTGGTTGGATTTAACCTTGTGATGGCTTGGAGGCCAGGTAGACTGAGCCTTGTGGTGGCTTGGAGGCCAGCTAGACTGAATCTTGTGGTGGTTTGGAAGCCGTCAGGTCTGAATGCTGTGGCTTGGAGGCTGGAAGACCTGAGTCTTGTTGTTTGGAGGGTGGCGTAGGTGGACCTCTTAGTTGGACAGCAGCCGGCGACGAATGAGGGATCCACGACATGGGCTTAAACCAACTGGAGGAATCAGTGGCCTGGAAGCCACTGGAGGGTTCAGCGGGTTAGAGAATCTGTTGCTGATATTGATTAAGTAGGTACTGTTTGAAGTGAACTGATCTTCAGGAGGTAGAGCTGGGAGTCAACAAACATGGCGGCTGAGGTGGCAAAATGAATGAGAAAAAGCTGTCTGATCTCTGGGGGACATTGAAGAACCCATCCGGTAGTGCTGAAGTTTGAGGTGAGAAGACATGGAGGCAAATCAGGAAATGGGGAGCTATCTATCTCTCTCTGGAAGGCATCTTGCCCATGGGGTATTGTTTGGTTAAAGTTTTTTGTTTGAATAAATTAAAAGAACAGCGTTAGTGAGCGTCAGCAGGACTCACCAAGACTGTCTCCTAAAACACACGGTTTTAAACCTCTTTTTTTTGTTTTTCTTTTTTCCGACTTGGTTTAAACTGTTTTAGTTGGTTTGTAGGGCATTTTTAACCAAATTTAGCATTGTTGTCTTTTTAATCAACTGACTTTTTTACCTACCGTGTTTTAATCGGTGAAGAGCGGGTGGAGTATCACCCTACTCCACCATGCCTCCACTCACTTCTAGCCAGGGCTGTGACGGCTGCCTCAGACTGACCCAGAAAATCCCAGAGTTGGAGCAGAGGATTTTAACGCTACACCAGATCCTGAAGATGAGCGCGATGTGGACATCATCTTTGGCCGGATGTTCATGGCTGCTGTTTCTAACACTGCTGAACTGGCCAACACACTACCATTACCAGTCCAGGGAAGCCGCGGGGAGGAATTCCACTGCTGGATTTTCAAACAAACTTGGAGCACTGAACACCAGCGTTACATCTGCCGCGGAGGAGGAACGCTGGCTACAGCTGGGAGCTAAGCCGAAAGATTCCATCAGCTCCACTCCTGTCCCCCCCACCACCATTCCCCTCCACCTGGCATGCCATTATCCAACTTGCTGTCGTTGGCCATTAGCTCAACCCCTCTTAGCAGCAGAATTAGCAGCCAGATTTCTAATGCCATCAATGTTGCGCAAGACCCAGGACTGCGGCCACAACCTGCTGAGGAGTGGCCCACTACACCCCGAACTCTCTGAAAGAGCCCTAGGCGCCCAATAATCAATGTTGCAGTTCTGTGGTGGCTAACTTGTTTAACATCCAGCAGGTCCTGGACATGGAAGGGCCCTCTGCCTAGCCCCAGCATCAGTCTGGAGACCAGCCGCCCACCACGCTCATCATTAGTGACTATTATCCGACACATAAGGATGAGAGGAGCTGTCACACTCGGTTCCTGGCGCCACAGTAAAGGACATCACTGATCAGATGAATGACTCCATTCAACATCCACCCTACTGTGAGTAAAGTCATAATCCACACTGGAACCAAGGATATACATAAACAGCAGTCTGAGCTTCTAAAGCAGGATTTTAATCATCTGTTTAATCTTTAAAAGGGCAAACAGGTGTCTGTTTTGATCTCTGTCCCCACTCCCACTGTGGGCAGAGGAATAGGTTGTTTCAGTAGGCTTTTATATTTAAACACCTGGCTTTCCTCTGCCAACGTAATGCATAACATTGGTTTAATAGACAATTTTAACATTTTCTGGGGCAGGAGTCAATTGTTTGGGGCAGATGGACTACATCTGAACAGACAAGGCACACACATGCTGGCATTAAGCCCGGCATACCCTCGCCCACCCCTGCCCACCACACCGACTCCAGCTGCTCGTGCCCTCTCTGCCCCTTCGACCACATCCTGATGTCCAGCTGGTCCCTGCTCCTATAAACACAGCCCTGATTTTAACAGTAACTCATTTACCGGAGTCGGACCCTGCCCTGCTTCACTCATACCTGTTATTATCAGCAGAGAGCGAGCAATTCATCATAAATTGAACAAATGCAACCCAAATAATTTTAAATAGTGAAGTAAAAACAATCTTAAATGAGTACCAGGCTTTTACAACAGTCATAAATACCAAGTTGTGTTTAGGAAATTGCCCAGTTGTGTAGAAACAGGAAGAAAGATAGTTTAGGTTAAGACCCCCATAAAAGCGGGTGTCTGTAAATCATTTTGGGGGAAAAACAGACTTAGGGAAGTAGATGATAAGGGGCACACAATGAATGTTTATGTACTGGGAGTGACCATGTCATGTGATTCTTTTTGTCTTTGTGTTCAATAAAAAGAGATGAGGTCTGTGAGTCAGCGCGCACACTTGGTGAGCCGTCCTGCAGGTCAGTCTCATGACAAACAGATCTGTGTTGTTGTATTTTCTGCTTTGTTTTCTGGAACAGGAAATCACTCTGTCGAACCTGCGGAGGAAAGCTGGATCCTCAACCGTGAATAGAGCTAATTGACACTTTTGGACAATAGAGGAACACTTTAATATAGAATTTACAATCCAGCAATAGCTACCCAAATTCCCACCTGCAGCTAATCATAAAATCACTCCACCAACAACCACTATTAATATGGCAATGTTCGCTCTCTGCTGAATAAAACATCTTATAAATGACTTGATTTTAGATCATAATCTTCATTGTTTATTTTTAACGGAGACATGTCCTAGTGCAGATGCCCCTGCTGTTTTTACAGAGGCCTACCCACCAAATTTTAACTTTTCTTATTCAAGAGTAGCCAGAGGGGAGGCAGAACTGCTTTTATAAGTTCATCAACCCTTTATGCCAAATCTGTTCTCTTCAATAATTTTACTACCTTTGAACATACTGCGACTGTTCTTCGCACTCCTTAGAGTTAATGTGTGACAGTTTATAGGCCTCCCAAAAATACTTTTTATTCAAGAATTTTTAGAGTTCTTATACATTTTGCACAACTCATATGAAAGGATATTTTTAGCTGGTGATTATAATCTACATATAAATAACATTTTAGATCCTCTATCAACAGATTTTAGTGAGCATGTCATCCAGCCGACTCACAACAGAGGACACACCCTGGACTTGGTCATCACGTGTGGCCTGTCCACCAGTGTGTCCTCTGTTGTTAACTTGGCTGTCTTTGATCACTGCAGTGTTTTGTTTTAAAATCACCACTTCCTTTCTACTAGAGTCCTCCGTGAGAACTGTCAGGAAACTTTATCGAACCTCTGAAGTGGCTTAAAGTTTTCATTAAGTTTTAAAAAGCCTCCTCCTATACCTTTACCTGCCCCCTGTGATTTTATCGTGAATGATTTTAACAGTAGGCTTCAATCCGCTCTTGACCTGCTGGCTCCACTAAAAGTTGTAAACACTCATTCAAAACGTACAACACCCTGGAGAAATTAAGACCTTAAAAAAGTAAAGAGGAGCTGGAGGATGGCAAAAAGGAAATTGAAGAAAAACAAATTCACAATAAATCATCAGATATACATAGAACATCTCATATCATACAATGCTGTAAGAAGTTCCAGAAATGCATACTTCTCCAGAATTATCTCAGAGCATAAAAATAATCCTAAAATTCTGTTTTCCACCATTGACAGCATTCTAAATCATATCTCTAATGCATTTCAGAAAAACCCTGTCTGCTTGATGAGTTTGCAGACCACTTCAAAGGGAATGTAGACACCATCAGATGTAATACTTTATCCGCTCAAAGTAACGTGGTATTAGACAAATCTCAGTGTCTGCCTTTACCAGAAGAAAAACTCTGGACAGTTTTGTCCTGGTGGATGCTGGGACCTTTGATAAAGTTTTCTCCTCAATGAGGCCCACCACAAGCTCTTTGGACTTTTTAAAGCAATTTTATGGTTCTTTTAAAGTCTTTTATTTGATTTAATTTTTAGTTTAGTTTTTAACTGATTATTATTTATCTGCTTTACACTTTTATCTGATCATATGTTATCATTCTTTTATATTTTATAATTTGGGATGCTATCAGTCTTAACATTTTATCAGTATTTTAATGCTTAATCTCATTTTCTACTATTTATTTTAATATTTTAACTTCTTATTTTAATCATACTTCCAATATTTTCTCTGTGGGAGCCCTTTGCATCGGGGGCAGTGGTCAGCTGTGGCTGCCTGGGTGGAGGTAGGGGTACCATCCCTCCCTCCTCTGGGCACCCTGGGTTAGTGCCTTGGCTGCTGCTGTTGAGCTGCTGCTGCCGATGCGGATGGCTCCCATGATAGCGTTTTCGTGCTCCTCTGTACTCAGGCCCTTGTTGCTTTTGTTTACTGTTGCTTTTATGTGTGCGTGGGAGATGGAGTGGGTTTGGGTGGGCGGGTGGGGGGCACTTTGAGAAGCTTTGTAGTTTTAAAAGCGCTTTATAAAAAAGTTTGATTGTTTGCTTAAAATATGACACATATATTTAGTTATTTCACCCTTGTTTAAGTAAATATACTAATTCCATACACTATGTGTTCATTCATAGTTTTGATGCCCTTAATTCGGAATCTACAATGTAGTAATGAAAAAAAAGGAAACTAATTGAATGAGGTGTGTCCAAAATTTCAGTCTGTACTGTACATAATGCCGGTACATGTATTCCGTTACTCCCCAACACTGCCTGTGAGTGGCACAAAAACCAGTGTAAGTATATCACAAACCGTCCCCTTTTTCACAGCCATGAGTCTGTTCACATTCGTCTTTTCTTTCCCATCTTCATTGTTTTCTTTTTGCCATTTGATTTAAAGTCTAAAAAACAAAATAATTAACATAGCTAGACCAGTTTACTTTTCCTTCTTGCCATTTTGGCTCTGCAAATGATGACAGCCGGAGCCAGAGCAAAGTTATAGGGCTGGCTTCTCTTTCTGGAGCTAGGATGTGCATGCATGTGCTTTGTTGATAAAGAAATAATCCCTCCATAATTAAGAATGTTCAAATTCCTGTGAAAATTCTAAATATTTGCAACAGTCAATCCAGACTGTTTTATTAAGATGTTCCAGTTCAAAAACAGATGCTCTTTCGATATTTGTATGGTAGGCTACCAACCGAAGTATGAACTACAGACCACATCGCAATAGGTTTAACCACTTCACTACTAGTATCTGCATATAGAGTAACTAGCAAAAAATGCCATCATATTGTGATTTATTTCTCACTGCTTTTAACACACAGATATCAAAAGGCAATTTTACAACTTAGATGTAGGATAAGGTTTATGCTGTACAAATAGTGTGTGGACATACATACGACCACATCCCCAAATGATTTTTCTCAAAAAATTGGAGAAAAAGTCAGCTGGTAATAGTGAGAGGTGTAAGTCATTGCCTCTCACCAGACTTACTATATTAATGTGAACCTCTCCAAGACCTCTATTAAACTGTGCAAAGCTCATCTGAAGGAGCAGGCAAATTTTTTTAAACTAACACCACAGTGTTAAGCACACAGGGGCCTAGCATAGTGGCACGCTGGGGGTTAATGTGTGTTGATAAACAGCAAAGGGGGAGAGGAAGATGGGCGAAGGGGGGTATGAAGGGTTTCTCAGACTCCAGTAGCATTAAAGCATGTCCAACTTTTGTGATATAAAGATGTGCAAGTATTGAACAGATGTAACTTTACCCAAAATAAGGGACCAATAATCATTAATGTTTATATATATTGATTTAATAAGATATTCATTAAAAAAAAACAAAAAAACATCCAAAATTCTCCTCTGTTATAGCTAACTGTATTTGGGAATGAATGAATAAATGAACAAAAAGATGGAATCTCAAAGAATAAGAGAATAGAGGGTGTTCCCCATATATGTTATTTGAAAGCTAATAAACCAAAACTAGATATAACCAGCAGGCACTACAGCAAGTGGTGAAAGTAGTGGAGAAAATCATTGGGACTACTCTCCCAGACATCAGTACCATCTACCATTACATCAAACTATGCAGTGTTAAGGTTCCAAACATAATTTCATTGTTTCTGTGACAATGACAATAAATCTCTTGAAACCTGACGACGTAAGACTAATTTCAATTGTGGATGGTAAAACTCTTATCAGATTTAGCCAGCATCATCATAAGATCTTTTTGTCATATTGGGCTGGAGCTTTCTGACCCACAAGCAGAATTCACAAGCTGACTCAGAATAAGCAATTCCAAGGATTTATTTGTAGTGAACATGGATAACTAAAACAGTTATGCAAGCAGCAAGCAGTTATGAAAGGACGGCCAAGGAGCCGCCCCTCCTTATGCACTCCTTTCCCTGCTGCACGTCAGCCCTTAATCGCTGGGTGACTTCACATATCATCAGAGTTCTGAAAGGAAATATTTGAGTCGTAAATGGTTTGACCCTTACAACGCATTTTGCCTGTAGGTATTATTAAAATTCCATGCCTATCAATTTTAACGAAAGGCAGTAAGAAAAATGCCTACAGCATGATGATAGTAATAGAATTAGTAAAAACAGCCCACAGCATTCAATTAAATTAAAAATACTTATTGATCCAAGAGGGAGATTAAGTGTTGTTTTAGTGCACTACTAATTCATTTTTCAAGGAGTTGTTGTAGACCATGATGGCTGTAGGGAGAAAGGATTTCCTGTAGTGGTCTGTGTTGCAGCGAAACTGAAGAACCCTCTGACTGAAGATACTCTGTTGCGTTAGGATAGTCTCATGAAGAGGATGCTGAGGGTTGTTCATTATCTTTTTAATTTTATGAAGAATTCTTCTTTGCATCATTATCTCCACAGGTGGCCCCAGACCCAGCCTTCTTCATCAGGCTCTGATGCTGTGGATGAAGAGATCACACGCTCCACAACAGACTTGTAGAAAATTTGAAGCATATTGCAGCAAACCTTGAAGGAACTCAGCTTCCTCAAAAGGTAGAGTCTACTCTGTCCCTTTTTGTAGATTGCTTCACTGTTGATTCTTCAGTCCAGTCTGTTGTCCAGGTGAACTCTGAGGTATATGTACTCCTTAACCCCTTCCACTTCTTCTCCCTTGATAGAGAATCTTTGATTTATCCCTGTTTCTTCTGAAATCTACAACCATCTCCATTGTTTTGTTCACATTCAAGGTAAGATGATTGTTTCCACATCATGCCACAAAGCGGTCCACCAGCTGTCTGTATTTAGCTTCTTCTCCATCTCTGATACACCGGACAATTGCAAACTCTTCTAAGCATTTCTGCAGATGACAGGTCTCCATCTTATGCCAGAGGTCTGAAGTGTACAGAGTAAAAAGGAATGGTGGGAGTACAGTCCCTTGTGGTGCTCCTGTGCTGCTGACCAGCTGGTTAGACACAAAATCATTCAGTCTCACAACCTGTGGTCTGTTTATCAGGCAGTCATAGATCAAGCTGATTGTTGAGGCCTCCACCTGTGTCTTCAGCAGTTTCTGGCAAAGCAAATCAGGCTGAATTGTGTTAACTGCACTGGGGGGAAAATCAAAGAACATCATTCTCACATTACTGCCTGCTTTGTCCAGATGACAGTGAGTTGGTTGAAGCAGGTCAATGATGGCATCTTCAACGCCAACTCCATAGCGATAAGCAAACTGCAAGGTTCTAGTTTGCTTACTCGGGTGGGGCACCAGGAGTCTCTCCAGGACCTTCATGATGTGGGACCCATCAATCATAATTAATGACTGATGGGTGAGTTTTCTTTGGTACTGGAACAAGGCAAGATGTTTTCCAAAGCACTGGAACCTTCTCCTGGGTCAGCCTGAGATTGAAGAGGTGCTGCAGAATCCCACAGAGCTGTTTTTTTTCCTCCACTGTCGCTACATGCGTGCTCAGTATGAGGCATTACTGAGGGATTGTTGTAGTTCAAGGGCATTTTTACATGGGACTCGAGTCCATACTCTGGTACCGTATTTGGTCAAAATCCACTTATTTTGTACCTTGTGAACACAGCCTGGATCGTCCCAGGATACAGCCCGAGAGACCTGACTAGGAGGTAATATTGGAGTCCAGGTACGAGTGGATACGGATCATGTGAACACAAGCAGTACTCTGGCTGTATCTAAGACAATAGACGCACTCCATGCGGAAGTGACGACACCATCGACTGAAATTACAGAATCACCACAAATAGACCAAAACAACACAATTCAAGCATCCCAGAGCAACACGCCAGGTTACAAAACAGTGGGTTTACTACAACACTTACCCTGTAGATGGCTTCAGGTAGCAGTTGACCAGTAGACCAGTGTGTTTACATTCCAGGCTGTCACTCATTTTAAGACATCGGTACTTCTCACTCCTTTGTTTGTTGGATAACTGCAGAATTATATGTATACCGCCACATGCTGTTTTTGGTGTAGTCCATCAAGTAAAACACTGGATTCCAGCCAAGGGTGTCAATTTGTTTTTAAAATTGGTGGGGACGTAATTATAAACTTGAATGCTGTTTGAGAATATTTATTTAGCCTTTAGTTGTTGAAGAATATTATATCTTTGTGAAACACTTATATGCATTTTTGTATAACCTGCTTTACATATATTTGGGTAAATATTTTTATATGTAGTTTCATATAACCTGTCTTATTATTTCACAGTGAAGGACAACTTGTTTTTACAGAGCAGTATTGTACCAGTACAGGGTTCCTCCCTTATCCTGGGCCGAGACTAGAAGAGATAAGGGAAACTCCTTAGGGAGGATACAAGAATTATTGACGCTTGGGTCAGTGAGTCTAAACTATGAAAAAAATACTGGGTGTGTTCATCTGTGATTCTGTGTTGTGGTGCTGTAATAAAAGGGGGATGCTCTGTTTGGAAATTTAGTCAGAGCAATCCTTTGTTCTGGCTCCATCTGATCAGGTGTTTTGCTTCAAACAGAATTCTGTTGTGTGGTTGTGTTGTTTCTCTCTGTCCCTGAGTCTTATTCTGAAAACGTTCTGCTGAGGGGCGTCGGGTCCTCTAAAACATACAGATAGCAGTTCCTGATTGAAGAAGAAGTTTATCCTGCAAAAGGTAATAAAGAATAAAAGTTTTTAACCCCGACAGTATCCATCCCTTTCATGTTTTAGTACAATATGCACTGCAGAGTATGAACGTGGTGAAAATTGTATCTTTTTTAAATCAATACAGGTTAAAAGTCATAGGTTTAACTGTTTTCCTGTTTAAACATCACCAACATTATGCTGTCAGTTGGGAAGAATTATTAAAATCCATATCATAGCATGAAGAACAATATTGGATATAATATTTACTCGCACCAGAAGAATGTGCAACAATAAAACGTGATCCTTTTGCAACCCCAACACCATTCTGTGTGGAGAAACTTCAATTTTAACTTACTGCTGACAGTCCTGCAATAGGGCATATCCCTGTGGGTGATCCGCATAAAGTTTTTTCAGGTGGAGAAAAACCCAAATTGAATTTTACAGTTCCCGAAGGAAGTTTATTTAATGTGAGCGGACATAATCTATGTTTTGTTTAAGACTCCCAAATAGGAAAATGTTCATGTGTTGTTTTGGTGGAGGGAGCAGGAGGGAATTTTTCCCGAAGTTGCGCTGATGACGCACTGCTGTCACATCTATCCATCCATACTTTCACTAATGGATCAAATTATTATTTTTTTTTTTCAACTTTGATGGAAACTTTGTCCACTTCGTGGTCCTCCGTGCCTGCGTCGCAGAAGAGTCTCTGGTAGCTGGATGCAGAGATAGCGAGAATTCTGGCATGCTCTCTACACAAATCCAGAATGTCATCAAATTATCTTTGGGAGTCTTAAACAAGCATAAATATTACATGAACATTTTGTTCCTTGCTACCCACCTGCAGTAAAGAAACCAGACCCATTAAGTTTAATTTGCAACAGTCCCTCATTTATTGTGGGGGTTCTAAAAATAACCTGAAACAGGTGAAATCTGCAAAGTAGTCATCTTTATTTTTTAGAAATCATTGTTTTAAGGCTGTAAAAACCCTCTCCACACACCGTTTTAAAAACTTTTTCCAGACATAAATTAACATTTAGTCACATTTCTCACTAGTTTTAATACTCAAACCTTCGTAGATATAAAACATAAAAGTATTAATACACAGTACGGTCTCTCCACTGTTGCGCCGCTCTGTGTTTTAAACGAGGAATGGAGAAAAAGGAGGCGGAACCGCTTTTATATTTTCTTTAACTCTTTCTGCAAAACTGTTTTATTTGACAATTTTACCGCTTTTGAATATAGTGCAGCTGTTTTTAGCATTCCTCAGATCTTAACCCTTTATAGGCCTCCAAAGCACAGTGCACTTTTTATTAAAGAATTTTCTGATTTTTTTCTTAATTTTACACATCTCCTTTAATAGAATTATTATAGCTGGTGATTTTAATCTACACGTAGATAACCTTTTAGACCCCTTTGGTGCAGAATTTTTAAACATCTTAAATTATATGGATTTTATTCAACATGTTATGCAGCCGACTCATAACAGAGGACACACCCTGGACTTGGTCATCAGGTATTGCCTGTCCACCAGTGTGTTGTCCTCTGTTGTGGATCTAGTATTATTCAGCGGGCAGCCTCTGTCAGAACTGTAATGAAACGCCATCTAACCCCTGAAGTGGCTGCTGGTTTTCTGGAAGCTAGAGATCCCTCCTATTAATTTGATTTTATTTTCAATTATTTTAACAGTAGACTTAAATCTTCTCAAAACATGCATCACCATGGAGAAATGAAAATCTAAAACAGCTAAAGAGAACTTGCAGGGTGGCAGAGAGGAGATGATTCTCTTTTCTACAATTTCTAATATTTTGAATAACGATTGTAACTCTTTCCAGAAAACCTCCTCAGACACTCTTTGTGAGGAGTATCCCGTCGACTTCAGAAGGAAGGTAGACACCATCAGATGTAATATTTTATCCTACCAAAGTAGTTTGACTTTTGATAAATCTGAGAGTTTGTATCTACCTGAGGAAACACTGGACATTTTTGTCCTGGTTGAAGCTGAGAGTCTTGATAAAGTTTTCTCCTCAGTGAGGCCCACCACATGTGTTCTGGACCCTATTCCCACAAGGTTTTTAAACAATTTTATGATTATTTTAGAGAGGAGTTTTTAACCCTGATGAATTGCTCGCTTCAGACGGGGGTCTTTCCTGCCACTTTTAAACGGGCGAAGGTGAGGTTCCTGTTGAAGAAGAGCAATTTACATTTTAATGATTTAAACTTCCGACAATTTTTAAGCGAAATTCTAGAAAAGCTCGTTTTAATTTAACTTGATGATTTTATCAACATTCATAATGTCCTAGAGAAATTTCATTCTGGTTTTAGGGTGAACAACAGCACCGAGACTACCCTTCTGAAGATTTTAAATGATTTTAGAGTAAATTATGATGCCCAGAGGTAGACAGTGTTGGTTCTACTGGATCTAAGCGCTGCCTTTGATACAGTAGACCACACTATTCTTTTAACCCGTTTAAAACAGATCGGCCTCTCTGGTGCTGTTCATAAATTGTTCACATCCTACCTTACAGACAGGACTTTTATGGTAAGTTTAGATACCTGTTCCTGTAGGGTCCATAAAATCACATGTGCTGTGCCCCAGGGTTCAATTTTAGGCCCAGTGTTTTTTGACCTGTATATGCTCCCTCTTGGCAGTGTTAGCAGGAGTGAATGGGGTGAATTTCCACAGTTATGCTGATGATACAGTTGCACATCTCCATGTCTCCTGATGACACACGGCCATTCGATGCACTTTTTAACTGCATTTTAGACATTAAATCCTGGATGGCAGAAAACTTTCTCCAGCTCAACCAGGACAAAACTGAAGTTATAGTTATCGGTCCTGAGGCTCAGAGAGAGAAGCTTTTACCAAAATTACAATCAATGTCTTTTAATCCTTCTTTACAAGGGAAAAACCTAGGTGTGATTTTTGACTCTGAGCTGACTTTTATCCCTCACATTAAAAACATAACCAAAATAGGTTTTTATCATCTAAAGAACATAGCCAGAGTCCGCCCCATTCTCTCTCGGGCCAAAACGAAGACGCTGATGCATGCTTTTATCACCAGTAGAATTGACTACTGCAATAGCCTGCTTTCTGGTCTTCCCAAAAAGAGGATTTCAGGTCTACAACTTTTACAAAACTCAGCAGCACACGTCCTGACGAAGACCAGGAAGCGGGAGCACATCACTCCGGTTTTAAAGTCATTGCATTGGCTGCCCGTATGTTTCAGGATCGATTTTAAAATACTTGTAATGGTTTTTAAGTGTCTTAATGGTCTTGGGCCTTCTAACCGTGTGTCCAGACCAAACGCAATAGGAGCGACTAGAGCTTCAGGTTTACATGTAAAATTAATGGAGGAGCGCAATGAAGCGCGACTTGGGGTCCCGCGACACTTCAGAAGCAGATTTGCGTCGCAAAAAAGCTTTTCTGCCTAATTTGCGCGAACAATTCGCGCTACAGATGCGTCCAGTTCGCTTTGTACACACTTCAAGGTGCGAATGTGCATGCGAACAGCTAGGCGTGTGTCTCGCTTTTTAGTTGCTCCTATCGCGTTTGGTGTGGACACAGCGTTATCTTTCGGAACGGCTTTTAACATATGAACCCTCACGGTCTCTGCACTCCTCTGGCAGCCGTCTTCTCCTGATTCCAAAAGTCAGGAAACATACCCACGGTGAGACGTCTTTCCATTATTATGGCGCTCACCTCTAGAAAAAGGCTGCCGGAGGACCTCAGGGCCGCAGAGAACATTCATGTTTTTAAGAACAGGGTCAAGACTCACCTTTTTAGTCTAGCTTTTAAATGATTACTATTTATTCAGCCTGTTTAGCTGCATTGCTTGCTTAATGTATTTATTTATTTATTTTTATTATAGTTAAGTATAAACCACAATTTATATTTTACCGTATTACTTTCTCCATTATCACAATTTATCAGTTATTTTGTTATCTATATTAGCTTTTGTCATTTTACATTTTATGTATTTTAATCCTTCCAGTGTTTCCTCTGTGGAGCCCTCTGCCTCGGGTGGGTGGCGGAGGCCTGGGCGCTCCCAAGGTAGTGCCTGGTGATGGTGGGGGTTTCCGCCCTCCTTCCCTGGGCGCCCTAGTCGGTGCCTAGGTAGCTGCCATGGATCTGCTTTAGTCGAGTCAGATGACTCCCCTGATGGCGTGTCGTTCCCATCTGAGCTCTACCTATGGTCTTACGCGTTTTGGGAAGGTATCTGTGTGTACGTGAGTTTGTTTGTGGATGTTTGAAAGTGTGTGTCTGTGTGTGTTTGGAAAACGGGGTATGGGAATGGGAATGTAGGTTATGTGGGGTCATTTTAAGCGCTTTATAAATAAAGTTTGATTTGATTTTGAAACAACTTTTTTCTATTAACCATATAATTTTCAAGCAAGAATGGTCTGCCATACCACTAACCTTGCAGGTCTTCCTACAAACCTAGATGTGAAAGTAATGCATCATCCATTACAACTAAAAATCAACCAAGTAAATTGTTTCACGAATTGAAATTATTTGCTGTAATTTTCTGTTAAAAAATAATAAAAGCCTAGGGGGTCAAACCTTGTAGGGCTCATTTTAGCCCCATAAGTTAATATAGGGATTAATTACAGATCTATATCTAACCATCCTTTCTTAACCAAAATTCTAGAGCAAATAGTTGCCAATCAAGTATGAGAGCATCTCAACAGCAAAAACCTCTTTGAAGAATTTCAGTCAGGCTTTAAAGCTAATCATAGCACTGAAATAGCACTGGTGAAAGTTACTTATGATATTCCAATGGCCTCAGATAGTGGACTTGTGACTGTTCTGGGGTCTCATTTATAAATATTGCGTACGCACAAAACGGGGCCTGAAACTGGCGTACGCCACTTTCAAAGCAAAAGTTGTGATTTATAAAAAACCGACTTGACGGGAAAATGTGCGCACCTCTACGCCAACTCTGACCCGTGCGTACGGACATTTTGGAGACGAAGGAATCGACGACGCAGTTGGTGAGGTGGTGAACTGCAGCCAGACTGCATATTACTCCTCTCACTCATATCATTTCACCTCACACCAAACATTAATTATGGATTCATGTTATTATAAACATCCAAACAAGCAATGATATCTATATTGTAGCTTTGCAGTGAGCTATAACTCTTCTAAAAACATTTTTCAATATTAAAATAGATACATAAAATTTTTCTAAAAACCTTAAACTCGGATAAAAGGGCCGGGACTGTGTGCCAATTAATAAATTGAATCATCTGACGTCCCTGAGCGCAATAATGCCTGCAGTTTTGGATGGGATCATTAAGATGCACAGGCAATACATCACGTTTCCATATACTGTGGGGGAAACAGCCACAATTAAGATGCAATTTGCAGCAATGTCCGGTTTCCCAAACATAATCAGCGCACTTGACTGCACCCATATTACTATAAGGGCCCCGTCCGAGGAAATTCCCCTCCCTCCTGGCGTACCCCCTCCCAAGCATGAGAACCCCGACCCATAGCCGCCTCCTCCTCGCCAGGAAGTTTTCACCCAGGGAGCAAGGATCGGCCAGGATGTAAACATTTTTATTGTAACATTTAAGGTAGCAATGGCTGTCACTAGATGCTGGGCAACCTCATCTTCCTCAGCCCCCTAATCCTCACCATCTAAGAGCTCAAAATACACGGCATATTAGTCTGTCTCCTTAAAATATGCTCATATGTAGTGTCAGCTCGGGTGTACACGTACCCCCTCCAGAAGCAGACCCACTCCGGCGGTGGGAGGCAAGTGTCCTCCCCTCAAATTTGAGGTCCGACCACTTTTTTGTTATTTTTTATTTCAGGTACCGTGCTGTCAGTTGCACTGACAGCCTGCACTGCAGACGCCACATGCTGCCACTCACAGTTCTTTCTTTTATTTGTGAACTCGCTGCTGTGTCCACCAAATAAAATGTCTCTTCTAGCCTCCACTTCACCCACTAGCACTTCAATCAACATCTCCGTAAAGTTTCTCTTCTTGTTTTTCTTTTGTTGTTGCCATAGGAAGGGATATGAAGAGGTAGAGTAGCTACGTAGAGATAGATTAATGTAAGCCAAGTAGAGATTGTTAGTAGCTAGGTCTCCTAGTAGCTAGGAGACAGGTTAATGTTAGTAGTCAGGTAGAGTATCAAAAGCTAGGAAGAGATAGGAAGAGGTAGAGTAGCCAGGTAGAGATAGGTTAATGCAAGCCAGGTAGAAAGTGTTAGTAGCTAGGTCTCCAAGTAGCTAGGAGACAGGTTAATGTTAGTAGCTATGCTGCCTTAGGCTAGGCTGTTGGAGGACATTATTAGGGTCTGTTCCTACTTTCTCTCCTACTTCTCCCCAACTGCATGATGTGCTGTCAATTCAAGCGCTAACCTGTTTTCTCTCTTCCTACAGTAGGTGCTCCTGACCCGCCCTGCATGACAACCCTGACTAAGATGGCATTGCAGTGACGGAAAGTTCTCCATGTCCTGCAACAAACTTCTGCAACAGTTGTGTTGTTCTTTCTGTGTCTCTGTTCTGTGTCTCTGTTCTGTATTCTCCAAACCACAGACGGTCTCGGCAGATGACCGCTTGTGCTGAGCCTGGTTCTGCCGGAGGTTTCTTCCTGTTAAAAGGGAGTTTTTCCTTTCCACTGTCGCTTCGTGCTTGCTCAGTGTGAGAGATTGCTGAGCATTACACGACGCAATCTTCTGTGGTTCTCTAATTTCTAAATTAAACATTGTATTGTAATAACTCTTCTTGTAAAGTGACTTGAGATGACATCTGTTGTGAAACGGCGCTATATAAATAAACTGAATTGAAAAAAATTGAAAATATTTCCCCTCTTCTTCATATGCATCAATATTCATGTCCTGCTTTGCTCCTTGGGCGTGTTCAGGGCGGGATGTGAGCCAAATTCACATGCGCAAACTTCCAAGAAGACCGTGATTTATAATGGGAAATTGCTTACACCTGTGCGTAGGCATGGTTTTATAAATCAGAAATCGTTTTGGCGTACGCAAACTTTTTGTTTTGGTCGTACGTACACTTTTAGTAGGGATTCTACGCAATATTTTATAAATGAGACCCCTGGTCTTGTTGGATCTCAGTTCTGCTTTTGACACAGTCGATCATAATATTATCTTAGAAAGGCTTTAACATGTTGCAGGGATCGAGGGAACAGCACTAGGCTGGTTCAAATAATTTCTGTCCGACAGATTCCAGTTTGTTCTTGTTAAGTAAATCTTCACACTCGAGGGTTACTTCTGGAGTACAGTATCACAGGGTTCTGTGCTTTGATCGATTCTCTTTACTACTTATGCTTCCAATTGGTAAAATAATTAGACAGCATAATATGAATTTCAACAGTCATGGTGATGATACACAACTATATTTATCCATAAATCCTGATTAATCCAATCAGCTATGTAGATTACAGGCATGCCTCAAAGACATTAAAACCTGGATGACCGAATTTTCTGCTTTTAAATTCAGACATGACAGAAGTTGTTGGCTGTGGACCAGAAGCTGAAGTGATGCAGAGAAATTAGTCCATGCATTTGTTACTTTAAGGCTGGACTACTGTGATTCCTTATGCACCCGTCAGTGATAAACCTGCCACAGTCATGTCAGCTAACTGTGCAACAACGCCGTTAGATGACCTTCAAAGAAACACAGAGTTCCAGCATCTCTATGTGGTGAACATGAAGATTCTACTGTGCGGAAGATGCTGCCTGAGACGGCAGATCCAATCAACACACCGGTTGGCAGGGGGATCAGCAACAGATCCAACTCATCGTCAACTCCTGACTCTGTGGCGGGCACACCATTCTGGGAACTTTCTGAAAACCTTCAGACTCAAGAAAAAAAAGGAATCCTCCTTTTAACTCCATGCCCAAACAGAAACTATAAACATTGCTCTCCAATTCAACTCACCATATCAGGCATCTGATACTGACCGAACACTGTCAGACAAACTTCCTGCCTGAAGGTGGTGTTCGGTTATTCTTACTCTCATTCTCACCTTCAAAGTAAAATCCCGGTTATTATAAAAAAAGAGATGTTCACACACTAAAACTACAAATATCTGAGCAGTACAGAATTTAAAAACATTACCTTCCAAACAAAATCCCTCGATCTCGGAGAGAAATATTAACGCAGCTATACAAAACATAAGATCAATATCAGAAAAATCACTGCTAATCAATGACTACATCATCACAGATCTAGACAATATTTTTCAGAGGGGCCACAGTGGGGCCAGTGGTTTTCCATGAAAAAAAGAATGAAACAAAAAGGACAACATTTAATTGTTTACTATAAAATGTGACTTTATTTGGATGGTAGAACTTTTGTTTTATATGCAAATTAAAAAGGAGTTTTTACTTCCAAGGTACAGAATATGCTCCAGTAGTTTAATTACAGCAAAGAAAACCTAAGAAGAAGCCAGCAGTGCTACCCAAAGAGTCAGAACAAAAGCTGGAACAAAATCTCAACCAGACCACATATGAGAGGAACCTCAAAGTAGGGCTGCACGATTATGTCCAAAAAAATAATCACGATTATTTTGATCAATATTGTAAGCACGATTATTAATCACGATCATTCATCCAGTCCTGTAAAATATCTATTTTTGTTGCACCAATTATAAACTTAAAAATAAAACAAAATTTTGTGAAAAATAAAACTTTTGATTAGAATACATGAATAATAATGAAAAAAACAACAACAACTCAATATATATATATATATATATATATATATATATATATATATATATATATATATATATATATATATACATATATTTAAAAGTATAAGCTAAATATGTTATTGCAGAGTGCAATCTCAAAGTGCAATTTATGGGAAATAATTACAGCTTATACAGAAAAGGCCTTTGACATTCCTTGCATCCAAATCCTTAGTATTTACTATATGGTAAGTAGCAACTATTACTCACCTGTTAATTTAATACTGCATAGCAAACGATCGCGTAATAGCCATGAAATCAGACATACTGCTCCACCATTTTGCATGTCCTTTGACCCATATGACTTCTGTTGACCCAGATGTTTACTTTACATTCGCCTGTGGTCCCGCCATCCTCTAGCTGTTTTTTTGTCTGGTATGACTTTACAACTTAAATGTTTAATCAGTTAAAAAAACAATTACAGTAATCAGCAACATCGCTACGTGTACATTTATCTGCCGAAACTGCGGCGGTGTCAATGGTTGACAGTTCGTCTGTAGCCATTTTTAGCTAGGTCCTTCTTCTTCTATTATTTCAGGGTGTCCGCTGCATTGTGGGATAGCGTAGCATCCACCGGCCGCTTACTGTGGCGGTAGTACACTTTCGGGAGCTTTCTGCTTACTAGTCAGATCCATAATGGAGATTTGGATCTACTACATTGCTCAAATACTCCTTTTCACCTGCTACGTAGCAAGCATAGTGCAGCCATTATGAGTGCTGAGTGGCGTGTGCGCGGTTTTTATTTGGTCAGCTTAATGAAGCTTTAGCCATGCGTTTGCCCCCTAGTGGTTGGCAGACTATTGGTTGAGGCAGTGTATGATGAGGAGGCACGCAGTGAAGCTCGCATTTTGAATGTAAATATCGTTCACGATCAGGTTCATTTAATTGTGGCCACCAAAATCGTGATCACGATCAAAATCCGATTAATTGTGCAGCCCTACTTCAAAGGCAAATTTCTGTGATATAACAAGTTGTATAATAGTTGTTTACTATTCATTCTATCATCACACAAATTTGAAGAAACTGAAATTAACAAGACAGTCACATACAATAAAATTTACTTAGCCAAACACCATAACTTATGAGCCTCTAACAAAATGGTAACTAGCCATATTTGTAGTCTCTAAACTAACATTTGAGGTAATAAAGTAGAAACGTTTCTTTCTTTTGGATGCAAGACATGTTTTGTGCATGTATGTACATATAATGTCACATAGAGAATATTATAGTTTGAAAAATCATTTTCCTGTCATGTTTTCTAAACAATAGTCTCATCCTCTGGCACTGGCAACACTGTAGTTTATACTATTATAATAATAGTATTCTGCGCTCATATTTTCTTGCAAAATGGTCCACAAATGCTTAAAGGTCTAAAGCCTTGACCCTTCTGGATTCAATGCTTAGCACACCAACATTGCTAAGACACTCAACTGTAATGGTGGACAGAAGGTAGGTTTTTTTCTAGTTTTAATGTGGAAAAACTCCGCTCACAACTAGCAGAACTCACTGGGAGTGCAACAGCGATTTTGCACAGTCTAAAGAGCTCATTAAATGGTTCCTTGTATGGCTCAGTGAAATGGATAAACTCCACTGAATCAAAAGGTTTTTCAATTACACCACTGTTTATTTTTCTCTCCAGAAGCTTCTTGAACTGATGCAGTTAATGCCCCAGATGTGCTGCCATACATCTCATTTTGTACAGCTAGCCATTTGAGATGCACATGTGAGCCAGACATGAAAACATAAAGACTCTGTTAGAGGGCAAAGAACTCCTCTGCTTCGGGGACTGCTTTAGTAGCATCAACTAGCACTAAATTAAGACAGTGGGCACTGCAGTGGATGTAAAATGCAAATTTAGCTTTCTCCCTGATCTTAGCCTGTACCCCTGAATGCCTACCAGTCATTACAGCAGCACCATCATATCCTTGGCCTACCAGGTTGTTTTTGTAGTCCAAGCCGTGACGTTCCAATAAGTGGACTATCTTTTCAGTAAGTCCCACTGCATCTAGCCTTCCAACAGATTCAAAATGAAGAAAACTCTCCTTTATTTTTCCATCATAATAGTACCGGAGTACAAATGAAATCTGCTCCTGTTTTGAGACATCCTTTGTCTCATCAGCCATGATGCTGAAGTACTGACTGCTTTTTACTTCTTCAATTATTTCCAAACTGACCATTTCTGCCAAACAATCCAGAACTTCATTCTGAATGACCTTGCTTGTGTATTTTGCGTTGTGAATAGATGTCAACCTATGCTTAACATCTGGATCATGATTTGCAACTGTTTCAAGAATTCTTCTTTGTTAAGGATATTAGGTTTCACAGCCCTCTGGTAGTCCCTCCATGCCATCGTTGCTTCCATGTGCGTGTCAGACTTTGCATGGACTGAAAACCCATCTCCCCTCTCAGTTGCTTTTTTCCAGTTTCTAAATCCAGATAGTGAGTCAAACATACTGCCTGAACTATTTGGGGGGCTGAAATGTCTGCATGCTGAAGTAGTAAGAACATATACTTATGTAAGGGTCATATATACAATTACAATTATGTGAATATGTGATCGTGGGAAAACTCAGTGTTTATGGCAGGTGGTTATTTGGGAGGACAGAGCTGAGTCTAACCAGAATCAAGGAGTGAAAAGGGAGTTACGAGCGCTGTGCTGGGATAACAAACATAACTCGTACATGAACTATTCAAGGTCTCGGGTAAGCGAAAGGTATGGGAAAACTATGATTCGTCTGCTGACCATTCATGTGTATGTGGAACGACAGGTCACTGAGTTGTAAAACTGTTATTGGAAAAGTACTGAACTTTGAAACTGTAGAGCTCTTTGTTTGTACGTAAGTAGGAGGGTCGTACTGCTGTGTGTTTTTCAATAAAACCAGCCTGTTGCGGTAAGAGCAACAGAACACATACTGACAGCTGCTGAAACAGATGAGGGTCTGTAAGAGCTGTGGTGTTCTCCGCTTTGCAAAGGTGAACTGAAACTCCGTTTCTGAGTGTTTTTGTTGATCAACTCTTTTTATCTACAAGAAACGTCTCCAAGAATCCTGAACCTAGGGGTGGTAGAATTATACCACAACAATGCATGACAATAGACAAGAGTCCATAATAATGAAGTATTCAACCCAAGGATGACTTTCATACCAGCTTGGCTGGAAGCTCCGCATTCTGTCCCCCATTAATGTGGCTGGGAATGTCCTTAGATTAGGTTGAACTGGTGGATCATCCCCGCTTTTGCTGATGTCTGAAAAGAGGACATGAGTATGTAACTGACAACAATATTAATGTAAAAATTATCTTATCTTATCTATTCATCATAATTAATCAAACAGGTTTATAGTCAGCATTCTTCATATGCTGTTTACAGGGTTTAAATTGGAATCACCTGCCACACACAGTTAGCTCAACATTACAAACCTGATGGCATACACGGCGTATATGATGAATGTTCTCCTGGTTGTCTCTCTTTCTGCTCCTCAATCTCTCCCTCACAGGCTACATTTTCCTCCTTTCTCTCAGGATTGATACTTTCTGTTTCTGATCTGAGTTCCTCTCCAACCAACTCCTTCTGCCTTTCATCCTGCTCCTTGGCTCGCTCATGATCTTCTTTCCCTTTCTCTCTGTTGTTGTTTCTCTGTGTCTGCTGTTCTTTGCTAACAGCGGCAAAAAAATATGTAATGTCCCTTTTCCTTTTCATAACTACTGCCTGTGAAAAGCAAAAGGAATAGAAAATGTCTAGCAGGTGAAACAAATGATCTTAGATAAATATAGCTAATGTTCAGAGTGTAACAAGATAATTTATGTTGTATGTTTAAAATAATATTACAAAAAACATAAGTCACTCCACAACACTGTATGAACTAAATTAAAAACTAATTAAAACAACCTTGCAGTAAACAAAAACACGTGACTACAAATCGAACATAATAACATAAAATTTAATCATATTGCTCACCTTTGTGTCTCCTCCCGTTGGCCGTCTTCAACAACTTCTTGCACTCTTTATTATTTCTTTCTTCTTCTTCTTGCACTGAAATCCGCGGGATAAACAACTCAGTGCACTGAGCGTGCAGCGCTCTAAGGACTCCGTGTGCAACGCTGCGTATTGGTTCCGGTTTCCATACCAGTGTAAATCTCATTACAAAATTAATTATCTCCTCAGCACAGGGGCCCTAACGGGGGCCAGGGGCGGTTCTATAGGGGCACTGGCCCCTGTTGGCCCCTGTCTAAAACCGCCAGTGCCCTCCCCACATTTGAGCGGTCTTTCGTCAGATATGTACCAGACAGTCCATGTTCCACATTTTGACGGTTGGCAGACTTGTTGACGGAGACGGGAAGAAGTGATTATACAAGCCTGAAGGTTAGTTTTAAGCAAAACAAACTTTGTACGTTACTGTTGGCTCATTTACTTAAGTCAGTTTTTCCACACTGAAAGCAGAGGCGCTTGCTGCGCTAGAAAATAGTGTATTTTCCTAGCTAATTTTGCTGGCAGGATGTCCAGAATTTCCCACCGCGCTTTACAGCTTACTGGGCATTCAGACCGAACTTTGCCGCCAGACGTAAAAAAAGGTCAAACGAACAAAAGTTGCTGCTTAGAAATTTCAAACCCCACTACTGGCACATTTGTACCCTGCGCCGGCTGCAGCGCGTCACGTCAGTACATCAGCGAGTGGGCGGGGATATCTCTTCCACCGGGAAACTAGTAGTGTGTATTTAATAACCGTAGTTATCCTAACCGGGTTTGTTCTAGTGTTAGCTAAATTAACAAGAAAGTTAAAAGAACATATTTAACTGCTTACCTCCCCATCTGATAACTTCCACCAAATAAAGTCAATTTTTTTTCCTGAGTCTCCAACTCCACAGCCTTGCACTTCCATCTAGCCAACTCCCCTCTGATCAACACAGAGACTCTGAAGCTACAGCGCACGGGCTCATCCCCCATCCTACCCTCTCCCTGAGTGGCTCCAGCCGGCGGCTCAGCTTGTCTTCTCTACTCTCGACATAACTCCTGCCCGCGGTTCATCCTCCATCCTCCCCTCTCCCCGAGTGGCTCCAGCCGGCGGCTCGGCTTGTCTTATCCGCTCCCCACGTAGCTCCAGCCCGTGGCTCAGCTTGTTCTACGTCTTCTCCATGCTGTATAATCCAGTGAATATATATATATATATATATATATATATATATATATATATATATACACGTACTTGGTGCGGACAAATGTATGGCCTCCGTGTACACGCACTCGATTTCACCTAAGTCTTCATATTGACCTGTTTTAAATGCGACGCTGAGCTGAAACGGTGTGCTGGACTGTGAAACCTCAAACGTCCGTGCACCCACTGCACCCGTCTCTGTCGAAACATGGTACCACAGAGACATGATCTGAGCTGCGGTTTTATCCTTAGAGTAGGCTAAATGGTGTACATGATCATGATATAAATATTCTCATCCACTCCGTTTCATTTTTTTTTCACAAATAATTAAGCTGTAGATTTTTGTTTGATGTTGTTTTTTACTGTGGCAAACATGGCTACAATTGTGGTTGTAAACTAAGCTTTGTAAGGTATTATTTCAGTAAAGTTATATGTTTAGCTGAACACTTTTAAAGAGAATTAACACAAGTTTAAATGCAGCAGTTAAAATGACCGCTGGTGGACGTTCTAGTAGTTACAAAATCGTGGCCGTTCTAGTGTTGAAGCAAAATCTAATTTATTCAAAAGGTAAATTTTATGCATGTTAATCAGAAACATAATGTTGCATATCTATTGATTTCTGCTGTCTATACTATCAATTTGGATAAGTCTTTCTGTTTATTTTTGTTAAATCTATTAACTACTTTCAAAAACTTTTTCTCTGTAAACTGTAATGTAACAATAATGTCACATCACGTACACCAGCAGTTACCCTGGTCTAACCAGCAGCATATGTTATTAGTTATGTACTGAAGTAAAAACAATCTTAAATGAGTACCAGGCTTTTACAGCAGTCATAAATACCAAGTTGTGTTTAGGAAATTGCCCAGTTGTGTAGAAACAGGAAGAAAGATAGTTTAGGACCCCCATAAAAGTAAATAATTTTGGGGGAAAAACAGACTTAGGGAAGTAGATCATAAGGGGCACACAATGAATGTTTATGTACTGGGAGTGACCATGTCATGTGATTCTTTTTGTCTTTGTGTTCAATAAAAAGAGATGAGGTCTGTGAGTCAGCGCACACTTGGTGAGCCGTCCTGCAGGTCAGTCTCATGACAAACAGATCTGTGTTGTTGTATTTTCTGCTTTGTTTTCTGGAACAGGAAATCACTCTGTCGACCCTGCGGAGGAAAGCTGAATCCTCAACCGTGAATAGAGCTAATTGACAGTTTTGGAGTTAATCCACAATAGAGGAACACTTTAATATAGAATTTACAATCCAGCAACTTGGTGGAGGACGCGGGGAGTGATTTTCCAGGAGCAAAGTAGAAAAGTAAGTTGATTGTTGATGAAATATTTTGAGGAAACACTGAAGTGAATTACTGATCTGAGTTTAACAGAATGATGGGGAACTGAGGACTGACCATTGACAAAAGGACCCGGGTCATTTTCTCATAATTGTAATTCGTAATCTGGCAAGCGCTACAACAAATTAATAGGTAAATGTTGGTCTGAAAATTCTCCATTTTAATGTTAACTCTGTCTCTTTAAAGGAAAAGAGGAACGTGCGAGACAAGTTCTGAGTCTGGGTTGCTCTCGCTGGGGAGAGACGTTTCCCCAGCGACAGGTCTAGTGGGAACAAAGGATTCCTAGACCAGCCTGGGTGACTGCACAGCCCGTGACCGAACATCACAAAGTGTGCATAGAAAAAGGTCTGCGTTCCTAAAGAGATAAGGTCAGTGTGTATGGATGACTAAGACTTAAAAGGAAATAAATTGCCATGGTAATATAAACATAGTTGTGGTGTGAATGGGTGCGTGTTGGGAGAGTAAAGATACAGATAAATAGTTTCCAGGAAACTATTTTGCACATCTGGATTCAAATAAACTCTCATTTAGAGGATAGTAGTTGGGTTGAATCTAAAACTTGGGTTGTCCGGTAAATCTTAAACACCTAGTGGATGTCCGCTCCCACAGAACTAGTCTGGGGAGTAGAAGATTGACATTCAGGGACAATCTGGGGTAATATCATTTTCAACTGACTCAATCCTACATACTTAAAGGAAGAGAGCAGATTGACATAGTTGCTGAGAGCATGGAGTATAAATCCCGCATTTCCCTGCCAGGGAACCGCTGGTGCACCTTAGGAAGACAATTAACACTGTATTTGGATAAAGTACTACCAATGATAGAGACTAGTCTCAGCAAGGCAGATAGAGATAAAGAAGAAAGGAGGGTCAGAAGTATGTGGAAAGATGAGGGACTAGACGCACAGGAGAGGAGATGTTTGTCCCAGTTGTGTTTCAAAGAAGCAGGGAAATGTGGAGATAAAGCAGAAAAGGCCAACGTGGTTACTGGAGGAAAGGCAAAATGGAAGAAAAGACAGGCAAAATGGAACCAGTTAGGTATATTAGGGCAAGGGACAGAACATCTATGTCAGGAACCAGACTGTGACGAGGAAGACAGCTCGAGCCCTCCCCCTTATACAGGGATTTATCCCCCGATATCCCGGACAAACAATATGTATCCTGTAGTTAGAACTGCAGATGGGACTGAAATTCATTGGGAACTCACTAGGACAGATGCTACAGAAAGAGGTATCTATGAGGAATATGGCCCAGAACACAGATCACACCCACACCCCCAATGCACACCCTCTGCTCCTCCGGTAGCTCCCCCATCTTCTCAATACCTCGTCCAACCCAGCTCTCGGGACGGAGCCACACAGTTGTGGCAAGTAATGAGCAAGAAGAAAGTAGGTCACTAAGAAAGAGGCAGATCGGTATAAGAAGGATCTGAGGAGACTACGAAAATGGAGACTGCTTTGTTAAAACTACAGTTAAAAGAAGCCCAATCTAAAATAGCTGAACAGAAAGCTGGTTCAAAGAAAGGGAAGCAAATGGTGGCAGAAATTGCCCCAGCTGCAGCCCTAGAGGCTCCTCCCCCTTCATTTCCCATAATGTATGCTGGAGCCCCCCCTAACCTGTCACCCGTTGCCCCCTATGGGCAGCAGTGGCAACGCCCATGGAGAGCACGTGGGAGGGGAAGGGCCCGTGGGTTCAGAGGTGCTGGGGGAAAGCAGCCAAGCACTAACGGTTGTCATCGGTGTGGCTCCATTGATCATTGGGTGAGAGAGTGTCCTTACCCACCAACCGGGAACCAACCACAATACCAGCCTTCTCAGCACACAGCTCCAAATCAGCACATGGCTCCTCCTCCGTATGGCAGGGGAAGAGGAGGCCAGCACTATTGACAATGCCCACAGATTTTCCCAGTGGGCGGGACTAAGGGAGATCCCTTGCTCAAATTGAACATTTCTGGACATTCCTTAGCTTTTTTGGTGGATACTGGGGCTACTTTCAGCACCATGGACAAATCATTACCACAAACAGTCTTGTCTGGAGAAAAAGTGTCAGTAATGGGAATTTCTGGGGCTCCTATGATTCTCCCGGTAACTCAACCTATATCTGTGTCAGTGGGAAACCAAAGAGTGAACCATCCTTTTGTGATAGCACCCACCACTCCAGTGAATCTTCTTGGCAGGGATTTACTTATTAAGCTGGGAGCTACCATTCTATGCACAGCTGATGGACTTGAAGTGACTTTTCCCAATGGACAGAAACACTGTTGTGGTTCCCTGAATGGACAATATCTGCTCAGAGATGACGCCTCACAAATGGCTGACATATTCTGGGGCAGGCTTACCACACCTCCTGAACATGAACACTCTGCAGCCACATTCTTGGCATGCTGGAGGCCTTGGCTGCTGGAACTACAACCCTTTGTCCCACCGCCTGACCCTTTACATGTTACTCTCCTGTATGAAAGGGGCGATCCTACTATGTATCAGGAACCATTTGAGAAACAGCTTGAGGGCCACACGTGGTCTGTGACTTCCGGTCCATGCTTTGTGGGGAAAGAGGGAGTAGCACTGTTTGCTAATCTTACATCTGATCAACTGAAATGGTACATGATGGAGACTGAAGCTCTCCCACATGTGTCACTTTTACTACACCCTAAACATCAAGCCAAGGATCTGGGGGGGAATGGTAAAGAGGGGGGTCACAATTACAAATTGGATTCCAACCCAGATACCTACAGTCTCCTTTTCTCCTTCTATTCAGATGTATAAAATAGACACGCAAGTAACAGATCAGACTCTGTTAGAACACCTCCAGTTGTCTAGAACTCATGGTAAAGAAAAAACAGACCACCCTAAGGCCATAGAGACGTTACAAATTCTCCCCTATTACCTCTGGTCAGACGGTCCCACAGATGTAGGATTGGTTCACACCACACCCATCACTTTTGAATTAAAACATTCTGATCCAATTTGGCGTATGCAGTACCCTCATAAACCTGAAGCTGAGGAGGGAATAGCGGACACTATTGCAGGTTTATTAAAGGCTGGAGTTTTGGAACCTTCTTACTCGCCTTACAACACACCAATCTTACCTGTAGAAAAACAAGGTACTGGCAAATACAGGATGGCACATGACTTAAGAGCAATTAATGAGGTACTTAAAACAGCACCCATTGCAACCCCTAATCCCTACATGGCTCTGACATCCCTGACACCTGATTTGAAATGGTTCACCTGTATTGATTTGGCTAATGCTTTTTTCTGTTTACCGCTTCACCCATCAGTGAGGGATGTGTTCTCTTTCACTTTCAGAGGTAGAAAACTGAGATATACTAGACTTCCCCAGGGCTTTTCTCTATCCCCTGGCATTTTCAATCAGGTTCTTAAACAATATGCATTGAAGCCACATTGGCATTACTGTCTCATTTAGGAAAAGAGGGTTAGAAAGTCTCACGTGACAAACTAGTCAGACAAGAAGTCCAGTTTTTGGGGAGAAAAGTGACGGCACAGGGTTCTGGTTTAACAGAGGCCCACAAAAACTCCATATTGACACATCCAAAACCTCTTATTGTAAAGTCAATGCTGTCATTTCTGGGACTTACTAACTTCTCCACACTTTACATTCCAGGTTATACTAACCTCACTACACCATTGAGAGCATTGGTAAATGAAAATGGCATGAAGAATTTACAGGCACAGTTACAATGGAATTCCACAGCAGAAGAGGCTTTCATTCAGCTCAAACAACTACTAGCTCAGGCAGCAGACTTAGCTACACCTGACTACAGCTGTACCTTTTTTCTAGATACATCAGAAACCGATGGAGTGGTTAATGGTATTCTTTTTCAGAAAAAAAGGGGCCAAAGACACATTCTTAGGTATCTTAGTGTCAAACTACAAGCCATAGAGAGGAGACAACCTCCATGCACTAGACATGCAGCAGGCATTGCACATCTAGTTGAGAAAACAGCACATGTAGTCAGAGGATACCCACTCCACATCCTCACATCCCATGGTGTTATGGCTCTGATCAATTCTGAGGCCTTCACTTTGTCCACCCTGCGCCAGCAACGTCTCAGTAAAATCCTAGAAGCACCAAATCTGACTTTCATCCATGATGGCATAAACATGGCAGATCAGTTCAGCGACACCGGGGAACCTCATGACTGTGTTGCACTAAATTTTGTGGCCCAAAAAATAAGACCAGACCTGTTGACAGAACCACTCCCCAAAGGACTGACCCTGTACACAGATGGTTGTTGTTTTAGGGACAGTAAAGGTGACTTACAATCAGGTTTTGCTGTGGTGTTGCAAGATAACAATACTGAACAGACAGTGGTGTCAGGAAAACTACATGGCAAACAGAGTGCGCAGCGAGCTGAGATCAGGGCTCTGATTGAAGCCTGTAAGTAGGGAACAGGAAAAGAAGTTACCATTTGGACTGATTCTAATTATGGTTTCTCTGTTATTCATTATGAGCTACCACAGTGGAAAAGGGCATGATTTGTCACCACCACAGGCAAGCCTATTCAGCATCACTCAGATATCATGGAGCTTTTAGAAGCAGTGCAGCTACCCTCTAAATTAGCCATTTTAAAGTGCAAGGGCCACAGTAAGTTAAACACAGCTCAGGCTAGAGGTAACGAAGCTGCAGATCTGGCTGCAAAAAAAGCTGCAGGTTACCAGCCACAGACAAATACACAGCTAGTGGTTACAGATTTACAGGAAATATCAGACAGCTTTGCAGAGGAAGTGAAGCTAGCTCAGCAGAATGCAGCCCCACAGGAGAAATCAGTTTGGAAAGACAGAGGTGCAGTTTTCTCAAATAACTACTGGAGAGGCCCACATGGGAGACTTGTGTTGCCAGCCAGTTTGAAACCCACACTTTTCCAAGAAGCTCATGGACAGGCGCATGTCTCTTTTAATCAGATGAAGAGGAACCTGTGTTTCTGGTGGCACCCATGTTTATCAGACTGGGTAAAGAATTTTTTGAGTGAATGTACGGTTTGTGGGCAGTTTAATCCAAAACCCACTATCAAGCCAGAGATGGGAACTTTTCAGAACCTGTCTCGGCCAGGGGAGGAAGCGGTTATTGATTATACAGATATGGGAATTCCTATTAGGGGTTATAGGTATTTGTTGGTTATGATAGACCCCCTGACATCATGGGTTGAAGCAGTTCCTGCTAGGAGCGAGGATTCTAAAATGGTGGTTAAGTGTTTAATTAACCACTGGATCCCGTTCCATGGCTTTCCCACCTGAGTGAGATCTGATAATGGCACTCACTTTAAGAATGAACATCTACAATGGGTTGAAAAGCATATGGGGATCACCCATAAATTTGGCACTGTGTATCACCCCCAGTCGCAAGGGGTGATTGAGCGCTCAAACCTAAATTTAAAGTCAAAGCTAGCAAAAATATCAGCACAAACAGGGCTAAATTGGCTGGACGTCCTCCCTATTGCTCTAATGGCCATTAGATCATCAGTCTGCAGAACAAAAGGTCTTACTCCTTATGAGATCCTTACTGGCAGGATCTTCCCTGGTCCCTGGGCCAGCAGGGAGCCTCAAGTCTCTTCTCATCTTGCTCCCGACCCTCGTGGTGAACATCAACAGCTGAAATCTCTGGTGACCTCCTTCCTATCAGCTCCACACGTCACTCACGGTCCAGCTCCGGCACCCACAGAGGCTGAGTGGGTTTGGCTGAAGGTGTTCAAAAGAAAGTGGCAGGAACCTCGCTGGTCTGGTCCATTTCTGGTTTCTGCGCGCACCACCCACGCTGTCCAGCTTAAAGGCAAAGGATCCACCTGGTTTCATTGGTCACAGTGTGCCCTGGCTCCTAATCCATCCCGCACACTGCAGCAGATCTCTAATAATCTAAGGGAATCTATCTAAAGAGGGTGAGAAAGGTTTTGACCAAGCGGGAGCTTAAGCCACTGGAGGCGGGGCCTCACTCACCCAGAAGAAATTGGTTGTGGGGGGAAATGGTTAATTAATTACCATTTCCAAAGAGGGAATATGTTATTTTAGCTGACACAGCTGAAAAAAGCTGTTACATCGCTCTCGCAGCTGCCAGGTGCCATTAGAGGGCTCTACAAAGGGAGTGAAGAACGAAAAAAGAAGATTAAAATTATACTGAAGGACTAAAAGACTCGCTTAACCATTTATTGCATTTTGCAGGTTTTTTTTTAACCATTTACTTAACCATTTCTATTCACAGGTGCAGTTTCTTAACACTGCCTAAGAGGGTTTATTAACACCCCAGTTAACTAATTTTTTATCATTTAATTTTCAGGATTTCTTAACATCCAAGTATTTTTAAGGTTTTCTTAATAAGCAAAAAGGGTCCTTTAGATAGAAAGATAGACTAGCTGAGGTAAGGTTACCTGAGGTAAGTTTTCCTGAAGGCGTGGTATGACCCAGTGTACAAGGTATTACAAGCCAGACCTAGGGAAAGGAAAGACTAGAGAGATTCCAGAAGTTAAATAGGTTTCTTAAGATTTTATCAAGGTTTCTTAACAGTTACATTATTCTTTCAGTTTTATTTAGTTATTTACAGCACAATCATGTTAACTGATGGTCAATTGTGTTTTTTTTATTACATTCTGGTCTTGTATTTGCATTGTGGTTCTTTGAGATCTGCTTATCAATGCCAGGGTTTTCAAATTTTAATAAAGTTCAAAAGTAACTTGTGCTTCTCACATCAAAACCTTAACAAAGTGAAGACTAAACTAAAATAGCACAACAAACATTGAAAACATGCAACTCTGGGGCAACACAAAGTTGCTGTGTGGCCTAGGACTATGCAGCATAATCATAGTTAACATCATTTTCTACTGCTGTGGGGATTGGCCCTATAACAGTTCCAAAAATCCGATACAGGTCTCTTTTAGCTCACTCCCACTAAGTAATAGGCCAAGGAGACATGTGGTTGCCAAACCATCCCCTAACTCTAAGTGTAGCAACACACAAGGACCATATTACGCACCAGGATGGTTTTCCACTTTCTGTATCCCAGAAGGAGGATCGGCAGTAATTACCATCCCACTTAACACTCTAACATGGAATGGAAAACAAGCAATTTGGTATAAGGATTATCCCTCCTGGTATAAAAACTAATGACCAAAAGGATGCGAGTTGGTCCACTCTGATTGCTGACCCACCAGGATATGATTGGAGCAGTTACACCACATCAGCTTTTGCAAAACATATGCGCTCCCTGGTGAGGTTAGCTAAAGCTGCAGATAAATTACTCATCACTGTTAACCTAACTAAAAGCCATCTTATTCCCTCACAAAATAGTATCAGTGGCCAAGGGTGTGCGCTTTTCCTGATCTGGGTACACAAAGGTGGAAAAGATGTTCGATTTCCCATTAAAGTATGCCAAGACCCCCGCACCGTATCTTCCTCAGTAAGCCAGAATCAAGCCTCGGTATCACGGGGTAGCATAGTTAAAGAACATCCTACTCCAGATGATTATTTTGAAATGATGACAGGAATTGGAGGATCCACTAATAATTGGTTGCTTATGGCCTTCCAAAACAGGATTGCAGTAGATATGTTATTAGCTGAAAAAGGTGGTGTATGCTCAATTATCGGTGAGCAGTGCTATACTTCTATCCCCAATAACACAGCCTCCGAAGGAAAACTAACTAAAGTAGGGGAAGGACTTAGAACACTCTCAAATAGGCTGAAAGAACAGTCTGGCGTTGACACCTCTATGTGGGATGATTTGCTAAACAACATGTTCGGTAAGTGGAAAACTCTGGCAATGTCCATAATGGTGTCATCAGCAGTTTTTGTGTCAATTATGGTTCTTTGTGGATGCTGCTGCATCCCCTGTCTCCGTTCCTTAGGTAGCAGGTGTATTGAGAAGGCAGTGGGTGATAATTTACAGGGTGAATACCTGTTGCTACCCCTCCAGGAACCTGTAGGAGACATTCAGAGAAATTAATTCATTCGTGTTGGAAAGAATGAAAAGAGGGATTTGAAGTAAAAACAATCTTAAATGAGTACCAGGCTTTTACAACAGTCATAAATACCAAGTTGTGTTTAGGAAATTGCCCAGTTGTGTAGAAACAGGAAGAAAGATAGTTTAGGTTAAGACCCCCATAAAAGCGGGTGTCTGTAAATCATTTTGGGGGAAAAACAGACTTAGGGAAGTAGATGATAAGGGGCACACTATGAATGTTTATGTACTGGGAGTGACCATGTCATGTGATTCTTGTTGTCTTTGTGTTAAATAAAAAGGGATGAGGTCTGTGAGTCAGCGCGCACACTTGGTGAGCTGTCCTGCAGGTCAGTCTCATGACAAACAGATCTGTGCTGTTGTATTTTCTGCTTTGTTTTCTAGAACAGGAAATCACTCTGTCGACCCTGCGGAGGAAAGCTGGATCCTCAACCGTGAATAGAGCTAATTGACAGTTTTGGAGTTAATCCACAATAGAGGAACACTTTAATATAGAATTTACAATCCAGCAGTACTTATTATATAGAAAGTATAACTTTCTGTTGTTTTATGAAATTGTCACCACAGCACTATGTGAAAGGGAGTCACTGCTTCTTGTCATTGTATTTCTGTTTTCCTTTTAGGCTTGAACAGAAAGTGACAACAGTCTTTAAGAGCATCAGGAGCATCAGCCTTTATATGCACAATAGACTAGAAACAACTACTCTGGACTACAATAACAGGACACCTGGCCATACAGGTAATATTACAAAATAATTTACACGTAATTTGTAATATATCATACGTACATTTTTAAAAATGTAATATCAGTGTGCATCCTTGAGTTACTAGAAATTAGTTGAAAAGCATATAGATAACCTTTTCTTTCTTTTTCTTTTTTTAACAGAACATAGGACCTTCTGACTGCCAATTTGGACTCCACGACTGACACAAGGTAAGATCAAATTAGTAATGATTATGTTTAACTTGTGACATAATGTCTTTATGTGTGGCAGTTTGGTTTAATTTTGAGATGGAAACTTTTAGCCTGAGTGTGCCAGTGGTGTTTGTGCTTTTGTACAGCACAAACCATCTGTTTAGATTTTGTCAGTGATTCTGACAGGGATTTCAAGTTTTGGTCAGTTTTCTTTAAGCTCTTTTTTTCTGACCACAACATGAGATGGAGGTGTGAGATATGTAGCTTTGAGTCAGAGAAGAGGTTAGGATTGTTAAAACTCTACAGACTAAAGCATGGAAATGGTGATCGCAGCCAGTCAGTCCCTTGTCTACACACTGATTGCCCTTGCTTGTTCAAAACATTTAATGCCCTTAAGACCCATTTGTCTTGACACAATGTGGAAATGGTGACACAATTTGGACCTCTTTCATTTACCTGTCTACTATGCTGCTCTGTTTTTTTTTTATTCAGAGAAGCGGTATTTTGAGCATCTTAACAGCCACTTAAGGACGTTTGAAGCAGTTGCATGTGTCTTCAAAAACTGCAACTTCAGTACAAATATTTATTCCACCTTTGCTACACATAGACACAGAAAACACCAGTCACACACCCTTGAGGATTTTAAAAGTGAAGTATTAAAAAGCCAACCTTATGAACCCACGTTTGCTCAGCATGAGACCTGTGTGGAAGAGAGCTTAGAGCTTTGGGATGGGGAACCCCAGGAGTTTTCTCAATATATAAAGGAGAAATTTGGCCATCTATTTTAAAGTTGGAAAGCATGTTCAATGTCCCAAAAGAAATGCATTGATGAAATAGTAGATGAGCTTCAGTTTATATCCACCTCCGCATCCAGTCCACTTTTAAGAGATGTGGTGGTGTTCACCTTGAAAAGCCATAATTGTGATCTGGATCCAGCCATTATCTCAGATTTAGTGAAAAATATTTGTGAGACTCACCCTATATGTACTGCCTTGGGGACAGGTGGCCCTTTCACAACTTCATTAAAGAGAGTAGAATTTATTAAGAAGCATTTCTCAGTTGTTGAACCAGAAGAACACATACTTGATAAAAAAAGGGAGAAACCTTCCAGTATTTCCCAATATTGCCCTCCTTGTTGCAGGTCCTAAGTAAGTATTTTCAAGAAAAGACATTTGAAGGTCAAAACAAATCTTGAAATGACTTTTAGTACCAGACATTTCGTGATTGATCTCTATAAAAAAAGAGTTTTTCTCTGTAGAGGAGAACAGAGTGAGTCTCATCCTGTACATTGATGACTTTGAGGTATGTAATCCTCTTGGGACATCTCCAAAAAAGCACAAAGTCACAGCTGTCTATTGGGTGTTGGGAAACATTCCAGTAGAGTTACGTTCCACATTGACATTGATCTACCTTGCAATTCTGTGTCAGGCCGAAGACGACAAGCAGTTTGGATTCCAGCGAGTTTTAGAGCCACTGTTAACAGATATCCAAAGCTTGGAGAAAGATGGTCTTTTTGTTCGAGTATTAGGGAAGTCATTAAAGGGACTGTGGTCAGTGTGGTGGCAGATAATTTGGGTGTGCACTCTGTGGCAGGATTTGTCGAAAGCTTTGCAGGGTCCTACATCTGCCGGTTTTGTGTTGGGGAGCGATCCAAGTTTCAGTCCAATGAAGTGAGATCTGGGTCTTTCCATCGAAGAACCAAAGATCAACATACAGCTGTGTCTACTCCAGATCACCCTCATTGTTATGGTGTAAAAAAGCAGTGTGCATTGTCAGAAAAACTTGAACATTTTCATGTGACATCTGGTTACCCTCCAGATGTTTTACATGATCTGCTGAAGGGCATTGTTCCAATGGAACTGGCTTTGGAAAATACAATTGGAGTGATAAAACAAAATCGCCCTCATCTCATTCCTGCTAACTTTTTTACTTGAAAATCAGTAGGGGGCAAACCACATGAAAATTGGTGCTTATAACGTCTTTTGCCTCTTATTATAGGTTTAAAAGTACCCGAACAAGAGCATGTATGGCAGATGCTGATGACACTGAAATACATTGTGGACTTTGTCATGTTTCCAGCCCATACCGAAGAAAGCATGTGCTATCTTGACAGCATCATTTCAGAACACCGAAGCAGATTCCTTGATGTTTTCCCCCAACATAAACTCATTCCCAAGCACCATTTCCTTGAGCACTATCCTCAGCTTATTTGGGAATTTGGCCCCCTAGCTGCCTTCTGGACAATGAGATTCGAGGCCAAACAGCTTTTTCAAGAAGGTGATCAGACACATTGGTTGTTTCAGGAATATTTTGCTATCCCTTGCAAATAAGCACCAGCTCATGGTTGCATACCATCAATCACATTCTGTCAAACCATCAATTGCAGTCACAAAAACAACAGAGGTCTCTTTAGATGTGCTTAAGGATGATCTAAAAGACCTGTGAAATGCAGATTTTCTGCTGTTACTGCTGTGCATATTGCCAATAATGTGTGCAGTTTAGGCACCATCTATGCAGTGGAAATGTTGTGTTGTGGTTCCACTGCAGGACTGCCTGACTTTTCTGAAGTGTTACAGATAATGGTGATTTGTAACAAACTGGCTTTTTTGTGAGGCAACAAAATACATGGTACAATGAACACCTGAGGAGTTATGAGCTGGAGAACACAGGGAGCTTGCAGTTAATTGAGCAAAGAGAACTTAAAGATTTTTATCCTTTGGCTTCGTACACCCTTGCAGGAAGACGCCTGACAACTTTGAAGCACCACATTTGTCTATCAATTTAAGTGTGAGGAGAGAAGCTTGTGAATAAATGTCTTTGTATTTCTGTTCTCTGTTGTTGCAGCTTCTTCCTGTGGATATGGCACCCTCAGCGAAACTGCGCATAATTTTTGGGTAGGATGATATCCGCAAACTAATTTTACCTGCAGGCATCCCAAGCACACTTCAGGACCTCAATGATGTTCTTCGAGAGACATTTGATATTACAGGACCATTCACTGTTATGTACCAGGACATGGATTTCGATGGTCAGTTGTTCCCTTTGTCCTCGATTGAGGAAATACAAGATAAAGCAAACCTCAAAGTAGTAAAAACTGAACCAGTGATCTTGAGTCTTACTACTGTGGGCATGTCAGAAGTTGACTCTCCAGTCCCACTATCTACAGAAGCAAGCAGGGACCAAAATAAAACCAATGTTGGACTCAATGAATAAGGTAAAATTGCAAATTGTTTTAATTACATAATCTAATGATGAGATCATACACACTGAGAATGTATCACTCTTTTATTTTAAGGACAAGTTTGGTATTTTACACTTAAAACCCTGTTTTCAGATTGTTTATGATGAAATCGAACGATTTTGATTGAACTTTGGACAGATGTTGCTGGCCAGAGCTTTTTCGGTTTCTGGGATTAGTTCTCAGGGTCAGCCTCTGTGAAGCGTGTTCTCTAACTTTGCGTATGAAAAGTGCCATCTGATTTGTTTGATTTGAGTATACTAAATTGAGTATACGTCTTTGTTTTTATTTTCAACGTTTTTTCTCTTAACATTTTCTTTTACTTGGAAACTATTCTTAGTTATTTCTAATAGTGGTTTGTTTGTTTCATCGTCATCCATCCCAATGTGGCACAGGAAAACCAAGATCCCGTGAACATGCCAGTCATCATTGAGGGGACAGAAGTTCTGGAGGACCGTGGAAGTCTGACAAATGCCTCCTGCTAATGGGTATCATCTATGCCGTCAAATTAAGTTACCCACTGAAACTGAAATATACGTTTGAAGTGTTTCAGAAGCTGTTTCTTGAGCTTGACATCCTAAAAATGTCACGAAAGGTCCAGTCTCTCCACAAGAAACTTTTAGCTTGAGTGTGCCAGTGGTGTTTGTGCTTTTGTCCAGCACAAAACATCTGTTTAGATTTTGTCAGTGCTTCTGACACAGATTTCAAGTTTTGGTCAGTTTTATATAAGCTCTGTTTTTTTCTGATCACCTGAGAATGTCAGCAAATGTCCAGTCTCTCCATAAGAAACTTGCCTGTGTTATTTGTGCTTTTGTCCAGCACAAACAATTTGTTTGCATTTTGTGTCAGTTTTCTGACAGTGATTTCAAGTGTTGCTCAGTTTTATATAACTTTTTTCTGTCATGAACGTCCTGAGAATATCCGCATAGGTAGTAATTGCAACTGTTAATAGACAGAGTTGATGTATGTATTATTTACTGTTCTGAAAGATGATTAGAAGAAGGGGGACAGGTCATGCTGAGTTTCTGAATAGGATATTTTTGTTTGTTTTTTGTTCATGCCAAGGCCAGCTATATGACTGGTTGAAACTTGTTTGTAATAGAGTCCAATTGATGGAATTACAGAATTTAATAGGGAATGTCAACTTTTAACATATTCCTTTGTATGCTGGAATATCAGTCCTAAAGTCAGTTGGTGCTTTGTTATTCCACATTTAATTTTTAAAATTCTATACTGATTTATTTTTGAGTTTTACAACAGTCTCTGAACTCCCTTGATATATGGACTCCGTGTATATGTAAATATGCACGGTTTCTAAATTTTCTAGCAAGAAGTTCTATGGCCATGTTTTTGTGGTTATGTTATGTAGATATTTTAAATATATCTATGCCATTTCAACTGTGAAATTAAAGTGTCCTTTAAGCTGCAAAATATTTGTTTAGGAAAATATTGAATTATTTAATAGAATAGTAAAAATAGTCACTTAATTTGATTAATATTAACTAGTACATTCACACTGAGAATGTAGCACTCTTTTATTTTAAGGACAAGTTTGGTATTTTACACTTTTTAATAAAAGTTCAATCGATCATACAGAAGAACAGTACAGAACACAGTGAATGCTGAATGCTACCTCGTCCCAGCTAAAATGAAAACAATATTTACACTCAACAAAAATATAAACACAACACCTTTGTCTCTGCTCCCATTTTTCATGAGATGGATTTAAAGATCTAAAATTCATTCCAGATACACAATATTACCATTTCTCTCAAACATTGTTCACAAATCCGTCTAAATGTGTGATAGTGAGCACTTCTGCTTTGCTTAGATAATCCATCCCACCCAACAGGTGTGCCACATCATGATGCTGATCTGAAATCATGATTAGTGCACAGGTGCACCTTATACTGCCCACAATAAAAGGCCACCAAATGCCACAATCATTGAGGGAGCGTGCAACTGGCATGCTGACAGCAGGAATGTCAACCAGATCTGTTGCTCGGGCATTGAATGTTCATTTCTCCATCATAAGCCGTCTCCAAAGGCATTTCAGTGATTATGGCAATACATCCAACTGGCCTCACAACCGCAGACCACGTGTAACCACCACACCAGCCCAGGACCTCCACATCGAGCATGTTCACCTCCAAGATCGTCTGAGACCTGCCACTCAGACAGCTGCTGAAACAATTGGTTTGCATAACCAAACCATTTCTGCACAAACTGTCAGAAACGTCTCCGGAAAGCTCAATTGCATGCTCGTTGTCCTCATCGGGGTCTTGACCTGACTCCAGCTCGTCACTGTAACAGACTTCAGTGGGCAAATGCTCACATTCGATGGCGTCTGGCACGTCGGAGAGGTGTTCTCTTCACGGATGAATCTCGGTTTACATTATTCAGGGCAGATTGCAGACAGCGTGTGTGACGTCGTGTGGGTGAGTGCTTTGCTGATGTCAATTTTGTGGATCGAGTGGCCCATGGTGGTGGTGGGGTTATGGTATGGGCAGGCATCTGTTATGGACGAAGAACACAGCTGCATTTTATTGATGGCATTTTGAATGCACAGAGATACAGTGATGAGATCCTGAGGCGCATTTTTGTGCCATACATCCATGAACATCACCTCATGTTTCAGCAAGATAACGCACGGCCCAATGTTGCAGAGATATGTACACAATTCTTGGAACCTGAAAATGTCCCAGTTCTTGCATGGCCAGCATACTCACTGGACATGTCACCCATTGAGCATGTTTGGGATGTGCTTGACCGGCGTATACGACAGCGTGTACCAGTTCTCACTAATATCCAACAACTTCGCACAGCCATTGAAGAGGAGTGGACCAACATTCCACAGACCACAATTGACAATCTGATAAATTCTATCCGACGAAGATGTGTTGCACTGCAGGAGGCAAATGGTGGTCACACCAGATACTGACCGGTTCTGAGTCCCCAGACCCCCAATAAAGCAAAAAACTGCACATTCCAGGGTGGCCTTTTATTGTGGGCAGTATAAGGTACACCTGTGTACTAATCATGATGTCAGATCAGCATCTTGATGTGGCACACCTGTGAGGTGGGATGGATTATCTCAGCAAAGCAGAAGTGCTCACTATCACACATTTATACTGATTTGTGAACAATGTTTGAGAGAAATGGTAATACTGTGTGTCTGGATCTTTAACTCCATCTCATGAAAAATGGGAGCAGAAACAAAGGTGTTGTGTTTATATTTTTGTTGAGTGTATATAGAACTGCAACCTTGCCTCTATCTTTTCTTAAGACAAAACTCTTGTCTCAAGGTGGGAATTTCTCAGGATGAAGGCACCTGCCTCTTTAGCTGGGAGTAAGTGAATCTTGGCAAATACAAAACAATGGCAATAGCTTGGGTTAAATCATAACACAAAATTATCTAGTCTAAGCATCCATCTTAATGACATTATCTGAACCACGAAACATCTCAAACAAAAAAACCTGCTGGTGGCCTAAGATATGAAACCTTCATCCTAGGGTCGTGTAATTTGTTGTTTCTCTTCACGACTCGGCAGGCAAAGAGTTTGAGACGGCCCCAGCCCCATAGGTGGAGCTCTTGTTAAGTTCCTCATTAGTCAGGATGCATAAACGTAACTGCAAAACAAAGAAAAGGGGCACAATGTTAGGCAGTATCAATCCAGTACACAACAAAAATCCAAAAATTCTCAATACAAATTGAAACATGTACTCTTCCCTTAAATGAGTCAGCCATCCACAACGTGAACCTCAAAATCAAGATCAGTCACTCTTTGCTCAGCACCACAGTGACCCTTTAATGCTACATTCACACCGCCCCATACGTCAGCGTCAGCTGCGGTAAGATTACATGTAAAGTCTATGGTGGAGTATGTCAGAGGTCCGCCAAGGGCTCTGCGTTGCGTTGAGTAAGTTGGCTCCGTCACCGACGCTTGCGTTTCATACGGCAACGTACCAACGCATGCGTCACAGTTCAGCAAGCTGAGCTTTTGACGGACCCAACGCATTTAACGCAGTGCGGCAACCAATCAGAGCGTCTCACTGTAGTGATGTCACCATAGACGTATCTTGAATGAAGCGGGATAAAACATTTTCAACAATAGAAGATAAGCTGATCGTGGCCGTCTGCAATCGCAGAGAACTGTATGATCCGTCCTAATCTTTGTATAGAGACAGGAATGTAAAGGAATTTGGTTGGATGATGATCGCTGAAGAGATCGGGGTGTCGGGTAAGTTACCAAATCTTTTCTCAACGTAGTTATTGCCCGTGTCGTTAACTAACGAAAGACAGTCATGAGCAGATTCAAAAATGTCCGGCCCCTACTAGTTTGCCTTTGTTTAATCAGGGGAAGTGTGCAAAAAGCGCTGGAGTCTGAGGGATAGATATGCAAAGGAGAGCAGAAAGGAAAACGAGAGAAGGAAGAGCGGTTCAGAAGCTGGGACAGAGAAGAAGTGGAAGTACCTGTCCGTCCTGTCCTTCCTCGAGCCATTATTCGCGCCCAGACCATCTTCCAGCAACATGAGCTTCGAGGAAGAGCAGGCGGTCGGGTACGACCACACAGAGGCAGAAGAAGCAGCAGCAGGGCTTTCAGAGCCAGAAGGTTTGTGGTTTTGAAGAGCAAATGCACACACACCGGCAGAATTAACAAGAGGAGGTCCACTACGTTTGTCTGCCAATTTCTGTCATAGATGTTTGGATATTACTTATTTTTATTATTTATATCCTTGACTACAGCAGCAGTTTAGCACAAAGCCAACTGGCAGCACGGAAATAATTTTAATCTCTCCCATGACAGAACCAGCTGACATGGAGCCTGATCCCGGATTCCCTCCGGAATCAGAATCACCAGATCTTGCAGCGACAGGTTATTCAGAGCAGCCGGGCCCTTCTGCTGATTCCTCTGCCCATCCTGTTCCTGCTTCTGCTGCTGCTGCCTCTGCCCACCCTGGTCCTACACAGTCATCTGGCCACTCTGTTCCTGCCTCTGTAACTAGACCTGCAGGTGTGTATGACATTTTGGAACTGAACATTTTATAAATCTTTTTAGGTTCCCAGAAAAAAAGCATTAACAAATTAAATACGCAAATCAATAATTGTTATGTGTATTTTTCATTTAGTACCAAATATCTGTGAAAAACTTGTTAATAAATTGCACATACATAGAATTCTTTTTGCCTATTTTTCAGAAACAACACGTCTTTGGTGAAACCCTCTTAATCTAATCTAGCAACATTCTCATTGCCCTGTATTTTTTGAGGGCCCGGTCAGGAAGAGGGCGAGGCAGAGGCCGCAGCTGTACACCGAGCCATCGGACTTCTAGCGGGAGACGATGGAAGCGCTGAACGTCAGACAGGATCCTCCCGCTCCTGGGATCCAGGATCCCGATGAGATCTTCCTTCTCTCTCTGCTTCCTCTCCTGAAAATATTCCACCTCATTCCAAAGAGACAGTAAAATTTCAAATCCATAAATTATTACATGAAAACAGCACTGTTCTGTTAAATTTGGAACCATTTGAGCCTACAGAGTAGTTTTTACTCAGTGAAGGTGGCATATCTTTCAGGAGAGGAATCAGACTCCTTTCTGTGTCCCTCTCTCTTTTCCACCGCACTTCATCCAATCAAGTTCCTTTACATTCATGTTCATTATATATATATAAAAATTTTTCAATTAAATATATTTTGTAATCAAAATTGATTATCTTCTTTGGTCTTCAATATTATAATTGCTGGTTCTAAATTTTCTGTAATTACTTTTTTGAAAACTTTCTTGGTTAAGGATAAAAAAAGAGAACCATCATGTAGAGCCAGACCAAAGGCAGAGTTGGCCAATATCCCTCTATCACTGGTTCTGCCATATCCTCCAACATCTATGACCCTGAACCTGTATTTGGCATCCACCACAGCAAGGAGCACGATGGAATGGTGCCCCTTGTAATTGAAGAATAAAGATCCAGAGGTGGGGGGTGCCTTCAGGCTCACATGCTTCCCATCGATCGCACCACAGCACAGAGGGTAGTTCCAATGCTCCTCAAACTCCTCCGCAATGGACCTCCACTCCTCTTCTCCGGGCACAGCCATGAACTCCTCCACTAAACCGTCCCAGATGGCAGCCACCACATCAGGGATGATGGTGGAGACAGTGGAAATGCCCACTCTGAAGCTGCTGGTGATGGATCTGTAGGAGTCACCTGTAGCAAGAAATCTGCACGTACAGAACCAAAAAAATATTAAAATTAAAATTAAATGTGGGCCACAGATTATTTTCCATTTTAATATCAAAAATATTTATGTGGAATCATTGTTCTACTGTTTTTCTGTAGCTTAGTACTGGTTCTTTTCTACAACTACAATATAAACTGACGGGGAAAAAAGAAATCTGCAGAGTGGATTTCACAGTAGAATTTTTATAATATGCATAGTGTATGCAAGCACATAATGTAATACCGATTTCAAAAATCTGCTCGGGAGTTTACTTATATGTGAATAATTTAAACAGGAGATGAGAGCGCGAATAATCTTCTGCTAACCCTGTTCTATTTTTGTATCTATTTCCCTCCAGAGAAAATCCTGGGTTAGTAGTTTAGCAAATGCAGATTTAAAAAATCCGAAATAACACTTACCGAAGACAGATGGACAGGCGCTCCTCAGGAGGAATAGAGCGCCTGTAGTTGGTATCCTGGTAGGAGATTCGAACTCCGATGGTCTGAATGCAGCATAAGAGGTTATAAAAAAAGAACAAATCAGTAGTAATCAACCATACCATAATAATATAAAACAACAAAAATAGTATGTTCAATAATTATTCTAATGATTAGACATGTTCATAAATCAAAAAACTAAAAACCTAGAAGTCTAAAATTCTGTAATCAAACAAAAACAAAAAGGGTTATGTAAAGAAATCTAAAAATCTATCATCCCCCTTTTTCATTCTTAACTAACAAGTATGAAAATCTAAACAACAAAACAAATATCAAAACTTAACTGAATAAACGACAAAAACAAAAACAAAATTACTATACATGAACTTGATTTGAATTAATGAAATGGAATAATAAATGAATAAAAATAAATACATAAAATAAAACTGAAAAATGTAATAAAAATGTAAAAGAAAATGATTAAATGAAGAATAATGAAAGGAAAAAAAAATAAGAAATGGAATGAAAAATCAAATCAAACATAAGGTAAAATTAGTTACTGGGAAAAACATCAGACAACCTAATTCACAAAGTGATTTAAAGGAAGTCGTCATACACCTGTAAACTCATTAATTATATAACTTGAGGTCATTCAGCAATTCCATACCTATTTCATCTCCAAAACAGTTCTTCTTTTTCATCTCCATCTCGTCGGATTGAGTCTGCATCAGGTCCCAGGGCGCCTGTCTGATCAGTCAAAGATTTTGCCATCATTTGATGTGTAAAAGCTTTCTCAAACACACTAACTTCCAGACCTCTGACACAAGGAATGATACAACACCCACACGCTGCAAAAATTGCTAAGGCAGTAACCAAAGTCCCAAAAATGAAAATAGCTAGAGATTTCCATTTACCAAAAACAGAATCTAACCAACCAGTCAGATCAGTGTTAACTCCAGCATTTTTAGCAAGGTTCTCTTTCAGGCCTTCCAAGGCTCTGGTAATACTACCATTAGAGTCCCCGGGATGTAAGTACAACATTTTCCTCCCAACATAGCACAAACTCCTCCATTTGCTGCAGCCAACATGTCAATGGCCATCCGCTTCTCCCAGCTTGTCAGGCTTCCAACACTCAGAAAAAGAATCCTCTTTGTCATTAAGATTAAATATTTTTGAACACTTTCCTGAAAACTCACCCATGTCAACCTGCTGTCCTGATCTTGTCACATTAAAACAAGCATAAAATGAATCTGGTGCCGGTTGTAAGAGGTCAATTTACCCAGGAGCCTCAACAGATTTTTCCAAACTACAATGTTCCGCCCAGTTCTTATCCAAGCCTGCTGTTACCGCTAAAATACATTGAGAGGCACAAATACTGCACTTTCTACCTTTAAGGGTGAAATTAATTCTGGGCGCTTGTACGGTATCCCACTGATCAGGAAAACTACCTGGGGTCTCACAGTAACTTGCACATTGATCTAACAGCTCCTCGAATGGTATAGGAACATAATACTTGGGAAGTGCTGTACCCATGCAAACAACACAAGGCTTATTAGTAACTGATCTGGCAGAATAATTACCACAAATTTCCTCGAACCCAGCTCTCTTGTAAGACATTCAGATGAATCATGGTTCAGATCTCAGATGAAGTCCAACCCAGACGGTCTCTCGGCCCTGATGCAGAGTCCAAACGATGCCCCCTAACAAGAAACAAAACACAAACAATATAAAGGTCTCAGTATTTTTTGCTCTGGATCCCCAGAGCTTTGAAGAATGTGTCATTTTCTCAATTTCTTCATGTGTGATGATTAGATGAATGTTAGCACAGCTATGAAAGTCAAGTGTTTGTTTCAGAGTCTACTTCTCTCAGGTTTTCTGCTTCTGCTTCAGTAGTAGGTCTGTCCAGAATTGGTCCTGTCACTCTCTTGCAATGACTGGCGTGCACCCAAGTTGCTCTCTCAGCGACTTTCACAGCAGTGTAGGTCACAAGCAACACTTCAAAAGGCCCTTGCCATCTTCGCTGTCTCCAATGTCGTCTCCTCAGCTCTTTAATCAGAACCCAGTCTCCGGGTCTGATTGGATGAAGTGGTCCCGCAGCTGCTTTTGGCAGGGCGGCCTTCACCTGCTGGTGCACCTGTGCAAGAGTCTTAGAGAGATTCTGACAGTAAGAAATCATAGCATCCTCACAGAGGTCTATAGAGAGATGCGACATTGCAAGTGGGTTTAACCCTACTGCACCAGGTCTACCAAAAAGAACCTCAAAAGGACTCAGGCTGTTTTTGGCTCTTTTTCTCATCCTCATGTAAAACAAAGCCAAAGGCAAAGCTTTGACCCAAGACAGTCCTGTTTCCTTACAACACTTAGCAAGCTTGGCTTTTAGCATGCCATTTTCTCGTTCTACCACCCTGCCTGACTGCGGGTGGTATGCACAATGTGTGAATAATTTCACACCCAAAAACTCACCAATCTTTTCAAGAGCCTTGCCCACAAATTGTCTGCCATTATCACTGGAAATCCTGTCAGGAATTCCGCATCTTGGAAGAACGTCTCCCAGCAAAGCTTTCACCACCGCAGCAGTGTCAGCAACGTTTTGAGGGGAACGCTTCTGTCCATTTGGAAAACATGTCAACAATCACCAAACAATATTTTTTACCTTCAGCAGGTTCAAGTTCGATGAAGTCCATCATCAGATGTTCAAAAGGTCTCCGTGGAGCCGGATGATCAGGAAGTTAAGTGGACACTGCTCGACCTGCATTGTGCGTAGCACAAACCATGCAAGAATGACAATATTTCTCAGCAAAAGATGTGGATCCTTTTGTGAACCAATGTGTTGCAACAAGATCAAACATTTCAGTTTTGGAACAGTGATGCCGCCAATGACTGAGTTTAGCAAAAACTGGGAAAAAATGGTTAGGCAGACACAGCTTCTTTTCTACAGAAACCCACCCACCTTCATCTTTGAAACGTCCTGCCTTTGTCCATGCTTTTACCTCAGAAGAATAGAATATAATAGAATAATCCTTTAATAGTCCCATCAGGGGAAATTCGGTCGTAAACAGCAGCCAAAGAAACAACAAATATACAACATATGTAACGGAAGAGAAAAACATATACAAAAAAAATACAATAATACACATAATATGTACATCAACACAGAATAAGAATATGTACATCAGGTGAAAATAATGTGCAAATTATATCGGTGTGGTTGTTTAGTGCAAATGTAAGATACAGTGCAGGTGTAAAATATTTATATTTGTTGGGAGCAGTTTTGGTTGTACAGTCTGACAGCTGCAGGGAGGAAGGACCTGCGGAAACGCTCCCTTGTGCATCTAGGATGCAGCAGTCTGTCACTGAAGGAGCTCTGCAGTTCAGCAACATTTCCATACATGGGGTGGGAGACTCTGTCCATCAGAGATGTTATTTTAGCCAGAGTCCTTCTGTCTCCCACCACCTGCACTGGATCCAGGCTGCATCCTAGAACAGAGCTGTCCTTCCTGATGAGTTTATCCAACCTCTTCCTCTCAGCTGTCAATAAACTGCTGCTCCAACATACAGTACTGTAAAAAATGACGGAGGCCACCACAGAGTCATAGAAGGTCCTTAACAGCGCTCCCTGGACTCCAAATGACCTCAGCCTCCTCAGCAGGTAGAGTCTGCTCTGACCCTTCCTGTAAAGAGCATCAGTGTTGTGGCTCCAGTCCAGTTTATTGTTTAGGTGAACACCCAGGTACCTATAAGAGTCCACTATCTCAATGTCCACTCCCTGGATGTTCACTGGTGTCAGTGTGCTGGGTCTGTGTCTCCGGAAGTCCACCACCAACTCCTTGGTTTTTCCAGCGTTGATCAGCAGGTGGTTCTGCTGGCACCAGTCCACAAAGTCCAGAGTCCTCTGTCTGTACTCTGAGTCGTCATCACCTGTAATGAGTCCAACTATGGCAGAGTCATCAGAGAACTTCTGTAGGTGGCAGCGTGGGGAGTTGATGGAGAAGTCAGCAGTGAAGAGGGTGAAGAGGAATGGTGCCAACACGGTTCCCTGTGGGGCCCCCGTACTGCAGACCAGCGTGTCAGAGACACGGCCCTGTGTCCTCACATACTGTGGGCGTCCTGTGAGGTAGTCCAGTATCCACTGGGACATGTGGTGGTCCACTCCTGACAGCTCCAGCTTGTCCCTCAGGAGTCGTGGCTGGATGGTGTTGAAAGCACTGGAGAAATCAAAGAACATGATCCTCACAGAGCTTCCAGGTTTCTCCAGGTGAGTCAGAGCTTGGTGCAGCGGGTAGATGATGGCGTCCTCCACCCCGATGCCGGGTTGGTAAGCAAACTGCAGTGGATCCAATGAAGACCCCACCAGGGGGCGCAGATGGTTAAAGACCAACCTCTCCAGGGTCTTCATCAGATGCGATGTCAAGGCTACCGGCCTGTAGCTGCTAAGGTCCTTGGGGTGGGAGGTCTTTGGTACTGGTACCACACAGGAGGTCTTCCATAGCTGTGGTACTTTCCCCAGCAACAGGCTCAGGTTGAACAAATGTCCTAAAATGCCACACAGTTCATCTGCGCAGCACCTCAGCAGCCTGGAGCTGATGCCATCTGGACCTGCAGCCTTCCGCACTTTGATATTACGAAGCTCTTTCCTCACCTGGAGTGCTGAGAGGGACAAGATGGTTGGTAGAGGGGGATGTGTGCTGGAGTCCTCAGAAGCCAGGTGTGAGTGTGATGGCTGGGAGCTGAGAGGTGTGAAATCCTGAGATGAAAGGCAGGCAGCTTCAGGAGATGAGGGAGATTGCAGCAGGGGGCACAATGCTGGGGGAAGGGTGGGTAGCTGATCAAACCTATTGAAGTATTTATTCAGGTCATTCACCCACCCCACGTCTCCGGCAGTCTGGGGAGTTGGTGGTTTTTGTCCAGAGATGGTCCTCAGGCTGCCCCACACACCTTTGATGTTGTCCTGCTGCAGCTGATCCTCCATTTTCCTCCTGTAATTGTCCTTCCCTTGCCTGATCTTCCATTTCAGTTTCTTCTGGACAACTTTCAGCTCCTGTTTGTCTCCTGACCTGAAGGCTCTCTTCTTCTCCTTGAGGAGAGCCTTTATTTCAGGATTTATCCATGGCTTGTTGTTGGAAAAACACCGTACCTTTATGATGGGAACGGTGTTGTCCACACAGAAGTTAATGTAGTCCGTAATGCAGTCTGTGATGCTGTTGATGTCATCCTCCAAAGGGCTGCAGAGGTTGTCCCACACAGTAGAACGGAAACAGTCTCTCAGAGCCTCTACAGTCTCTGCCGACCATTTCCTTACCGTACGTTTCACAACTGGTTCTCTGTGTACAAGAGGTTTATACACAGATTGGAGATGAACCAGGTTGTGGTCTGAGCCCCCCAGAGGAGGGAGAGGTGATGAGCTGTATGCCTCCTTGGTGTTGGCATACAATAAGTCCAATGTTTTATTGTCTCTGGTATGGCAGGTGACATACTGGGTGAAGGTGGGGAGAATGGAGGACAGGGAGATGTGATTAAAGTCCCCAGAGATCAGAAAAAGAGCCTGAGGGTGCTGTGTTTGGAGTCTACTGGTTACAGAGTACAGGACATCACAGGCTCCAGCAGCGTTAGCAGAGGGCGGTACATACACAGCTATCACAATAACGTGTGTAAACTCCTGCGGTAGGTAGTATGGTCTCATGCTAACAGCTAGCAGCTCGATGTCCTTACAGCAAAGCGTCTCTTTGATAGATAAATGACCATAGTTACACCATCTATCGTTCACAAACACAGCCAGACCCCCTCCTCTCTTCTTACCACTCTCTGTTGTTCTGTCGGCGCGGATCAGATGAAAACCGTCCATGTTTATGTGTGAGTCCGGAGTTAGTGCGGTTAGCCACGTCTCTGTTAAAGCACATCAGGCTGCTCTCCCTGTAGCTCCTCTGATGTCGGGTTAGAGCCGCCAGCTCGTCCACTTTGTTGGGTAGAGATATCATGTTCCCCATGACAACAGATGGAATCGCTGGCCGGTACCTCCTAACCTTACTGCGTCGCCCGATTTCAGCCCGAAAACCGCGTCACTTTCTCTTCACCTCGCGGGGGATGTTGGCTCGCTCGGCTGCAGGCAATACGGTGGAGGCGCTTAAGGCTAACAGCTGATCCCTGCTGTAAACAGTGGGAGAGTTAGACTCAACGCGCTCTCCGGACACAGATGCGGTAAAAAGTGTGAAAAAGAATAAAAATGTCCACAAACTTCTGAGCTCCATTTTGTGCGGGAGCAGGACAAAACACAGAAATAAAAGAACAACAACAAAAAGACATATATTACTTAAAAAAGGACTCGATCGGACGGAGCTGCTGTTACTGGCTGCCTGCTCGGAATGGCGCCGAAAAAAACCCAAAAAACAAAGTGGCAAAACTCTGCATTGCTGACAGATCAGACACGTCAAAGGGTAGTTTCACAGGTAGTTGTATTTGGCTCATCCGCGGTAGCTTTGGCGGCAGCTTTGGCGGCAGCATCCGCTCTGGTGTTCCCAAGAGAAATAGTATCATTGCATTCAACAATGATCCCAGCTTTTAGCAGGGATTCAAACACTGGTTTGATCCCACGCACGGCTTCTAGTTTCAACGGGTAGTGGCATTGTACCGGTCAAAAAGACGATTTTGGTGTTATTTTAACAGGGGTAAAACCCTTAATTAATCCCACATCATGTGAATTTTTGGCCCACAAATCATTCGGAACCTCTTTGAGCAAAGGATGCATTTCTGAGCCGTCGGTCGCAACTTCATCATGTAGGAGAGCATGAGAAGGCAGCTCATCAGGGTCCTCAGTTAAATGAATCACACTGGTGACATGCACGGTGGAAATCAGCGAACGCCTGTAAAGTTTAGCAGATCTGGGGCCGTATTTACAAAGACTCTTATCTTACCGCTAGATGTTACTCCTAACACGCGCTAAAAGGTCTTACGTAGGAGTTGTCGTCTAAAACCTATTCACAAACGCACTAAGAGCTACGTTTACGTAGGACAAACCCCTAAAATTAAGCTAAGAGTGACGTCCCATTGCTATGGAAAACGTCATTCCTGTGCGCGAGTAAATAGACGGAGAGCAGTGTGGTTGGTTGTTCAATGACACTTGTGAAACCGGGAAATTCAAAACTTCAATGTAGATGAAAGCATATGAACAGCGCAAATAGCAGAAATAATGCATGATGACATCTTTGTGTCGGCCACGAGACTCACACTTCATACAACTTACACACAATAGCCTACTTACAGAGAGGGTGAAGTTTAAAAACGAAAAAACGTGAAATGCATCATATTACTCTGCCTAACGCCTGCTGATAGCTGGGATAAACTCCAGACCCCCCCTCCACGCGACCCTGAATTGGATGAAAACGGTATAGATAATGGATGGATGGATGCATCATATTAAGGGAGTGATTGCAAGGAGGCTGTAAACAATTAGGCTGTCAAATGAATAATCACTGACGTACATGTTCATTATTGATTTTTTCATTTTAAATTTTTTTTATTGTATTTATTCTTTTGTATTTTTGTTTGATATGGATAAATTACATTGTCTGGAATAAAGGCATATATATATATATATATGTATAGTCTTCGCAGTCAAAAACAATCTGATATCTTTTCCTATTTACATAAACAGCCTCATCTATTGATGGCGCAAATATTTTGATATGCGTGCCATCCACAGCTCCGACCACCCCCGACATACCTGCAATCGCCATGAAATTGGCTTTAATTCGATGCAGTTTCTGGATGTCTAATGGGAAACGGATGAATTGTTGGATAATGTGTGGTCGACAGAGCGCTTTAAGAGTTTGGTGGATTGATCGGCTGATAGATGGTTGTGATATAGGTACCCAAGTCGTCCGCGTTACAAAGTTGCATTTTCCCTGTGGCTAAATATCTTAGTGTCGCTAAACATTTAATTTCTGGACTGATCGGGTTGTTATACGTTTAGTTGGAGACGTGATTGCATCCCGCACCAAGTTCAAAACCTTCACAATCGTTTTGGGAGTCTTTGTGAATAGGTCTTAGGGAGTTAGAAGTCCTCTCGACTTCTCTTAAGGACTCCCAGACTTAGGAGCTACTTTTAGGCCTAAAAGTAAGAAACTAGGAGTCCTAAATTTAGGAGTGAAATTGCCCACATTTTTTAGGAGCTACTCCTAAATTCACCAGTTAGGACCTACTTTTAGCCCTAAAATTCTTTGTGAATACGGCCCCTGGAGTAGAAGATCGAATGGTCATTATCAGTTCGCTCCCAATCAGAAGCTGACTGAGCGTGATGAACGAGGTTAGACACCATTTCCCTGTCTTCATCCTCAGGTTTAGAGAGAGAAATGTATGGATCACAATTTTGGAAACTGTAGAGCGTTTTTTTTCAGGTGTGAGACAGATGGTCACTGCTGATGTATGTGTGTCCGAATATTAAAAGAAGAGATCACATTTCCCCTGTTTTAGCTTCTCTTCACTGGCTCCCAGTAAAATCTAGAATAGAATTCAAGATACTCCTTCTGACATATAAAGCTCTTAATAATCTAGCTCCATCATACATAAGAGACCTGATTGTTCCATATGTTCCTAAAAGGGCCCTTCGCTCTCAGACGGCAGGTTTACTGGTAGTTCCTAGGATTTCTAAAAGTAGAATGGGTGGCAGATCTTTCAGCTATCAGGCTCCCCTCCTATGGAACAGGCTCCCAGGGTTGGTTCGTGAAGCAGACAATTTGTATATCTTTAAAACTAGGCTTAAAACTTTCTTCTTTGACAAAGCTTACAGTTAGAGATATGTTAATAGGTAGTTAGAGACAGGTTAGACAGGTAGCTAGGAAGAGATAGGTTAATGTTAGTAGCTAGGTAGAGTGTCAAAAGCTAGGAAGGGATATGAAGAGGTAGAGTAGCTACGTAGAGATAGATTAATGTAAGCCAAGTAGAGAGTGTTAGTAGCTAGGTCTCCTAGTAGCTAGGAGACAGGTTAATGTTAGTAGTCAGGTAGAGTAGCTAGGTAGAGATAGGTTAATGTAAGCCAGGTAGAAAGTGTTAGTAGCTAGGTCTCCTAGTAGCTAGGAGACAGGTTAATGTTAGTAGCTATGCTGCTTTAGGCTAGGCTGTTGGAGGACATTATTAGGGTCTGTTCCTACTTTCTCTCCTACTTCTCCCCAACTGCATGATGTGCTGTCAATTCAAGCGCTAACCTGTTTTCTCTTAGTCTCTTCCTACAGTCGGTGCTCCTGACCCGCCCTGCTTGACGACCCTGACTAAGATGGCATTGCAGTGACGGAAAGTTCTCCACGTCCTGCAACAAACTTCTGCATCAGTTGTGTTGCTCTTTCTGTGTCTCTGTTCTGTGTCTCTGTTCTGTATTCTCCAAACCACAGACGGTCTCGGCAGATGACCGCTTGTGCTGAGCCTGGTTCTGCCGGAGGTTTCTTCCTGTTAAAAGGGAGTTTTTCCTTTCCACTGTCGCTTCGTGCTTGCTCAGTGTGAGGGATTGCTGAGAATTACACGACGCAATCTTCTGTGGTTCTCTAATTTCTAAATTAAACATTGTATTGTAATAACTCTTCTTGTAAAGTGCCTTGAGATGACATCTGTTGTGAAACGGCGCTATATAAATAAACTGAATTGAATTGAATTAAGACTTTTTAATCAGGTTTTTGAAGGAATCTCACCATATTTGACAAGCTCATCAAGTATGCAAAAAATTTACATATTTTCAAGGGTCCGAAAAGGTCCCACAAAAAACGGGTCTGTAGCGCCCCCTGGAATTTTTCAAAATGCCCTCCGCATTGACCTTAGTTTATTGTAGAGAAACGCCATTCAGCACATTGAAGAACATGTCGAGACCTATCAAAAAGCCTCAAAACACAATGGTCCCAAACGCACTGGAAGTCGGCCATTTTGGTTTGAACATGCTATTTTGACCCCATGTTTGCCATTTACAACCTCTACATTTGATCGAACTCCTTCCTGGAATTTTCACCAATCAGCTTCAAAATTGCTCAAGATGGCCTTCAGGCATGGGGGATCAAAAGTTATCAAAAACATTCAGTACTATTTTATTTTGTATGGGCGTGGCCAGGCCTCAAAGTTGGACTATTCGCCAAAAATATTCAAACAGTTATATATCCTCTTCAGAATATCACAGATGGGTAACATGTTCTGTGGTGGACATTCACCAGGTCCTTGACGATCCTAGATAGTCAAATGCTGACATCACTTACGCCCCGCCCCCTGAGAACAGGAAGTGTAATGATTTGCCATGAAAGTTCCAGAATTTACACAGTTGAGGAAATTACCATAACAACGCTGCACAGCGGCTCTAAACCACTTGGGGTAACTCTGTGTCCAATACTGAGGGTTTTCACAAAAGGGTGTGGCTGTGGTGGCGTGGAGAAGGGGATCATCATGCCATGGCCATATGTTTGGTTCTAATATCCAGAAAAATTATCCAATCCTAACCAGATTTGACATGATGGATATTAGTCCATCCCTAGAGAGTTTTGTATGCTAATATCTGGTGGGTGTTGCCTAATTACTCCACAGCGCCCTCTACAATCCTTAAAAACATCAGCCCCAAGCCATACTTTATCTTACAACTATGTCATTCAACACAAATATGTAGTGCCTCAGCACCTACAAAAAAGTCTCTTGGAGCCAAGGTCCAAACCTGACAGGAAGTCAGCCATTTTGAATCACACATGCCATTTTTGCCAAATGTAGGCGTATTTGATCGAACTCCTCCTAAGGTTTTTGACTTACAGACTTGTAAAAAAGTAAAGACAGACTTAAGGCATTGGGGATCAAAAGTTATTAAAATAATTATTCTGCGTCAATACAAATGGGCGTCGCTAGGCTTCAAAGTTGGACTACTCGCCAAAAACATTCCAACAGTTATAACTCTTCTTCAGAGTGTCACAACCTGCTGAAACTTTCTGTGGTTGATCTTGATTAGGTCATTGATGATCCTAGATGGTCAAATTTTGACAGCACTTTTGCCCCGCCCCCTCAGAACAGGAAGTGTAGTGTTTTGCCCTGAAAGTTCCAGAATTTACACAGTTCAGCAAAGTAGCATAACAGTGCAGCACAGCAGCTGGAAACCAGTTGGATTAACTATGTATCTTATACTGAGGATCTTCACAAAAGGGTGTGGCGTGGCGAAGTGCAGCGTCAAGCCATGGACATACGTTTGGCTCTAATTTCCACAAAACTCATCCAATCTTCACCAGTTTCAACATGATGGTTATAAAGCCATCCCTGGAGAAACATGCAGGCTCATATCTGGTGAGTGTGGCATAATTACTCCACAACGCCCCCTACAACCTTTAAAAACACCAGCCCCAAGCCATACTTCATCTGAGCACAATACCATTCAAGACACCTATTCAGTGCCTCCTGCCCTACAAAAAAATTATCTTGGGCTGCATCCGAAACCACTAAATTGGTAAGAGGTCTTGCACCAAATCGGATGTGCGTCAGCGTCTGCCATGATAAGATGCATCCGAATTGGGCTTCCAGTTAGGAACGAGTTAGGGAACGTGGCCTGTATGCTAACTATCATAGCCACTTTAGCATAGGGACCTCTGATGCTAACTAACTGGCGATTAGGAGCTATGTGCCATCCCACAATCCCTTGCACCACAAGAGGCCATCAATACAAGTTTTCTCACGGTTTTCTGATCATGTTTGAATTCGCCACCTACTCAGGTGTTTTGCCTGTTGAGTAGACAGATATCAGCTGTAGCCTAGGGGTTAGGTGATTGGATAGTAATCCTTTAATTGGAGGTTTGAGTCCCTGAGCCAGAGAAGTGTTTTGTTATTGAGTTGGTATTATATATTTTATCAAGCATTTTTTTTTATTATTACTTTTATTTCTTTCAAAAATTATAATAATACCACAACCAAATAAATTATACATAAAGATATTGGGAAAAAAGCACATTTGAACAAAAAGGAACAGATAGAAGGAAAAAAAACTTATCATTTCTGCCTCTTACAAACGAAAATTATCTGTCAAACATACAATATTATAAACTCAGTCACTTTCTATTTTTCAAATATAATATTGACATTTTAATTTAAATTTTCATAATTACTTAATACATTTTATTTAATAATTTTTTTAAATATACCAAGTGAACTTGATTTTTAAATTTCCCTGTTAAGGGCATTCCACAATCTTACACCATTTACAGAAATGTTACATTCCTTTAGTTTAGGTTTAAATTTTGGTTTTCAGAAGGGCTCCTGATCATGTTTGAATTCACCATCTAGCAAACTGTTTTGCCTGGTATACATAGTGATAGCTAGTGTAGCTTAGTGGTTAAATTTTTTTTTAACTTGTAATCCGGTGATTGTGGGTTCGACTCCCCGATCCGGACAAGTATTTTGTTATGTTATCGAGTTGGTAAAATTGTGATTAGGTTATAGGCTACATTTTACCCAGCATTTATTTTATTATTACATTAATTCATTCAAAAATTGTAATAATAAACAGAAAGTAAACATAAAGATATTGGGAAAAAAACACATTTGAATGAAAAGAAGTCTTATGATTTCTGCCCCTTTTTACAAAAAAAAAGAATATCTGTCAAACATACAATATTATAAACTCAGTAGCTTTCTAAGTTTTAAATATAATCATTGAAATTTTAATTTACATGTTCATGATTACTTAAAGCATTTGATTTTATACATTTTTAAATATACCAAGTGAACTTGATTTTTAAATTTCCCTGTTAAGGGAATTTCACAATTGTCGTGATTCATATTTTTTGGGGCTACTTTATATAACAGTCTCGTATTGAATATGTTTATATAATCTTTAGTTAGTATTCAGAAAGTAAAAGTCTGATAACAGCCCAGATTAATAGTCAAAAGAGATGTTTTCTTTTGTATTGTTTATGGGGGTAAGCTTTTAAGTCGTAAAACTCTAGGCTAAAGTTTATTGCATGTTGTAAAAGTAGGATGCGGAGATAAGAAACAGAGAAGGGAGTAGACAGTCATAAACAGACTGGACGGTTACAGCGATTAACTCAGGAAACCTTGAGAATAAACGTTTGGTGTAATAAAAATCTAGGGGGAGGAGAATAGACATGTGAATACGTTCTTTGTTCTTCTTTAATAAAAATGGTACAGCCCTGTATACGACGGTTCAGTTCAGTTCAGTTCAACTCAGTTCTGACTGTTCCCCATCTGCAGGTGTGTACGAGTGTGAAACAGAAATTCTGTGTCTGTGCATTATTTTCTCTCTCTTTCTCTCAGCTCTGACTTTATTTTGGAAAACTTCCCGCCGGGGTTTAAATGTTGGCGCCCCTACACTCTCCGGAAGCGAGTGCCGATCGCATGGTAACTAGGAGCCAACACATGGTGGAGGATGCGTGCTCCGTAATTCGGTCTTAAGTTGTTTCGGAGCTGGGAGAGATTGAGTGTGAGTAGTAAAGTGTGGCATAACTGGTTGATGCGTGTGTTTGTGGCATTGCAGTAATTTTGTGTTTTTTCCTTGGAGTTCAACAGAGAATCGGAGAGCGACTGGATTGATCCTTGCTAAATCAGCACCCGGGTGGTTTTGTATCAATCTGGAACAGGGCTAACACCAAATTAATAGGTATTGATTGATCTAACCGTTCTCCGTTTAATGTTGATGTGTTGTTTTTTTGGTTAAGGGCCGACCACGGTGCGGATCGATACTCGACGAGTTGGCCACTCTACCCAGAATAGGACGCTTTTCTGGACGCTCCCAGGCTACGAGCGACATAGCAGCAGGCAGGGCCCGGGAGCCCTCTGACTGCTGGACGTCTGACCTGGGAGGGGGCTGCGTTTATTCCACACGTGCAGCTGAGCACTGCGAAAGTGGAATTGTGATTATGGTCCAGTTTTTGGTCGGTCCGGTTTGAGGTTAGTGTTTGATAAATATTGTAAAATTACTGTACTTGTTTTGGTGTGATTGTGGGTGTGCTTGGACGGAGTGGAGGCTAGGGAAGAAAGCTACTAGGTAGCTTTTTGCACACCGGCCTCATATAAACTCCTCATTTAGGGGAACTAACTGACTGAATCTAAAACCATAATTCCTCTGCGAATTTTAAACGCCTAGTCGATGCCCTCGTTTTCTGTTTGTGCAGATTACGTAGAAGCTTGGCATTGTAGAGGAATAATGGGAAGTATCATTTTCGGTTGGTTACAGTACCACCATATCTAGCTTACAGCTAACATACAGTGTGTGTGAGTCTCGCCTGGAATAAAGGCGTTCAACCTTGTACACTTACGTAAACACGTCTAAAGTATTGTTTAACTCATATATAGGACTATTGTTATGGATAACTGGTAGTAAACTCTTTAGAATATAAAGATATATATAAAATAACTTTTTATTGTAACGAAGCGGCACCGTTTTGTTCAGGTTGAGCTGGGGTGCTCATGCTTACAGCTACACTCTGGTAGCCTAGCTTCCGACCGGTATTTGTTTGACACGGTTAAACAGTTATTCGAGTTTTTGGAGACGAAGTGTGGTTCTGCTGGAGGCATTTTGTTTTTGTCTTTGGTTGGTTTACTTATGAGTACAGTTTGTTAGGTTTAACATTGTAGTGAAGGAGTAGCCGTCTTTGTCCCGGTTGTTTTTTCCATTCCGCGTGGTGACCCGGAAGTTCTATTGTGTTTGACTTGGTCCGCTAATTCGGTCGACTTCTTTTTTGTGAAAACGATCTACGATTGTGTTACAAAGCGAGTTTTACAGATATTTTTTTCGGTTTGTTTTAATGATAAATGAGACTGCTTTTATATTGGGAGAATTCTATTTCTTTGTGTGATTCGTGGAAGTGTCCGTCGCGGGTTTTGCCGCCGGCCGGACTTCATTAAAATTCTTTGTGTTTTAGACAAGACAGCTGATATCTCAGTATATAAGTAAATTAATGAGAAAATAAAAAGTTCGTTATAAACCTTTTTAGATTTCCTTCGTTTCGGCTTTGCATAAATCATTATTAAGGTTAATGTTTTATGACTAAAATAATACATAAACCACTTCACTATAAAGAATAAAAATAAATAAGTTAAATAAAATACTGCCTGTCTTTACTATTAACTGCATTAATATTGGGATAAATTTGGCCTACTAATTGATAGTTTTTCAATTAAAATAAATAATTTACAGAGTTATTACAAATTGCCTACTTCATTTTAATCCATTTTGGATTTTGTTTTAAACTTTCAATGGCAGCCGAATATAAATTGCTTCCTGCTCCACAGGAGTGGCGCACGTTAGGTGCCCAATTGTTAGTAGGCATTACAAGGCTATATTCTGTTTTGGTTAGTGGGACCAGTACAAAATGTAAAAAGCAGTTCCAGGCCAAGATGTCGCCCAGGTGGGCTCGTGGAGAGGAGGACAGACAGTTGTTAAACTTAGTTAAAAACAGAACAGAACAGGAGACTGATAAATTGTTCTTGGCTTACAATGGTAGATTAATGGAGAAAATAGAGCAGCACGAATACAGGTTAAATAAAGTTCAACAATAGATGGATGAGGTCCTTAAGGATCAGGACAGATTAACATCTTTGGTGCGAGGGCAGGCTGCTGACCTTCGGGGGAGTGCCAGCCCCACTGAACGTGATGAATGTGCAACAGTTGGACAGGTTAACGACGTACAGACGTTGAGAGTTGACCAGGGCGAGGGGGTTTATCAGAATACCAGAACTCATGGGGGCCCTGATTTAATGCTTCCTGTAGTGGGAGCTTCAGATGGTTCAGGAATTTACAAACCATCGGAGAGACACATAACACATTATTTACAAGAAGCTCAAGATTCTGCTGAGGAGAATAAGAAAATGGAGACTGCTTTGCTGAAGCTCCACTTAAAAGAGGCTCAGAATAAATTGAGTGACTTTCATCAGTCAAAAAAAGTGAAGCAGATGGTGGCTAAAGCAGCGCCGACTGTTGGATCAGCTACAGTGTTGCCTTCCTTTCCTGTAATGTATGCTACAGCCGCACCGAATCAGCCATTTACTGCTCCTTATCGGACATGGCACTCTCGGGGACGGTCACGTGGTAGGGCCAGGTTTGGTGGTAATAGAGGCCTGGGAAGAGGGCAGCCAGGTGCTGGCGGTTGTCGGAGGTGTGGCTCAAATGAGCACTGGGTGAAGGACTGTCCACATCCACGAGGGGGCGCTATTCCCCCCGGTCAGCCACCTTCACATTTTGCTCCGAATCAGCATATGGTTCCTCCCTCCTATCAAGGAGGACAGGGGGGGCCTCAGTTTTGACAATGCCCACAGAGTACCTTGGTGAGCAGGACTAAGGGGGATCCAATGCTCACAATGGACATATATGGACATTCATTGCCAGTCTTGGTGGACACTGGTGCTACTTTCAGCACGCTGGACAGAGTTTTACCAGACGTCAATTTTTCTGGGAACACAGTGTCTGTGATGGGCATCTCTGGGGCTCCGATGATTCTCCCTGTCACTCAACCATTGCCTGTTGCGGTGGGAGGTCAAGGACTATCACATCCTTTTGTCATTGCTCAAACCACTCCTGTCAACTTGTTAGGCAGAGATCTGCTTATCAAACTGGGTGCTACTATCCTGTGTACCCCTGATGGACTTATGGTGACTTTTCCGAATGGACATACACATTGCTGTGTCACCATGAGTGGTCAATTTTTGCTGAAAGATGACACTTCACAAGTGGCTGATATTTTCTGGGCCAGATTGACTACGATGTCTGCACGTGAATCTTCTGCGGCTGAATTTCTGAGATGCTGGAAGCCGTGGCTGCTTGAACTCCAGCCTTTTGTTCCACCGCCTGACCCATTACATGTTACCTTCCTATATGAGAGGGGCGATCCTACTTTGTATCAGGAAAAATTTGAAACGGAACTTGAAGGACAAACTTGGTCTGTGGCTTCGGGTCCATGCTTTGTGGGGAAGGAGGGTGTTGCACTGTTTGCTGATCTGACTTCAGAGCAGCATAAATGGTATATGATGGAAGCTGAAGCGCTTCCTCACATATCGCTATTGTTGCATCCAAAACATCAAGCTAAAGATTTGGGGGGAATGGTTAAAAGGGGAGTTACATTAAAGGATTGGGTTCCTACCCAGGTACCTTCGGTCTCTTTTTCTCATTCTTCTCAGATGTACAAAATAGACACGCAGCTCTCAGACACTACTTTTTTGGAACATTTGCAGCTTTCTAGAAATCATGGCAGAGAAAAAACAGATCATCCTGATGCAGTGGAGGCATTAAAGGTCGTGCCTGACTCTTTGTGGTCAGATGGTCCCACTGATGTTGGTCTAGTGCATACAACACCCATCACATTTGAGATGAAACATTCTGATCCAATTTGGCGCCCGCAGTATCCACATAAACCTCAGGCTGAAGAAGGTATTGCAGACACTATTGCAGGGTTACTTGAAGTAGGAGTTTTAGAACCATCGGATTCTCCATATAACACCCCTATTCTTCCTGTAGAAAAACAAGGTACTGGTAAATACAGAATGGCACATGATTTGCGTGCTGTCAATGAGGCCCTCAAAACCCCTCCCATTGCTACGCCCAATCCGTATACAGCTTTGGCATCTCTTACACCTGATTTGAAATTGTTTACCTGCATAGATTTGGCTGCAAAAGAGGCAGCGGGTTACCTGTCACGTGTCCACACGCAGCTGATTTTCACGTCAGCACAGGAAATGTCAGACAGTTTTACTGGGGAATTGCAGTTGGCACAGCAGGCTGCTGCGCCACAGGAGATGACTGTGTGGAAGGATAGAGGAGCTGTTTTTGCTGATGGTTTTTGGCGTGGGCCTGATGGCCGTTTGGTTTTACCTGCCGCGTTAAAACCCACCCTTTTTCAGGAGGCTCATGGTGTGGCACATGTGTCATACACTCAGATGAAACGTAATCTTTGTTTTTGGTGGCATCCTTTCCTGCCACATATGATTAAGCGTTTTTTGAGTGAATATGTGGTGTGTGGTCAATTTAATCCTAAGCCTACTATCAAGCCAGAAATGGGAGCCTTCCAGGACTTGTGCAGGCCTGGCGAGGAGATCGTGATCGATTATACAGATATGGGGACACCTGTTAGGGGTTTCCGATACCTGTTAGTGATTATTGATTCATTGACCTCTTGGCTTTCTGCTTTTCCTGCGAGACGGGAGACTTCTCAAACGGTGGTGAAATCTTTGGTTAACCACTGGATTCCGTGCCATGGCTTTCCGACTAAGGTCAGGTCTGACAATGGCACACATTTTAAAAATAAACATCTCCGGCAGGTTGAGGAACAGATGGGAATAACCCACAAGTTCGGCACTGTTTATCATCCGCAATCGCAAGGTGTTGTCGAGCGTTCTAATTCTACTATAAAGTTGAAGCTGGCAAAGATTTCAGCTCAGACGGGGCTTAATTGGCTAGATGCTCTCCCTATTGCTCTGATGGCCATCAGATCATCTGTCTGTAGGACGAAAGGTCTTACTCCTTATGAGATGTTTACAGGCAGGATCTTCCCTGGACCTTGGGCTGGCAGAGAACCACAGGTTTCGCCCCATCCTGATCCAGATCTTCGAGGTGATCATCAGCAGCTGAAGGGCCTGGTCTCCTCCTTCCTTCCGGCTCCCCGTGACGTGCAGGGACCTGCGGCGTCTGCTTCCGAGGCTGGACGAGTTTGGCTGAAGGTGTATAAGAGAAAGTGGCAGGAGCCCCGCTGGTCTGGCCCGTTCCAGGTTGCTGCTCGTACAACTCACGCTGTCCAGCTGCATGGGAAAGGTTCTACTTGGTTTCACTGGTCCCAGTGTGCTCCGGCCCCTGACCCCCCCTCCTGTCCCTCACCTGCAGCAGCTCTCTGCTGACCTGGGGGAATCTCTCTGCAGTGGGTGGTGTCGGTTCTGACTAGGCAGTATCGACTGCCTAAGCCAGGAGGCAGGGCTTGGCCCACCCAGAAGATTGGTTCGGTTGCTGTGATCATTCAGTATGATCTTTATGTGCCAAAATTGGGCGAGATAAGCAATTTGGGCTTGCTTTTCTCGAAGAGGGAGTATACAGAAGAGAAAGATCGCAAAACATCTAACACATTACACAGCAGGTTTTGACCACTTCACAATCGGTGAAGGAAGCCAGGAGGCGGGGCCTGTCTGTGTATTTGTGTTTTATTGGGGGAAATGTTCAGTTAATGAAGTAGCTGGCATTTCATTGAGGGCGATCTGAAAAAAAATTGGAAGAAATAAAGAGCCCACACTACTGAATCGTCTCACCACTTGCAGCCGCTTGGTGACGGAGGAATAAACAAGAGTAAAGACTAAAAAATATAATAATAAAGACTGAACATTTATTAATCATTTTTCTGTTTTTTTTACAGGTTGTTTAACCAATTTTTTATTCTACAGGTGCAGATTGTTAGACACTGCCTAAGAGGGTGTCAAAGACTTTTTAAGTAGTAAATTTGTAGGATTTTGTCATAATACTCAGTTTTTACGGTTTTATAAAAGTTTTTATTAATACGCTAAAACATTTTAAGGGGTGTTTAAATCATAATTAGGTTGACTTGATTACTAAATCTTTGTTTCAATTATGTTTTTTCATTATATGGTTTTCTGCAGATGTTTTTGAGGTTGTGACAATTGCTAGAGTTTTGCCTTGTACTAAAAGAATATTGAATTGGGTTAAAACCATAAAAAATAAATTAATAAAATAAAAATAATTGCTTAAAGGTAAAGATAAAGAAAAACAGACACCCTTCCTTGGTTAAAATAAACATAGGATCACACCACTAACAGAAAGTATGCATCTTTGGGAAAATAAGAAGGTGCTGTGCACCACAGGTTTTTGCATGATGTTATTGGTCAATATTATCTTTTACTGTTGTGGTGAATGGCCCTATAATAGTTCTACAAATCAAACACAGGTTGAAGTTCACTCAATTAGACCGAGAAGAAACTTAATGGCTAAATCAACTCCCTATTCACTGTGTGGCTCTTCCGCCGCACATCGTGGATTTTCTCAATTTTGCATACCAAGAGGACGATCTGCAGTGATTACTATTCCCTTAAATACATTAGTTTATAAGGGAGAACAAGCAAGTAAATATAAAACCTACCCCTTGTGGTACATAACAAATGATCAAAAAGATACTAGTAGGTCCACTTTAATTGCTGATCCCCGTGGATATGACTGGAGAAGGTACACTACTACAGCTTATGCAAAACATATGCGTCCTTTGGTTAAATTGGATAAGGTTGCAGATAAATTACTTCTTACTGTTAATTTAACTAAAAGTGATCTCCTCCCCTTAAAATATTATATACACTATAATGTACAGAAATTAGCTAATAAAACTAGAGATGGGTTTGAGGCTGTACATGAGCAACTTAAAGCCACCTCCTTAATGGCTTTTCAAAATAGAATAGCAGTTGACATGCTCTTAGCTGAAAAGGGTGGTGTCTGTTCAATATTTGGTGATCAATGCTGTATGTTTATCCCTAATAATACTAATGCAGATGGAAAAATAACTAGGGCAGTAGAAGGACTGAGAATACTGTCAAATAGGCTAAAAGAACAATCAGGTGTAGATACCTCAATGTGGGACAATTTGTTAAATAATATGTTTGGAAAATGGAAAACTCTGGCAATGTCAATAATGGTTTCATTAGCAGTATTTGTGTCGACTATGGTGTTATGTGGATGCTGTTGTATTCCTTGTATACGTTCATTATTCATAAAATGCATTGACAAAGCTGTTGGTAATAATATGCAAGGTTAATATCTGTTAATCCCTCACTTGGAGCCTGAAGGAGAAGTACAGAGGAATGTTCAATCTATATAAAAAAAAAATAGATTGAAAGAGGGAATTGTCGTGATTCATATTTTTTGGGGCTACTTTATATAACAGTCTCGTATTGAATATGTTTATATAATCTTTAGTTAGTATTCAGAAAGTAAAAGTCTGTTTTAATTAGCTTGCATGATGGTAAAGAGATTTTCTGTCAAGTATTGTTTATGGGGGTAAGCTTTTAAGTCGTAAAACTCTAGGCTAAAGTTTATTGCATGTTGTAAAAGTAGGATGCGGAGATAAGAAACAGAGTAGGGAGTAGACAGTCATAAACAGACCGGACGGTTACAGCGATAACTCAGGAAACCTTGAGAATAAACGTTTGGTGGTAGAATCACGTGAGAAAAATCTGTGACCACATGTGACTACGTTTCTTTTGCACACATTTCTCTTTAATAACAAAAAAGGTAGATGGTACACCCCTGTAAACGACGTTCAGTTCATTCAATTCAGTTCTGACTGAGTGTTCTCCATCTGCAGATTTGTATGATGTGTATGATTTGTGAAACAGATTGTTCTGGTGTCTGTGCATTATTTTCTCTCTACTGTCTCTCAGCTCTGACTTTATTTTGGAAAACTTCCCGCCGGGGTTTAAATGTTGGCGGCCCTACACTCTCCGGAAGCGAGTGGCCGGTCGCATGGTAACTAGGAGCCAACACAATCTTAAACCATTTACAGAAATATTACATTCCTTAAGTTTGGTTTTGAATTTCGGTTTTCAGAAGCGCTCCTGAACATGTCTGAATTCGCCATCTAACGTACTGTTTTGCATGAAGGTCACAGGGATAGCTAGTGTAGCTCAGTGGTTAAGTTTTTTTGACTTATAATCCGGTGATTGTGGGTTCAACTCCCCCGACAAGGAGACGTATTTTGTTACATTACTGAGTTGGTCAAATTGTGATTAAGGTTATAGGCTACATTTTACCCAACATTTATTTTATTGTTACATTTATTTCATTCAAAAATTATAATAATAAACACAATAAGGTATACATAAAGATATTATATAACTTTATATATATATTATATAAAGATATAATATAATTATATATATATATATTTTTTTTTTTTAAATATATTAGTTTGGTTTTGAATTTCGTTTTATTAAAGGCATCAGTTCTTTTTAACATGTACCCACTCACTCTCTTATGAAACATTTTCTGAATATTAATTGGTAAATTACTCGTATTTGCTCTGTACATTATTTGCAATATTTGCGTTGGGCAGTGTTGATGCAGCACATGTGACAGTGACATGTGACAGTAAGTGTCAGTCAGAGTTTTTGGCTGAGTTCCAAAGCCTGATGGCAGAGGGGTAAAAACTGTCCTTGTGGCGGGAGGTTTTGGTCCTAATGGACCGCAGCCTTCGGCCAGAGGGGAGGGGTTCAAACAGTCTGTGTTGGGGTGAGAGGCGTCAGCAGCTATTTTCCTAGCTCTCTTCAAGGTCTTGGATGTGTACAGTTCTTGAAGAGAAGGAAGGTTACAGCTAATCACCCTCTCTGCATAGCGAATGATGCGTTGAAGTCTGCACCTGTCTCTGGCAGAGGCAGCAGTGTACCAGGTGAGGATGGACTCTATGATGGCAGTGTAGAAGTGGATCAGCGAAGTTTGTGGAAGCTGAAACTTCTTTAACTGCCTCAGGAAGTATGTCCTCTAAAAAACATATAGGGGTATAATGTGTCACTTTGGTATTTATGACTCTGATTTATGACCCCTGGAGTGATTTATGACTTCCAGAGGAGAAGGGGGGGCTTTATGACTTCCGGAGGAGAAGCGGGGTGCTTTATGACTTCCGGAGGAGAAGGGGGGTCAAAAATGTTCTGTCAAACATGGTTTATGACTACCTAAGGAGGCGGCGGCGCCGGAACTTTGTAAGAAAGGAGGTGTCTTTTACCGTTAAATAGACCTCAAGGATCACCGGACCTCTTTTCTTCAGAAAAGCGATGGAGCAGGTCGTGTAAAAAGATGGGCCGAGGAGCGGCGTCCTAGATTCTACTTCTATACAAGTCAAAAGGAGAGAAAAGGTGACAATCGCTTGTGAGGGTGTTTGTGGGTGGGTTTGTGTGACCTTCTCTCCATCCAGTTGCAGCTTGCTGCCCTCGTTTTCCTCAGGTGGTTTCGCTCAGCCTGATTGCAGTGGAGCATTTAAAAGGGGAGTGCCAACCTGGAGCAGACGCCAGATGGTTACACCATATCGCTTGGTAACAAGCTGGTTCCTAGGCTGTCCTCTGCGTACCTTACAAATGGAAATTCTTACCTCTTTGCCTTTCCTTCCTAGGAAGAACCTCCCCACTTGGATCCGCTGCCCAGGCTTCTGCAGTATCGGCGTCTGCTCCTCCCCAGCCTCCTTCGTCCTCCTCCATGGGGTCCTTTGGCTGAGTCGAATCTCCACCTGCCTGTTCACCCTCATCCTGCCTCCGGAGATAAGTCAGTCCAGGAGTCAGTCGGCCACACGACAAACCCACTTCCCTCCTGGGCAGATCTGCGGCGGTACCCAATGGCTATTCCTGGCTCCCAGTGTCTGGCTTAGAGGTTGTTCCCCGAGTCCAGCGTGTTCAGGTTCCCTGTGTCATCTGGTGTCTTGCAAAGAGACCAAATAAATCATTAACACAGTCCTCCTTGGTTTGCTGAGTCGTTCGTGTGTCCGCACTAGAGTCCAACAGCGAAATCATGACAGAACCATCTGGCCAACCGGACTCTGCGACACACCTACGCTCAGCTCTTTCCGAGCAGGGCTTACTCTTGGGTCGACATGAAGCGACACTAAAAAATATGCAGCAGCAGCAGACCGCTCTTCTTCAGAGTTTTCATGAGCTAACTAAGGTTATCCAAAATCTCTCTTCCAGATGACCTCATAGATTTAGCCATCAAGGTGGATAATAGACTCCGGGAAAGTTCAAAAGCAAAGTTGAGACCATCCTCATTCTCTTCGTCTCCCGCAGACAGACCAGCTCCGAGTGCTTCCGCTCCCTTCCTCGCCCTCCTTCTCCAGAACCAATACAAATCGGCAGAGCTCGGCTATCTCCGGCGGAGCGCCAGCGACGTATGGAAGGCCGTTGCTGCTTATATTGCGGCGCTCCCGGGCATTTTATTTCCTCCTGCCCAGTTCGCCCAAAAGAGTCGGCCCATCAGTAAGTTTGGGGGTACTGTCGGGCGCTACTTCCTCCATCCGTCCCCGGCTGACCATACCCGCAGTGATTGTTTATCAAAAAGATCATATATCCCTGGAGGCGTTTGTGGATTCAGGGTCTGAGCAGAATTTAATTAGCCCTGATTTTGTTAAAAAATATAACCTTCCGGTGGAAGCGCTTTCTGTTCCCTTAGAGGTCTCTGCGTTAGATGGCAGCCCTTTAGCTGCCATAACACAACGAACCATGCCCTTAAATCTTGTGCTCTCAGGCAATCATCATGAGAGGTCCCAGTTCTATGTTTTTCCCAATCATGATGCACCCCTGGTTCTGAGTTATCCCTGGTTGGCTGCCCATAGTCCTGCCATTAACTGGGCAGAAGCTCGACTGGAGTCCTGGAGCAGCTTATGCCATCAGCACTGCCTTCGTTCAGCCGTTCCTCCTAGCCTCATCTCCACTCCTACAACTCCTGACGAACCCGACCTGTCAAAAATTCCCCTTGAATATCACGACCTCCATCAAGTGTTTAGTAAGTCCCGAGCTCTCTCTCTCCCCCCTCACAGGCCCTACGACTGTGCCATTGATGTGAGCGTACTCCTTCCAGGCGCCCCACTGCCTTCGGGACGGCTTTTCAATCTCTCGGTTAAAGAGAGGCTTGCTATGGAAAAATACATAAACGATTCCCTCGCTGTGGGTATAATTCGCCCATCAACCTCTCCGGTAGGTGCTGGGTTTTTCTTTGTCGAAAAAAAGGATAAGACTCTGCGGCCTTGTATTGATTACCGAGGGCTTAATGCCATTACTATTAAAAACAACTATTCCCTTCCCCTCATCACCTCAGCTTTCGAAGCCGTCCAGGGGGCAACTATCTTTTCGAAGTTGGACCTGCGCAATGCATATCATCTTGTCAGAATTCGTAAGGGGGATGAGTGGAAAACAGCCTTTAAGACCCATATTGGACACTTTGAATATTTAGTTATGCCTTTTGGTTTATGTAACGCCAAAGCCGTTTTTCAACATTTAGTGAATGATGTACTTCGAGACTTTCTAAACTTTTTTGTCTTTGTATACTTAGATGATATTCTCGTCTTCTCAAAGGATTTACCCCAACACCGTTAACACGTCCGTAGGGTCCTCCAGCGGCTCATGGAAAACTCCCTCTTTGTAAAGGCTGAGAAGTGTGAGTTTCATCTAAATTCTGTTTCTTTCCTGGGGTATGTCTTTGAGGGTGGACAGGTGAAGGCTGATCCCAGTAAAGTCAAAGCAGTCCAGGATTGGCCCACTCCAACCTCCAGAAAGCAGCTGCAGCGGTTCCTGGGTTTTGCAAACTTTTATAGACGTTTCATCCGGGGTTTCAGCAACATTGCTGCCCCACTAACGGCCCTCACCTCCACCAAGACACCCTTTGTCTGGAACTCAACTGCTGATCTGGCCTTCCTGGAGCTAAAGAAAAGGTTCACCAACGCACCCATTCTAACTTACCCTAAGGCGGACTCCCAGTTCGTCCTGGAGGTAGATGCTTCTGACACGGGAGTTGGAGCTATTCTCTCCCAGCGCTCTCCTCTCGACCAGAAGCTTCACCCCTGTGCCTACTATTCAAAGCGCTTCTCCCCAGCCGAGAGGAACTATAACATTGGTGACCGGGAGCTCTTAGCCATTAAACTGGCCCTGGAGGAGTGGCGCCATTGGCTGGAGGGGACAGAGCTCCCAGTTATAGTATGGACGGATCACAAGAATCTGTTATACCTCCAAACAGCCAAACGTCTGAATCCCCGCCAGTACCGTTGGTCTCTCTTCTTTTCACGTTTCAACCTAAACATCACCTACAAACCTGGTTCCAGAAACACCAAGCCTGATGCTCTCTCCCGTCAACACTCTCCGGATGTCCAGAGAGAGGTCCCCAGTGCCATCCTTCCCCCGTCCTGCTCTGTGGGAGCAGTCACCTGGGACCTGGAATTACAGATCAAGAAGGCCCAGGCCACCGAACCTGATCCCGGGGGAGGGCCACCTAATCGACTCTTCGTCCCGTCCATGCTTCGCTTCGTTCCCGGACCATACAGTGGGGGCACAGCTCCAGATTCTCCTGCCATCCTGGGGTGAGTCGGACCATCTCACTCCTTCGCCGACATTTCTGGTGGCCTGGCCTAAACAACGATGTCAGAGACTATGTGTTGGCCTGTCCGGTGTGCAACCGTAATAAAAGCATCCACCAACCCTCCTCTGGTCTCCTTCAACCACTTCCTATTCCAACATGGCCCTGGTCTCACATAGCCCTCGATTTCGTCACTGGACTCCCCATCTCCCAAGGTAAATCTGTCATCCTGTCTATTATTGAGCGCTTCTCCAAAGCCTGTCATGTTGTAGCCCTCTCCAAATTGCCCACCGCTGCACAGACTGCTAAACTCCTTTTTCAGCACGTCTTCAGGTTGCATGGGATACTAAGTGAAATCCTTTCTGACAGGGGGCCACAGTTTATTTCTCGGGTTTGGAAGGATTTCTGCAACTCCCTTGGCGCCAAAGTCCAGTTGACATCGGGCTTCCATCCTCAGTCAAATGGTTAATGTGAACGACTGAACCAGGAACTTGAGAGTGCCCTCCGCTGTGTCTGCACCTGCAATCCCGCCACCTGGAGCTCTCATCTTCCATGGATTGAGTACGCTCACAACACCCAGGTTTCAGCGGCCTCTGGGGTTTCGCCATTCGAGGCTTCCCTTGGTTATCAACCATCACTCCTCCCTCATTCGGTTCCAGATTCAGCGATACCATCAGTTCGCTCCCACATCAGGACCTGCAGAAGAGTCTGGGAGCAAACCAGAGCCGCCCTCCAACGCTCCTCGGCCCAGAACAAACTATATGCTGACCGGCGACGCCGCCCGGCCCCCCAGTATTCATCCGGACAATTAGTTTGGTTGTCTGCCAAGGACTTTCCCTTCAAGGGAGTCTCCAGAAAATTGGCTCCCCGGTTCCTCGGCCCCTACTCTGTTGAAGCAATCATCAGCCCTGCAGCCATACGTCTGAAACTCCCAGCTCATTTCCGAGTACATCCCACGTTCCATGTCTCCCAAGTCAGACCTGTCTCAAAATAGCTCATTGTGCCCTCCTTCTAAGCCCCCTCCACCCGCCCAGATCATTGATGGGCACCCAGCCTACACCGTGCAACGCATTGTGGATGTGCGCCCTTGGGGCCGTGGCCTCCAGTATCTGGTCGATTGGAAGGGGTATGGTCCCGAGGAGCGTAGTTGGGTTCCCCGCTCCTTTATTCTGGATCGTTCCCTGATCGCCGACTTCGAGAGGACCTCAGCCTCCTCCAGTTTTGATCGGCCGCCAAGGGACGTCCGTTGAGGGGGGGGTACTGTGAGGGTGTTTGTGGGTGGGTTTGTGTGACCTTTTCTTCATCCAGGTGCAGCTTGCTGCCCTCGTTTTCCTCAGGTGGTTTCGCTCAGCCTGATTGCAGTGGAGTATTTAAAAGGGGAGTGCCAACCTGGAGCAGACGCCAGATGGTTACACCATATCGCTTGGTAACAAGCTGGTTCCTAGGCTGTCCTCTGCGTACCTTACAAAGGGAAATTCTTACCTCTTTGCCTTTCCTTCCTAGGAAGAACCTCCCCACCTGGATCCGCTGCCAAGGCTTCTGCAGTCTCGGCGTCTGCTCCTCCCCAGCCTCCTTCGTCCTCCTCCATGGGGTCTTTTGGCTGAGTCGAATCTCCACCTGCCTGTTCACCCTCATCCTGCCTCCGGAGATAAGTGAGTCCAGGAGTCAGTCGCCCACACGACAAACCCACTTCCCTCCTGGGCAGATCTGCGGCGGTACCCAATGGCTATGCCTGGCTCCCAGTGTCTGGCTTAGAGGTTGTTCCCCGAGTCCAGCGTGTTCAGGTTCCCTGTGTCATCTGGTGTCTTGCAAAGAGAACAAATAAATCAGTAACACAGTCCTCCTTGGTTTGCTGAGTCGTTCGTGTGCCCGCACTAGAGTCCAACAGCGAAATCATGACATCGCTGTTGCTTAACTTTAAATAAACGAGTAATACATTTAAACAGTTCTAAATAAAATAAAAACTTTGATTAAACTCTAAACTTTAAGTAACTTTAAACGCATTTCCCCATATAGTACGATTATTTTATTCTAAACTCTAAGATTATACTTTAATCTCTGTAATTAAACTTTGAACAAATTTCCCCGATGCATGACAATTAAACTCTAAACTTAAATGTTAAATATTTTCATTATATCTGGTTGGTGTTTTTAAATTGAAAAGGGTTACTTACTGTGTACTTGTTGAAAGTGTGTTGCAATCCAGCTTAATTACAGTGGGTTTTTTTTTCCCGGTGCGTTATCTTCCGGTAATGCTTTTGTATTGAAAGGACACACTTGGGGCGCACGTGTTTATGATCTTCTACTTGACTACGATGAACAAAATCATCGATGTGCACCTCTACAGAATGTTTAAATTACAGAAAAAACATGAAACTATCCAGTCAAAAAAAAAAGGAAATCGTGCTTTCTTTAATGGGACGGCTTACAAAACCAAGATGTTACGCTTTCCACAACATTAATTGATCAATTGCTCAAAACGGGTAAAGGTTTCCTTCTATTTTAGAAAAAACATGGATTAAATGATGCAAAACTGTGCTTAAACTTTCAACAGTAATCAAATGATTAGTTTCAGCGGGGGAATGAAGCTCATTCTAGAAAGAGCAGCGCTTCAAGCTTTTTACTATCTGCCCTGTGACTGCGCCAAAGTGGCGCGCTCCCATGCCAAACGGCCGTGTTCATTAAAAGACATCAAACAGCTCCCTGCTTTGTTGAAATGCAGACAAGGGCTCACGCCTATAGCCTACTGTTGTTGCGGTATCCGGAAACACCTCAAGCTGCAATATAATAATAAAACTGTTCTACCAAGGTATAAAAACAGGCCGTTGTGAACCTGTCGTTAAAAACAGAGGATAGAAGCGGAGGGCAGCGCATGTATTTGTCAACGAGCTGGTAATTCCTTACGGAAAACATGTTTCCGCCTTCACTAAATCAGCTTAAACCTACATTTTTTCTCTAGTACACGCAGTACAAATCCATCATTCCGACGGGTCACCAATCTGGATCGGTGAGTGATTGTTTGATCCATCTTAAATGTTTGTTTTGGGGTTAGAATAACATTTGTTTTGTTGTTAATTTTGATCAGACGAAAGCTTTGATGCGGATTCGTTTTTCAACGATGGTAACCCTATTTATTTCAATTCAATTCAGTTTATTTATATAGCGCCATTTCACAACAGATGTCATCTCAAGGCACTTTACAAAAAGAGTTATTACAATACAATGTTTAGTGTAGAAATTACAGAACCACAGAAGATTGCGTCGTGGAATTCTCAGCAATCCCTCATACTGAGCAAGCATGCAGCGACAGTGGGAAGGAAAAACTCCCTTTTAACAGGAAGAAACCTCCGGCAGAACCAGGCTCAGCACAAGCGGTTATCTGCCGCGACCGTCTGTGGCTTGGAGAATACAATTTATACAATTATACATTTTATTTATACAACATAACTTTTTTACAAAGAGGCTAAACTTTTTTTTTTCTCTTTCTAGATTGGAGTAGAACATTGACGCCTGTGTACTAGCAGGTCACCGCCACAACCAGGGGTGGGTGTAATTTTTCGTTTCTATGATCGGCTAAAAAATAAAATAAATAAATCTGTTTAATATGTGTTATTTATTAACCGTTTTTTAAATGTGCTCTAGTAGACCTACCGACCGCATCACAAGTCCTTGCCGACCTGATCGGTGATGTTAGTGACTCTGATGAAGATTTCAACCTGTGCAGATCGATATTGAAAGCGTGCCATTTTATTTATCTCATATATTTTATAAGCTTATTATCCGTTTTTTTTATTTTAATTTTTTATTTTATTTTAATGCCCATCTAGTTCCAACCGCGTCACAGGTCCTTGCTGAGCTCTCTGAGCAGGAGATCGACCTTGTCTCACCAGCTGCGCCGACAGGTATGGAAAAGCGTGCAATTTTATTTATCTCATATATTTTATATCCTTTATTAACCGCTTTTAAAATGTTCTGTCAGGAGACACATCCAGTCACGCGGGCATTGATGAGCGTCTTGAAACAGTGGTAATACTTGACTCGGATGATGAAACGGATCTGTCTACAAAAATAAAATAAATCTGTTTAATATGTGTTATTTATTAACCGTTTTTTAAATGTCATCTAGTACCGATTGTATCACAGGCCCCCCCTAACCTGGTAGGGGGGCTCACCTGCGACGGTGATCAGGAGATAGACCCACCCCTGCTAGCTACGCAGATCGGTCTGGAAAAGCGTGCAATTTTTTTATCTCATATATTTTATATGCTTATTAACCTTTTTTAAAATGTTCTGTAAGGAGACACATCCAGTCATGCGGTTGTTGATGAGCGTCTTGAAGCGGTAATAATAGCTGACCCGTACGAAGAAACGTCTGCTGGGGCTGCCTCTGCAACCAAGAGGGTATGTATTTAAAAACAAAACATCTATTTATTTAATATTAAAATATATTGACTGTGTTTTAATATTACACAGAAGTCGCTGGAAACACGGACATCATAGGTGGTTCGTCAGTGGGTGAGAGGGAACCAACGGCTGAGACTGGACCGCGCACGACAGGTGTGTTCTTGTATTCCTGGCCTTCTTGAGACTGTGTGTGTGTGTGTGTGTGTCTGTGTGTCTGTGTTCTTGTATTACTCACCTACCTGGGGCTGCATGTTTGTCGTGATGTCGGTCTCACCACAAAATTCTACTGTTTCTAATCCTTTAGAAAATGACCATCTAGATTAAATAAACGATGCATTACGCACGCTCAGTCAAATTGAGGTTTACCCTCAAGGTTTACGTGGCTTACATGAGGCCATAAGTGAAATACCTATTATTCAATAAGAGCAATAACACCTGTAAATTCTCCAAATTCTTCAAACACTCCACCCTGTTCTGAATCACACACCGCATTTCTAACAACCGTTTAGATGAAATAAACGTTGCATTACACTCGCTCAGTGAAATTGAGGCCTACCCCCAAGGCTTACATGAGGCCGTGTGTGAAATACCTGCTGTTCAAAATACAGAAATACCACCCTGTTTACAATCGCATGCCCCCGTTTCAAATGATGAGCTACACTCATCAACAGCAACAGGCGCGAAACAGCAACAGGTGATACTTTAACCAGTTTCACTAGACTGATCCAGACTGCTGGAAACCCTGAAATAAACGACCAGCCGCCCACCCCTCCTTTTCCGTCACACTCCTCACCAACCCAGAATGGTTGTGTGGTGGTATTTGGGGGTAAGATTACAGAGCACCCACAGACAGGCGCCAGCGCTGCTGCAACCCGGCAGCATAATGAGCAAATAACAAACTACACCTTGTAGGAAGGAAAGGAAATATTCTTCTCAGAACCATGGGACAGGAACGGATTGTGAGTAGCAATACTGTGTCAGGACTGGAGGTTGCTGCGCTTGATGGGGAAGAATTTTTAGAACTGCCAAAGGTGTACACGCAGGAGTCCATGCCTGTTCATACAGGAAACATAACAACAATGAAGGATATTAAAAAATGGCCACATCTGAAACACATAAACTTGCCTCAAGTCAATGAAGGAGTAGAACTCCTGATTGGTACTAATATTCCCAAAGCCCTGGAACCACTAGAAGTTGTGTGTAGTGTCGATGGTGGACCATATGCTGTTAGGACAAGGCTGGGCTGGACGGTCAATGGACCACTTTCCGGAAACTGTGAAAAAACTGTTTATCAGGAACAGCCACATGTAACAGTCAACCGAATCTCTGTTGCAAGCCTGGAAGAGCTTTGGAAACAACAGTTCAAAAATGACTTCCCTGAGAGCAAATTTGATGAGCAGACTGCAATGTCAAGAGAAGATCAGAGGTTTCTGGAATTGGTTGCAAACTCTGCCAAACATGTGGATGGTCATTTCCAGATTGCATTGCCCTTACGAAATACACATATCAGGATGCCAAATAATAAGAAGGTTGTTCAACAACGTTTGGCCTTTCTAAAAAGGAAGTTTCAGAAGGATTCATTGTTTTATTCTCAATACAACATCTTCATGAAGGAGCTTTTGGCTAAGGGTTATGCAGAGGAAGTGCCTCAAGAGGAATTGGATCGTAGTGATGGTAAAGTGTGGTATATACCGCACCACGGTGTTTACCATCCCACCAAAGGAAAAATCAGGATCGTGTTTGACTGTGGAGCTGCTTATAATGGTACGTCTTTGAACATCCAGCTCCTACAGGGACCTGATTGTACTAGTTCATTATTAGGAGTGATCACAGGATTCAGAAGGGAACCTGTTGTAATCATGGGAGACATTGAGTCTATGTTCCACCAGGTTTTGGTCCTGCCTGAGGATAGAGACCTGCTGAGGTTCCTTTGGTGGCCGAAAGGTGATGTACAACAATCACCATCGGTGTATAGAATGAAGGTACATCTGTTTGGAGCTACATCATCACCTAGTTGTGCCAACTTCGCACTCAGAAAGTGTGCAGAGGACTTTGGACATCTCTACAATGAAGAAACTGTGAACAATTTATTACACTGCTTTTATGTAGATGATTGTCTTGTGTCAGTGGCAACTGAGGAGGAAGCAGTGTCACAGTACCAGCAGTTGGTTTCTCTGTGCTCTAAGGGAGGATTTTCTCTAACGAAATGGATGAGCAACAGGCCTGGGGTGCTGAAAGCCATCCCTGAAAATCACAGAGCAAAAGGCATGGAGGAGTTGAACATGGAGCTGGATTCACCTATTATTGAACGAGTGCTTGGTGTGCAATGGTGCATACAATTGGATTCCTTTAAGTTCAAGATTGTACTTAAAGAGAGACCACTCACCAGAAGGGGAATCCTCTCAGTCGTCAGTTCCATCTATGATCCCTTAGGAATGCTGAGTCCTGTGGTTTTAACTGCCAAGAAACTCCTAAGAGATCTATGCCGTAGAGAAATTGGCTGGGATGATAATGTACCAGAGCCGTTTGCCAAAAGATGGCTGAAATGGCTGCAGCAGCTCCATCTGTTGGACAGGTTTGAGGTCAGCAGATGTTTGAAACTTGTAGGATTTGGAGAAGTCACAAGAGCCCAGTTGCACCACTTCTGTGACGCAAGTGAAGATGGGTATGGGACAGTGACTTATTTGCTGTCTGAAAACATTTGCTCAAAACGACACTGTGCATTTGTAATGGGAAAGGGTCGTGTCGCTCCGCTCAAAGCTGTTACCATCCCCAGAATGGAGCTTATTGCGGCAACCATGGCCAGTCAAGTTGATGTGCTCTGGAGAAAGGAACTTCAAATGGAACTTCTGGATTCTGTGTTTTGGACAGACAGTGTGTCTGTTCTCAAATATATCAGAAATGAGACTTCACGGTTTAAGCTATTTGTGGCAAATCGGGTCACACAAATCCTGAATGTTTCTTCTTCTGCACAATGGCATTATGTGGACACAGCTACCAATCCAGCAGATATAGCCTCAAGAGGGGTGAAAGTGGACCTCTTTATGGAGGATGTTATGTGGTTGTCTGGGCCTCAATATCTTCTAGGATCTGTGAATGAGTGGCCTGTTAACCCCGATGACATCAGTCAGCTTTCATCCGATGATCCTGATGTAAAAACAGCTGCAGCAGTGAATGTTGTGCAGGTTGGAGAAGATCCTTTGACTCGCCTGTTTGAGTTCTTTTCCTCCTGGACACGCCTTAAGAAATCTGTGGCTTGGTTATTGAGGATTAAAGATTTGCTCTTTTATTGTGTAAGGAAGAGGAGACAATTGTTTTTTAACCTAACACAGTCTGATGTCAGTAAAGAATGCCAGAATTCTCTCATAGATGAAGCCCACATCAAGAGGACAGCTGTGCATAAGAGTCTTTCAGTGGATGAACTGGAGAGGACTGAGGTTGCTATCATCAAGTTCTGTCAGAGAAAGCGCTTCTCCGATGAGTTCGCCAGCCTGGAAAAAGGACAACCCATCATGAAATCCAGTCATCTTCGTAGGCTCTGCCCACAGTTGCAAGATGGAATCCTGAGAGTTGGTGGCAGGCTCAGCAGATGCTCAATGCCTGTGGAGGTTAAACATCCAATAATACTGGCAAAGGATCAACACATCTCAGAGCTTTTGCTTAGACATACACATCAGGAAGTTGGACATGCTGGTCGCAACCACATGCTGTCTAAGCTGAGGGAAAGATACTGGATGATTGGGGTCAGTACCGCAATAAGGAAAGTGCTGTCCAAATGTGTTGTTTGTCGACGTTTAAGTGCTCTGCCGATGAACCAACAGATGGCAGACTTTCCCAATGATAGAATCGTTCCAGATAAACCTCCTTTCACTCGGGTGGGGGGGACTACTTCGGACCCTTTGAAGTGAAATCTAGGAGGAGCATGGTAAAAAGGTATGGTGTTATCTTTACCTGCTTCGCCATCAGAGCCATTCACCTGGAGGTAGCTTCATCTCTGGATACCGATTCTTTCATTAATGCACTCCGACGCTTTATTTCCAGAAGAGGTCAAATTCGAGAGCTACGTTCAGACAACGGAACCAACTTTTCAGGAGCAGAGCGTGAGCTGAGAGCTGCTATTGAACAGTGGAACCAGGTTAAAGTGAAGGATTTCCTTCTGCAGAAGGGAGTTAAATGGAGCTTTAATCCACCTGCAGGCTCACATCATGGAGGAACTTGGGAGCGACTGATAAGGTCGGTCCGAAAAGTACTCAATTCCATTATGAAGGTCAAAAAACTTGGATGAAGAAGGTCTTCATACAGTACTTTGTGAGGCTGAAGCCATCATTAATAGCCGTCCAATCACTAAAGACCCAAATGATCTGGAAGCTTTAACTCCAAATCACCTTCTACTGTTAAAAACTTCACCATCACTTCCACCAGGAATATTCCAACACACAGATGTGTATGCTAATAGAAGGTGGAAACAAGTCCAATACATGTCTGACTTGTTTTGGAAAAGATGGCTGAAGGAATATCTACTGCAGCAGCAGGAGCGTCAGCGATGGACCAGTGTGAAGAGGAACCTCGTCGTGGGAGATCTTGTTCTCATTATGGACAGTTCTGCACCTCGGAACTCATGGCCGATGGGCAGAGTGAAAGAGACTTTTCCTGACCGAAGAGGATTTATCCGTCAAGTTCGGATCAAGACTCGGACTGGCCATCTGGACCGGCCTATCACAAAACTGTGTCTGCTGCAGGAAGCTGATCACAGTTAGATTTTTTTGACTTTTAACGTTCTCCCTTTACTGAGTTTGGACTCTGTTTTAAATGGACTGTAGAGTTAATTACAAAGTCCTAATGAGTAATATTGTTGGACATGGAATGACAATCAGGGTTTGTTGTAATTTCTTTTTTTTTGTGCATGTATTTGTGTCTTCCACTTGATTAGATATGGATATTATTATGATATATCATAATAATAAGGGGCTGGTGTGTATGCGCCACAAATATTATTTTAGGCTCTGTTCACCGGTTCACTTGTTTGTTTGTTTCAGTTGTCATGGTGACGAGGAGCGGAGGTCACGTGGGTGATAGTGATGACGAGTCAAGGTGTCAAAATGGGTTGTCAGTCAGTCACTCGGGTGTTTTTTCTGTCAGAGAGAGGATGTCTGGGGAGCCATAATTTTGTTGAACGCTCAGCTTTTGTAGCAAACGCTCAGCTTTTGTAGCAAACGTTCAGCTTATGTCATTAAGTATATATATGCTTATCATCAGTGCTACTGTCCCAGTGCATCATTGTTGTTTAAGCCACAATAAACGGAAGAAACGCAAGTGAGCTTTGTGCGTATTTTATGAAGCGGACAGCGCGTCATACAATTAGATGAAACCATACTTATCCTCTCCAGCGACTGTGGAAGTCGCTACAGGCATATTAAACTATCACCATCGCAATATAACAAGTTGAAAAAGCAAACGAAAACCCTTAGATTACTAGCTGATAAAAAGGTTGGATTGAAACGTAAACAAAAGCAATTATTTACCCAGACTGGTGCAATATTTCCTCTTCTCGCCGCTGTCATATCACTCCTGGGTTTGGTCCGTTATCTATTACTATAGAGTTGAGAGCACCTGCCGTGTCTTAGAATAAACCCGCCCCGAATTGGGTCTGAAGAGATTGTTCTGAATAGTTTAACAGCTGTTTAACAGGCTGTATTTCTATATATATATCTTGTCTTCAATGGAAAGTTGAGTCATTGGTGCTGAAAATAAATCCAGCTCACTCAACACGCATTCTATTGATTTGTTGTGTAAAAACGCCATATTATTTAAATATGTCTCCCCGGTTCCTTTTAGACTTCTTCCGCCTCTGAGAACCTTTTTTAACTGACTTTTTCTTTTTCACAACTCCTACTTTTCTACCAGTAGACGGTAGGTCTTTTTTTACCCCTTCTGGACAGAACAAAAGTTCCTGAACCACCCTGGCTTCCCTCCTCATTTTGCTCGGGACAAGCGGTCATTTTTGTTACAGCACGTTTGATGACGTCGGAGGCGATGTGTGAAGCTGCTGTTTTCAAGTGTGGTTTTGCTATTGCTATGCCTTTTCTGACAAACGGTGAAACAAATCTGAAAAGGCGTGAAAACAAACCAGCGATGCCTTTTCCATAGAGAGTCGGCGCTCCATAAAACCTTGGCAGGTTCCCGCCTGCCTGATTGACATAATAATGCACAAAACGGTGGGGGTCTTGTGTGTGCATGGTGAAATTCCTCAGGTAAGATGATTGATCGGCGCTGTCTGGTTGAAACTGAGGTTTGAAGAGGCCTACTCTCTGCTTATATGGCGTCGTACGGGGCGAAAATGCAGTCTCAGAATAGTTTTTCCTTAGCTAAAATTCACAGGAATGTTTTGATCAGATCTTGTTCTGTATATGAATATTTTCTATATGGTTTTTTGAAACCGGTACGAAGTGGGGGGGGTTAAAAGTCTGTGTGATGATGACACCAAAAGTCCCCTGTATAGGTAGCGTGCGTAAAAGCAGTGCATTGGCATCACCCACTATCTGATGGGCTGCTATATCGCTGTAACAATACAGATGGTAGAAACCTGATTTGATATCTGACGGGAAAGGAGCCGATCTCTTGTTAAATATAAGTCATTCCCCCGGTAACACACCGATCATGTATCTCAGCGGGGGGGGGAAATCAGAGGTGCCACTGACCACCGGCTTGAAATTTAAAAATTGTTTTGAACGAGTGAACGTCTAACTGTACATCCGTGCCTATTTTTCTCAAGGCCGTATTGATCTCCGTCTTCAAAGCAACAATTCCGTTGTAATATCCACCTCTAATCTTATGACCAACTTTCCTTTCGTCATCTTTTTTTTTCCAATCAAAGAATAATGAATCTTCAGGTACGTTATGCCAGGTATGAGGGTAAGAGATTTCCGTCAAAGCCACCTCCCAGTCACCGGATAGGTTTATATGTTGTGCTAAAATCAGTTGGAAATCAGAGGATTGATTATCTTTAAAAACATCCAGACTGGCGTTTGATGGTAACGTTATGTAAAAACCGTTCTCCATCTTTCGTCTTGTATGTCGCGGCAGTAGTGATGTCTCTTATCACAACAAGCGTGTTTTATACATTTTTAAGATCTCTGAGTTTTACCTAGCTGATGAATTGTTCCGGCCAGTTTTTCCATCTGACTAAAGCCTGCTTCTTACCCTTAAAAACGCAGCGTTTTAATACCTCAGCTACATGATAAAAGCGATCGTTGTCTAGTTTCACTTTCTGTAATTACGGTTCATAAAAGATTTATAGATTGTCCATCCGTGTCTTTCAGCCTGTACACTGGAGGATTGCGTGGTATGCATTCTGCTATTGTAAACACCTCATCCGTATATGTTTGTTCGTATCTTTTATCGAAAACCCCCCTTAGTTTTGATATCCCGACCAGGTCACCCTTCCTGAATTTCATTTTAAATCTCGCCTGAGGGGTAGATCCGTAAAGATTGTTGAAAACTTTACCTGTGTTTTCAGAGGTCACCTCCATAGGTGTCATTTTTATGCTTGAATGCTAACTGTTGTTGTAACTCTCCATCAGATCTTGAAGCACATCTATGTATCTCCTAGTGTTATTTGCGGTAAAATAACGCCACATCCTAGTTTTCAGAGTTCGGTTGAATCTTTCTACAACAGAGGTTTTTAGATCGCTCGCTGTGCAGAAATGCACAACACCATATTTTTTCATCAATGCTTTGAACCTTTTATTAAAAAATTCTGTGCCCGCAGCGGTCGGAAGCTTCTGCGGTATTTAACCTTCTTTGAAAATGGATTCAAAAGCACCTGCCACCTCCCGGGCCGTCTTTCTTTTTATAGCACGAACATACACCCTCTTTGAAAAAAACTCGATCATGGTTAATAAATAGTTATAACCGTCATTGTGCTCTGCTAAGGCTTGCATATCACAGAGATCAGCTTGAAATTGCCTCAAAGGTCCAGTGACAAAAACTCTATTACGTGGAAAATGTAGTCTCGCTGTTTTGTGTAAAGTGTACGCGTCTTGGCCTGAGAGAAAATCTTTAACTTTTTCAACACCAAATCTCTGACCATCTTTATTTTGTAAACCCCGGCGGAGCCTGTCCACACCACCAAAACTACCAGGATGTGATGGTGTGTAATAAACTTTCTTCATCATTCTGCATTCCATCTTTCTAGTTCTTCTTAAACCATGGAAGAAATGAGACAATTTGTTCCGTGTCAAAGGTGAGACAGCATTCAGTTCTGCGATATGGTTTTCCGAAGAAATGTTTTCATACATTTCAACGATGGACGAATGTAGTTTAAAACCAGATTTGAGCTCATACATCAGAGTTTTTACCACCGTTGTGGCTTTACCGTCGGTCGTTTGTATACTTTTACGATGCAGCATGTTTTGAATAGCTGGTATGAATTTAGGGGTGATCATTATTCTGCTAATCCCCTCGAAATGAAGCTGCAGATAATTTTCGTTCATCTCGCTTAAGCATGGGTGTTGGTGTTGGCTCGAATGAGAGATTTGGCAGCCGTAGCAGTTCTCTCTCAGGTATTTAATATAGGTCACGTTGAACAAGTGAAGTAATGCTGTTTTTATAGTCTTTACCAGCAAAGAAGAGAACCATCCATCTACTTCATAACCCAGCTCTGGCAGAGGCTCCAGCGATGACTGAAGTGGGGTTTGCTGAGAACAACCGCTTGCAGGAATAGGTATGGAGGGTCTTGGAGGCTCGTCATCCACAGGGATCAACAAACAAACGAGTCTCTTCGGCCACCTGTTTTTTCTTGTTCAAATCCATTGGCACACTTTTAGAACAAACCGGAGTTGTTAAGAGAGAGACGTCGGGTTTTTGATGTTTAGACATCGTTTCCGAAAACCTACGCATTTCTCTTTTCAAAAGGGTAAAAGACCCCCTCCTTTCTTACAAAGTTCTGGCGCCGCCTCCTCCGGTAGTCATAAACCATGTTTGACAGAAAGTGTTTGACTCACCTTCTCGTCCGGAAGTCATAAAGCACCCCCCACCCCCTTCTCATCCGGACGTCATAACCCCCCACCCCCCCCCCCCCCCCCCCCCCCTTCTCCTCCAGAAGTCATAAACCCCCCCTCTCCGCCGGAGGTCATAAACCCCCCCCCCTTCTTCTCCGGATGTCATAAATCCCCCCTCTCCGCCGGAAGTCATAAATCACTCCAGGGGTCATAAATCAGGATCATAAATAGCAAAGTGACACATTATATCCCTATATGTTTTTTTACTCTGTTGTGCATTATATCAGTAAAGTCAAATCTAGCATCATTTATGTGAACAAACTGTTTCCTATTGTCTAAATATCTATTTAGCCATTGATGAGCCACACCTCTTATTCCATACCGATGTCTTTTATGAAGTAACCTTGAAGGATCAAGATATCAAATGCTTTCTTTAAGTCAATAAAAATATTAATTAAATAGTTTTTATTTTCTATTTCTGATGATATTTTATCTTCTAAATCCATAACTGTCATTCAGGATATACATCCATTTATTTCCTATTTGGGGTCTAATTCCTGCACAGCGCCCCCTAGGGGCATTAAAATGAACAGCATTCAGCTTTGCTTTTATATAGAAAATTGAAATTCAGCAGGCATATGGAGGTTGTGATTGCCTTGACCAAAAATTATTATGAACCCACTTCAAAACATCACAGAAAGTCAGCCATTTTGTATCAAAGCTGCCATTTTCTGCTATTTATACATGTCACATGTATAAATAGGACAGTAACTGGAGAGGCTGCTTTAATGTTTTTGTCCAGAGCTGAGATGTTTGGAAGGAGGGTGTGGCTGTAACAGCATGGCGAATCATGGCGAATGGAAATACGTCAGGTTTTAATATCCATACACATCATTTGATCTGCTCCCAATTCAAAAAAATGCATTCTTCTCCTGTCCTAAACACATATGTATGGAAATATTTGGTGGTATTGGCCTAATACCTGCACAGCGCCACCTAGAATCATAACAAAACCAGTGTCAAGCACTGTTTTCAGGTTGGATTATTCAATTCACAACATGTTTAGTTTCTCAAGACTCCTGAAAACATTTTGGAATGAAGGATCCTATTCCCTCATGAAGTCAGCCATTTTGGTTTAAAGCTGCTATTAAAAACCTTTTAAACACTTTAAACACTGAGATGGGGTTCAGGCAGTGATGCGTGTGTGTTGCGGTCCTCCCTGGAATTTTGACCGATCAGCTTCAAAATTGCTCAAGATGGCCTTCAGGCATGGGGGATCAAAAGTTATCAAAAAGATTTTGAATTCATATATGTTGAAGGGGCGTGGCCAGGCCTCAAATTTGGACCACTCACCAAAAATATTCAAACAATTATAAGTCCTCTACAGAATATCACAGATGGGTGTAAGCTTTTGTGATGAACGTTCATCAGGTCCTTGACGATCCTAGATGGTGTTGTATTTTACGTTTTCGGGGCTATTTTATATCTTTAGTAAGCATTCAGAACGTAAAAGTCTGTTTTATATTATGCATGGTTGTGAAACACATCCTTGACCAGTATTTTAATTGGGCACCTTTTAAGGAGCAGCAAAGGCCTTGGATAAATGTTGGGAGTATGTGTGACCTTTGAGGACCTCTGAGACAAAGAGTTTTATTGCAGGCTGCAAAACCAGGATGTCTGTAGATTAGAAAGTAGGGAGGGACCATAAGACCATAAGACCATAAAACCATAAAACTCAGAATGAACTTTTGACCAAGGAGGAGGACACGTCCCTCTTATGACTGCATAATTCTTGACAACCAGTCATTGTCAAGACACTGTTTAAAAACGTTTTGATTGGAGCAGAGAACGAGGGAGAAGAGACGCCTAGAATCCTGGGAGTTTTTGGACGTTTATAAAAGTTATGACATGAAAACCATTCGTTGTCAGATCTTTAATCTGGCCCAGAGAAAATGGGCATGTTTCTCTGTAAACTGCAATTTGTTAATCTGTTTAAAAAAAAAGTGAGAACTGGAAATTGGCTCCATTCGTCTCTGTTTTGAACATGCACTGAATTATCTTTTGATAAAATTTAATTCTACAATGGTCATATCTTGACATCATTTAAGCCGCATCCCCTCAGAACAGGAAATGTAATATTTTGCTGTGAAAGTTCCAGAATTTAGACAGTCGAGCAAACTACCATAATCATGCTGCACATTGACTAGAAAGTAATTGGGAAACCCTGTGTCAAGTACTTAGGATCTTCAAAATAGGGTGTGACTGTGGTAGGGTGACGAAGTGAGCCATCACGCCATGGCCATACGTTTGGCTGTAATTTCCGGAAAACTGATCCAATCCAAACCAGATTAAACAGGATGGATATTGGTCCATCTCTGAAGAGTTTTGTTTGCTAATGTCTGGTCGGCGTGGCCTAATTACTCCACAGCGCCCCCGACAACCATTAAAAACACCAGCCCCAAGCCATACTTTATCTGAGCACAATCTCATTCAACACACTTATGTAGTGCATAACGATCTACAAAAAAGTCTCTTGGAGCCATTGTCCAAATCCAAGAGGGTTTCGGCCATTTTGAATCAAACACGCCATTTTGTGCCATTTGTACACATCGTATTTGATCGAACTCCTCCCACAACATTTGACCTAGAGATTTCTGTAACAGGTAACAGAGATAGAAGGCATGGGGCATCAAAAGTTATCAAAGTAATGTTCTGCATTGAACCAGGTGGCCGTGGCTATGCCTCAAACTTAAGCTTCTCGCATAAATATTGAAACAGTTACAACTCCTCTTCAGAAAGCCACAGTTGGTTGAAACCTTATCAGGTAGATGGTCATTACGTCCCTGGCGATCCTAGAGGGTTAAATCTTGACATTGCCTAAGCCCTCAGAACAGGAAGTTTAATGTTTTGCCTTGAAATTTCCAGAATTTACACAATTGAGCAAATTAGCATAACAACGCTGCACAGCTGCTCTAAATCAGTTGGGGTAACTCTGTGTCCAGTACTGAGGGTTTTCATAAAAGGGTGTGGCTGTGATGGCATGGAGAAATGAGTCATCACGCCATGGCCATACGTTTGGCTCTTATATCCAGAAAAATTATCCAATCCTAACCAGTTTTGACATGATGGATATTAGTCAATTCCCAGAGAGTTATGTAGCCTCATATCTGACACAGTCCTGGTGTCCTTACTTTCATGATCTGAAATGAACCACGGCCCTGCATTGACAGAGTTTGTCCTATGGTGTGAGAGCAACTACTTGGATCTAAACGTCTCAAAAACAAAGTACATGGTTATTGACTTCAGACGCTCCACGCCACCCTCTCTGGGTAGCAGTGTCATTCATGTTGAAGTGGTGGAAGTAGTGGAGAAGTACAAATATCTTGGTTCTTAGATGGATAACAAATTGCAATTTGACGCAAATACCGATCCGTTTTTAAACTTTTAAGGAAGTTGAACTCTTTCAATGTAAATAAAAGGATTCTCTGCAACTTTTACTGCTGTTTCAACGAGAGCCTATTAACTTTTTCATTTGTGTGCTAGTTTAAGTGTTTGTCTGTGAAAGATAAAAACAAACTGCAAAATACTGTCAAAATTTGCTCTAAAATTATTGGACTTGAACTAAGAGACCTACAGTTTCTATGGGAGGAGCCGGCGCTAAAGAAGGCTAAATGTATCTTGAGTCAGCCTCTCCATGCTCTGTCCTCTGAGTTTCCACTCATGCCTTCTGGACGTCGGTTTTATCTACCCTTTCGGAAAACAAATCGAATGGAAAACTCCTCTTTGTAATGTTTCCTTTGTTGTTTGTTATACTATCTGCTACTGTCTGTACCTGAATCTGAGCCTGGATGATAAGATCCTCCATCTCTCAGGTCAGGAAAGTCAGAATGCAGTTGGGTGGTAGGATGGTTTCCAGGGAAGGATGTTCTTCGTCCAGGGCATGAACTCTGGATAGGGTGTGGGCTTTTGGTGTTCTTGGAACCAGGGCGGTATGAGATGGATAAGTTGAATCTAAAGAGGAATGACGACCAACAAGATTGTCTGGGGTTTAACATTTTAGTGGTTTGTAGGTAGGCAAGATTCTTATGATCGGTCCAAACCAGAACTGGATGGACTAGACCCTCCAATCAATGACACCATTCTTCTAGGGAATTTTTGATGCCCAGTTATTTCCCAGTCCCCAAATAATAGCGGCTTTATGTTGGACATAGGTGAAAAGAAAAGAATGCACAATGGTGGATCTTAGTGTCGAAGGGTGAACGTTGAGATAGCACAGCTCCTACTCCTGTGTTGGTGGGATCAACTTCCAGAATGAATTGTTGTTAGGAGTTGGGTTGAACCAAGACAGGGGCTTCTGAGTATTTGGACTTGAGGTGATTAAATGCATTTTCAGCTTCGTCAGACCAGATTACCTTTTTGGGATCTGTCTTCACCTGCCTGCCCTTAGAAATAAAAACCTAGGATGGTCACTGAGGGTTGCTGAAAGTCGCATATCTCTGCGATTTTAGAGCCGATTTTCTAAAAGTCGTTGAGAGACTTGGTAGATATGATTGCGATGATCCGACACATTCTTGGAGTAGATGAGAATATCATCCAGGTAGACGAAGACAGAGTCACTTAAAAAGTCAAGGCTTGGAGTCACTTAGAAACCAAGGCTTGGAAGACGGCCAGGGGGTATTCTCACTAAATGGTAGGCGTTATGGAGGTCTAACTTGGTGAAGATCCTGGCTCTTGGACGGGTTCAAAGGCAGATGACAATAACAGAAGATGATACTTGTTCTTTACAGTTGATATAACCCCCGAAGAATTTTAAGGGACGAACAGAACCGTCTTTCTTGCCCACGAAAAAGAAACCAGCATCAAGGGGCGAAGTAAACTGTTCAATTATGCCCATGGCTAAATACTTGTTAATGTATTTATCCATTGCTCCTGTCTCCGGTCTAGAAAGGTTTTACAGGCGACTGAAGGGTAAAGGAGCTCCAGGTAACATATCTATAGAACAGTGCTTCTCAAATGAAGGGGGGTTCGACCCCCCTGGGGGGGGCGCAGAGGGGTAGCCAGGAGGGCGCCAGATCACCCCCTACCCCCACCCCTTCGTGCCTCGCAGTAGCCGAGGCTTTCATTCGTACTTTAACGGTGATCTAGCCTCCAGTCACTAGGTGGTAGCAGTAGCCTACTCAGTTATCAACAGACTGCCTCTCAAGCCCTGCCAAAGAAGTCTACACAGAGTTTACAGATGGAGAAGAAGTCCACAGGAAAGGGAGTTGGAATCCCGGAATTATCAAACAAAATGCACATTACACAATTAAACACTGTTCCTGTAGTGATCTGGTGGCTCCCGCTCCTGTAAGGCCACCTGTTTTTACCAGGTTTTACAGCCCTCCTCTCCATACAGGCAGACTGAACCTGACAGCCATATAGACAAAAAACTAACTGAAAAGCAGACAAAAACCCCCACCCGCCCAAAAAAATAAATAAAAATAACTTGAAGCTTAGCGCGAGGGTCAGAGATGTTTATGAATTGGGAGAACAATCCTTATGAGTTCTGTAAGTTCATAGTGATGACCAGCGATAGTGAAGGGTCACATCAGAAACGAGGAGAAGCGAGTTCTCCATCCATTCAGAGAAAAAACACAAATGCAAATGTAGCGCTTCATGAAGTGTGCTTAACACAATAATACTAATATTCATATATTTGTTTCTTGGATTCTGGGATGGAGCAGGATATAAAAATGAATAAAGGTCTTGATCAAATGGAATTAAGTAAGAATATTGTTTCTAGGTCTCTTTATGAGATTTGATCTGGTAGTAAGAGATCTAAGTGGAAAAAGTTGAAATTTTGAAATAAAAAATTTCTAAAATATTTAATTGGATTTCGTAGGGCTGTAGAATTGAGAAGAAAAACAGGGGAGGTGACATAAAAGACATTATGTAGCCTCCCATTTGGAAAGTAATAAGCTGATGTAGCTGACAAGCAACCAATGTTAACAGTTCAAAGCCCTTGAATGTTACAGTTTAGTCTATAAATGCACATCCCAGTGAGTCAGTTGAGTTTCTGTTCTTAGCATCACACAGACGGAGAAGTCGGAATTAATTGTTACCAAGAGACTTAATAAAATGAACTTGGAAATCTTTGTAAGACCTAAAACAATAAAATAAGCTGCAACCAGTTGCAGTAGTTGCAACTTATTTAATCAATATTTTTCGTAATCGCTATACTTTGTATTAAGTGTGCCGGGGCCAGTGGTTTGTATAATTAAAAAGTAAATATTTTTTGTCCAGCGGGACAGTTGGGGGTGGCATGAAAAAATTATCTTCTCTGGGGGGTGGGGGGTGGCAGAAAATAATTTAGAAACACTGCTATAAAACAATCATATGGTCAATGGGGAAGAAGTGAGAGGGCCTTGTCTTTACTAAAGACCATCTTCAGATTGTGGTACTCGGAAGGGTGTAAGTTAAATCATTATCTTCCAAAGTGGAGGAATCTGAATAGAGAGAAACTGAAGGAGGTGCAGATTGGAGGCTAGTTGAATGGCAGTATGTGTACCAGGACTCAATGCAGGATTGTTTCCAATTGGTGTGAGGATTGTGTTCTGTTAACCAGTCATCTGAGAATAATCAGGTTATGGAGGGAATCAAAAACATAAAATTAGATATTTTCATGATGAGTACCAGACACAACTAGATATATTGGTTTTGTGCAATAGGAAATTTGCTGTAAATATTTTTCTATTAAAGGCTGAGACTCTCAGGGTTGTTTCTAACTGAATAGTTTCTATATGAAGCTGATTTACGAGGGAAGAATCAATGAGACTTTACTTACAGACAGAATGCACAAATGCACCGAGGGAGAGGGAGCCACTGGTCAAACTAATCTGAATTGGCAAGGAAAGCTGGTTTGGGAGTGAGTTGTGGAGCGGGATGGCCCCCCAACCTCCCCGATTCTATTGGTGGACCTTCTCTTTTACTATGTGGTCATGGCTGAAAAACGTCGGGGACAAGCGGGCATGAAATAGTTTGAGCCACATCAATAAATGCAAAGTTGAGATCTTACCGTTCACTGATGCTCTGCAGGGATGAGCTTGGTCCGCCCAATCTACATGGTTCCTGGTTCAGGACGTTTGTGACTGGAAACAGAAGCAGACTGTTGGAGTAGCTATGGTTGAATCAATGTCGGAACATTTATCCCTTCTCTTGTTTCTTTCTATTAAGTGATTATCAAGATGTGGGGCTAGGGTGAAGATGTTCCTGCAGAATAGTTGGATTGTCCAGGAGAGTTAACTCGTCCTTCCACTCGTTGTTTAAAGTATGAAAGAACACTCTGTTGAGGACTTCCTGGGTCCAACTGGAGACTGCTGCGTGGGGAAGAAAATTGAATTCAGCAACTGATATATTTCCTTGCTTTAGTTTCTATGTTTCTGGAAAGTATATTTTTATCTGTCTCTGGAAATTCTTGAATGAATTGTGAAAAGGTCAGGTCAAACCTGGGGTAATTTCTGAATTGTGACTGCCCATCCGAGTACTTTTCCAGTGAGTAAACTTGGAGGAGGTGGAGTAACGTCATGTTAAGAGAAATCAGGAAAACTGGCAGAAGCACCATCTGGAGGAACGGAAGAAGCAGGAGCTTGTGTTGATGAAAGTTACGGCTGCTGAAATAAACGTATGTGATCCAACCGTTGAAGAGTGATCTTTTGCTGATGTATAAGAGCCTGAAGAACCTGATCATGAGTTTGGATTTGACTCTGTTTTTCGGCCACTGATCTCGCCAGGGAATCTGCTGGGTCAGCTTGGCCAGAGTGTTCTGTCATGTTTGAGTTAAGTTATTAGACACACACGCAGAACACCACCAGCAGACCAAGGTACATTTTCTGAAAGTTTATTCGAACAAGAGTATTGAGAAGATAATGATACTCAAGAACCAGGAACACTGTTGGAAGGAACAGGAAGATGATCTACTGCAAGAGAATGATACAGAGATGAGATAGTAATCCAGAAGTTGATAGATTGTTGGAATGCATTCAGATGAGGCTTACTTGAAGGATGGCTGGTTGAACGCCAGGGAGGTAACACTAGGAGTCCTGGATGGCAGTGAGAACTTCCATCTGGTTCTTTGGAGATGAGGTGTAAGTGAAATCTTGGAGCAAGCAGTGAGCACCGAGGGTGGGCAGGAAAGCCACAGAGTAGTAGCTCAGAGGAACAAAGAGCTTGGAGGCAGTCAGACATGGATTGCAAATCTGAACTTCTGCTCGAAGCAGAACAAAAGGTTCACGAGGAGATCTTGCTAGGAGAGATACCATACAGGATAAAAATTCAGGCGAAGAAGGTCTGTTTGCCAGTTCCCGTTATACCCATCTGCTGATGAGCACAAATGAGCAGCATCTGTAGATGTAGCACAGAGACTGTGCCCTAGAGCTGGATGGAAAGGTCCAAAAGCTCAACCAGAACCTCTGGTGGAAGATCTCCAGAATGCACAAAATGACAAAAGGAAAACAGTACCAACCCAGACCCCTAACATATCAGATACATTACATTATATACAATATAATCTTGTATTTTGGGTTTCAAATATACAATTCCAGAGGAGTAAGTCTTTCACTAGTCATGTAACACAGCGCATGTCAGCAAGATATACAGGATAGTGTAATGCTTTAACCACCGCTCCAGAGTAGCCGTGATTTTGAAACCCAGAGTTTATCTTGGTTTTATGTGTTTTATTTTTATTTGGCCTTTTATAATATTTTGTATATTTGTTAACTGAGAAGACAAAAGCTGATATCACAGAAAAAGCTTTAAACTAGCTAAATTTAACATTGGGCGGGGGGGCGCAGGGGTTCCGGCGATGGGGCCAGCCTTGGGGTGTGGCGGCAGCGGGTGGTGGTCTCTGGACGCCTGGGGCCCCCTCTTTTCAACTCGGCGGCAGGGATCCCCTTGCCAGGGGATCCCTGGTCGGGTTGCTGCTGGGGGGCGAGGGCGTCCCTGGATCCCTGGCCTCCGGGGCCGTCGTGGTGTGGCCGGCTGCCAGGGTGGCCTGTCTGGCTCGTCGCTGCGGCCCCCCTGGGGCTGCTGCGCTGCTGCTGGTTGTTCCTGCTAGGACACACCTTTCCTCCTCTCTGGGGGGGTGCGGTCCTCTCTGCGTTGGCCCGGCGGCTGATCCTCTGCCCTCGCGGTCCCCTGGGTGTCTATGGCTCCGGTCTCCTTCATGTCTGCGTCGATTCCTAAATGGCGGACCGATGGCTTCTCGCACTGACTATTGATTCTGATATGTGCACTGGATATACCGACACAGTTTCTGACACTCTCTTGGGCTGGAGTCACTGGAAATATATTATACTTTAGTCGAGACCATGAACTTCCCTGTGACGCTGTGTTAGTATTTATACATTTATCAGAGCATTGTCGTTTGGTGGTTTTTGGTTGACAATATTTGTTTATATTATCATGATATTGTTGTTTTGTTTCTCTGTTTGGGTTCCCTTCTCCACAGTTCCACAGGTGCAGAAGCGGATTAGGACATTCTCCTGTAGTTTATTTGTTCTACTTATTGTTCTTGTTCTTTATCTCTCTTTTTAGTTAAATACTTTCCCAATCTGTCTTCTCTTTTCTTTTCTCCCTTTTCTTTCTCTAATCATTTTCCTTCTCAGTGTCAGTAATAGGAAAACAAAAAAGCATACAGCTATTACTAATAAAGATTATCAATATATATCAAGTAGAGCAATACTTTGTAAGCTGTAATGCTCTGCTGTTACTCGGAGCTCAGATGTCAATTCTGAGTACTACTTTGCCAAACAGGACACCTGGAAAAAAGAAAAGAAATAAAAAAGATCAAAGTGTAACTTTCAATTCAATTTATTTATATAGCGCCATTTCACAACAGATGTCATCTCAAGGCACTGTACAAGAAGAGTTATTACAATACAATGTTTAATTTATGAATTAGAGAACCACAGAAGATTGCGTCATGACTTCTCAGCAATCCCTCTCACTGAGAAAGCATGAACCGACAGTGGAGAGGAAAAACTCCCTTTTAACAGGAAGAAACCTCCAGCAGAACCAGGCTCAGCATAAGCGGTCATCTACCGTCTGGGGTTTGGAGAAGGCAGCAGAGACACAGAAAGAGCAACAGAACTGATGCAGAAGAAGAAGTTGGCAGCAGGACGTGGAGAACGTTACTCCACTGGAATGCCATCTTAGTCAGGGTCGTCAAGCAGGGAGGGTCAGGAGCATCTACTGTAGGAAGAGACTAAGGCTACGTCCAGACTAAGCCGGATAAGGTTATACGGGGAGTTAGATGCCTAATGTTATCCACTCAACACGAGCATTTAGGCCCCATTTGAGGTCTGTTTAAGGTCCCATGATTGCGCAATCCAATGCCGACCTATGCATGTACTGGGCATGCGCAGGGAAAAACATAAAGAACACAGATTGACGCGTATAATCTACGTCACTGTCGGCGCCTCCTGGATCGCCTCCTGTGTCGCCTTCTCATCCGCAAGTACGTTAGGGTTAACTTTGCAAACGTCTGAATTTGCAAAAGAAGCAGTAGCATAGCGAGACTCGTCTCCATCTTTGCTTTTGTCATTATCTGGTGTCGCGTTGTTGTCGTTATCAACTTAGGACGCAGCATTTGATTGATGTCGCTGCTCTGATTTAGCCAGGGACCGGATAAGTTGTGTCCAGACGTGCTCATTTAGCCGTTGAGATAACAGTTAGACTGCTCTCTTACCCGGCTAATACTTCTCCGGCCACAGACCACAAACAAAGCCGCCTTAGTGTGGACGATAGGGGGGTGTAGACTAAATACTTATACGTTTAAGGCGTTATCCGGCTTAGTGTGGACGTGGCCTAAGAGAAAACATGTTAGCACTTGAATTGACAGCACATCATGCAGTTGGGGAGAAGTAGGACAGAAAGTAGAAACTGACTCTAATAATGTCCACAGACAGCTTAGCCTGAAGCAGCATAGCCACTAACATTAACCTGTCTCCTAGCTACTAGGAGACCTAGCTACTAACACTCTCTACCTGGCTTACATTAATCTATCTCTACCTAGCTACTCTACCTGACTGCTAACATTAAACTGTGTCTTCCTAGCTTTTGACACTCTACCTGACTACTAACATTAACCTGTCTCTTCCTAGCTACCTGTCTAACCTGTCTCTAACTGTAAGCTTTGTCAAAGAGGAAGGTTTTAAGCCTAGTTTTAAAGATAGATAAGTTGTCTGCTTCACGAACCAACCCTGGGAGCTGGTTCCATAGGAGGGAAGCCTGATAACTGAAAGATCTGCCACCCATTCTACTTTTAGAAATCCTAGGAACTACCAGTAGACCTGCAGTCTGAGAGCGACAGGCTTTGTTAACTCACAATATATGCAGAGTAGGTCAGAATGGGATGAAATGAACTTCAAGTTTTGAGAATAAGTTAAATTAATGGGAAAAAAATTATTAACCTTAAATATGACATATATCAGAAACTGTTTGGTAACAAACCAAACTATCTTCAAGTAAAATAATATCAGAGTAGTGTACTTTTTTTCAGTAACCAGTCAATTTAGTGCAGAGTGAAATATTGTTGTAGACATCAACAAAGTAATTTTCTGGCATATCAATGTTTACATCCAATCAGCAGAATGTGTGGGTGGCCTAATTAGCTCAATCAGTTGGCTGAATGCTGCAGCAAATGAAAGTCCCATCTAGGGACCACATACAATTGATCATTTCAACTGACTCTCCCCTCATTTGTTCCTTGACAGCACATCGGAGCACCTGAATTAGTGAAGGCCCATTGGGTGATTAAATTGAACTATTTTCACCCTTGTTTAATAAGTGTGTTTAAACGTATATATACACGCCAGGATCGTAATCCAAAATTTTAAATGTTGAAAAAAGTTAACAGCAAGAAGCACTGGCATTCCTATTTTCTGTTATTTTCAACCTACAGATATTTACACCTGTAAGAGCAATTATCAAACTGAATATTTTCAATATTTTGGATAATTATTCTTTTTTGTGGCATGAAACTCATGAATAATTAAATGTGTGAAATGGATGACTGGAGACTTTCATTAAGTTACAACCAAATTATGCCTTTGTACCAAAAGATTACCTATCAATATGTCATTTAGCCTGCTTGTATTTGTTTGTTTTTTATAGTACAGTGGTGGTAGGGCGTGGGGGAGAGTGAAGGGAGGGAGACAATATCAGACCAAGACAAAAAAGTCTGAACCAAACACAATGACAAAACCCCTCTTGTTATCTGGTACATATCCCACACCACATCTGTCCTACTTTTTAGCTTCTCCTTCTGTTTAAAAAAAAAAAAAATACACTTTTTTCCCTTTCCTTACTACCATATCCACATATGAAATATTAGCAAATAAAAACTTATATTAACCCTGCAATGACCTTTACCACGTAGGTCTGATGGGCCACACCATGTGCTTCATTGTAAAGCTGTCATTCTCTGCTATTCCAAGTACTGCCTGGGGAACATTTACCGGATAATTAATATATTAAATGCATGAAAAATAGTTACACAGGGGCCCATTTGTCAGCTCCTCCACTGCATGGGGGAGAGGGATACAGCCTGTGAACCATCAATATACAAGCATCCTACTTCAATGGGCCATCATAAAAACTGCTCATAATTTTATGGCTTCATTCACAGCCTCTGCTGTAAAGGAAGGCAATATTTCCTCATAATTCACTCAAGCTCGCTCTGGCCTTTTTATGATTTGGCAGTTTTAAGCCACTGCTGCCACAGCAGTTATGAAGGCACTCCTGGCCTCAGCATGAAGGACAGGCAGGGGTCAGCAGTGACCAGATGGTTAGCATTTGAAACACAAAACTACACCACCTTTGGATTCTTTCATTGTTATATTTAGGGAAAACAGTCCAACTATCATTGTGCAAATCAGCCCAGTTGCAAGCCACTCTGTCTGAGATCCAGTGAGATGCAGGGTATTAACAGCTCTCCTATTTGGTGTTTGAACTGAAGTCGCGAAAACTGACCTATTTTGATGTCATCAAGCAGGAATGTCTAAGAAAAAAAGCATGGTTACTAAAGGAAGATAATTGTATTTTTTATTTTTATTATTATGTGTGTTATTTGATTTAGGGATTAAAGCCTATCAAATGCCAGAGAGCAAGTATAGCCAGAATTGAGGGTTACCAAACATTTCATACATTTACATGAGTAAACTACATTGGCACTGTAACACGGTATTGTCACCCACAACCAGTTTACATTTCATATTTCTTCTCTACTTCTTCTGATAAAATATTTTGATTTTCTGGGCTCCTCCACTGTGCATTGAATCTCAGAAACGTGTAGTTAGATTTGATCAGTCAATCGGTGCGTTTACATGCACCAGGAGAAAGTACAATTTTTACCTTAGACTGAAATCGGACGTTTGAAATGCATGTATACACCTTAGAATCGAACCGGACTGGAGTTTTACAAATCGGACTAAGAGACCCCTGAGGACCGATTCCTGGTTGGGGCCCTGCTGCGGGGCAGGGTGCCTCCGGTCCCGGGGCCTCCAAGGTCTCCCCCACCCTGGTGTAGCTGATTGGAGCCCATTGGCTTGTCTCTTCGGCCTCCCGGCCCCCTGCACCACAGCTGTTGGATGTTCCCCTGGGGACTTCTTTCTGTTCCTCCCTTCAGAGGTGCAGTCAGTCCTACGCCTGGGGCTCCTAGGCTCTGGGGCCCTCTGGGCGTCTGTATCTCAGACCTCCTTCATGTCTGCATCGATTCCTGCTCCTCACACCAGTTATCAAACACTTGTATGGGGAAACCTTATATGCACCAGCATGCTTCACACACACACACCTACATACTGTGTGGGCAAATTGGTGTTTACAGAGTTATTATTGGGCTGAGTTTACCATCAATAGATAATTGGTGCCAACAGCTTTTTAGTGACATTCTTGTTGTATTTATATACCCATTTTTGTCTGTTGTGGATGTGTACTTCTTAGTTCCTATTATTTGATGTTTTGTTAAGGTTGCTCCATTTTATTGGTTGTTAGGGTCTTTTTCCACCTCTCTGGGATGGTTCTCTTTGTTCCCCTTCCTCTCTTGCATCATCAACTCACTCTCCTACCTCTCCTGTCTCTCTTCTTTATCTTATTTCTTTCTTCTCTCTTGTTTTTTTTCCATGTCGGTAACTTTAAAAAGTTACACCCACAGGAATCTATTATAAAGATTTTTGACACATATCTATCAAGTGGAATACTATAGCAAAAGCTGTAGTGATTTTTGTGTGTTGTGGATGTGTACTTCTTAGTTCGTATTATTTGATGTTTTGTTAAGGTTGCTCCATTTTATTGGTTGTTATGGTCCTTTTCCACCTCTCTGCCATCCTGCGGATGTAGAGGACTGGGATGGTTCTCTTTGTTCCCCTTCCTCTCTTGTATCATCAACTCACACTCCTACCTCTCCTGTCTCTCTTCTTTATCTTATATCTTTCTTCTCTCTTGTTTTTTTTCCATGTCGATAACTTAAAAAAGTTACACCCACAGGACTCTATTATAAAGATTCACACATATATATCACGTGGAGTACTATAGCAAAAGCTGTAGTGCTCTGCTTGAGAATGCAAATCTATTGGGCATGTATTTGATACTCAGACACCAATTCTGAGTGCCGAACTGCCAGAGAGGACATGTAAAAATGTGTTTTTAAAAGTTTGGAATGACAATGAGACGGTGCCTTGTGATTATGCATATTCGACTATTGCTCTGTCTGCTTCACTCTCGCCAGCCTCCGTTTACTGTCTGTGTGCACTGCTCTAGGCTAAGCAGCAGAAAGCTAACAAGAAGGGATGCATTTCACCATCTATCATTGCAGAGTCAAACATATTTAATTTAATAATTTGATTTTGTCGACTTGGCTCTAAACAGGAGGCAAGCCTGTAGTCCAACTACTCCAAAAAGCTTGATTTAGATCTGCATGTAAATGTAATGACTGTCTCTGGATAACACTTTAAGAATTTTGTTTTAAAAACTGCCATTATGTTTTTCAGAGACATTTCTAAATGGAATTATAAGTTCCAAATATGACCTGGAGGTGATTATTCATGTTTTTATTCCATCTTGATTAGATTATTGTAAGTCTATTTTTATTTGTTTTAACAAATCTGTCATTTCCAGCTGGTACAAATGCAGCAGCAAGGCTATTAACAAGAATTAACAAAAGGTCACACATTACATATTTCATTTTCCTTGCAGTGATTGACTTTAAACATAATACATTTTTTTTAAATCTTGGTTTTGACCTTAAGAGCTTTTAATGGACATTACTTAATTGAACTGTTGGTATTTTACTTTTCGTAAATGCCTAATTTCCTGTCTGGTCCGAACTTAACTGCTGAGCTTGACGCGTTTTTCTAAGCATAGCGCGTATAGAAAATTGCTGCGTAAATCCCGTTGACTTTAAGGGTGGCTATCAGCTGTGTATTATGCTTCACTAACATTGCGTGCCGCTTACACATCTGATGGAAAGGAGGGGGTTAACATCTATGGTCTGTATCTCATCCTTTTAGCAAACGTATTATTATTCCCACAGCGTATCTGGTCACTGGCAGGGCGTAGCTGTTTAGTACCTTGGACTTGTTCTTGCCATCGTAGGAGTATTTGGCGGCTGCCATATTCCATGTTACCTGTTTGAGGTTGCCATTTGCCTGTGGTATTCCCAGGTACTGGTACCTGTCCTCAATGTCTGCTTTTGTTCTCTCTGATAGTGTGACCCCTTCAGTGTGGAGTCCCTTGCCTTGCTTTGTGACCATCATAAAGTCACAGTGTGACTTTCTCCATGTCTGTATCCCTCCCTGTTTCCGTGCCTGTCAGTCCTTGGGTGTTTCTAAATGTCAGGGTTCCTTGCCTACCAAGGCAATGCCTGGATAGGCAAGGCGCCTTGCTTACGAAGACACTGTCATTCCTTGGTCAAAGAAAACGGTTAAATGGAACAGACTTACCTCATGTAACCGCGGCTTCTGACTTACTTGCTCTGTTTACCCCTGCTCGTTGTAGTGGCTTAATACACTTAAACAATAATAATAATACACTTACACTTAAACTGGAAATTTACCCCGAAGTAGCTGCTGCCGGCTCCTATTGCGCTGTATTCCGGGAAATTTTTGACCAAGGGAAGGCATCAAGGCACCTATGATGTATCCTTGGTCAGTTAGCTAAACGGCTAACAGGGGGAGGATAGATTCCTCTCTAGCACATGAACATTGGAACAAGCCTTGGTGGTCCCTGATGACGTATCTCCTAGGCATCAAGGCGTGATTCCTTGGCACCCTTTGTCTATGTAATTGTCCTCAGGTGTTCCTTGTCTCTAATTGGCCTCCCATTGTTCCCTCAGTTCTTTTAAGCCCTGTTGTCAGTCGAATGTCCAATTTGCCTTAGCATCATCTTCATCCAGTCCTGTGTTCATGCCTGAGACTTCCCCTTTTGACATTATTATTGAATATGAGCGGCCAATGCTCTAAAAGCCTCTCTGCATTTGGGTCCTCTATTTCCCCAAACCTGATAGTACGACCTGAACTCTTCCTGGACCCAGCAGAGAACAACCAAACCAAGGAAGACCGGTTGACATTGGTGGAATGATGCTGCAGCCAAAGCTTGGTATTGGACTCATCTTTTGTGCGTTTGGCAAACTAAATTCCTGGGGTTGACTCGTGGTCATCCTGCCATCAAGGTCGCAATAGGGCCCTTCGCTCCACGAAGGCCCAATCAATCCATCCCCAGATCCTAAGTAGGTGATCTATCCTCACGGTCACCATCCCAACAGTCATGTTCTTCCTCTCCAGAGCAGATGCCCAACTTCATTCCTTGCTCCACAGGACAACAAGCTTGAGTCCTGCTGTGATCAGGCAGTCGTAGGGACAAATGATTTGGAGATCTTCCCAGTCTCCACACACTGTCAGCCCTTCTGGGATCCGTGCTATCTCCCCTGCGGGAACAGCCAATAGACCACATGCTCCGATATTCCTAGTGATATGGCTGCCTCTGAGTTTGGCAGTTACTCGGCGTCGGCTATGGAAACACCCTTGGAAAGCTCCACCTCTGCTCCAGGAGGGTCCCGCTGCAGCCTTCTCCACCCCCATAGAGATTGCTTCTTGCTGTGATCAACTGACTACAGTTTCTTCCGGAGCCGTTTATTTCTGGGTCGCCTCCCTCTCGCCCACTAGGAGCCTAAAGCGTCAGCTCCTAGTGGGCCTGGCCTGACTCTAGCTATGGTCCGTTAGGTGCACTGCTGTTTCTTCTTATTCCAAAAAGATCTGGGAGGATGAATATCAGACTTCTGCTGCTGGATCTGAGCCTTTCGTGTGTGTTTTGGAATCCAAGCTTTAAGACTTTGTTTTGGGATTTGAGCCTTTAGGCCTTGTTCTAGGATCCGCAACTCCAGTTTTGGATTTGAGTCTCCAAAATGTGTTCATGAACCCGAGTCTCTTGAAAATGTTCTTGAGCCCTTAGTCTCCAGAGAATATTAATGTTTCCGGCCTGCTGGTGCCTCCTCATCGAGCATCCAGGCAGATGTGCTCCTGCATCTTTTCTGCTCAGTGGGCATCCAGGCGGATGCGCTCCTGCATACTGTCTCCTCAGGCGGTGCCAAAGCGGACGTGCTCCTGCATCTTGTCTGATCAGTGGGCATCCAGGCGGACGCGCTCCTGCATCCTTTCTCCTAAAGGAGCGTCCAGGCAAACGCGCTGTAGCCTGTTATCCATTTTGATGTGGTCTGGTAAGTCACGCCTTCTAGTCCTGTCGTCCTCCCCAAGGGTGTCTAGAAAGACACACCTTCCAGAGGGTCCTCTACGCTTCAACGTCGTGGGTCCTCTATCCCTCCAAGTCAAGGGTCCTCAGTAAATACCCAAGGGTCCTCTACACTCCAGCCCGCTTCCAAGCCACCATAACAAGGTTCATTCCAGCCACCCTCCAAGTCTTAAGTTTCTGCTCCACCGACCATTGCATCCCCACAACAATTAGCTCAGCCAGCTTTCGCCTTATCACAAGGTTCAGCTCTGTCGGACATTGCCTCACTACAAGGTTCAGCTCAGCCAGACATGGGCTCACTACAAGATTCAACTCTGTCGGCAATCTCCTCAACACAAGCTCCTGTCCACCCAGCCTCAACAACAGATCCAGTCCAGCTGGCCACCAAGCCAAAACAAGACTCAGTTTAGCCGGCCTTTGCCACACACAGGAAAACAGGAATGTGTGAGGAAGAAATGTGAAGAGTAGATAGACAAATATGTGTATTTCAACAGTATATCTACACTAGACTCTCTACCACCACACACACTTTCTCTCTGCCTGGGTCTGTCTTGACAACAGTTAAAGTACCAGGAAGTGTACAAACTTCCTGGTAATAGAAATATGCCATAATGATTTTATTAGTTTATTTACTTACCCATTGTCACGGTCACCGTGGTTTGAATATTAAATTACCCCCTTTCTTTCTGAGTAAGCACCAGGTCTGCGGTCGGATGAAATACTCTGCAGAGCTCCTTTCGAAGGAGGAAGATGACCTCCATTGTTTATCTAGCATCGCCATGGAAACGAGGGAGCTCCCCCTCTGGTGATGTCACTGTAAAATTTTGCTCCTACCTGCGCAGCTGGAACAGGTGATGACCTGATCTGCATGCTTTGGATTGTGGAGCTTAAAAGTCCCTTGGACTCGCCCTTTGGGGAGCAGCCTTTTCCCATGGCTGATTCCTAACTGCCCGGAGCAACCTGTTTTCAGTGTTTGCCTTCCTATGTTTTGAAATTACCTTTCCCATGGTTACCATGGTTGTTTCTTCCCTGCGCTAAGACCTAATACTTGTGGTTTATTATATTCAAATTCTACTAGTAAGCAGGCCTTAGTTTCTCACTGGCTGCGACATACTTTTGTAAACCACTGCAGTTATATTTGGTGAAAATTGAGCTGTGTGAATGTAGGTTTTTTTCCCCTTTAGACTCACCTCTCGTCAGGTTTTCTAGGTCCTGGGGTTCATTTATTTTGTATCTTGTGACAGATAAATGCAATTACTATTTCTCAAGTAACTTTGAGACTCCTTTAAAATGTAAGATGTAACAAATGGGGGCTCGTCCGGAATAGTTAATTGAGAACCCCCCCTCCCCCCAAGTAGTGATGGTATGGACTAGAGAGACTTTAGAATAGTAATTGTGTTTTTGATTTTCTTGTTTTGGCTGGTTTGCACCTCATTAACCACCATGCCTATGTTTTAGGAGGGTTTACTAAAAGCCCCTTCTTGAGGACAAAGTAAGGCAATTTTGTTTTTATAGCACACTTTCAAATCAAGGCAATTCAAGCTCCTTTACATGATAACAGAAATGTGAAAATTCGAACATAGAATCACTAAGAGAAAGCATAAACAAACATTTATAACAGAGACATTAGTGTTTGATTAAAAACAATTTAGGATAAAAACATTTAATAATAGTATTAGCAATAACAGTATAAGTTACTCATAAGAAAGTATAAAAAAGATATGTTTTTATTTTAGATTTAAAAGAGTTCAGTGTCTCTGCAGTTTTGCATTAGTCCGGCATCATTATCTCCAGTTGTTCCACGGGTGTCCCCAGAACCAGCCTTCTTTATCAGGTTTTAAGTCCCTGGCTCTGATGTTGCTACCCCCACAGATGATGGGCAAAGAGATGACACTCTCCACAACAGACTTGTAGAAGATTTGCAGCATCTTGCTGCAAACCTTGAAGGACATCAGCTTCCTCAAAAAGTACAGTCTGCTCTGTCCCTTGTTGTAGACTGATTCACTGTTGATTGTCCAGTCCAGTCTGTTGTCCAGGTGAACTCCGAGGTGTTTGTACTCCTCAACCACCTCCACTTCTTCTCCCATGATGGAGACAGTCTTTAACTTATCCCTGTTTCTTCTGAAATTTACATCAATCTCCTTTGTTTTTTTCACATTCAAGGTAAGATGACTGTTTCCACACCATGCAACAAAGCGGTCCACCAGCTCTCTGTATTAAGCTTCTTCTCCATCTTTTATTCACCCGACAATTGCTGTGTCATCTGAGTATTTCTGCAGATGACATGTCTCCGTCTTATACTGGAAGTCTGAGGTGTACAGAGTGAAAAGGAATGGTGAGAGTACAGTCCTCTGCTGCTGAACAGCTGGTTTGACACACAATCCTTCACTCTCACAAACTGTGGTCTGTTTGTCAGGTAGACAACCGATTGTTGAGGCTTCCACCTGTGTCTTCAGGAGTTTCTGACAAAGCAAATCAGGCTGAATTGTGTTAAATGCACTGAAGAAATCAAATAACATAATTCTCCCAGTGCTGCCTACTTTGTCCAGATAATAGTGTATTGGTTGAAGCAGGTTGATGATGGTATTTTCAACACCAACTCGATGGTGATAAGCAAACTTTCTAGTTCGCTTACCTAGGTGGGGCAACAGGAGTCTCTCCAGTACCTTCATGATGTGGAATGTCAGGGCAACAGGTCTGTAGTCATTGATGACTGATGGGTGAGTTTTCTTTGGAACTGGAACAAGGCAGGATGTCTTCCACAACACTGGAACCTTCTCCTGGGTCAGGCTAAGGTTGAAGAGGTGCTGCAGAATCCCACAGAGCTGCTCTGCACAGCTCTCCAGGACTCTGGGGCCGACACCATCTGGACCTGCAGCCTTGTTACGGTTCAGTTTCTCTAACTCCCTCTTCACCTGACTTTTAGATATAGACAGGTAGGAGAGTGAGATAAAGGAGGTAGCAGCATCTCCTTATTTTGTTGAAGACAAAGTTGTGGAAGTAAAAGAGTTCATGACTGAGGTGGAAGATAAAACATCTGAGGTGTGACAGGAGTGCTGTGATCAGAAGAGAGGGGGATGTCTCTTTGGCTGGAAACAGGAGATGAGGATGCTGAGCTTGTTCTTGAACTTAACCTGTTGAAGAATGTTTAGTTAATTGGCTCTGTCAAGACCCCCATCTATCCAATGCTTCCTGTGCTTAAAGTCTGTGATCTTTTTCATTCCAGACCAAACATCACTGATATTGTTGCTCCGGTAGTTTGTTCTCCAGCTTCTTCCTGTAAGCCTCTTTGCTGTCTATGATCTTGACTTTTAGTTGGTTCTGTGTACTCCTTAATAACTCCCTATCTCCCTCCTTGAAGGCTTTTTTTTTCTTGTTCAGCAGTTCCTTCAGCTCAATGGTGATCCAGGGTTTGTTACTGGGGAAGCATCTCACAGTTCTGGAGGGGATGTTGTTGTCCACACAGAAGTTTATGTAGTCAGTCACACACTCACTCATGGCAGTGATGGTAACTGGCAAAAAGTCGTCCAGTTTGTGGACTCAAAACAACACTTCAGGGCTTCATCAGCTTCATGTGATAATTTTCTAACAGTTCTCTTTGTTGTAGGTTGCCTCTGAACAGGTGGTTTATATTCAGAGCAGAGAAAGACAAGATTATGATCAGATTGTCCCAGAGGAGATCTTGGTTTGGACATATAAGCTTCCTTTACATTTGCATAAAACAAATCCAAGGTCTTGTTTTCTCTTGTGGAGCATCTGATAAACTGTTGAAATGTTGGAAGTGTAGAACAGAGGGAAGCATGATTAAAATCACCAGATATTGCCACAAATGCATTTGGGTGCTGGATCTGTTACTTAGCGACGACAGAACTGATGACATCACATGCATGGTTGGCAACGGCTGAACGTGGAATGTAAACAACTGCCAAAATGACATTGGTGAACTCTGTTTGTAAATAATAAGGACACAAGCTTACTGCCAAGAGTTCAATATCTGGACTGCAGAGACGACACTTCACAGTAACATTTCCTGGATGACACCATCTGTTGTTAACAAGCACTGCTACTCCTTTTGCTACTCCTACTGTAAAAACATTCACAATAAAATGACAGGGGGCAGGTTACATCATATGAGGAAACCTTTAAAAAACTTGAAGAAAACCTGCAGCCACTTCAGGGGTAAGATGATGCTTCTTATCGGTTCTCACTGAGATCTCTGTATATACATAAAACAGACATTTTAACACAAGAAAAAAATCGTAGCTGCTCTATAAGGCTAAAATTGAGAGTTTACGATGGCTAACAAATGCACAGTGAAACATTCCGGAGATGGGCCTTCATGATTAGGCTACACACAAACACACACCCACACACCGCTGTGTGATTGGCAAAAAATCACAAGGTGTTGGTCTCTTAACAGGGGTATGCATTACTTTGAAAAAGAACAGCTGTTCTTGAGTTGTGAATTTATTAGAAACGGCAAGATGTACACAACAAGACACAAGCGCACATATCTGAGAAATAAAAAAGCTGTAAATAGTGAAACAAGCCGATAATTTGCTGATTACTTACCGCAAAACTGTCTGATTTTTAAAAGCAAGGTGTGACCACTGGGTTGTGTTATCTGTTGAGTTTAAAATTCAGCTCAAAGTGGATTTTGTAATGTTTCGTTAGAAAAGAAAGGAATCCACCAGTTCTCAGCTGAGGTCTTTAAGTCTGTTACAAAGGCTGTTCTGCTCCCTTTCGCCCCCTTCCTTTCCTAGTTCCAGTTCAGTTTAAAGAGAGAAGGAAAAACAAAGGCTGATATTGGTGGTTTAATAGCTCTACACTAATTAAAATAGGTTTTGAAACATCCATCCATCCATCCATTTTCTGAACTGCTTAATCCTTAAGGGGTCGCGGGGGGCTGGTGCCTACCTCCAGCTGTCAACGGGCGAGAGGAAGGGTATAGCCTTGACAGGTCGCCAGTCCATCGCAGGGTTTTGAAACAGTTCAAATAATTTTATAAATTTGTGAAACATTTTAATAACCGATAGGGTCCAGTATCTATGTAATCCTAGGATAATTTTTGGAGGACTGAAGGATGTGTGCAAAATTGTAAAGTAACAAAATATCATTATCCAAACAGATTCTACCAAAAACAATCTACTGTGCTGATCGGTGCTCCTGTAATCCTGCCTTCATATGTTTGTGCTTTTTCTAACATGTAGCATTATGTCAGAAAATACTAGTAACACTTTCAAAATTTACACAATAATGCAGACTTAAACGGATGCCAACCGGCGACCTAACTTACTGAAAAGACTAAAAATTAAAGATAAAATGTTTATACAAAACAAAACACTTTGCAGCTCTACTTAATGGTGATAATTTTAGTAGGAATTGACAACAACAGCCACTCACTACTGTAATTATTCCTGAGTTATATGATACGAAAGGGAAGTGTAAGGGTAGACTAAACAACAACTTAAATTAATCTACCAAAATAAGGCCTCAACTTTAAATGGTTTCCTACAGCTTTCCAAAATGAATAACTAGTCTATAGTTCACCTTCATTATAAACAAATTAGAAACTTTAAGAAACAACTATCAAAGTATAAAGAGGAACCTTAGAATTTGAAACTATTTAAAGACAAAGGAACTAAAGATTTTGCAAAAAAAGGACGTAATTAAATATTCAGAAAACAAATCTACAAAGATAGATAACGTTTATTCAGTGCTGAGCAAAGTGAATGTAAAGGGAAACAATTAAGATCAATAAAGTGATAACCTAGAAGACATTGTTTCTTTCTTAAATTAAACATGTCGCACAATTCTCGAGAAGCAGATGAGAAAGGAAGCATGCCACCTCCACAAGACTTATGAAAACTCATGGCAATCTCCATAGAAAGACTTAGGCCACGTCCACACCAAGCCGGATAATGCCTTAAACGTATAATTATTTAGTCTACACCCCCCTATCGTCCACACTAAGGTCTGTGGCCGGATAACTATTAGCCCGGTAAGAGAGCCGTGTAAATCTTAATTCAATGGCTAAACGCACTAGTGTGGACAGCTTCACCGGATAATGAAAGGAAGTGGCGTCAATGAATGCTGCGTCAATAACAATACGACACTACAGACAAAGACAACAACGAAGAGTAATAAATCGATCTCGTCGTCTGTCCACACCAAAAACACTCTCTTCTTCTGAGCAGCTATTGTTCTCTTCAGTTAACGGGACAAGCAGATATGTACTGTGCTGTAGAGCTTCTTGTATATATTATGTAGGCGCTGGCGACACGTAGATTATGCGCGTATTTTGTGCGTCTTTTTGCGATGCCCAGTATTTGCACAGGTCGGTATGGGATTGCGCAATCATGGGACCATAAACGGGGTGTAAATGCTAGTGTTGAGTGGATAACATTAGGCGTCTAACTCCCCGTATAACCTTATCGTCTTAGTGTGGACGTAGCCTTAAACAGGCCTTAACAAAGAATTTAGACCATCAGATTGAAATGAAGAGGAATCTAGTAAACAACCTAGTATGAAAAAATACTGGAAAATGGGGATTATGAATCAAATGGGGGGAAAAAAAGAAGCTAATTATGTGTTGATAAATATACATTATGTTGTGTCGCTTGTTCTGGGTGCATCGTATGGCTCCCAGCTTTCCACAAAAAGTGCTGGTAGTGGATAAACGATGGAACTCCCTCTGTGCCTGTGCCAATGTGACTTTTAAGCGACTTTTAATCATGCAGAAATCGGCCCAGGCTGTCTCAATCAATCAATCAATCAATCAATTCATGCATAAACATTCATAGGCGGAAGTTGCTTCAGCTCCACATCATGAACTTGCAAGAAAGAAAAAGTAAGCCCTGCAGTGCAGACGGGCACTGATATGTACCCTGATACTAACTGTTCCAGAGATTGGAGGGATTGGAGGGTACCACAGGCATTCCTTTTCATTGAAATTATTCCAAGTCAGATATCTCATAATCAGAAGCGAAAGCGCATCCAGAGGAAAAGAGGGTCCAGAGGTTGCATAATAAATGGGCTAAAGAGGAGAGGCAGCCAGCTACCACTCCCCGCAATAGAGATGTCAAATGCAAAATCACTTCGGAAAAAAAACAGAGAAACTTTCCACCCTCCTAAAGTTATATTGGGATTACCAACACATCAGCCTATTTTACAGCACTGAGACGTGGTTTACAGAGGACACAGAGCTGCAACTGGCCAACTTCAACATAATTTGCTTTAATAGGGATGCGGCGAGAACCAGAAAATCCAATTGGGGCGGGCTCTGCATAGCTGTCAATAGTAAGTGGGCCACAAACTATACAGTGAGAGACTGAGAGCTGTAAGCACTACAAACTGATGAGAGTGTCTTTTAGACCACATTATTTTTCCTGAGAGTTCTCCCAGCTGAATGTGATTTTAGTAAAGTCCCAGGACCGGACTTAAACATGGCAGCAGAGCAGATAGCTGACAGCAATCATAGAGATTTGCCACAGAGTGCAGGGGAATAAATCGTGTCTTTAATCCAGGGGATTAAAGACACGATTAAAAGACCTACATTTAGATTTTCCATGCCGCACTAATAGGCTTCCATAGACGAAGCCTGCCTGTGTTTCTCCTTGGGGATTTTAATTGCTGTAGGCTTAATGTCGCAGCATATTTTCCTGATCTGGACCAATATGTCATCACTCAATTCAATTTATTTATATAGCCCCGTTTCACAACAGATGTCATCTCAAGGCACTTTACAAGAAGAGTTATTACAATACAATCTTTAATGTAGAAATTAGAGGACCACAGACGATTGCGTCGTGTAATTCTCAGCAATCCCTCACACTGAGCAAGCATGAAGCGACAGTGGAAAGGAAAAACTCCCTTTTAACAGGAAGAAATCTCCGGCAGAACCAGGCTCAGCACAAGCGGTCATCGGCCGAGACCGTCTGTGGTTTGGACAATACAGAACAGAGATACAGAATAGAGACAGAGAAAGAGCAACAGAACTGATGCAGAAGTTTGTTGCAGGATATGAAGAACTTTCCGTCACTGCAATGCCATCTTAGTCAGGGTGGTCAAGCAGGGCGGGTCAGGAGCACCTACTATAAGAAGAGACTAAGAGAAAAAACAGGTTAGTGCTTGAACTGACAACACATCATGCAGTTGGGGAGAAATAGGAGAGATAGTAGGAACTGTCTCTAATAATGTCCTCCAACAGCCTAGCCTAACCTAGCCTAAAGCAGCATAGCTACTAACATTAACCTGTCTCCTTGCTACTAGGAGACCTAGCTACTAACACTCTCTACCTGGCTTACAATAATCTATCTCTACCTAGCTACTCTACCTCTTCCTATCTCTTCCTAGCTTTTGATACTCTACCTGACTAATAACATTAACCTGTCTCTTCCTAGCTACCTGTTAACCTGTCTCTAACTACCTATGAACATATCTCTAACTGTAAGCTTTGTCAAAGAGGAAAGTTTTAAGCCTAGTTTTAAAGATAGACAAATTGTCTGCTTCACGAACCAACCCTGGGAGCTGGTTCCATAGGAGGGGAGCCTGATAGCTGAAAGATCTGCCACCCATTGTACTTTTAGAAATCCTAAGAACTACCAGTAAACCTGCAGTCTGAGAGCGAAGTGGTCTGTTAGGAACATATGGAACAATCAGGTCTCTTATGTATGATGGAGTTTGATTATTAAGAGCTTTATATGTCAGAAGGAGGATCTTGAATACTATTCTAGATTTTACTGGGAGCCAGTGAAGAGAAGCTAAAACAGGGGAAATGCTATCTCTTCTTTTAATATTCATCAGAATCCTAGCAGCAGCATTTTGGACTAACTGAAGACTTTTAATTGTATTCTGTGGAATACCTGATAATAAAGAGTTACAGTAATCCAACCTTGAAGTAACAAGGGCATGGACTAGTTTTTCAGCATCTTTCCTGGACACTCCTACCAGAATAAATAATATATTGGACCTTTGTTACGAAAACATCCAGAATGCATATATATCATAGGCACGAAGATCACAACTAAAAACAGGGGGAACAATAACAAAAGCCATTACAGTCTGTAATATTGAACAAATGGATACACTAAGAGGCTGTTTTGAACTCACAGACCGGGACTTGTTTTTTAATGACTGTGGTGGGGATTTGGATTTACTGACAGATGTTGTGACCTCATATATTTTATTGTGTGAAAGCACTGTAAATCCTATGAAAAAGATAACCATCTACCCTTATAATAAAAAATTGGTTACTAAGGAAATGAAATTCTGCTAACTAAAATAGCTTTTCTTCAGGGGGACAAGCAGAGAGTGAATGAATTGGAGAAAGAATTCAGGAGACAGTCTATTCTTGCAAAGGGTATTTACAGAAAGAAAGTAGAGGATAAACTAACATCTGGTAATGTGAAGGAGGCATGGCAAGGACTGAACATTATGATGGGCCCGGCAACTAAAGTTAGGCTGTTTAGACCCTGCCTCATTCGCAGAAGAACTGAACATCGTCAGAAGATAAAACAAACCTAGGACATCAGAAAGCTTTAATTTTAGCAGCCAGCTCAACAATCAAGATCTTATTGTGGATGAACAGATGGTTATCTCCATCTTGCAAAAAGTGAACCTGTACAAAGCCTAGGGCCCTGACAGGCTCAGGGGCAGGGTGTTTAAAGCCTGTGCCGCACAGCTGGTGCAGTCTTCACCACACTGTTTAAGTTTCTTCTGGACCCTGGTTCTATTCCCAGGCTATGGAAGGAATCCTCAATAACCCATATTCCCAAGAAAGCGTGTGCCTAAGACACAAAAGACTTCAAGGGTCTCACTTATAAAACTTTGTGTAGATCATCACTAAAACCATGCTTAAGCTCAGCAACTTTTTTTTTACTTGCGCCTAGTACACTTCTGATCTATCAAACTTGGAGTAAGCACAGCTCCAGGCAATTTCCACTTTAGAAATCAAACTCTTAGTAGAAATGTGCTCGGCTGTTTTTTGGATCTTATCCCACGTCCTACATACCCACTTTCTGCCATAAATGGTCAATGCAAAGTGTCTAGTGAATATTCTGCATGATTCAAGACATCTAATATGGGGCGTTTCACAGGTAACCATGGTAACCGAGAGGCAGAGAAAGCAATTCCACAAAGGCAGCTGCAGGCATGCAGAGGCAAAGAAGGCCGTTTTATTTAAATCAATCAATGTTGATCTATATAGAGCTTTACTCAGCCAAAGGCTTCACATCAAAAGACAAAAATATGCAAGCATGTAGCGGCAGTGGAGAGGAAAAACTCCCCTTTAACAGAAAGAAATCTGCTGCAGAACCTTGCTTAGTACAAGCGGTCATCTGCCACGACCATCTGGGGGTCTGAGAAGACAGAGAAGAGACAGCATGGAGGATGCTCTGTCACTTTGAGCATCACCTGGACCGATGCTCCCCATCCAGAAGGGGGCACCGCAGCTGAGCAGGGCACTAGACCACGTGGAGCTTCCATGGGTAGAAAAATACTGAGAGAAAACCGGGTTAACTATCGCATAAACAGCAGAAAAAATACATCTGGAGAACAGCAGAAGAGAAAAGCAGAAGAAGAGAGAAGAAAAGTGGTCAGTCTGTCTTCCAAAGTCTAAACCTATAGCAGCATAACTAAAAAAAAATGCTCAGGATAACCTAAGCCACTCTAAGTATACGCTCTATCAAAAAGGAAGGCTTTAAGCTAGTCTTAAAAGTATCTCCCTCAGACTAAAACTGGGAGCTGGTTCCACAGGAGAGGAGCCTGATAACTAAAAGATCTGCCTCCCATTCTTATTTTAATAATCCTAGAAACTACCAGTAAACCTGCATTCTGAGAATGAAGTGCTCTGTTAGGAACATATGGAACAATCAGATTTCTGATGTACAATGGAGCTTGGTTATTAAGGTCTTTATAAGTAAGGAGGAGGATCTTAAACTGTATTCTGGATTTAACGGGGAGCCAGTAGAGAGAAGCCAAAACAGGAGAAATGTGATCTCTCTTTTTAATATTCAAAAGAACTCTTGCTGCAGGATTTTGGATCAACTGAAGCCTTTTAATTTCATTCTGTGGACTTCCTGATAACAATAATTACAGTAGTCCAGCCTTGAAGTAACAAATGCATGGACTAGTTTCTCTGCATCGCTCCAGGACAGGATGTTTCTCATTTTAGCAATATTCCTGAGGTGAAAGAAGTAAATCTTAGAAACCTGTTTAATATTGGATTTAAAAGTCATGTCTTGGTCAAAAATAACACAGAGGTTCTTTACGTTATTATGTTATTAAATTAATGCCATCCAGATGAGGTGATTGATTTTGCAGTTTACTTGTTAAAGGTTCTGGTCCAAAGACAAAAACTTCTGTCTTCTCTGAATTTAAAAGTAGAAAATTCAGTCATCCAGGATTTACGTCTTCCAGACATGCTTGTAATCTACCTAACTGATTGGTTTCATCAGGTATTATTGATAAATATAATTGTGTATCATCGGCATAACTGTGGAAATTAATTTCATGTTGTCTAATTATTTTACCAATTGGAAAAATATATATAGTAAAGAGAATCGGTCCAAGCACAGAACCCTGTGGTACTCCACAAGCAATCCTTGAGTGTGAGAAAGATTTATAATTAACATGAACAAAGTGGAATCTGTCGGACAGAAATGATTTAAACCAGCCAAGTGCTGTTCCCTTGATCCCTGCAACATGTTAAAGCCTTTCTAAGATAATATTATGATCAACTGTGTCAAAAGCAGCACTGAGATCTGACAATTCCAGAACAGTCACAAATCCATTATCTGAAGCCATTAGAATATCATTAGAAACTTTCACCAGTGCTGTTTAAGTGCTATGATGAGCTCTAAAACCTGACTGAAATTCTTCAAACAGGCTCTTGCTGTTAAGATGCTCACATACTTAATTAGCAACTATTTTCTCAAGAACTTTGGATAAGAAAGGATGGTTAGATATAGGTCTGAAGTTAGCTAAGTCATCTTGATCTAGGGAGGGTTTCTTGAGTAAAGGTTTAATTACAGCAACTTTAAATTCCTGAGGCACATATCCATTTATTAAAGATACATTCATCATGTCTAGAATAGGGCTAGTAACCAGAGGGAACACTTACTTAAATAATTTGGTTGGCATTGGGTCTAACATACAAGTTGAGGGTTGAGATGAAGCTAATATTTGTGATAATTCTGAAAGTTCGACAGAATCAAAACGGTACAGACATAGACATGGTTCTACAGTTCTCTCTGATATTGTCTCCTTTACTGAAAGAGAGATAGTCATGTTTGGGAGAATGCCAAGGATTTTATTTGAATATAATTTATTTTATTTATGAAGAATCTCATAAAGTCATCACTACTGAGATAAAGGGAAATAGTTGCCTCAACAGAGCTATGACTCCGTGTAAGTTTGGCAACTGTACTAAAAAGAAACCTAGGATTGTTTTTATTTACCTCTATTAATGACAAGAAATATGCTGTCGAAGGGCGTTTTTATGAAGTAGTAGACTATTTTTCCAGGTTAGAAAGGAATCATTTAAGTGTGTAGAGCGCCATTTTCTCTCCAGTTTCCTAGTATTCTGCTTTAAAGTATGCAACTCTGCACTAAACCAGGGAGCCAACCTCCTATGGCTGATTACTGTCATGATCCGTCCCTGTCTGTGTTGTTTGTTCCTCCCTGTTTGTTTCTCCCCGTCTATCTGTGTCAATTAATCCTAGTCAGTTTCACTTGTGTCCTATTAGGCCTCCCTGTGTTTTCCTTCTCTGCTCCCAGGTGTTCTTTGTTCCTTGATTACCCTCCCCGCAGTATATATGCCCTTCTGTGTCAGTCTGTCCTCGTCGGGTCGTTGTTGTCGTATTGTCTTTGTTGTCGTTATCTCCCCTAGTTTTCGTTGTTGCCATTTCTGCTTTTGGATTTAAATAAACATGGGCCGTAAGAGCCACAAACCCCGCACCGCATCTGGGTCCTCCTTCAACTACCGAAACATGACAGTACGACCTGAACCACTGGACCCAGCGGAGTATCCCCACACCGAGAAAAAAATGGAGAGAATTAATAAATTGGAGTGTAAGTCAAGGACTCTATTCGGACTCACCTTTTTGTGGATCCCGACTGGCTCTCTGTCCGCCCGGTGTTGGGCCCCGCCGTCGTGAGGTGGGCGGCTTCCCCGCCCCTTGGGTCTCAAGCCATCGTGTTGCTCTTGAGTGTCCTCTGGGGAACACGGCTGCTGCTTCCCCAGCGTTCCTCCTCGCCCCCATGGACGATGATTCTTCGGAGGACGATGACGGCTTCCCGGATTTCTCCACTGACCTCCAGGACGACGAGCTGGATCTCTGCGACGGCGGCCAGAGTGCGCTGGTTTCGCCCCAGATTTCTACTTCCTGGTCCGACCGGGCGTCCTTCCTGTCTCATTCCACTGGTCCTCCGCCCGTCTCTGAACCCTCTGGGATTGGGCCTCAATCTGCTCCCGGGTGCCGAAGAAGGAGGCGTCGCCGAGCTGCTCCGTCTTCGTTCCAGGAGAGCTCCGCTTCCTCTCTCCGCGCTCCCGTGTGGACCGATCCAAATGGCGGTTTTTCGGCGGAAGCTTCCACCAGCACCAAGCCATCGGTTCCTGGATGGTCCTCGTTTCCCTCTCAGGATCGCGGCACCTCAGATCTTTCCGTCCTGCTTGATACTGTTCCCAGCTGCGATCATTCAGCTGCCGCTTCCTCCTGCCGCCAGCAGCCAGTTTCGGGGCCGCCTCCTCATCCTCTTCAGCGCAACCACGCACCGGTCCTCGGGTGGAGCTAATCTCCTGGACTCTCCTGCTCTTGGCATGCCAGCCCTGCATAGCTCCATCAGACTTTTTTTGGATAAAGTGGCAGCTATAAGTTCACCATGGGACAGAGTTTCAGCTGTAGAAAAAGTAATGGAGCTTGTTAGGCCATGGAAACTGCTATTTAGTGTGACCGGTTTGACCAGTTTATGGGTCGAGGCTGAGTGGAATAAACGAGCAGCCTTGGCCCAAGTATTAGGAAGACCACCTCCACCTCATCCTCATTTCCAACCAGCCTCAACCTGCACTCCTTCAGCGGACTCCATCAGCAGTGAGCCCAAGAGCTCTATAGAGATTGTTTCTGAGCGTTCTACAGAGTGTGATCCGGAACCCTGGACTCCTGAGTATAGTCCGGAGTTCGGGTCCTCAGTCCCGGTTCCTGTTCCTACTCTAATGGGGGTTCCAGTCATTGCTCCTGCTCCAGATACGGTCCCATTGACCCCAGACGTTCCAGAGACGGTCCCATTGACCCCTGACATTCCAGAGACGGTCCCATTGACCCCTGACGTTCCAGAGACGGTCCCATTGACCCCTGACATTCCAGAGACGGTCCCAACGACCTCTGACGTTCAAGAGAGGGTCCAAGAATTGACACTGAGGGCCTGGTGGACGTTACAAAACCACAAACAAAAGTGGTTTTAATGTTTTGCAGCATGGATAAGGAAAACTAAGGATTAGATGTTCAAAAGAGCTGTACTTGGTCTATGGCAAATTTGCTAATCTGAATGAAAGATGGTTGCAACTCCTCCTCGCCCAGTACTTGTAAGAATGTGAAATTTTGATAATTGGAAGGAGTTGACTCATTTATAATTATAAAATCCTCCTGCTGCAAAAAGGTTTCTGATTATTAGGCCCGAGCAGCTAAGCGCTGCGAAGGCCTATTACATCTCTAACGTTTGTTTTTAGGCCCAAGCAGCTAAGCGCTGCAAAGGCCTATTGTTTCTGTACTGTTACTTATTTTTCTTCTCCCAAATGAATTGGCTTTTTGGAGGCCTAAACATATTCAAAAACGTACCATATTTGGTGGGGGCATCAGGTGTGCGTGAAATGTACGTATTCTAAGGGAATTTAAAAGGGGCGTGGCCAAATAGCTCAACAGCGCCCCCTAATCTTTATTATATCCACATGGTTTAACATAGCAATTTGAAACTTGGTACATTGTTAGAACTCTTCTAGACGAACAAAAAACTCTCATGATGTCATAGTCCCAGACGCACAGGAAGTCGGCCATTTTGAATCAAACGCTCATTTCACACATGTTGAACTTTGACGAACTCCTTCCTGGAATTTTCAGCAATCGTCTACTAAATCGGTCAGAATAGCCGTCAGGCATGGGGGATTAAAAGTTATCAGCCTTACAACAGTAACCATCGGGAAACGCTCCAACAACAGTTTCCCTGTGTTCCTGTCACTCTATGGAGGATACATCCCCAGGGGAGGCTCCCGAAACGCCGCCGTGGCTGTCATAGTGGCCGCCGGGTTAGACTTCGATCGGCTCTGGATAGCGCTGTCAGAGCGCAGCAACTCCGTCTGATTTCTGGGCCTCGATGTCGCTCCATCGTCTGTGCTTCCCATCTCCTGGAGCTGCTGTCCTGGACCTGTCACAGATGCCGGCGTAGAGTGACGGCATCTAACCTCCGACGTGTTAACAACTGCCACATCTCTGGAGGTCCTGTCCTCCGACCGGCGGCGCCGTTGCGGTGCGCTTTGATCAACGCCCGTTCGATCCAGAATAAAAAGTTCGTCCTGAAGGATTTCTTCATCGATCGGGAGTTGGACGTCTTTTATATCTCGGAGTCTTGGACCGTGCCGGGTGAGTTGGCTCCTATCGCCGAACTATTACCTGCTGGGTGTGCCTACCTGAATCTTCCCAGGCCAACGGGCCGCGGCCTGGGGCTGTTGACTATTTTCAAGGCTAATATTCCCTGTCGGTCTACCTCCTACCAGGGTAATTGTGACTCTTTCGAACTGTCCACTTTTGAATTTGGATTGTCGCCTCCGACCCTTTGTGTTTTAGTATATCGGCCTCCTAAGGCTAATTCTGCCTCTCAATTCTTGGACTTCCTTGCTGATGTCCTCCTCAAGTATGATCATCTACTTATACTTGGAGATTTTAATATTCATGTCTGTTGTCCTCAGAAGCTTCTGGTGGCTGATTTTTGTAACTTAATGGACTCTTGTGGACTGACTCAGTTGGTTGACTTCCCCACAGAGCGTTGTACGCCAAAACCACCCGACACAAAAACAGTTTTTTCCCCCAGGCTGTCGCTCTGACGAACTCTGTCTAGTCACAGTGTGTGAGTGCACTCACATAACAATAAACTATAACTCTGCACTTCTGTACATACTCACTGTAAAATAACCCCAGCTTGGTGTATATATTATCCTTTATTATTTACGATCTGATATTTATTTGTATTTTTACTTATTTTTGTTCATATTTTTATTTTTTTTTTATTTTTTATTTTTTATTTCACTTATTCAAGTTCTGTACTGGAGGAAAAAGTTTGCCGGAGTCAAATTCCTTGTATGTGACATACTTGGCCAATAAACTGATTCTGATTCTGATTCTGATTCTCACGGGGGGTCTCACATACTGGATCAGGGTTTTTCTTTTGGTGTCAATGTTACAGAGGTCCGCCCTGATGTTTTTTCTTTGTCTGATCATGTTCCTGTTCTGTTTCATATGGATGTGGCCCGACCAATCTCTCCTAGGCAGGCGGGGACTTTTTGTGCTCGCCGCAGTACTCCTTCCTCAGTCATTGAGTTTTCAACATTATTTTCTGATTCTTTGCTTTACTTTGAGGATTCCTCTGAACCGGAGATCCACCTATCCCTCCTTTCTGCCTCTTGCATATCTGTGCTTGATCAGATTGCCCCTCTATGATATCTGCGCTCCCGCTGTCGCTCTGATCCTTGGCTTAACCTTCATACCCGTACTGCCAGACTGGTATGCAGGCGATGTGAGCGGTGGTGGAAAAAGGTTCAATCTCAAGCTTCCTTCCTACTTCTCCGTGTGGCCTGGAGGCATTACCAGCGCGTTGCTCGGAAGGCCCGTTTTTATTTTTTTGCTGCTATTGTCATCCAACATTCGGGTAATCAGCGAGTACTCTACTCTACTGTAAATACGGTCCTGTCACCTAACGCCCCGTTTTCCAACACCTCGGAGGAAAGGTGCACTCAATTTTTGCATTTTTGTTTTTCTAAAGTTGCCACAATTAGGGCTCAGATTCTCCCTCCCTCTCATCCAACAGCCCCTTCTTGTTCCCCATTATATTCTTTTGAGCATTTTTCCCCTATCTCTTCTTCCTTCCTCCGGACAACAGTTGCTGCTATGAAGCCCTCTGGCTCTCCCTGTGATTTTATGCCCTCTCGTTTTCTGAAGGAAGTTTTCCCAGTAATTGCTCAACCGATCCTGGAGATCCTGAATGCAAGTCTGAGGACGGGGATTGTTCTCCAGGAGTTTAAGCATGCGGTGGTCCAGCCTGTTTTAAAAAAGCAAGGCTTGGACTCTAATGACCTGAACAATTTCCGCCCCATATCTAAGCTCTCTTTCCTCTCCAAATTGTTGGAAAATATGTTTTTTGTACAGATTTTTAATTTTATTAAATTTAACACTTTTTTAGATACTTTTATGTCTGGTTTTCGTCCTCACCACAGCACTGAGACTGCTCTTATTAGGGTCTTTAACGATATTTTGCTAGCCTCTGATGCTGGCTCCCATGTGCTGTTGTTGCTTTTAGATCTATCTGCTGCTTTTGACACTGTAGACCACACAATTTTACTACAGCGACTGGAGCAGTTCATTGGCATCCGTGGAACAGCTCTAAAGTGGTTCCACTCCTATTTCGATGGCAGGTGTTTTAATGTTGCCCTGTGGAATTGTGCCTCTAGAGTGGCACCTCTTTTTTGTGGGGTTCCCCAGGGGTCTATTTTAGGTCCACTTCTTTTTAATTTATATATTTTACACATGGCAGCAATTTTTTTTAAAATTCCATGTGAATTATCACCTTTATGCTGATGATTGTCAGCTTTATATGGCCCTAAAATCTTCAGACCATGTGCAACCACTTAGTGATTGCCTGAGCGAAATCAAGTCCTGGCTCTCAGCTAATTTCCTCCACCTGAATAGCCACAAACTGGAGGCTATTTTCTTTGCCCCGTGCTCCCCCTCTGCTGTGGAGCAATCTCTGCCCCCTTCATTGTCTGTTTTGGTGAAGCCTACAATTAAAAATTTGGGGGCCACTCTGGACGCACTTTTCAAAATGGATGCACAGATTAACCAGATGGTCAGGTCTTGTTTCTTTAATTTCCGCCGGCTGACCAAGTTAAGATCTGTCCTAAATAATAAAGATCTTAAGTCAGTTGTCCATGCCTTCGTGACGTCACGTCTGGCCTATGCCAACTCGATCCTATATGGTGTTCCTTCCTCTTCTGTGGTGCAGCTCCAGTTGGTGCAGAATGCTGCCGCAAGGTTTCTGATGGGCACAGACCGGCGCCAGCACATTACCCCTATATTGGCAAGTTTACACTGGCTTCCGGTTCGTTTTCCCATAAAGTTTAAAATTCTGTTTGTTTATACATCAATGCATGGAATGGCCCCCTCTTATTTGGCACAGCTTCTAAGCCCTTATGTTCCGGCAAGATCCCTCAGGTCATCTGAACGGCAACTTCTGCTTGTTCCTCCTGCCCGTTATAAGGCCAGTGGGGAACAGGCTTTTTCAGTTTATGCTCCTAAGCTTTGGAAGCAAACTACCCCTGACGGTCCGACTCGCCCCTTACCTCCCCACTTTTAAAGTTTGTTTTAAGACATATTTTTATTCCCTGGCATTTTCGGCTGTGGCAGTGAAACCCTTGTGGTTTGTTTTTAGTTTCTACTTGTTTTACCTGTTTTATACTGCTGGATTTTATTTGTTTTGTGATTTATTGTGTTGTACAGCACTTTGGTTGGCGTTTTCGCTGTTTAAACGTGCTTTATAAATAAAGGATGATGATAAGGTTGAAGGGGCGAGGCCAGGCCTTAAAGTTGGACTACACGGCAAAAATATTAAAACCGTTATAATTCATATTCCTAATGTCACACATGGGTGAAACGTGCTGTGGTGGATAATCATCAGGTCCCTGAAGATCCTATATGTTCAAGTCTTGACATCACTTAAGCCCCGCCCCCTCAGAACAGGAAGTGTAATGTTTTGCCGTGAAACTTCCAGAACTTACACAGTTGAGCAAATTAGCATAACAATGCTGCACAGCTGCTGCAAACTAGTTGAGGTACCGCTGTGTCCAGTACTAAGAGTTTTCAACAAAGGGTGTGGTTGTGGCAGCATGTCAAAGTGTTGTGTCACACCATGGCCATACGTTTTGCTCTAATATCCAAAAAACGTTTCCAATCCTAACCAGATTTGACATGATGGAAATTAGTCAATCCCCAGAGAGTTGTGTATGCTAAAATGTGGATGGCGTGGCCTAATTACTCCACAGCGCCCCCTACATCCTTTAAAAAGACCAGACCCAAGCCATACTTTCTTTGTGGACAAGTCATTTTAAGGTCGTGAGGCCTTTTTTTTAAGGCCTCACGACCTTAAAAAAAGTCTCTTGGAGCCATGGTCCAAACCCAGCAGGAAGTCGGCCATTTTTAATCAAACATGCCATTTTGTGCCATTTGTACAGGTCGTATTTGATTGAACTCCTCCTACATCTTTTAACCTACAGACTTCTAAACCTGGGAAGAGAGACATAAGGCACTGGGGATCAAAAGTTAGCAAAGGAATTTTTCTGCGTCTAACTAGGTGAGCATGGCTAAGCCTCAAACTTAGGCTTTTCGCCACATATATTCAAGCAGTTATAACTCCTCTTCAGAAAGTCACAGATGGCTGAAGTCTTCAGTGTTGGATGTTCATCAGATCCCTGACGATCATAGGTGGTCAATTTTTGACATAAGTTAAACCCCGCCCCCTCAGAACAGGAAGTGTAATGTTTTGCTTTGAAAGGGCTGGAATTTACACCCTTGACCTAATCAGGCTGGTGCACTGCACAGTACCGGGAAATAAGTTAGGGTGACTCTGTGTCTATTACTGAGGGTGCCCTTAGAAGGGTGTGGCTCTGGCAGCTTGGCCTCATACCATGGACATACGTTTGGCACTAAATTCCACATGCATTGTCTTATCTGCACCAAATTCAAGAACATGGATATTGGTCCATCCCCTAACATATATACATGAAAATATTTTGGGGGTGGGACTATTTCATGCACAGCGCCCCCTAGGATCACTAAAATAATAATCAGTAAGCATTTCTATCATATAGAAGTGTGAAATTCAGTAGATATATTCAGTTTGTGATGAACTTGGACAGAAAATATTTTGAACCCTTGTCAACCACTCACAGAAAGTCAGACATTTTGGATAAAAGCTGCCTTTTTGTGCAATTTAAATATTTCAAATGAAAACAAACTCCTCTTTCAGCTCAGGATGTAAATACTTAGAAATGACTGTCTAAAGCATGGGGGATCGAACATGTTAAGGAGAATTTTTTGACATAACAGCACCTCTACAGTTTTAGCTTTTTGCCACATAATTAGGTGTATTATGTTCCATTTTAAACATCGCATCTTTAACATACGTCAGAACTGTCATCACATACCACAACCGAACACCATATTGAAGTAATTTACTTATGTCATCAAAGCCCTGCCCCCTCAAAACAGGAAGTGTAATGTTACAGTAAGATAGGTTGATATTTGGCTCCTTTTACCTAATCAACATTTAACCGTGGACAGTGACTCAACAGAGGCTGCTTTAATTTTTTGCCCAGAGCTGAAAGGTTTAGAAAGTGAGTGTGGCTGTAGCAGCATGGCGAATCCTCACATCACGCCATGGAAATACGTTTGACTCTAGTTTCTAAACACATTATGTGATCTGCTCTAAATTCAGCAACATGGATAGAAATACGGCCCTAAGGACATAAGTACTGAAATATTTGCCGTTTTTGGCTTAATACCTGCACAGCGCCACCTAGAGTCATTAAAGTAATCCTCATCAAGCACTTTTTGAGCAACAATTATTCAATTCAGAAAATATACGGATTCTCAAGACTCCTTAAAAGAATTTTTAATCAAGGGTGCTTTTTCCTCTTGAGGTCGGCCATTTTGGTTTAAATGTTCCATGTTTGCCTTTTAAACACTTCATCAAGCAAATTTTATCATGGGGCTTGGTAAAAGTGCAGCTTTAATTTTTTATTATTAGGCCGAGCAACTAAGCGTGAGAGGGTGTTGTATCTATTTTTTGGGGGCTAATATCTTTAGTAAGAAGTCAGAGGTAAAAATCTGTTTTTATCAATATTTTAATTGGGCACTTTTTGAGGAGCAGCAGAGGCCGTGGATAAATAATGGGGAGTATGTGTGACCTTTGAGGACCTCTGAGACAAAGAGTTTTATTGCAGGCTGTAAAAACAGGATGTCTGTAGATTTAGGATGCCAGAACCAAGGCCATAAAGCTGGGAGTTTTGCTTAGGACCATAAAACTCAGAATGAACTTTTTACTTGGATCCAGGAGAAAAGACACGTCCCTTATGACTGCATAATTTTTGACATCCAATCATTGTTAAGACACTGTTTAAAACTTTCTGATTGGAGCAGATTAATCCTGGGAGGTTTTGGATGTTTATAAAAGTTATGACACGGAAACCATTCTTCGTCAGAAATCTTTGTCTGGCCCAGAGAAATTAGGGCATGTTTTCTCTGTAAAACCGCATATTTGTTAATCTGTTCAAAATAAATGTTAAGAACTGGAAATTGGTTCCTTGTCTCTGTTTTGAACATGCACTGAATTATTTTTGATAATATTTAATTCAACAAATGGTGACCTCGACCGTGTGCAGAGTTTGGACCAAGATCCAGTTCTTTTTTAAATTAATTAATGGACATGTATTTGCTCTATTGACAATTTGCGCATAGTTGCGTAGTTTTAAATTCTTTTGATTGGTTAATCTAACATTGGGTAATGTTGTCATGCAAGTTAAATATGTTTTTTGTTTTGAGCAGATTAACTGTTGCGGGCCCGTTGAAGCTGCTTGTCTGTGTCTCTGTTCTGCGCATGACTGCGACCTGCTTTGCGCCCCGCAGAGAAACACCGGTGCCTGCTGGGAGATGGAGTTTGTTACTCTGCGCGCCCAGGGGGACAATGGAGCAGATGGACCGGATGGAGCGGTCCCTTCAACGAATAAAATCGGAGCCAAAGTGCGGATCGGGGCTTGAGAATTGGCATTCTCAATTTCGAAAGGACGCTTTCGGAAGATTCTTCAAGGCTGGCAAACGAAAATAGATTGCAGAAGAGCCTGGGGAGCCCTCTGTTAATCTGGACGGATTACCTTGTTGAAGCCGGCGTATCCCCAAACGCGCGATTGAGCCAAGCAAATTGGGTTGTGAGTGATGGTCCGACTTTTGGTGTGGTCCGATTGAGGTTAGTGTTGTTAGGTTAGTTTTTAATAATATTATAAAAGTACTGTTTTTGAGGTGCCGAGCAGGTGTGTGAGGCGCATGCACTTGTGTATGTGTGTCTGTATGTGTGCGTGTGTGATGGTTTTTTACGCAGGCGCTTTGCGAGACGTGCTGGAGATGTTGCGTTTGTGTTAAAATGTTATAGTATAAATAATGAACTCGAGTATAATAAATAAATTAAAATAGATAAATAAATATCTAACTAAATATGATGGATAACTGAAATTAAAAATCTATAAGAATTAGTTGTGAACATTTATAACAGGCCATCAGAGCGGACACCCAAAGCTAGGTGGTGAGATGGCGGAGCTAATTCTGTGTGATTTTCTGCTTAATAGCACGGCTAACATACGACAGCTTTGACTATTTGTTTTGATAAATAAATTAGTGGTAATAGGCGGTTTTCTGCCATGTGTTCGAGTCTTTTGAGTGGTTTTCTGGAGGCCGGCGCCGGGAAATTTCTCAAAGCAGACTACGAAAATTGTAACAGATTGGTCTAAACCTCCGCGATAAAATAATGTATTAAGGTCTAAAAATCACCGCTTATAATGTTGTGTTTTTTGTTAATGGTTTTGGGCTGTAACGGACGTTGTAAATTCGGTGTTTTCTGTGCGGTACGGCTGTGTTGGAAACATATGTTTCAGTCTGTGTTGGACGGACAGGAGATGGTTTTGTTCATGCCGAATTAAAGTTTGGTAAAGTGGTATAAATTGTGCGGATAAAGTCCTGGTATTGCGGTAAGTCATTTTCTAAAGTGTGTGTTGCGATTTTCTTGAGTGTTTTCGCCGTACGTTTTGTACTGTTTTAGGTTTCGTTGCACAAAGAGAGTTTACGGTACCACGTTGCTGCAGGCTGCTAGCTATGCTAGCGTTTTTGCTGTTGTGTGTCAATGTGTTTTGTGCTTTAATCCTAACTGCATGTTCTTTGTGTTGCAAGCTAAAAGTTGATTTTGGATAGAAAGTGATTACAGACTCCTGCAGAAGATTGCCTTGTTAAGACTTAAACGAATTTGGATTTTGTTAAAATTTTCTGGTTAATTAGGATGTAAAAAACGGCCTCAAGATAACTGTTCAGATAAATTTTGTTTGCAACTCCCTTAGGCAATGTTTTCGCACATTTCTACGAAGGGCAATTTAAGGTGTTTCACATTTAACTGAACTGTTACGGTACGGAGATTAAAGATTAAGAAGTACATGCTGAATTTAGCTAACTGGTTTTGCCTGAGAAGGCTCAATTTATCACATGAGGAGAGCATGTACAGTTATTGGGATAATTATGCATGTTACAATTAAACGCAAATGACTAAGAACAGTTACTCATGAGTCGATTCTGACTTGGTGAAGTTTTAATTTTTGATTTCATCTTTAAAATTAAAAAGAGGGGAGTGTATAGTAAAAATAAAAGTTGCATTTTTGAATCTTTAATTAGGTGGATTTGTTGCTTTTGATTGATCTAAGCAGGATTTGATTAAGTTGGTCTAAATAAAGATAAAGCTATGAACAGTAATTATAAGAATGGAACGAAAAGCAAACGGTGTTAATTGGAAAGCAACAAACTGGTCTAAATTATTTTTATAAGCACCGTGTTGAATGGTACAGAGAATGAGTCTGTGATTTTAAATAAGTATCATTTATGCTAAAATTATGTTTGGCTTATTACTGATGGCTCTATAGACTTTAGAAATATAGCTTAGTCTCTGAATAAATGACCTAAAGGAGAAGGATTTTGTGGACACTAAATGCTTATTGGATTTATCAAATTTCAACTGGGGCTCAAGGAGTAACCCAGCATATTTCAATTCCGTTACAAATTGAATGTTTTTACCATGCAAAACAATACTTATCATAGTATATTTTCTAAACTAGTGGGATTTGAATGTTTTGAGTTTAAAAAAAAAAAGAAAACATTAAAACACAGAGTCATCTTTAAGGCATCAGTTTGTTTTTAAACAGGCTGGGGATGAATTTGGAATTGGTCTAAGGATTGAAAGTAACAACTAAATTCTTTGGTAGATTTGTTTATCGGCGGTGATCGAAATGATGGTTTAATTTAGAAGTAAGAAGTAAATTCTAATTCATTTATTCTGATCGTGTAGAAGCAAAATGTGATTGGACCAGCTACATTGAAATAATTTTTACCATATATTTGAATGCACATTTTGTTTTGACAAATAAGAATTGGTTTTAGTTTTAAAGTTTAAGATTAATCTTTCAGATGTTATTCATTGATTGTTAGCTAGTCTACTTGATGCTGAGAGTAAATTTACAGGTCCTAAAACATTTTAGAACAGTTCTGATCATAGAATAATGGCATAATATATAATTTGATTAGTGGGGACTCTGTAACTGACAATTTATTTAGATTGTTTTGATTTTATTTTTTCTTATTTTTATTTTTATTTTTTATTTTTCTCTCTCAACCTTTATATATTTGGTTCGACTTGGATTCTGACCCAGATTTCTGAACTGCGGTCTGCTTATTAATTAGAACTTTGGAAAAATGTTAATTTGAGAAGCTGGATTAAAGAAAACATGATTCAGTGGTAATTTATTTGACATTTGTTTAGAAGCTTCAATTCAATTTGGTGTTTATCATTGGAGCAACAAAAAAGAAGCCTGAGAGGATAATTGGGATACTGAAAAATGCTAGTTTTTGTTTTTATTTTAATGCTACTAGTTTGTGTTTAGAGAAATCTTATCTCTTGAACCTCTTTTATTTAATTTTTTTTCTACTGCTAAGGGGAATTAGACTACTATGTATCCTGCAAAAATTTAAGAGGAGTTTTAGTTGAAAAAATCAGTTTGACTATGTCTGATTCACTTCACAGCATCTGACAAATGTTCTTGAAGTATGAACTGTTTCGTTATTTACAATCAGAATATTTGGGCAAGTTAGCACATTTGGGTTTGTTTAAAGAGGAATCATATAAGCAAAAGTACTTTGAATTTAGATTGGATTGTGTTTAAAAAAGAAAAAAGTACTTTAGGTTTGGCAATTTCTATAGGGAAGCTGTTTTGTCAGTGATTTAAATCTTGGATTTTTCTTTAGGAATATGGATAGAATTTGAAGTATAGCAAACTGAAGACTACTTTTGTAAACTATGTTGTGTTTATCAGTCAGTACTATTCTCTGATTTTGTTTTAAAACATTTGATGTGTTTTAATTTTGATATTTTTTGTCTGAGCCAGCTTGATAGAGATCCAGTACACTTAAGTGATGGGGAGTTTGGAGACTGGATCGTTATTGGTAATTGCTCAGATGGGAGGAGCTTCACAGGTAACCTTGATAACACCAACGACAGTTATAATTGGAAGGGAACCTAGTTGGACATCTTTATCTCACTGTAAGTAGCATACTTATATTAGCAGAAATTATTAATTGATTAAAGGGACAGAGTCTGGGAAAAGTGGTGTGAAGTCTGAATTTCAAAGGGGTTTAGTTCAATAGGAGCTATTCGTCTCAACCTCAGTGAAGCGGAACCAGGAGAGCCACTTTTCCATAGAGACTATTTACAAGAGGGACAGAAAAAAGGGGATAGAACCTTTGCAGATGGTTATTGCCTTTATTTTTGTTATTGCAATGTTTTAGTGGTGCTTAAGCAATATCTAACAGAAAAGTCCAGCCTTTTTTTTTTATTTTATTTTATTTGTCTATTTACTTTGTGAACAGACCACTAAACTTTGAAGAAAAGAATTAGTGAATGGTATCAATGCAGTTTATATCTGAGGAATAGACATTATGTTATGTTTGCTCTCAGACACCATTTTGTAGGACATCAACATAGAGCCTACTGATCTTACTGATTAATTTTCAGATATTTTACTCACCTCAAGGAGTTGGGAGACTGTTGAGACTGAAATGTATTGCCCAGGAAGGAAGTTATGGGGGTGATGAATTGAAATAAATATAAAATGGTTAAATCACTAAAAAAGAACTAAGTGTGTTGATAAAATATTGCGATGGTCAATCTTTATAAATATTTAATTTACACATGAGATGAAAGAGACATTTATCAAATTGACAAAATAGAGAAAGGCATTGCATTGATAAAGTATAGAATATAAATTGGATGAAAAATGCAGGAAGCATTAATTAAAATAAGCAGGGGAAGAATTAGAACAACAGTTTAATTAGACATATAATGAGTAATTATCATTCCTGTTGGAGAGAGCAAACCTATTAATTAGTATATTTTTACCAGAACTAATACTGAAGAAATTATAACTGATTAAAATAAAATTAAAATAGAGCCCACATAGGCAGTCTGAATAGGAAAGATATTTAAATTCAGCATTCGAGGAAGGAGACTAATGAATATGAAAATAAAAAGTTTAAATAAAACTTGATTTGAATAGGCTGAGAGGATCGACTCTCTGTCTGTCTTTTTCTTCCTCTAATTATATATTTTTTCTCTTTTTCCCATCCCGCAACAGAGACCCCTCAGATAACATTCTTGAGATGTAATTTATGTTCCTGGGGAGATAAGATGGGTGGGGGTGCGTGGGCTGATGACGGATAGTGCCAGGCGCCCGCCATAACTGCCAAAGAAAGAAGAATCTATACAACCAGCGCAGAAGTTCTTATGTCTTGTGCTCTGCTCCCAAAACAAGGGGGGCACCAGTGACTGAATATTTTCAGGGGTGAAGCAGAGGACACACCCTCAAAAGAGCACATTTCCTCATGCTGAACTGCACTTTCAAGGACAATATGTGTGAATCCACTTGGCTGGTGTAAAATGGACAATTTCTGCTGAAGAAGTGATGATCAAAGACTGCTGATTCAATGTCAATGTTGCTGAACTAACCACAAGAGTTTCTGTTTTTCTGATCAAAGGTGGCCCAGGTTGCTTGAATTCTGAAACCCCCGTGCCTTCCCCAAAATTATCTCCAGGTTAGACACCACCATTTACCGGGAACACAATTTGGAAAGTTGGGTGGAAGGAAGAAATGGGCCTATAGCATGGGGTTGCTGGCTGGTGAGAGAGAAATTTTTTTTTCCTTATTTTTTACATTTCATCCACAGGGATGTACTAAATTTAAGATAGGATATATTGTAATGGAACAGCTAAATCAAAAGTAAGTCAGAATTTTATTTGATTTCTAGCAGAAAGAATGAATCAAAGTGCTTAACGGTTTAAGATAATTAAAAAGTTGAAATGGATAATAGAATAATTGATAACATTTAAAAGGAGGCATAGTAAAACAGACGTAAGTGTCTTAAACTTGATAAATAAAATAAATAAATAAAATAATCAATTTAGGTGAACAAGCAAATGGATAGTAATCAGTTGAACTGTAGACAAAAAGTAAACTCTTGAGCCTGCTCTTGCTTTTCAATCCATCAATGAGGGAGGTGTTTTTGTTTAGTTTTCAGGAATAACAACGGTGTTGCACCAAAATAAGATGGATTTGCTCTTTCCCCAGGGATTATTTTTTAATTAGATGGGTGAAATAATTTCTCAGCACAATACAGTTGGATTAGATTGAAAAGGAGTGGATGTCCAATGAAAGAACAAGGAATCGGGAACTAACTTTTACCTTATATTTCAATGTTAGATAATAGTTTATTTTTTGCATTTTAGATGGTGCATTTGTATTGTTATGTTATTAAAATGACATACTTGGTCATGTTGGTGTATACTGTTTCTATCAACATGGATGCTACATAAGAAGGAAGGCTGAGGTAACTGGCAGAAACTAATCTCTAATTGGACGACACATTCTGCAGGGGTACTCAGGACTCAGAAAAGAGAAAAACAAACATTACCCAGATAGCACACGTACGTCTTGCCGACGTCGGCCCAAGGATGGACGTCGGCCCTATAATTTTTACCATCTGTCAAGCATCGGCCCATGGGCACATATCTCATACATAGCCCCTGCTCATCAAACATCTCTGCTGCGTCGGCTTTAAGTCGGCCCCAGATCTACCCACACACGGAAGACCCCAGAAGGCGGGACCTATCCTATCAATTGCAGTCCAGGGGTGTCGTCGGTGTGAATTTCAGAGTTTCAGGTAAGCCACAAATTGCCAAAAAAAAAAGTAATTTCTTGTACTCTGTGAAAGTTAAACGTTTCCGGTGATATATGTACAAGTTTTTCTAGAGCCGACACCAATGAAAGTCCTGTTGTTTTTCTTCCATTGCGTTATCTGGTTGGAAAAGAAGTGTGCCGATCGGCTATCATATTCTGAAATCTTTGTTTCGACATCCTGTTCTCTTATCGCATATAGGTTAGGTTACTGTGGGCATGTATCTTGTTGTATGAAGTCAATGTGGTTTCTAGCATCATAGAAAGGAGACTGAAACTGAACCTCCTTTACACTAGAACGGCCACTAAAACTGTTTGCTTCGTATTGGAGGGTTCATGCCTCAGCGTCTTCCATTCATTTCTGATTGTGGACACCTCGGTATTATTCCACTGATACCATGGTCATTTACGAACGAAAGAAATATTAGGTAAATTATTATTACGTTAATGTTGTTTTTTAACCGATAAAATTGTAAGTTTTTCTAAAGAAACGGCTGAGTGGGCTATCTGCCGTTGTGATGCGTTGCCAAGGCAACTGCTGTTACGTCAGTCAGGATGTGTTCCCCCCACAGTAATTAGTTATAAAAAGTAAAAAATATTCTTTTTTGGATCATCATTTTTTTATAAGTAGCCTATTGGTCAAACAACCAAACTGTATCAGATGCTCAAATGTTTTTTATAAGTTGAAATATTTTCAACCGTAGCAAATGAGCAAAAATCCAGTTAAGATTTTCAAAGTAATGTGTTCCAGATTAACACAGGCATATGTGAAAGACATGAATTTACATTGTTTGGTAACACTTGATTTGTTCTCTTATTTTCCTAAGATTGCAGAACTGGCCATAATTAGGGGGAAATCAGTTTTAAAAAGTTTGGCGTGTATGCCACAAATTGTTTTCCCCTGATCTTGCTACCAAATTGAATTGATGTGGGAGGAGACAGAAGACTGGAATCAAGGGCAGACAGTCGTGATATTCTACTAAGTAAGTATTACTACAACTGTTTTTCAGTTTGAATGATACACTGTGATCCCTCTATTTATACTTTGTTCAGTGTCTTTGTTTAGGCTTGAGTTGATCGTCAATTTTCTACTTGTCTCTGTATATTAAATCCTTTCGAGAATGCCTGCATTTATGTCCACTACTGCTTCAATCCTGACAAAATTTTATTTCTTGGGGTTAATGACCAACTCTAACACTGACCAACTTAGGTTTAGCCTAACTCTTGTTTTGTTTTGTTTTTTTCTTGCAGCCTTGGTTCTTAGAAATGGGTCCTTTCCACAAACCACACAGGCTGAAGTGGAAGCAGCAATCCAGAACTGGCTCCGGCTAAGCAAGGATAGGGTGGAAGGGAGAAGGCTGAAGCCAAGGACTTTAGAGCTATAAGTAAGTCTTTTGATTAAGTTAATGCTATGATTTTGACTTATACTAAAACATTATTTTTGAATTAGAATTTACAACAGCTAGCCCTGCGATAGACTGGCGATCTGTCCAGGGTGTACCCTGCCTGTCGTCTGCTAATTGCTGGGATGGGCAAGCATTTGAATTGGCTGACACTGAAAACAGGACAATATTGTGTGCTATGGAAAAATACACATACTGTTTTATTGATGGCTGTCATTGTTTTTGTTTATTTCCATAACATCACACGCAAACACCTTCTACACACACAGATACATACTTTCTAAGTGTGTTGTTTTTTTTTTTTTACACAGCTCCGAGTCCCTCTGCTGTTCTGGCCGCTGACATCTCTTCCTCATCTAAACTCTTTCTCTTCCTCACCTTCTGGAGGAGCAAGTAAAACACAACACCCGTGTTCGTCACATTTGGAGATGCCATGTTTTGGCCTCAAATTTTGTTGTTATAAATAAATGAAATATGAATTTCCATTGACTAAAGTCGTATTTATTGAAATCTTACAACAGGATTCAGCTAGCTCAGATGGTCATACAATGATTGGAAGATTGACGGTTCAAATCCCTCTTGGGAATCACTCCTGGAAATCTGTTCCTGTGTCCCTGGGCAAGACACTTCACGCTCTTTTCCTCCAGTAAAAACATAGCTGGTTCATGATTGACTATGAATGATTGGTGGTGTTCAGTCTGTCCCAGGGTAGCAGTATTAATGTGAGTGAATGAATAGTGCATTCAGTAATGTAAAGCGTGTTTGGGTGTCTTGAAAAGCACTATATAAAACTGATGCATTATTATTAACATGAATTCAACTAATGTATATTTAGTATATGTAAAATAAGGGATTTTAGTAAATGGAACATAGTGGTGTTCCAGAAATTCTACATAATGTTTAGTAAATTCAACATAGTAACATTCAGTAAATTCAACATAACTATACATGATGTTGTGCTTAATTAAGATGGTTTGCTGAAATGTAGTCATCTGGTATTTTTCCAATTTAAACAAAATAGTTTTGTGGGACTGGCTGACGTCACTTTATTATTTAACTCTAATGTTCTATTTCTTTCAGTGCATCTCTCTCCAGTCAAGCATGCATTATTCCCAGTAGCCAATCATTGACCACCAGCTGGTGTTGCTCACACAGACTAGAGTTTGGCATCTTACATTAAAAAAGTAATTAGTTATAGTTACAAATTAATTTTACGAAAATGTAATTGAGTTAGTAACTCAGTTAATACACTGTAAAAGTAATTAGTTACTCAGCAAAAGTAACTGTGACAGTATTTCTATGACATACTTATGTTCTATAATATCTATAAGGTAAAATATTTTTACAACTGAATGTTGTAAAAATGAATTACTGATTGTTAATATAAAATATTCTATGCAATCAAATGTCAAATAAATTGTTGTCTGGTTCTTTGGATGTAATAAGACATTTCCAGATTAATTTGGAGTTACCTGCGGACACATGAACTGGAAGATAGACGATCATATATTTTACAGTAACATAATATGATCTCACGTTCCTCCGGTGCCAAGCAACAATTTATTAATATTTTGGGTTGGTAGATCTCACATGTATTTTCTGGGATGTAAGGAGATTTCTTGAAAACCGAATCCACCGCCTCCAGAAGCGAGCGATGATGCAGCTGCTTTATTAGCGCAGTTCTCGGTTGGAGGGACGTCCGTTTTATGAAACGAACGTCCGCTTATATTCAACTTAAATCTAAGTTCACAACTAAGTTTCTGACAGCATCCAGACAGCGAGAAGACTGCCCACTTACCAAGCATCATCATATTTGCAACGGCGTCATCACTAACACCTGCTGCCTCTGCTTGCAGCTGAAGTGTCTGTCAGAAAGCCTGACGGCGCTGCGCTTCATTCAACCATGATTTATTGATTTGATATGTAAACATATTGGTTTGTAAAATATTGTATACTAGCTAGTTCAAAAGGCCCGACCTAAATGAATAAAGGTCGTATTAATTATTTATAGGCTAAATATATGGAACGCCTGGCCGCGGGAGCCCTGCTTTCATTGATCGACGAGACATCGGGTGGTGGTCGTTTTCGATCAAAGGCCGACGTCTCGGCGATATCTTGCCAATGAGCAAACACTCTCCATACAACGTCTCGGCGATAGAGCTTGATGCATCGGGAAGACGTCGGCAAGACGTACGTGTGCTATCTGGGTATAGTACAATGTCAAAGTATTATTAATAGGGGATGATTGATTACATACATGATGACTTCGGTCAGGGTTGCGGATTTCTTTTGGTATTCACTTGTACGTCTGCATCTTAATTTAAGATCAAAATTGGCTAACATGACTGCACAGTCGGGGCTTCTTGTCGAAGGGCCCTCTAAATTGTTTTGATGATCATCAGGAGTGATCACAAGACCGGATCAAAAACTGTCATTTTTTAGATGTTTACAAGCTTATGCCCCCAGGTTTCAGCAGCACGTGAGGAGCACACAGTCTCCTCTGGTCACAGCTGACTACAGCTGCTGAAGGGGTCCAAGGTACAGCTCCACGACCCTTTGGGACGAAGGCGTGAGGAGTCCAAGTGGTTCAGCCAGTTCCAGATGACAGCTGGGAACACACACAAAGTGCAGCTCCACGGCAACGACGAACCTGGTCGAGGATCAGCAGGAATCTACCTAAAGAGGGTCAAGAAGGTTTTGACCAAGCTGAAACGGAAGCTGAAGCCACAGGCGGCGGGGCCTAACTCACCCAGAAGGTTGTTTGGGTGTTGATATTAATCATCCAGTGTGATCTATGTGCCAATGAATGAGATGGGCAAATTGAAATTGCCATCTCAAAGAGGGATATACAGAAGAAGATCACAACTCATCAATCAGCTTCACAGCAGGTTTTGACCACCCCACATCGGTGGGGTAAGCTATTGGAAGAGGGACCAGCTGTGCATTTGTGTATATTGGGGGAAATGCTCAATTAATGAAGTAATTGGCATTTCAGAGAGTGGTTATCTGCATATATGGGAGTAAAACTGGAACACTGATCAGCTCTGTGCAGCTGCCAGGTGCCACCATTTGGGGGTTAACCACGAGAGAGAAGAAAGAAGAACAGAAGATAAAAATATTCAAAAGACTGAATAGACTTTTTTATATTTTTTTGCATTTTACAGGTTGTTTAACTATTTTTTATTCACAGGTGCAGATTGTTAATACTGCCTAAGAGGGTTTCTTAAAGGTTTCTTAATACCTTCTATTTCACAGGTTTCTTAACACTCTAAGTTTGATCCGTTTCAGAACAGATAGTCAATTGTGTTTTCTCATTATCTTGTGGGTATTAAATTGTATTGTATTTCTCTGGGGCCTCCTCCACAGTATTCACATACATTAAAAGCTAGACTTAGTTAACTTTTCACATGTAAGACATTCTTATACATTTTTGGGTTTTGAATTAGTTTTTGGGAATTGTTAAAATAATATTTTTTGTATAATGCCAAAAGAGGGTGAATTTATAATTAACAGATTGACATTTTTGAGTAATGGGAGTTAAGGTTAAAAAGGTATTTCAACAGGTTGTGTTTTGAATTTTAATCTGGAAGTCTTGTTGTGGTATCATATGAAAGACTTCATGTTTTAAACTGATAAAATTTCTTGGGTTTGATTTTTTTGCATTCTCAAAACGCTTTACAGGTTTTAGATCTTAAGTTCTAAACACTAACCCTGAAGGAGAGTACAGAGAAGTAATCAATCTATTTGAAGATAGATTGAAAGAGGGAGTTGTTGTATCTTATTTTTTGGGGCTAATATCTTTAGTAAGAAGTCAGAGGTAAAAGTCTGTTTTTACCAATATTTTAATTGGGCACTTTTTGAGGAGCAGCAGAGGCCGTGGATAAATAATGGGGAGTATGTGTGACCTTTGAGGACCTCTGAGACAAAGAGTTTTATTGCAGGCTGTAAAAACAGGATGTCTGTAGATTTAGGATGCCAGAACCAAGGCCATAAAGCTGGGAGTTTTGCTTAGGACCATAAAACTCAGAATGAACTTTTGACTTGGATCCAGGAGAAAAGACACGTCCCTTATGACTGCATAATTTTTGACATCCAATCATTGTTAAGACACTGTTTAAAACGTTCTGATTGGAGCAGATTAATCCTGGGAGGTTTTGGATGTTTATAAAAGTTATGACACGGAAACCATTCTTCGTCAGAAATCTTTGTCTGGCCCAGAGAAATTAGGGCATGTTTTCTCTATAAAACCGCATATTTGTTAATCTGTTCAAAATAAATGTTAAGAACTGGAAATTGGTTCCTTGTCTCTGTTTTGAACATGCACTGAATTATTTTTGATAATATTTAATTCAACAGGGCATATTACATCCGCTCTGTTTCTTATTAGGCCCGAGCAGCTAAGCGCTGACAAGGCCTATTACATCTGTAACGTTAAAAAAAATATATATTATTATGAGGCTCGAGCAACTAAGCCCTGTCAAAGGCTATTACATCTCTAAGGTTTTTTTTAAAATTATTATTAGGCCCGAGCAGCTAAGCGCTGCAAAGGCCTAATTCTCTCTCTCTCTCTCTCTCTCTCTCTCTCTCTCTCTCTCTCTCTCTCTATATATATATTTATATAAAATATATATATATATAAATATATAATATATATATATATACTGTATATATATATATATATATAATATTTCTTTTCCTTTTCCTTATACATGCATTCCTTGTTTTTTTCATCTCTTTTTTATTTACCTTATGCATGTCTGCCTCTGTATGCAAATGAGTAGGGCGGCCCTTCTTCCAACTCCTCTACTATTGGTCAATAACCAGGTATGAGCAGGATCCATGTGCAGAATTATAATCATGCCAGGAGTAAGGTGTAGCTAAAGTCTGCAGCCGCAGCCATTACGAACCACACCCCCTTGTGACTCAGACAGAACTAAAGAAACATGGCCGCTGCCGGCTGGGTCTCTCTGACCAGCAGAAAACCTTCATGACGGCTGTTCAGAGGGCTTCTCCCTCGGCTTCAACCCCTGGAATGATGGTAAGTTAAGCGTGTTTCCTTATGTATTTTGTTTTATACTTTTGGAAGTGCTAACACACTATAATAAAGTTATTTTAGGCTTGCTATGCAAATGCATTGGAAAGCCTGCAAATTCAGCTAGGAGGTGCTGTAGGCTACTCAAGCCAACTTAAGATGTATTTAATCTTTTACTCATAAAAATAGATATAACCATCTCCAGAAAGTATTACCGACTTTTGTCCCCTGTAGTATCAGTTTTGAGCTTGATAAGTTTGCCTGATTTAAGGCTAAGCTACGAGATGCAAGGGAAACGTTACCATAGCAATGCTTAGGCAGCTGTAGAATTTTTCAGGCCAGTTTTTCTATCTGACTAAAGCCTGCATCTCACCCTTAACAATGCAGCGTTTTAATATCTCAGCCACATGACAAAAGCGATTGTTGTCTAGTTTCAATTTCTGTAATTCTGGTTCATAAAAGGAACCTTTTATAGGTTCTTCATCCATGTCTTTCAGCTTGTACACTGGAGGGTTGCGTGGTAACCACGTGTATGCATATGTGTATGTTTGTTCGTATCTTTTATCAAAAACCCCTCTTAGTTTTGATATTCTGACCAAGTCATCCTTACTGAATTTCATTTTAAATCTAACTTGAGGGGTAGATCCATAAAGATTGCCAAAAACTTGACCTGTGTTTTCATGTGTTACCTCCATAGGTGTCATTTTTATGCTTGAATTGCAACTGTGGTTGTAACTCTCCATCAGACCTTGAAGCACATCTATGTATCTCCTAGTGTTATTTGAGGTAAAATAACGCCACATCCTAGTTTTCAGAGTTCGATTGAACCTTTCTACAACAGAGGCTTTCAGATCGCTCGCTGTGCTGAAATGGACAACACAATAATTTCTCATAAATGCTTTGAGCCTTTTATTAAAAAAATCTGTGCCCGCATCGGTCTGAAGCTTCTGCTGTATTTGACCTTCTTTGAGAATGGATTTAAAAGCACCTGCCACCTCTCGGGCTGTCTTTCTTTTTATAGCAGGAACGTACACCCTCTTTGAAAAAATATTGATCATGGTTAATAAATAGTTATAACCGTCATTGTGCTCTGCTAAGGCTTGCATATCACAGAGATCAGCTTGAAATTGTTTCAAAGGTCTAGTGACAAAAACTCTATTACGCAGAAAAATACAGACTTGCTGGTTTGTTTAAAGTGTACGCGTCTTGGCCTGAGAGAAAATGTTGAACTTTTTCAACTCCAAATCTCTGACCATCTTTATTTTGTAAACCCCGGCGGAGCCTGTCAACACCGCCAAAACTACCAGGATCTGATGGTGTGTAATAAGCTTTCTTCATCATTCTGAGTTCCATCTTTCTAGTTCTTAAACCATGGAAGAAATGAAACAATTTCTTCCGTGTCAAAGACTTTATTCTTTTTTTTTAAAACAAAATCTGGGTAAATGTTTTAATTCAACATTGGTTAAACAAAATGTTTTAATTCAACAAATGCAGTATACATTTTTTTATTGTTTTCTAAATCAAAATTCTCCAACACAAAATCAATCAGTCATCAAATCCAAAACACTTTGAGACAGCATTCAGTTCTGCGATATTGTTTTCTGAAGAAATTATTTCATAAATTTCAACGATGGAAGAATGTAGTTGAGTTCAGAGATCAAACTTTTTACCACCGTTGTGACTTCGCCGTCGGTCGCTTGTATACTTTTGCGATGCGATACTTCTGGAGATGCCGGTGAACCCAAGGGAGTGAGTGGATGGTACGGGCCAGGAAAACCCATCTCGTTTAGCGGTGAGAATAGATCCTGGGAAGGGTTGAAAGAGATCCAGTATGCTGGTAGAGTCATCTGAAAGCCGGAGTCCTTCATTCTGTTTCCACAACGGTGAGCTGAGGCTTTGTCATGAACCAGTTATATGCATGTTGGAGTAGGGCAGAGCTCAGCGGAGGTGTGGTTAGGCGAATGAGGGGGTGTTGCTTAAAAGGAAAGTCCTTTTTTCCCTCCTGGAGCCTCTTCAAATGGTCACTACGGAATCAAACCCTTGAGCGAAATCTTTCCATGCTTCCAAAGGCACTGAGAGCACAGTGGTGAAGCATCTTGTCTTTAAAGAAAACGACTCGACCACCAACACTGCGCCGTGTTCTTCATTATCGCGCCAGCTTTTAATAAAGAACAGTTGCCCAGGGGGGGCTGCTTTGGATTAAAAGGTGCCTTGGTGGGTAACATTTTTGTCACGATTTTCCATAATATCAATGCCAAGACTGTGGAGGGATACTTGCCAATTTTCTTTCTCATCAGCATCAGCATCATCATCATCGCTGCTACTCCAAAACGTTCCACTGACCAGTCTATTCCAGTCCTTCTCTGCAACCGGTGGGAGGGTGGAAAAGTCAGGGGTTTAATCCTGATCACTGTGCCTTTGATAAAGAAAGAGTAGACCGAAAAATGTAACCCAATTTTCCTTCCACGCCGTACCGCTTTAATTTCCATTCATTTTGCATGATTTTAGCAGGAGGGTTTGAAAACAAACGAGTCTCTTCATCCACCTGTTTTTTCTTGTTGAAATCTATTGCCTTGCTTTTAGAACAAACCGGAGATGTTAAGAGAGAGACGTCGGTTTTTGATGTTTAGACATTGCTTTCCTAAAGAAAAAAGTTATGCATTTCTCTATTTAAAAGGGGAAAAGACTCCTCCTTTCTTACAAAGTTTCGTGCCGCCTCCACCGGTAGTCATAAATCGTGTTTGACACAAAGTTTTCACCTCTGGTAACCCCAACCCACTCCCCCCTCCCACGAGGGGCCATAAATTCTGTTTGGACACAAAGTTTTGACCCCCCCCCCCCCCCCCCCCTTCTCCTCCAGAAGTCATAAACCCCCCTTCTCCTCCGGAAGTCATAAACCCCCCCTCTCCTCCGGAAGTCATAAACCCCATCCCCCGGAAGTCATAAACCCCTCCCCCTCTTCCGGAAGTCATAAAACATTCCAAGGGTCATACATCAGGGTCAAAAACACCAAAGTGACACATTGTGCCCCTATATCTCTCTGGCATGAAATCAGACGTACTGTTCCACCATTTTGCATGTCCTTTGACCCCGTATTGACTGTTCTTTTGACCCAGATGTTTACGTTACGTTCGCCTATGATCCCACCGTCCTTTAGCCGTTATTTTGTCTGGTATGACTTAACAACTTAAATGTTTAATCAGTCAAAAAAAAGTTATATTAATCAGTAACATTGCTTCACATACATTTATCCGCTGAAACTGTGGCGTTGTCAATGGTTGACAGTTCGTCTATAGCCATTTTTTGTGCTATGATTTTGGGGCGTCTGCTGCATTGTGGGATACCGTAGCATCCACCGGCTGCTTACTGTGGCGGTAGTATACTTTCGGGAACTTTATGCTTATTAGTCAGATCCATAATTGAGATTTGGATCTACTACATTGCTCAAATACTCCTTTTCACCTGCTACGTAGCAAGCATAGTGCAGCCATTATGAGTGCTGAGTGCGTGTGCGCGGTTTTTATTTGGGCAGCTTAATGAAGCTTTAGCCACGCGTTTGCCCCCTGGTGGTTGGCAGACTATTGGTTGAGGCAGTGTATGATAAAGAGGCACGCATTGAAGCTAGCATTTTGAATGTAAATATCGTTGACGATCAGGTTCATTTAATTGTGACCACCAAAATCGTGATCACAATCAAAATCCGATTAATTGTGCAGCCCTAGTACCAGGGTGAGATTCTAGAGTAATGCTGCTGGGTGGCTGCATGTTGGAGTGGCTCTGTTAGCTACATATTGACTTCCGGTCTTTTGGACATTGCTTCCCCCTTTTTCTTAAGGAAGAATTGCATTTTTTGGACCTGTGTGCTTTGCGGGTTTTGTCCTGTGAAGTTGGAGGGATTTATGCTGTTGCTTGTTTCACGTTTTGCTCATTTGATATGATGCGTAACCATTGCAAAAATGATGTTTACAGCCGGGAGCAGCTGATTTACATTGCAAAAGCAGAAATAATACTTCAACTGAAGCCACACATCCCTGATGAGTTGAGAAGGAGGAGGCGTGGATGCAGAGCAGGAGCTCAAATGAGACAGAGAAAGAGGAAATTCAAACCATCTCTTCCATCAATCATAATGGGAAACGTGAGATCACTAGCTAACAAGATGGATGATCTCCAAGCCCTGACAATGACTCAGCCTCAGCATCGGGAATGCAGTGTTATGTGCTTTACCGAGAGGTGGCTACAGGATTATATCCCTGAATCCAACATCTCTCTGCCAGGCTTTCTGTTTGTATGAGCAGACAGAGATTTAAAGAGGAGTGGGAAAAGAGAAGCAGGTGGAGTAGCAGTGCTTATTAACAACAGATGGTTTCATCCAGGACATGTTACTGTGAAGTATCGTTTCTGCAGCCCAGGTATTAAATTGTTGGAAGTAAGCTTACGTCCATTTTATTTACCGAGAGAGTTAACTAATGCCATTTTGGTAGTTGTTTACATTCCACCTTCAGCCATTGCTGACCATGTATGTGATGTCATCAGTTCTGTTGTCACTAAGCTAAAGACCCAGCACCCCAATGCATTTGTGGCAATATCTAGCTATTTCAATCATGCCTCGCTCTCTTCTACATTTCCAACATTTTAACAGTTTGTCAGATGCTCCAAAGAGAAAACAAGGCCTTAGATTTGTTTTATGCAAATGTCTAAAGGATGCTTTTATGTCCAAACCAAGACCTCCTCTGGGACAATCCGATCATAATCTTGTCTTTCTCTGCCCTGAATATAAACCACTTGTTCATAGGCAACCTCCAACAAAGAGAACTGTTAGTGAATGGTCACATGAAGCTGAAGAAGCCCTGCAGGGTTGTTTTGAGTCCACAAACTGGATGACTCTTTGCCAGCCAAATGGAGAGGACATCAATGCCATGACTGAGTGTGTGACTGACTACATAAACTTCTGTGTGGACAACAACATCTACTCCAGAACTGTAAGATGCTTCCCCAGTAACAAACCCTGGATCACCAGTGAGATTAAGAAACTGCTGAACAAGAAAAAAAGGCCTTCAAGGAGGGAGATAGGGAGTTATTAAGGAGTATACAGAGACAGCAAAGAGGCTTACAGGAAGCAGCTGGAGAACAAAGTACAGAGGAACAATATCTGAGATGTCTGGCCTGTAATGAAAAAGATCACAGGCTTTAAGCACAGGAAGGACTGGATAGATTGAATCTTGATAGAGCCAATGAACTGAACACATTCTTCAATGGGTTCAGTTCAGGAACAAGCTCAGCATCCTCCTCTCCTGTTTCCAGCCAAAGAGACATCCCACTCTCCTCTGACCCATATCTGTCCTGTCACACCTCAGAGGTTTTATCTTCTTCCTCAGTCATGAACTCTTCTACTTCCACAACATTGTCTTCAACCAAGTCAGGAGATGCTGTCACCCTCTTTGTCTCACTCTCCCAGCTGTCGGTCTCTAAATGTCAGGTGAAGAGGCAGTTGGAGAAACTGAACCGGAACAAGGCTCCTGGTCCAGATGGTGTTCTTCAGTACATTTAACACAATTCAGCCTGATTTGCTTTGTCAGAAACTCCTGAAGACACAGACGGAGGCCTTAAGAATCAGCTGCATCAATGACAACCTGACAAACAGACCACAGTTTGTGAGACTGAATGATTCTGTGTTAAACCAGCTGGTCAGCAGCACAGGAGCATCACAAGGGAATGTACTCTCACCATTCCTTTTTTACTCTGTACACCTCAGACTTCCAGTATAAGACTGAGACATACTCAGATGACTCTGCAATTGTTGGCTTTATCAGAGATTGAGAAGAAGCTGAATACAGAGAGCTGGTGGACCAATTTGTGGCATGGTGTGGAAACAATCAGCTTACCTTGAATGTGAACAAAACAAAGGAGATGGTTGTAGATTTCAGAAGAAACAAGGATAAGTCAAAGACTGTCTCTATAAAGGGAGAAGAGGTGGAAGAGGTTGAGGAGTACAGATACCTCAGAGTTCACCTGGACAACAGACTGGACTGGAGAATCAACAGTGAAGCCGTCTACAAAATGGGAAAGAGCAGACTGTACTTTTGGAGGAAGCTGAGCTCCTTCAAGGTTTTCAGCAAGATGCTGCAAATCTTCTACAAGTCTGTGGTGGAGAGTGTTATCTCTTCGTCCATCATATGTTGGGGTAGCAGAATCAGAGCAAAGGACTTAAAACAGCTCAACAACCTGATAAAGAAGGCGGGTTCTGTTCTGGGGACAACTTTGGAACAACTGGAGTTAATGATGCAAAGCACGATTCTTCATAAAATTTAAAAAATAATGGACAACGCTGAGCATCCTCTTCATGAGACTATCCTACAGCAACAGAGTAACTTTAGTTGGAGGTTTCTTCAGTTTCGCCGTGAAACACAGACCGCTACAGGAAATCCTTTCTGCCCACAGCCATCACGGTCTACAACAACTCCTTGAAAATGAATCAGTAATGAGCTACAACACTTAATTTCCCTCTAGGATCAATAAAGTATTTTTGAATTGAATTGTGAAAAAATGTCTGTCTTTAACAGATATATACAATGTGTGATTTTTAGACTATGTCCACAAATTTTGCGATCCGTTTCTCTTCAAAGCTGCATAAAAATAATTATTGCATTGGTCACCAGTGAGTTTAAGTATAGCTTAGTCGTCTTATTTAAATCAAAGGAATAACACTCTTTTTTTCTGTTTGAAGCTCTGGAAAGTTCCAGTGCAATGCCCAAATCTGCGTGCATAGTTTAATAAAAGTCGTTTCATTAAACAGAGGGTTCAGATTCTCACCTCAAAATTATTGCAGCCCCACCCAGTACCAGTCCCCAGAACAAGAAAGGCCCTGGCTCCAGTTTCTAATTGCGTCCGCTCCTTTCCAAGACAAGACTTTACAGCTCCAATAGTGAGGCAGATGAAGAAGAGGGCGTGGCAGAGGCAGTTTCCACCGTGGACCCAAACCTGCTCTTAAAAACATGAATGTTCTCTGTGGCCCTGAGTTCCTCTGGCAGCCTGTTCCAGAGGTAAGGGCCCTAATAGTAAAAAGATACCTCACTATGAGTGCGTGTCCTGACTTTGGGGATGACAAGTAGACGGCTGCCAGAGGAGTGCCGAGAGTTCATTTTGGTGAAAGCATTTCTGAAAGATAAGAAGGCCCAAGACCATTAAGACACTTAAAAACCATTAAAATAACCTTAAAATCGATCCTAAAAAAAAAAATAATGTGCAGACATTGCAGAAACAAACTGTTTAGATGTTTGCAGTCCTCCTTATCCCCTTTAACCTTTCTGGCTGTAATCGGATTTAAGACTCTTAATAAAAATTAGAGAGATTCCTTTAAGCGTTTGGAGGTTTTAATTAAAGTTTAATCAATCATACAGAAGAACAGTACAGATCACAGTGAATGCTGAATGCTGCCCCTACCCTGTTCAAATGAAAATAAGTATTTATAAAGTCCAGCAACCTTGCGTCTATAACTTCTGAAGACAAAACTATTCTCAGGGTGGGGATTTCTCAGGATGAAGGCACCTGGCTCTTTAGCTGGGAATAAGTAAGTCTTGACAGATACAAAACAATGGCAATAGCTTGGGTTAAATTGTAACACAATTAAGAGAAACTCTCAAAACTAAGTATATAAGAAGAATCAATTTTCTCAAGCAGTGAGGTTTTCTCTAACCTCAATTCCCATGTGAACTCAACACCTGTTTTCTGGCCCCTCTGCTCTCAGTGTTAATAATACCAACAGATGAATCATAATAATACATTTCTCCATCACATTGGCCAACACCAAACTCTCTCAACATAGAAAATGCAGTCTTTAACATAAACAAATACATATGTATAAATTTAGTGTAGCAAATTTATAGAGAACTAAATTAGTAATGAGGTTTAGAAAGTAGAAACCTTCAAAGATAAGTTACTAGGGGTGTGTCGATACACCTAGTTTTGTTCCAGTGTTTCGGTACGGAGCTGTCGGTCACACTTTCATATCAAGTTTCTAGTTGGACGCCTGACTGTGTTGCACATTAGCCTACAACATGCAAACCAAACACAGTGGGGCATTGCTTCTTGTTATGGTCAGCGACTCGAGAGAGCAGGAGCTTGAATACCCTCCATTGTCATTAAAGTCTCCTGTTTGAGAAAAATTTGGCTTCCCGATTAAGTATGAGAACGGGATAAAAAGCTTATGGATAAGACTAAAGCAGTGTGCCTGTGTTACGTCAATATGAGTTCTCCCACCCAGGGCAGTTTCGGCTCAGACCGCACGCGCCAAAAGGAAACTTTGAAACTGTTATTCAGTGGGGATACACTGGGTACCTTTACACAGACACAAGTAATCAGATTAAAAGCCTGATCAGAATAAAAATGCTTTATGTAAATACGGCATTCAGATTACTCTGACCCAATTACACTCATTTAGATCAGAATTTAACAGTAGTCCGGGTGCCCGATGCATTGAAAAACCTGCAAGCAAAGCAGCCGTGATGGAAACGAGACAAGAAGGGTGGCTTGCATCCCAGGCTAAAAGCTAGAGCTACCAGGCCACCATACAGGCTTGCTGCTAGCCAAAATTTGCTCTCTTGAAAACAAGATGGATGAGCTGAGAGGAAGGATTGCAACCCAACGTGAGATTAGAGAGTGCTCGGTGCTCATCTTCACAGAAGCTTGGTTGACAGAATATATACCGACTCTGCGACCTATTTGCAAACACATGCTACTCACCGAGGAGACTGGACATCAAAGGTGGAGCTGTCTGTATTTATGTAAACAAACAATGGTGCTCAGATGTACAAATATACAAAAAGTTAATAATTGGTTACACAGACTTTATTACATTATTTTTAACTTTCATTTAAAGATTTGAATCTGTGTACTTTTTTTTAAAAGTGCTTGTTCAGTGGTTTGGGATCTATTTTGCTGGTGAAAGATATAAAAAAGACCACTGTGAAAAAAAAATGTCAGTGTAAATATATACATATATCCAAAACACATTACCACATTAATATCCAAATCAGTAGATTAAAAAACGAAAAAGTAGTTGAGTTTAGTGATGTCTTGCCTACACTCCTGTCGAGAAATGCGAAGAATTAGGATTATATATATATGTATATATATATTATTGTGTTTTGGGCAACATATATATTTACATGGGCAATTAAATTTACTTAATTTGATTAATAAATTTTTAATAAATAGACCCTGGTACATTAAATATAATTAAGTAACATTTACTTTACATTTAGAATAGGCACATTTTACTTGATACTGGCAAGGAAGTTGTACTTAATATCACATCAGTACTATCTACTTGGAAAAATTGAGTGCAAATATTTACACTATTTTTTAAGTAAATCCAACAAGTTGTTTTTATCAGTGCAAGACCCACCTTTGCCCCTTTTTGCCCCTCTTAATTAACCTCCTTGATATGTCCCTGCTCAGCACCACTGAACGTTTAGGAACAATCACATAGTAATCATTCTAAAAACTCACTCAAAATTAAAGGAAACAAGACTTGCGGTCGATTGAAACAGTTTTTAATCCTAAATAACTCGGAAGATTTAAAAAAGTAATTGAAAATACCCCTTCTGTCAGTCAAATAAAGACTATTCTGAAAACTTGCAGCTTGCTGTTGTGACGCGCATCACTAATTACAGCTGACTGATGTCCTCATCAGACATACACAAATGATGTAGGAGACCTATTTTGGGTTCAAAATAGCGAATTTAGCCAACAGGTGAAGGTTTTTCATGTCATGAATGAGGAAACTGTACCCCATAGTACCTTCCTTGGAAAAATGCAAATATGAAATATGTATTACTCTCCATCCGTCTCACATAAGAAACAGGGAGTGTACATGATAAGCGACACCGTCAGATGTCGGGAGAATTCGGGAGAATTGTGAATTGGGGCACTGATATTCTGGACTCTCCCAGGGTAATTCGGGAAGGTTGACAAGTATGAACCATGTATGCAGTGTCTTATGGTGTCCCCCGCTTTCCTCCTCCTTACCCAGAAAAGCCGTTTGAGAATGCCACCCCACTTGCGCTTGGCTGAGGAGTAAATCCAGACAGCACTACTCTTCTCTACCACGGTGCCCTCGTTATTTGAGGGAAATAAGAAACAAACTGTCCGCCTGCAGAAACATCCCCGTGCTGTCACACAGATGACACATCCCAAGCTGTCTGAGAAAGAGAGAGAAAGAGGTGGAGGTGTTGTGGCTGCAGTCAGGTATTTTTGGAGGTGTGCGTAAAATAGCATAAAAAAGAAAAACGAAACGTAATATGTGACGGTCGGTGTTGATTTTTTCTTTTTTTTGGTCGGTTTTGAATCTGTGGCGGTCAGAGTTGAATCCGTGGCGCACTGCCACAGTTTCATCTATGTGTGGGAAGGACTGCAACTCCTCAAGCAACCCTCCCCAGTAAGTATAGCAGTTAAGGTGTGGAATGAAGAAACTGATCTATTACTTCAGGAGTGCTTGTGCTGTGCAAACTGGGATGTGTTTATAATAGCAGCTTGGAGGGAAAACTATACTGTTTATCTGGATGAATATGCTTCTGTGGTTACTGGCTACTTTAGTACATGTATATACTGTCACCACCATAAAGTACAATAGCATATCCTATCAAAAACCCTGGATAAACTGTGATAAAATGGCTAAGCTACATGCACATTTGTCTGCATTTACCATTTGCACTACTGAGGACTATAAAAAGGCCACATATGACCTGAGGAGAGCCATCAGAGAGGCTACAAGCCAGTATAGACAGAAACTGGAGTGCTATTATACTACCTCAGTCTCGAAGCATATGAGTGGGGCTTCAGCACATCATAGTGTATCTGCAGAGGGGCAGTGCAGCCACAATCAGCCAAACCACACTGCCAGACGAGCTGAATTCTACACCTGCTTTGAAACCCAACATCCTGACCAACAGAGAGAGATGCTGGGCATGTGGAGCACACAGTACTAAGCTCTTAGGGTGATATTAGCAGATGTGTGCAAGGTTCTGACTAAAATAAATCCAGGAAAAGCAGCAGACCTAGACAACATCCCAGGCAATGCAATCAGACCTAGAAGATGTGCTTGCTGACATATTCAACTTGTCCCTTGCACAAGACTCTGTACCTACCTGCTTTAAGCCCACCACCATAGTCCCCATACCCAAGAAAATCAATGTGACCTGACCATGAAGTTCTTTGAAAGGATAGTCATTACCCAGATCAAAAAGAGCATCCAAGACACTGTTGCCCCTCTAAAGTTTGTATACCATCAGAACTGGTCCACCAATGACAGTCAACACTGCCATCCACATAGCCCTCTCACATCTAGAGGGTTAAGAAACGTATGTCAGAATGCTATTTATTGATTATAGCTCTGCATTTAACACAGTCAGCCCCCACAAACTCACAGACAAGCTCGTCACACTAGGACTGACACCCTACCTCTGTAATTGGATACTGAACTTTTTAACAGGCAGACCCTAGTCAGTCAGAATCCACAACCACACATCCAGCTTAAGAACTATAAGCCCCCGGGACCCCACAGGGGTGAGTGCTGAGGTTCCTCCTCTACACACTCTTCACCTCCGATTGTGTGGCCTTCCAGAAAAACACAAGCATCATTAAGCCTGATGATCACTGGTAGGGTCGAAACATCATACAGAAGAGAAGTGGCAAACCTGATGACTTGGTGTCATTAAACAACCTTCTCAATACAGACAAAAAACAAAGAGATGATCAGTCACCCAAGGACAAGGGAAAAGGAGCCACACAAACCCCTATACATAAATAGACCTGAGGTGAGGAGCGTGAAAACCTTGAAGTTTCTTGGCACCCACATCAGCGAGGACCTCACCTGGTCTCACAACACTCAACAAATTATCATGAAGTCCAACAGAGACTGTTCTTCCTGAGAAGAATTAGGAAATTTGGCATGTCAACCAAATTCCTCAGCAGCTCCTACAGATGCACTGTTGAGTGTTCTTACCACCCATATCACGGTTTGGTACAAGACAGGAAGGCATTCCAGCCGGTGATCAAGACTTCACAGTACATTGCTGCGGCAGCCTTCCCCTCACTACAGGACATTTACAAGACCAGTGTCCTACAAAGAAAACACCTCATCCGAGACAGAACACATCCCAACACTCACTCTTCTTATTCCTACCATCAGGTAGACACTACAGGAGTTTGAAGTCCAGGACCATGAGGTTGGCAAACAGCTTCTACCCACAGGCCATCAGCTTTTATTTATTCTACTTTTAATGTGTCATCTTTTAATGTGTAAGTTTTATTTATTTATTCATTTTATTTTATTAAAGAGGCAATGAACACCGTGCATATGACAATAAATCCTTATGATCATGATCTCATTCCAAATGTAGGTCATTCCTGCGTCTTTTAAATCATGCGTAGACGTACAATACGTTGGCCTATAAAAATACAGGGATTCGGTTTATAATTTGATTGTTTACATAACGATGAAGTCTTGTAGATATAAAACTGTGACCAGAAAATATAAAAGCATGCTCGGAAGATCATTGTACTGCTCCATTTCAAATGCATGCAGCCATATTTGTTTAAATCGGAAGTCTGCTTCTTCTTCTACAGCCGTTTCTGGTATTTTAGATTAGCCCTGGCTAATAATTTATTCCGCTCAAACATGTATCGAACATAAATACTTGTCAAAATCGGATAGTCATTTTTCAGGGCCGGTGTACGCAGTCAAATTCTAAATTGATCTATGATCTGATTAAGACATTTTGCACATGCAAATGTTGCTACTGCCTGATGGTCCTCTCAGAATCTGTTCCTCCTAGGATAAATTTGTAAAATAAAATTTTATTTGTTGAGCTGCACATAATTACTTGATTAAAGGTGACCAGTTATGAAAATAATTTCTAAAGGGATTATCTTAAAATTTTATTTTAAAACATTTTCGTTTTCTGAGAATATATTGTTGTAGAATTTAATGCAAGTAAAGTTTAATTTTAACAGTAAATAAAGCATTACCTATTTACACAACAGAAGAACTTTTCTTCACTATTTTACTGTTCCGATTAATTAACTGAACCGTGACATCAAACCAAGGTACGTACTGAATCCGGATTGTTTGGCATACTAGCACACCCTCATATAAGCTAACATTGCTATATACCACTAAGAGGTGAAATACTTTCTATAAAAAATATTTTTGGCAGATTTTCAAATGTCATCACCTGGCTACCAATCTTTTATACAAGTTCTGTCCCAAAACAAATTATATAGGGATTCGTTGTTACAGTCTTTGTGCTTTGGGACAAAGTTAGCAGTGAACAAGAAGAAGCTGGATGTAATAAAGGAGGAAATTTCTTTCATCAATTAATAAAACATTACAGACAAAACACAGTAGTAGAGTGAAACTCAATTTAATGTTCTTTTCCTCACTCAGCAGACAACCTTTTGAGATTTTCTCCTTGTTTAAGATAAAACCATAAGAATGCATTTCATTCCTGAAACTAATAAATCATCATTAATCATGTATGAATATGTCAGACATGATCAATTTCTTAGTCTGGTTTTTGTGTGATTAAGCAGGAAGGTCTTATTTACATGGGAAATTAACTTGAGACCATGTGAGGGCTATTATCCTCCAACACTTGAACAAACACTAAAATACCATCATCCATACCAGCGGGTGTACATGCACATGGACAAATACAAACAGGGGCATTATGTTTGCTGGCATGGAGAACAAATGGAATGAGAGTGCTTGTGCATGAAACATACGTTTGCACACCTTTATTGGGAATTGACAGACAGTTCCATCCTCATGTCATAAAAAGCAATGCATGCTTACTACCTGACATGTTTTTCCACATGTATAAATGAGTATATGTTATATAAATCATCATAAAGTATTGATTCCCTGCATCTGTATGTGCTCATTTAAGGAAAAAAATGCTTACAGGTGAAACTTGAAAAAATTAGAATGTTCTGCATAAGGTGAAACTATGTTGTTATATACACTCAGTACATGCAAAACAAGATATTTCAAGCCATTATTTGTTATAATGTAGATGATTGTGGCTTATAGCAGGTGAACACCCAAAATTTTAAATCTCAGAAAACTAGGAATATAAAATGAAATCAATAAAGATTTTACATTGAGAAATGTTGGCCCTCTGAAAAGTATATTCATGCATGCACTTGTTTGATTTCATGTTTTTAATCTTTCTTTTGGCAATACGTCATAGATTCTCTATGAGATTCAGGTCAGGCCAGTTTGCTCACCAATCAAACACAGTAATCCCATAGTCACTAAACCAGGTTTTGGTACTTTTGGCTGTGAGGGCAGTACCAAGTCCTAATGGAAAATTAATTCCACATCTCCAAAAAGCTTGTCAGTAGAAGTAAGCATTAAGTGCTGCCAAAATATGTTTGTAGATGGCTGAGTTGACTCTGGCTTTAATAAAGCATCCTCCATACCTGGTCAGTACACCCTGCTTTGTAGTAAATAAGAGTTACTTTAGCTAAGACAGTATCCCACTGTAACTGCTCTCTGCACTTTGAAACAAAGTCTAAAATGCTACCTTTATAAAAGAATGGTGGAAGAAGGCATTCCTTGAGTACATTGTACATTGTGGCCTAACACCAATTCAGAAGGACTTAAACTCAGTGCAGTTACTTTTTTTATGTGGCGCCAATTCACAACAGATGTCATCTCAAGGCACTTTACAAGAAAAGCCATTTCAATATAGCTATACAAACATAATCAGTTTTTAAAGCATATAGCGACAGTGGAGAGGAAAAACTCCCCTTTAGTAGGAAGAAACCTCCAGGAAACCTGGCTCTGTACAAGCAGTCATCTGCCACAACCATCTTGGGGTTTCAGAAGACAGAGCAGAGCCACAGAAAGAATAAAAGGAACTCATGTCAGAGTACTTTCTATATTAAGGAAAGTAAAAAGTTGAAAACATGACATGAAGGATGTTCAGTCACTGGGAGCATAATTGATGCTCCCCATCTAACAGGGCATTGTAGCTGAGAAAGGTACCAGACCAGATATAACTCTTATGGAGAGAAAAACACGGAGAGAGGTTAACAGCCAAAACAACAGCAAAAAGGTCTAGTTTATACTTCTCTGTTTTGAGTGAGACGGATTGACGCAGCACCATCATCCATTGACGAAAGGCCTCTCCGTCACCTATGCAAGGAGTAGAGCCCCATTTTCTAAATATCCCCCTCCGTCAACAAAGAGCGTATGCCTGTGATTGGTCAGCTCAACAACAGCCAGATATAGTTTTGTCGGTTTTCAGTATTACATGCATAACATTAAACACATACAACAGCCTTAGAATATGGAATGGTCAGCCTGGGGCCAGGTTTAATTAAGCAATTACAGTAAAAAAGTGATGACAAAGAATATCATACCTTTTCTAAACAAGGTGTAAGCAATGACAGAGATTGAGCTTTCCAAAATGATACCCCGAGACTCAAAGCCTGATGGCAAACTCAAGACCTTAAATACTTTCTACGCGTGTCTCAGTTGTGCGTGTTTGTGCATACACAATTATACAGACACTCATCTCTATAAAAGCCAGATGTTCCTGGAGATTCCTTGCAGGTCATGATGACCTGCCAAGTTTAGAAAAACAACCACTCTTGGCAGTATTAAAAATTCCTTCCTGATGAGGGGAGAACGGCATGCAGCTCTTGTGTGGAAAACAAGTTATATAAGCAGTCATCCATCCATTTTATGAACCGCTTTGTCCTCCAGGCGTCGCGGGGGGGCTGGTGCCTATCTCCAGCTGTCAACATGCAAGAGGAGGGGTACACCCTGAACAGGTTGCCAGTCCATCACAGTATAAGCAGTCATTTCAGCAGTATTATAACATTACTAAATGTGAGTTCAAATCCCATATTTGCCTTCTAAATTTCCCCCCTCTGGCGATTTCTACCAATCGCCACACCCTAGCTAAACTATCTAATGACTGATACATGTGAGTAACAAATATATAACTGTGAATGATACATGAAAAATATGAAAAAGTTAAGATATAAGGACATTTTAAGATCTAAGAAAAACGACCAGCTTCACATTTTCATCAGTGACTAAAGACAAGCTAAAACACTTCACTCAGCACAACATTCAGCAGCAATAAAACAAGAAACATTCATTCAGCATTATCAATCAATCACATAAGTACTTTTTTACATATTCAAAAACAGTCCGAAGTCTGTTATCTCCTGTCCAGTCTTTTCACAGAATAACAAAAAAGATTTTATTTTTGATTTGCTATCTCTAACCAGTTGTTTGTATTCTCATATTTTGAACGTAAAAATTGATTATATTAGAGTTTATTTGTGGCCACTTTTTCTAAGATAAGGATATAATAAACTTTCATTTCAATTGTCAATAAGAGTCGACAAATAAAAATACAATCACACCCTGAGAAGAATGATAAATTCTCTTTACTGTAAAATGGAGGTTTTAGCAGGCCTGCCTTTTTCTTATCGGGGTGCAGCTGGCCTCGCATATCGAGTCTCTTCTCCGTTCTCCGGGACTGACGTCTCTGCCCATTTCCAATAATAAGCAGCAAGCAATCCAGCTCAAGAGAGTGTCACCAAAATGTACCCAGGAGAATGGAAAGACTTAAGATTTAAAGTGTACACTATATTTTAATTCTCAAGTACCCTTATTGTATACTTCGCGCTGAGGAATGCCACTTTTAACAGCCTGTGGAGGATAGCCCCTATATTTTTAACTTCTTTGTGGCATTTCAAAAACTTATTCCTCCAACCGCTTTACCACCACACACCTTCTTACAATCTTTAGAGCCCGGTATTAAACTTCTCTAACTTATTTTTTTGTTTTTGTTTTTTTTGCATGTGCCTCTGGGATAGTCCCCAGGGATTCTGCATTTTACGTGTACTTTTGGCTCTTTCCAGCCAGGTATCCTCTTTACCCATATATGAGTCATCCGGGCTGTTTCCCAGGTTTCCTTTTTTAAATCCTTAGCGGCTGCTTTTTTCCAATGTGGAATCTCGGGTGTTACTTTTTTTACTCCACACTCTGAGCAGAAATAAAAAATGTATTTACTTGGTAGTTGCTCGTTCGGCCACCCTCTCAGAGTGTGGGGGAAGGGCAGATGAGGGGCACTGGCCAGCCTGGCTGGCATTGCGAAAATGTAGGTTCTCAGTATTACATGCAAATCATTAAAAACTGTCAACAGCCGTAGAATAAGGAGTGGTCAGCTTGTGGCCAAGTTTAATTAATCAATTAAAGTCATAAATTGATGAAAATGAATATCATACCTTTTCTAGACAGGTAGGAAGCGATGACACAGATCAAGCTTTATGAAATGATACCATGAAACTCAAAGCCTAATGGCAAACTCACAAGAATACATACACTTAGCTTGATAGAAGCCAGATGTTCCTGGGCATTCCTAGCAGGTCATGATGACCTGACAAGTTTAGACAAACAACAACCTTGGCAGTATTAAAAAAATCCTTCCTGATGAGGGGAGAACAGAATGCAGCTCTTGTGTGGTAAGTTATATAAGCAGTCATTTGAGAAGTATTATAACATTAATATATGTGAGTTCAAATCCCATATTTGCCTTCTACAGTTTTTACCAGAACGGTTCTCTATATACGCTGTAATCAGTAGTCAATGTCGCGTTTATCTAATATGGTGGTTTGGTGATTTTTATGGAGCGCCAAACTGCTCCAGATTAAATAAATAGATAAAACCCTATGATATAAATACTTACATTAATAAATATTTGACAAATATATTATGTGACAATGAAATGATGAAAACAGTCAATTCATCTAAAAGTTTAAGATCATACTATGATTTTTTTAAAGTGCATTTATGAATACAAAAAACTATTTAATGTAATTTTTCAGTCATTTTTATTTAATTTCATTATTTTTTATTCCAAAACATATGTTTTCACAAAATCAGCTTTTATTTCATAATGGTGTTTTCCAGAGAATGCATCCACTGAACAAGTTCACCAGCCAATCCTAGTCACTGTGTGTATGACCTGCATGATCAAGCTTTCCTCACCTCATCACATTTAAGCAGTCTTCACTAACTTACTCTCCATTCTGACATCTGGTCCACCAGGCCAGAACTCTACTCTTGTTTGATGCCAAGTTTGTCATCTGATCTGTCAGCCAGTCCAGTCTGCCCGCCTCTTCGGATCCTCACTTCCTGCAATCACCTGAGTCCAGGTTCTGCATCTGAGTGTGTTGATTTAATAAAACTACAGAAACCACTATCGTCGTCTGTGTGGTTCAGTGCTTGAATATGATGTGTGGACCAATGAGGGAGAGGATCATGATTGTGCACGGATGGCAACAGGTTGGACTGATGAGTCTCTGACAATATAATTCTCATGCCAAATTGAAATATACATTTTATTATATTTCAATTCAAATACAATGTTTAAAGGAAATGTTGTACTTTCACTCTGCAGGCCCCTTTTAGCCCCGTGGATTTATTATTATTATTTTTTTTATGTAGTTTTTTTTTTTAATAAAAATGTTCCATATTCAACCTTTAAGAAAAGGTTTGATTACAGTAAATTTAAGTTCCTGTGGTACATATCCATTTATTAAGGATATAATCATCATAGCTAAAATATGGACAGTAACCAGAAAGAACACTTGCTTAAATTATTTGGTTGGGATTGGGTCCAACATACAAGTTGAAGTTTATATGAAGCTGTGATGATTCCAAAAGTTTGACGGAATCTTAACAGTACAGACACAAACATGATTGTACAGTTCTCTTCGATATTGCCTCATTTACTGAGAGAGAAGTAATCATGTTTGGGAGAAGGCTAATTATTAGATTTTTAATAGAATTTATTTTAATTATGAAGAATCAAAGTCATCGCTATTGAGAGAAGGGGGAATAGTTGGCCCAACAGAACTATGACTCTGTGTAAGTTTGGCAAGTGTTTTATTTACCTCTATTAATGATGAAAAATATGCTGTTCTAGCTTGTTGAAGGGTCTTTTTATGCAGCAGTAGACTATTTTTCCTGGTTAATTAGGAATCCTCTGGGTGTGTAGATCACCATTTTCTTTCCAGTTTTCTAATATTCTGCCTACAACCAACAACCAATAAGGCAGAAGCACAAAGCTAGAGAGCCCGGCAGGGGTTAGGTGCAGAAACAATTTTTGAGCTGTAAGACTCTGTTCCCTCGATTTATTACAGTGTGAGCACGGAGTCATCATTTGTGCCCTCTGTTTATTCAACTGTGTGACCATGTGGGGGATCCTGTCTGCTTCATATTGAACCCTTGCTGTAACGAGTTGTACTTTATGGCACAGGGGTTAATGTGCAGGATTACGACTATGATGAGGGTGGTGTTATGAAAAAACTAATATTAAGAATCATCCCTTCTGTGTATTCTTACATACTTAGAACTGTGTGCTATTTCTTCATGATTTAGTGATAGTCTGAATGTGTGACATTGTATAATGGTAAGTTAGGTCAAATTAACTGATATTAGGATTCCTACTCCTGTGTTGCCATGTTAACGACCTTCGGAGCACTGGACATCCTGACGTGTCCTAAGATAGAGCCTATCCTATCAGACGAAGATGCCTGAGAGTCTACTGTTGGGGATATTACAAATAATGTAGTTATTTGTCTATTAAAAGTCAAAGGACTGCTTATGGCAGTCAATAAAATAAGTAATTTATGAAAAAATCATATTTTCGGGGCACCACCTTTAACAGGAACTATTTAATAGCCAAATATCTATGTCAGTCTCATAATCTGAAGGAAAAAACTCTTTACAGTCTATTGACCATAAACCTTGCCATACATGTGTGTTGAACAAGAAATAACAATAGATACTTTCCAAGATACAACATTTATATACAAAAAGAAAGATAAGAAAAATATTTTAGTCACCAGGCTAGAAAAATAACAAATTTCTGATCAACATAAATGAATAGTTAAAATAAAATAGCACAAAAAGATGAATATTTAATAAGATGAGAAACCATGGATTCTGATGTCATGGTTCTGGAAGAATTAGGATGTTTTTAAGAACCAAGGCTTGATCTGCAGATGCTGGAATGAAAGCTGAATTAGTTTCACAAATTTTAATTAGTTTAACTAATTTAGCACCACTGATTTACCTCTAAACCAATAAGCAATGTAAGAAAACAAAGCATTCTTTGGATTAAGAAATGTTATGTTTAAAAATAATTGATCACAACAGTAAAACAATCTAATTCCTGTATTTTGATCAAGGTGAGTTCAAACACGGCTAATGAGATTAACTTCTGTTCTTAAACAATCTATTTTTAAACCGAGTTCTGTTTAAACCGTTAATAGTGATTTTGTTTATGAAATGCCGGCCTAAACAGGCATGTGGGCTTGGTTAGCTTTAGCTCTCTGCAACGTACATAGGGTGTTTAGAGTGGCCCAAATACATTTATTAGCACTAGAACTCCCAGAGAGCAGCCATTTGGCTTTTCTACCTATAAAACCCACAGGTCAGCCGATCGGCTGGAAGGCCACCTGTTAACCCTCCTTTTGTTATGTGAACGAGGCAATCACTGGGGCACCACAGGACGTGACATGAGCCACTTCACTCAAAACACCTTGACATAAAATGGGGGAGGAGGAGAATCAGATTACAGCAGGATTGCTCTGTCAGAGCTGCTAACTGACTGGGCAGAACACATGAACTGAATCAAAATGCAATATATGTAATATATATATAAAAGGATGTAGTTATCAGGACCCTACATCACTGGGCTTCCAACATCCCCACCAGACACATAGGAAAAGGAAAAGAACAGAACCACATCAACAAAATCACTCAAAATCTGTGGTTATCCCAACTGGGCCTTCATGATATTTACAAATAATAATTAAAAAAAATGTATAATCAGGATACAGTGTTAGAGAGTGGAAGTGAGTGAGACTTAGAACTTATACTTAAAACTTTATTGATCCCTTTGGGGTGACTCCCTCAGGGAAATTTGAGTTTTCAAGCACACAGAGAAAACTAAACAGTAAGTAACAGTAAGTGAGGTGAGTACATGTCAATAATCACTCACAATCCTGGCACTGCTATGCCATCTCCTTTCTGCGTTTGCCACATGTGTATTTGTAGCGGTCAATACATCGCACAGTGGCATGATTGCTTGTACACGGAATTTTAACCTGACATATTGGTCTTTTCCCAGGGCTAGGTGTTGAAGGTTGTTGCCGAAGCAATTGTTCCATTTTGTGCCTGCTTTGCACCCACATGAGAGTGAGCCAACTCTCTTGCAAGCTCCACCAGGAAGTCCACCCGTCTCTCCTGCCTCCCGGTGCATGCTTGATAGAGCACATATGCATTCAGTGCTGCCATATAAATCATGTTATAGAACACCGCGACTGGCCAGCGCCGTGTTCATGTGCGGACAGTGTACTCCCGCACCATCTGGTCCATCACATCAACGCCACACTTTATGGTGTTGTAAAGGGTGACAGTGTTTGGCTTCCTTTTGGTGGTATTTTCAGTCTGAACCACACTGTGCATGCTGCTGAGAATGTAGACTGTCTTCTTCCGTTTGGGCGCATACACCGTCAGCGTGGCACCCGTGGTTGAAAATACCTGAGTGGGGAATTCATTGTGGTCCCTGTCTTGTTGATTGTGGAATTTCTTGCCGAATCCTGTTGACTGTGCCAAGGATGGTGGTTTTCCGGCTAAGCAGTCTTTGTGCAAGTGACAGCGATGTAAAGAAATTGTCCATGGTAACATTTCTGCCATTGTCCAGGAATGGTTCCATCAGCCTCATAACTACATTCTCAGATAGCCTCTCCCCACTGGGACGACTTGGGTCCTTGCCCAGATATGGTACATTGCAGATGTATTTGGATTTCAAGTCACCAGCCACCCAAAACTTGATCCCAAACTTGTCAGGTTTCGTTGCAATGTATTGCAGTTAAAAGCAGCGAGTCTTTGACGGGAAAAGCTGTTCATCAATGGTGATGTGTCGACCAGGGTTGTAGGATGTGATGCAGTTGGTGACAAACGATCCCCATACACCAGAAATTGCAGCATAAAGGCGACCTGAGGAGTTGAGCAGAACCTGGCACAGCTCAAATCCATAACTGGTATTTTGAAATCAGACATATAATATCATATCTTTGACATAACATCACATTACAGTGTGGGCAAAAAGCAAAAGTCAGTCTGGTTTTCTATAAGTTGAGACAGGGAGAGACAGGGAAAAAGAAAATAGAGGGACAGAGCAAAACAGACAAAAACAATATACAAATTCTAAAATAAAACATATCAAATACATTTCTGGTGTATCTCAGTTAGAAAAAAATGTTACATAAAATAAATCATTATCTTGTACAGATATCAACTTGATGAGCAATTCTGTAAATGACTGGTGGGGCTACCACAGATTTTGAGTGCTTTTTTTGATGGGGTTCTATTCTTTTACTTTTCCTATTTGTCTGGTGGGGATGTTGGAAGCCCAGTGTTGTAGGGTCCTGATAACTTCTACATCCTTCTACATATATTACATATATTACATTTTGATTCAGTTCATGTGTTCTGCCCAGTCAGTTAGCAGCTCTGACAGAGCAATCTTGCTGTAATCTGATTCTCCTCCTCCCCATTTTATGTCAAGGTGTTTTGAGTGAAGTGGCTCACGTCACGTCCTGTGGTGCCCCAGTGATTGCCTCGTTCACATAACAAAAGGAGGGTTCACAGGTGGCCTTACAGCCGATCGGCTGACCTCTGGGTTTTACAGGTATAGCAAAAAATCCTGGGTCTTCTAGTGTTAAACATTAAACAAAAAAAGGAAAAACTCTTGTCGGATTGAGTAGCTCAAAATGCAGGATTTAAACAACTCTTGGTCAAAAGTGTAAAAAAAAAAACACTGATTATACTTCAGGCCGGGAGGCCTGTTTTACTCAAATATAGCAGATGAAAACACTACAAAAAAGGGAAAGACCTTTAAAATGAGTTCATCCTAACTAATTTGCCTCTGCCCAGACACACCTTGTGAACGATTAAAGCCCTCCGAGTTGCTGCACATCGATGAGGAAAGAGGGATCTCCAGGGAGTGTTAGCCAGCAGGCTAACAAATAATCACTAATCTGGCAACCAGTGGTGGGAAGATCCTGGCGCCGGCTTTCTCCTGGCTGGCTGCGTGGTGATTGGCATCCACGTTTTTAACGGTACCTTTTAGGAGCTCTCCAGTTTGGCATTCACCTGTTATCGGCTCGGTGGTGGCGGCTAAATGCGGATTCTGGCTGGTTCAGCTCTCCACACACGTGGCTCGGCTCCCGTTTCTCAGCAGTCTGTATCCTGAGACTCAGAGGGGTTTTGTCGGGCTCAATACTCAGGATTCACCTAGTAGTCTTTGAGTTCCTTGAAGCAAGTTCCTGCAGAAACTCGGGCCTTCCTCTGCTAGCTAATGAATAAGGTTGGAGTTTGTCAGACTGCTCTGCAGACTGTCTGCAGAGTTCAGGCAGAACAACGGGGTTTATTTATCAATGTTTTTCAGTCACCTGATCGGTCATCCGTCGGTGTTGCTTGAATGAGTTCCTCCTCGAACTCAGACATGTCTCCGCCCGCGAAGGAAGGTTCTTTGCTGTGAATCTTGCCTGCATCAGCCCTGGCCGGAGGCTGCTTGCGTAAGAGCGAGCAGCTGGCCGAGCACCTCTCTTTATAGATTTCCGCCCCTCCACTTCCTGTGGGGCTAGAGCAGTGTAGCGCCACCAGATGGCTGTATGTGACCCAACACTACCAACTTCATTGAGAAGAAATGTTTACTGATATGGTATATTAGTAAGGTTGAGTAAATGTATTCAAGGCTGTGTTAGTTGGAAAGCAGGTCAGCTATTACATGGATCTTGGCAATACTGCGAGATGCTGTTCCTCCTTGTTTGTACAAACAAGTCCTATTCAACCTCCATGAAATGAAGGAATCTTTCTCATCTCTTTATTTAAAATGTTTTCTTCTGACAACATTATTTTGGCACCCAATGTGGGTTTCAGCGGAATCGGGGCCTTGATCAGGTCAGATCAAACAGTCAAATGGCCTAGACCCAGGAGAATTAGCCTTCTGGCCCTCGGACCTCTGTAGGTTTGTGAGCAGGAAGGGGCTTGATCTGCTGATGGAAGTCCCGCTTGCCTGGAATTCAAGAACCCCTTCATCTCAGGTGAGTTTTGAATCCTTCTGTTATGTTCAATTAATTGAATTAGTCTCTAGCAGTCTGATGTGTGTTTTTGGTTGCTGTCTTCTCTAGAAGATAAAGTAATGGTATAAGCGTTAGCAAGTTTTCTATGACTTCTTGCCTCATTAAAATATGAGAAGCAAAGACAAGACGCACATAGCAGCACTTGTCTGGCCCGGCTGTGGTTCTTTTCTGTTTTTTAACACAGGAGAATGCAAAGCTTGTCACTGTGTTTCTGTGTGGTGGGGCAATGAGAGCCCACACATAAAGGCTGTTAGTTAAACAGTGATTGGGTTATTCTTTTCTCTCGGAAAAAGTGCATTCCTGCAGGTTAAATGTTGATAAAAACAGCCAGCTCGTTTACACAGATGTGAGGCATCTGTCACTGCCATCAGACTGTCCAAAAAGGTCGACCATGAAATTCAAAAATGGCCATAAATATTAAAATACGTTTGTTTCTGGTTACCCAAATAAAATTGTTTCCTTTTTAGAGTCTTAAAAAAGCTGACCTATAAAATTAATGAAAAACATAAAAATAGACGAACATTTCACTACACTAGTAAGAAAAATTGGACTTACTGCGCATGTTTAGCGTCATAAACTTGCTCCAACTCTATAAAAGCCGATTTTTTTTTATCTGTAAGGGTTTTGTAAAAGTCCCCAATTGAAGTTGCCTTTGAAAAAATTAATCCGTTAAAAAAAATCGTGAATTAAGTTTAAAACCGCACCAAAACGAATCAGGATCTTCTTCCTCATTCACCACAGCAAGCAATGTATGACCTGCAATGTCACTTCCTGCCAATGCGTCTCAAAATGAAATTTAATTATTTTTAAAAACCATTTCTCTGGTTTCTTCATTGACATTAGGGAAAGATTATAACTTTTAAAGGCGTTTTTCAACAAATACAAAATTTGTAAAAGTCAGTTTTTAAAATAAGTTGCTAACCATCCGGAGCTCAGAGCTGAAGAACAACAAACCAAACCAGGAGTTAGGAGTTAATAGATAAATACAATAACATAAAAAATTAGTAAATGAATTAAAAATAGGAATACGATTTTTATAATAATAAAAAATATATTTACACATCATTCTGTTGAGACAGAAGAAAAGAAAAAAAAGAGGTCACAAGAGAGTTTTCTGGTCTGGTTTTGACTGGGGAAATTGAAAGGTCTTGTGGAATGACCTGTTTAAACAGTGTTTCTTCCTCAGCTGGTGAGGAACTAAAGTTGGTTCCACGTTTGCAGTCCATGTCTGCTTTGTAACAGACTTATCTGTAACTATGTCTGGAGCTTTAAAGTGAGTGATAAAACATGCTAAAAACAAGCTAAAAAGTGTCAAGAATAATGTTTGGAGTTGCCCGTTTAGCATTATCTGCTATTCTATTATTATATTCTATATTTCTATAATTTTTCAGCATGCTGAGTTGGGTCTTATTAAGCAATGACTGTCGTTAGCGCTAATGCTAACCTGTAGTTTCATAGAGATGCAGCTGTTTCATTTGGACCACGTCCAGACATGAATATATTCAGTTTATGTGCACACTGTCCAGAGACTAGCAGTAATAAGCCTGTTGGGTTGCTGCCTTCGTGAATAGAGACTTTGAGATATCTCTCAGAATTGCTGATTTACTCTTACTAAAGAATAATAGAGATTAAGTATTTGATAAACTGATGTGCGCGGCTCCCTTCATAAATAGAGGCATCCAGGATTGCCATGTTGCTCCTCTGACTAAAGAAGTAGCAGGGATGAAGCTTTTAGTTTTGATACTGATGTTGGGAGCTGAATGATGGCTGAATCAGCCGTTTTTCAGACATGTTTCCGCCTTGTGATGCCGAAACTGTCAGGACAGGATGTCATAAGCAGAGCACCTTGCTGTGACAGGTACCTTTCGACGCTGGAGGATTTGTCTGTTTTTTTTTTCAGCATTGAGGAAGCTAAAGCAACAGCTTTTTGTGCTGAGATGATTAGCCAATTTTTTACCTTAGGTCTGAATCCATACGCATCACCGATATGTGTGAGCGATTGAGGGAATACTACAAGTAATCTGTAACCCCTGACCGAAGTTACCATGTTGTATGTAATCAATCACCACCTATCTACTTAACCCAGACAGGTCTTACAAAATCCCCATCACAGGTTTGTCAGCAGGCTCGGAGCAAAAGTGTCACCAAACCTGGCCTTCATAAACTTCATCCAAACTGTAATTTCTTGAAAAATGTTAAACCCACTTATTATTATGCATAATCTTTTTAAATTCCAAATATGTGTAAGTACTACAACCATACATTACCATTTCACAATAAAATAAATTGTGTACAGCCCTGTGTCAGTTTGCTAGACAGACTGTGTTTGCTTGTGACAGGGACCCACTATATAAGTCACATTTGTTCCTGATTAATTTTTTTTTATTTAATTAGCCGATCGGTTCATAAGTTAAAAAGAATCATAATCTGAAAAAAGATAGCAAAAAATGTTGGTACCTATATTAAATCTTCGCTATATCATTTTCCCCGATTAATAATACTTTGGTATCGTAATATAATGTTTGTTTTTCTCTGTTCTGAGTCCTGAATACCCCTGCAGAATGTTTTATCCAATTCGAGATAAGTTTCTGCCAGTTACCTAAGCTTTCTTTCTTATTCAGTATGTGTAATGATAGGTGGATCATACACCAAAATGACCACTTATGTAATGTTAATATATCATAGTAATGCAAGTACACCCTCTAAAATGCAACAATTAAACTCTTATTGACATTTGGAATATAAGGTAAAGTTTATTATGTCCTGATTCATTGTTTTTTTTTTTAGATTTCCACTCCATTTCAGTATATTCTAACTGTAATGTGCTAAGAAATTGTTTAAATATCTGATTGAAAGATCCCTAGGGAAAGAGCAAACCCTTTTTTTATTTTGGTGCATCACAGTTGTTGTTCCTGATAAGTAAACAAAAACAGCTCCCTAATTGATGGATGTAAAAGTAAGTTCAAAACACATTTGCTACGTCAATATCTGTAAGTCAGTTTGAATTAGGAATTAAACTAGTCAATGCTTTGTAAGGGTTGGGTGTGGCGCTTAATGCAGGATTAAGAGCCCAATGTATCGCTTTAAGATAATTTATTATTCTTTATTTTCCCCGTACCTTGTTCTTGTAGATAGAATAGTAGTGTTATAACTAGTACTTGAGGGTTCTATACGCCCATGTATTTTTAAGCATTCAAGTATGTCTTCTATTAATGCCTCATCCTCAGGTTCATGTAACCTTGAAAGTGCTAGATGGGGTCAGGATGTTTCAGTTCAAAAGTAATAGGCTCAATTTACATAAAACCAACATCAATTGGATCAGAGGATCGCAGTGCACGGGAACTCATCTATATTTTCCTGTTTTCAATTCAATTCAATTCAATTCAGTTTATTTATATAGCGCCATTTCACAACAGATGTCATCTCAAGGCACTTTACAAAAAGAGTTATTACAATACAATGTTAAGTGTAGAAATTACAGAACCACAGAAGATTGCGTCGTGGAATTCTCAGCAATCCCTCATACTGAGCAAGCATGCAGCGACAGTGGGAAGGAAAAACTCCCTTTTAACAGGAAGAAACCTCCGGCAGAACCTGGCTCAGCACAAGCGGTTATCTGCCGCGACCGTCTGTGGCTTGGAGAATACATAACAGAGACACAGAAAGAGCAATAGAACTGATGCAGAAGTTTGTTGCAGGACGTGGAGAATTTTCCGTCACTGCAATGCCAATTCCTTTATTCCCTTATGCTGGACAGGTATAAATGTTTTTAAGAACAGGCTCAAAACTGTACCTTTTTTTCTAGCTTTTAACTGATTAGCTTAGGCTAAATTTAGGACATCCCTGTGGATGAAGAGTATATTATTCAAATACCTGTCCCGTCTGTCGCAGTTGTATATTAATAAGGAAATGTGAGGAACCGCTCCCTCACCCATCATTTGGATTTTCTTATTGTATTTGCAAGTAAAACAACGTTTTCTCAACACACCAAACAGGGACCTGATGTTATAGGCCGAATTCTTCCATCCACCCAACTTTCAAAATGTTCCTGGTAGAGGGTGAGGTGTTACATTGAGAGGATCTGGGGGGGGGGGGTCACAAAGGGTTCAGAATTCAAGCAACCAGGGCCTAATGCGATATCAGCAGCTTTTGACCCGTCATCTCTCAGCAGAAATTGTCCATGTTGTTCACAACACAAGTGAGTTCATACACTTTTTCCCTTGAAAGTTCAGCATGACGAGGTGTCCTGTTAAGGTGGCCCCTTTGTATTCACCACGAAAAGGGGAATTATTGTCCATTCAGTCATTGTGTGCAGACTGCCACCCTTTTTCCGGCCACGGGGAAAGTCTGTGCCTCTTATCAGTATTCACTGGTTCTCTCTTCTGTCATTGGGAGAAAAGCAGAGCAAAGCAAAAAAGTGGTTGCGACAGAGCCGTGTCAGGCCTTTCGTGCTGGTGGGGCTCTGGGTGTGTATTTTGGAATGCACCCGGTGCTCTTTTTCATCTGCCCACGCACCCCTCTCATCACCCCTGTCATGCCCACATCCCAAGAACATTAGCGACTGTTATCTGAAGATAACCATGACCTTGAAATGGTGTGTGTGAGAGCGCAGCTCCGCCACCTCCTGATTTCCTTTAACTTCTAAAAATGTTCCTTTCATATTCCTTAGTCTCCTTCCACAAATGTTGAATTTAAATGTGTTTCCTACTCAGACTGGTCCTACATGGACCCTATTTCCACTGTTGGACCCCCTTTTTTACTTTTATTTTAATCAGTTATATTAGTAGACTATAACTACGCCATAATTTCTTCCGTATTAGTTATTGTAAAAATATACTAATTTATAGGTTTGCTCTCTCTGACAGGGATGGTTTATGTGGCATTAACCCTGTTATGTCTGCTTAAACTGTTGTTCTAATTATTCCCTTGCTTATTTTAATTAATGCTTCCTGCATTTTTTAATCTAATTTATATTCTATCTCTGCTCTATCTTCTGCTTCCTTTTCCTCTTATCTTGCTTAGGTTCTTCCCGACTAACCTCTGTTGCATCTGTCTTGGTCACCTTGTGAAAATTCCTCTTTCAGGCATAACTGCTCGATCTTTTAACCTATAAGGTTGTTCTAGTTAGCCATCTTTTCTACACCTATTCTGTCCTTCTATCACTTTCCACTTAACCACCTTTAGACACTTACTGTTCCCTCCTATCACAATGCACTGTCACTCCCAGAGAACACATCTGAACCATTATCATTCTATATTTTATCAATGTAATGCCTTTCTTTATTTTGTCAATTTGATAAATGTCTTGTTCATCTCATGTAAATAATTATAAACATGGACCACCGCAATATTTTATCAACATGTTTTAAGTTTTCTTTTCAGCGATTTAACCACTATTTATTTCAACTGAAAAATCTGTTTGCGTTTCAATCTGTCATTTATCAGTGCAGCTTGTATTTTTATTCTTAGTTAGCCAATTTAATCCTTTTTAGAAACCCACTATATTTTTTGACACCATCTAGATTTATGCACCATCCTCAACTTTGCGTTTTGGTGGACTTTGGATAACGACCACGTTAACTGGGATCACTTCCCATTCGTCTTTGCTGGAATTCTTCTACCCTATTTTTGATAAGCTTGTAGATTTCATCATTGGAGAGAATTTTAAATCTCTTTCCAGAAGGTTCAGATGTCCCCTTGTCCAGAGGAGTGTCTTTCATCTACCCCAGTCTCATTTCACTAAATTTGCTTTATTATCCATTGAAAAGTCCTTCTTCTTTTTACTTAAAACAATAAAAACGACAATATATCTATATAGTTAAAGATGCAAAGAATGCAAAAAGTTGAATTAACTATAAAAACTCTCTCTTTTAATCGAAACTGATTTAAATGTTATCAAGTATATATCTGAATAATATTTCCTTACCCCCCCTTTATCAAGCTTCTATTTGTTTTATAAAATGTAAAATCCGAGATGGATACAAAAAATCTGTATCAAGATCCAAATTTGTTTAAATGTAACAAAGTATCTGTTTGTGTAATTTTTAATCTTTTTTTTATCCTCAATAAACTTTCTAAACCCAGTTACAAAAAGTCTTTCCACATAAGTTCAACTAAAGTTATTGACAGAAAATACACACTTAGATTCATACACTTGTATGCTCCTTTTTGTCTTAAACTGCCGATACAAAGTGTAAATGCTCCAAGCCAAAAAATAATAAAGACAGAAAATTTTAAGAGCTAACTTTTAAATGCCAAAAAATAAAAAAGATAGAAAATTGTAAGAGCTAACTTTTAGATTCTCATTAAATTATTTTTCTGCGGAGGTTTAGACAAAGCTGTTACAAACTCGTAATCTGACAAGAGTCTGATTTCTTGGTGTCGGCACTCCGAAAAACTCCGCAGACCCGGACAGACAGGACAAACCTCCTTTTATTTATCATTAAAGCATATATTTAAAGATTGTTTGTTTCAACATTGCTTTTCAAAATGCATCATACCACTCCTCAGACCACGTCTGCAGCTTCTCTTACGCTGTGTCCACACTGAACGCGATAGGAGCGAATATGAAGCTCGACACACGCCTTACTGTTCGCGTGCACATTCGCACCTTGAAGCGTGTACAACGCGAACTGGTCGCGCTTCAAATATGGTATTTTCATGTGCGATCTGGCCTTCAGCGGAGCCGGGGCTACAGTGCAGCTGGCGGAGGAGGACCGAGCTGACGGAGGACAGCGTGTTCGGCCCGGCTTGAGCGGAGGTGGGGCTACATTGCAGCTGGCAGGGAGGACCGAGCTGACGGTGGACAGCGTGTTCGGCCCGGGCTTCAGCGGAGCTGGGCCTACAGTGCAGTTGGCGGAGGAGGACCGAGCTGACGGAGGACAGCGTGTTCGGCCCGGCTTCAGCTGAGCTGGGGCTACAGTGTAGCTGGCGGTGGAGGACCGAGCTGGCGGAGGACAGCGTGTTCGGCCCGGGCTTCAGCGGAGCTGGGGCGACAGTGCAGCTGGCAGTTGATTATGAACTGTGCTGACAGAGGACAGAGTGGATTACGTGTTCGGCCTGGCCTCCAATAGAGCTGGGACCGCTGCACAGGGGGTTTGGTGAGCTACAGATACACTCTAGCTACGGCGGAGGGATCTATAAACGGCAGCGAGCCTCTCATAAACACCGTCTCCATCACAGTCACAGAATCACTGAAACTCTATCCCCTGATTGGTTGTCGCGGCGCGATTTGACGCTGGAGTTCAGATATTTCCAACTCGAGCGATAGGCGCCATGAGCGCGAATGCACAAAATGCACAACATAAAAAGCAGCGCAAATTTTCCATAGCATCTGTAGCGCGAATTGTTCGCGCGAATCAGGCAAAAAAGCTTTTTCGCGACGCAAATCTGCTTCTGAAGAGTCGCGGGACCCCAAGTCGCGCTTCATCGCGCTCCTCCATTGATTTTACATGTAAACCTGAAGCTCTAGTCGCCCCTATCGCGTTTGGTCTGGACACAGCGTTAGACAAAGCTGTGCCGCTGGAACTGGCACAACTCTGACAACCGACTCTTTTAGTGACTGCTTGCTATGAACAACGACTCGTGGGTGTCAGCCTGAAGCCAAAAGCAGAGGATCTTACAACAGCAACGAACTTCTCACACAGCGCTCCTCTCGCAGCCACGACAACTATAATCCTTTCTGTATTAATATATTAATATATATATATATATTCTAGTATAGTTCACTTCACTTATCCGCCACTACACACACTTATATATTTTTAAATAATAGTTTATACTTGAGTTTTTAATCGTAAGACCCTTGCTTTTCACAGAGTTGTAGAGCTGTGTTGAAATAATGGAAAAATCGATTCTGAATCTAATCTTTTTATTTTATTTATTTTATTTTTTTACGTGTCCTGTCTAGCAGTTTGCTACTCAGTATTTGAGTCTGAGTACCATGTACCAGCCCAACAGATTTACTTTCCCAAGCAGAGTATTAATACTCCACTTGATGTATATGTATGAAAAATCTTTATTAGGGATTACTGTGGGTTCAATTTCCTGAAGTCATGGAAACAAAACCGAGACAAGAAGGAAGAAAGGAGGAAGGTGAAGAAGAGAAACAGGACCAGCAAAAGCGCGAACCGATGACTAGGGATGGGTATCATTTAGGTTTTATCCGATACCGGTGCCAAACCGGTACTTTTCAAACGGTGCCGGTGCTTGAAACGGTGCCTAAAGAATGTCGAACATACAAACATGGTCCAAATACCCTCTTATTTTTAATTTTAATTTTTAGTAGGTCTGTCAAACAATAAAAATCTCTAAACTTATTAATCACAGTAGCTGTGAATCAATCACCATTGCTAAATATGACCCCCAAATAATAACTAGAACTTTCTGTGTAAATAAAGGGACAAATCGAGATGCAGTTGCTCTTTTAAAAAAATAAAAAATAGGACAAATCAGTTAACTTTTTTTTTTACTACAGTCACATTCATAATTTATTTTTGGTCCTATATAAAAACAAAAAATAGAGGCAGAACTAAGCCAAATATAGCACAGCAGTCTGTGATAAATATCACATAAATAAAATATAATATAGACTTAGTAATCAAATGTCACATTTGATCATTTTCCAAAAGTAAACAGCAGATTCTCCAGTTCAACACAAGAAATAAAAGCTCCTGTGAAAAATGGACACAGCTACCTCCGCTAATATTTTAGCACTAATTTAAGTCCAAAAACGTCACCTTAACTGAATAATTTCGTATGATTAATGCAGCGGTATCTCACTATGAAAGGTACTGAAACTATACAGTGAGCCGACATGCATAAATATACAAAAATACCAAGCATTTAAACTTTAACTGTACTGCACGCACAGTAAACACTGAAACGCACACACCGAAGCGGACATCCGAAGCGGACGGATAATTCCCACAGACAATTTATAAACTTATATCACCACAAAGCCAATACACCAATAATAATATACTCCCCTGTCATTTAGGACCACAAACACATGCTGCTGCACAATAATCCGTAGTTTGGCTGATTAGGAGGGAGAGCTGATGTGGTGCGGGCTGAATTATAAACAGAGCGCGTTTGTATGCGTTCAATGCGTAAACTTAAAAAAAAAATAAAAGTTAATTGCAGGGATTAATCCACCCGCGGTGGTACGTTAATTTCCACAGCCCTTATTTTTAGCAGTTTTTTTGCACAGAGATAGCCTTGTTTACCTTATTACTCTTGACTGATGGCACACCCAAAATCCACAGTGTTTGACATCTCGGGGGGGGGTATAAGGCACCGAAATGTGCGCTGCTTTTCGGTCTGGTTACTACCGTTCATCTCGGAACCGGTGCCATTACGGCATATCGGTACCCATCCCTACCGACGACACAAGACAGGGAGGCAAACAAAGAACACAAGGAAACATCCCAGTCCTCCGCCTCTGCCGGACGCTAGAGAAGCGGTAAAACAAAACAAACAACAACAACGAACTGAACAGAACAACACCAATAGTTCAGATCCAGTAATATAAACTAAGAATTACACATTCACTACACACAATACTAATGTTTCTGGTAAGCTCCTGGTAACAACTAACTAATGACGATAACCTCAGCTCATGATATGTCCGTACTCACCAATGTCCCCACACCTATGTGTGTGTGCGGGCATGCAGGTCTGAATAAGGTTTCCCCATGCAAGTGATTGATAGCTGGTGTAAGGAACCGTCAATCCATCCTACAGGATTTGACACAGACATGAAGGAGGCAGGATACGCATGCGTCCAGAGTCCACAGAGCGCAGGAGCCGCAGGTGTACCGGCGCTGGGCCGATCACCCACCAAGAGAGGAACAGATGGAAGCCCCAGGGGAACACCCACCAGCCGTAATGCTGGGGCCCGAGAGAACGCAGGGACGAGCCCGAGGGCTCAGCCGTGGCGGGCTCCACCGTGGCGGGCTCCACCGTGGCGGGCTCCACCGTGGCGGGCCCGGAACAGGACCCGGAGGCCACGGGGATCAGGAGCACCCCACCCCCAGCAGGGCCCCGACCAGGGACCAGCCGATAGGGGTCCCCCGCCACCGCCGCAGGGCAGGAGGGACCCGCAGCCGACCGACGAACGACATAAACCGCCGCCACCCCGGACCAATACCCACCGCGAACAACCCAGCACCCCCCACACACCCACACGCCAGGGAGCCACAATAAAAGCCACAGCGGATGTACACCCTCCCCAGGCCGCGCCCGCCCAGCACCTGGACATCCAGATCTACCAGCCCCCGGGTCCAGATCCCGCCCCACGCAGAGCGCCGAGACCAGGGGTCCAGCCAATGCCGGACAGCCCCCCAAAATGAACTGACCAGGCAGCAGAACTCACGGAACCCGCAGCAGACCTGGGTGCCAGACACAGTCCCCCCGATCCACCGAAGGGCACCAACCTACCTTACAACCCCGGCACCCCCATAAGAGGTGCCACAGTAAATCCAAGGAGGACGTCAGCCCGAAAGAGCAGCCGCCCGACACACCGGCCCTCCCAGGACCTGCCAGGCATGCACCAGGACAGAGCCGGGCCGAAACTGGGTCCCCCGGCCCCAGGCATCGAGAACCATCATCGACCAGCGGGCAGGAGCATCCATCACCGACGGGGAGTGACGGAGGGGAAGAAAATGCACCAGGTCAGAGGGCAGCCAAACACCCAACCTGACAAGTAGGCATAGACAGACAGAAACACTCATATGTACCCTCCCTCTCATGCGCACACATTCTCACAAATACAGGACACACAAGAAAGGACGCTGTACTCTAATTCATATGCCCCATACATACTCTATACTAGAGGACCCTGCCCCCGCACCCGGGAGACGAACCCCTTGCCCACCGGGACAGGGACAAGCAGACTGCCAAGGCCCCCACCCCGGCAAGAGTAGCCCACCAGCCCAGGTCCCTGACTAGACGGCTTGATATTCCACCCGGGCTCCAACCCCTGATGGTACCAAGAACAGGGGTGTGGAAAGACCCCCAGCCTCTCTCCCCCTGCTCAATTGTGGTGTTGTTCTAATGTGCACTTAAAACAGAGAGGTGGGACATGGCAGGGCGCCGCCATCCCCCCCCCCCCCCCCCCCCCCTCAGTGTCTAGATGCATTTAAACAGTGGGCACCGGCACCACAGTGCCGAGTGCCGAGGCGCATCCACCACCAGGTCCCTACATGTGCGTGTGTCATGTAAATGTTTCAAGTGTAAGTGTCTAAGTTACTCAGTAAAATTGGGACCCAGGCCACCACCGGGTAGCGAAGACAGAAACTCCATCCCGCACCCCAGTGATGTGCCCACGTCCCAAGGCCTTGTGAATGGTAGAATGAAGAAGCAGTTGGACAGAGACATTTGGGGATGGGGAGGAAATAACTGGGGTGACACCATGCCATCCCCAGGGAGCCAGCTCCCCTGCCAACTCCAATAGGCACCCCCGTTCCCCCCGAACCACCAGGGGTGGGAGACCCCAGCACGTCAAGTTGGGGCCCATGGAAGCGGCACCTCCGAGCCCCGTGGGGATCCAGGCCATCCGCCCGCCCCCATCCCAGGAGGAGACCTAAATCATCCCAACATTCAGTCTACTTGCCGGGAGGCAAGCAAACCCAGCACCCCCACCCACCAGCCCACAACCCACCACCTGGTCAGTCCACCGCGGAGGCCGACCGACACCGGCCAAAGGGCCCCGCCCCAGCATCCGGCAGAGTGCTTGGACCAAGACACAGGAGCCATGTCCAGTGCCAATATGACGGAACGGGCCCAGAGACGCCAGCCACCCGCCATCCGCCGACAGCCCGATGCGCAGGCACGGCAAGGGGCCATCGGGGAGCCAGTGACAAGAACCAGCCCAGGGAGATGGAAAAGGCAGCAGCGCCCGCTGACCACCGGCCGACCTCAGCCCCCCCCCCAGCCGGCGTGGACGGCAGTGGCCCCCCCACCGGCCAAGCCCCGGCCAGAACCACGGGCCAGGGGGTACGGCGCCCCAAAACCCAGAGCCCCAGGCCCAGCCCAGACCCCCCAGAGCAGCACAGCACCAGGCCAGTAACCAGGGTCCGCCCGCACAACCCGTCTAAGGCGCAGCATGCAGCTACTAGGAGTCACCACACAAAGCCCCCAAAGTCCCACCCCAGGTGAGAGCCACGGCACCTACTGCCCCAACCGCAAGCGGACCCAACCCCGAGGACCCCTTATAGACGCCACCAACCCTTAAGCTCCACATCGTCAACTGTATGCCACAGAAAAAAATTAAGGGCCCCACTAGGTGATGGAGCTGATCAAGGGAGACCAGAAAGATTGATCAGATGTGGAGGCAGAAGTCATTTCTAGACCAATGTAATCCAGAAGGAGATCTTTATATTGATTAATATTCAGAGTATTTTTATTTTTCCAGTTCAAGAGGATATTTTTCTTAGCAATGCATAAGGCAATGTGAACTAATTGAATAGACTTTGTATCCATGGTAACTTCTTCTAAATTTCCCAGCAAGCAAACTGTGGTAGAAGGTGTGATATTACATTTCAGACACTTTGATAGGTCTTCACATATCTGGTACCAATATTTCTTGACAGGTGGGCAGAACCAAAGAGCATTAATATAATTGTCTGGTAGATCGCTTGTACATTGTAAACAGGTATTAGACGGCGTAAAACCCATCTTGAACATCTGTTGGCCTGTATAATGTACTCTGTGAAGGATTTTATATTGTATTAATCGTAGATTAGGATTTTTTAGAAATTTAAAGGTTCTTAAAGAAATCTAAGACCAGAGGTTTTGGTCAATTGAGATGGACAAGTCCATCTCCTGTTTTGAAATAGGAAGGGCTATTGATTCATCTATTCTATTTAATGTTTTTTTTATATTTTAGATAGCAGTTTGGTTTTTAAGAAAGTCTAAAACTTTTCCTGGAATTTGTAAATCAACTGTATTGAGCCTAAATTTATTTTTTATAATTGATTTAATTTGTTGGTATTCTAAGAATTTATTCTTGTTAATTCCGAATTGTGTAACCAATGTATTAAATGGGATAAAGTCTGTTCCATCAAATATATGCTCCAGGTATTCAATTCCTTTACAACTCCAGCTTGGAAAGTTGATCATGCATTTTTTTTGTAAGATATCTGGGTTATTTCAGATGGGTGTACGTCTGCATGGGACTAGTAAGGTCTTTATCATTTTAAGAAATTCCCACCAAGCTGTCAGAGAGGAGCTGATACTAATACTTTTAAAACATTCATTTTGTTTTATATTTGAGCTAATTAATGGTAGATCTGAAAGTTTTATCTTATTGCATAGTGTCTGTTCAACATCTAGCCAGCAATCATCGAGATAACTGTGTTTTAACCATCTTGATGTGTATTGGAGCCTGTTGGCTAAGAAATAATGATGAAAGTTTGGTAAGTCTAGACCTCCTTTATCTTTGGACTTCTGTAGTGTTTTTAAGCTGATACGTGAGGGTTTATCTTTCCAAAGAAATTTAGAAACAGAAGAGTCCAGAGATCTAAACCAATCAAGTGATCGTTTGCTTGGGATCATTGAGAATAAATAATTGATTCTAGGCAAAACCATCATTTTTATTGTGATTATGGGAAGGGATTTCCATCTTGCCAGATCATCTTCCACTTTTTTTAAAAGTGGGACATAGTTTAGCTTTGATAAGTCTGCCAGTCTTGGTGAGATATGGATACCTAGATATGTAATATTTACTGACCGGAGTTGCACAGCAACGGGACCCTGGAAAGAACAGTTGATTGGAAGGACTGTAGATTTTAACCAATTTATAGAATAGTCTGAAACTCTTGAAGAAGATTTTATTAACTCAATTACCTGAGAGAAAGAAGTTTGTGAATGCTGTAGAAAAAGTAGTACATCATCTGCATACAGACTAATTTTATGTTTTATTTTGTTGCATTGTATACCTTTAATATTATTATTTTGCCTGATTGCTGCTGCTAATGGTTCAATAAAAATAGCAAAAAGGGAGGGAGAAAGTGGACATCCCTGCCTGGTACCTCTCTGAAGGAAAAACCTTGATGATGTTTGATTATTAGTCCTAATACATGCTGTTGGTGAGCTGTATAATATTTGTATTTGTCTGAATCTATTCTGTTAGAAATCGAAACGAATTGATTCACAAGTTCAAAAAACGATTATATTTTTAGAATAGTTTGTCTTTTTTAAAACTGAAATAGGAAGAAAAAGTCCAGACGGCCATTTTAAGTTTTGTGTCTGAAAGGGTTAATACAGTTTTCCATGGTGAACTGTTACTTACCTATTCTCAAGTTATTGAATATCAGGCATATCATTAAAATAACAGCTTAAAAAAAACATTTATTAGCACTGACCCATATCAAAATCGAGCTGGATGAAGTTTGAATTGATACACAGCCCTACAGAGTCGAGATCACAACACACTCTCTCCAAAACAGTTTCCCAGAATCTGTTTTTCTGTGATTCCACTCTCCAATGACTCTCACACTCACTCCAAAACTATATCTATACTGCAGTTAAGTCTCTTTATTTTAGTCATCCACTCACGTGATCTGGGAATCCTTTTCCTCCCACCAGATCTGTTTCTTGTTTACTCACATGATCTGGGAATCCTTTTATTCCCGCCAGATCTGTCACTGGAGAAACGTCGCCCTTTTCTTTCACTGACCTCCTATCAGTAGCGCAGGCTGTTTTCAAAGTACACTTTGTGGTGTTCAGTCACCGGCTGTACGCTACCCAGTCTGGTGCAGGAATCCTCTTTTTCTTTTTGTTCCCCCTGCACCTGTCACTCGGAAAGACTTCTCCTTCCAGTGAGGGACGACCACACCCAGAACGCCTTGCACGCTCTTTCTTTCCTTTTAAGAAAACAAAGCCAACATTACAATGGAGAATTATCAGACCACCATGTACCTAATAAAATAATTCAGCACTTGCCAGATTGCTAAAATATCACCTGAGTGATTGATTACCACCGGCCAGTCTACAGTGCTCCATCATCCTGTTAAACTCAGACCCACAATTATTTCTTACAGTAATGATAAATCATCATCATTCACAATCCACTTACTTCTTTTACTCCGTTCCTGGATCACCACTTGCCCGAATTCTCCACCAAAATTGCTGGAAATTTATTTTATTCTATCTTTTGTGGATCAACCCCAGTAATCAATTTCTCTCGTTTCAGAAGGGGTCCAGCGGTCCCCTGCGGGATCTTTTCAAGTGGAAGTCTGCTCCAGGAAAAGAGACAAAGAGAGAACAAACAACACCAAACAACAAAGTTGTAGTTATAACCAGCGTACCTTTAGGGACGGGCTCACCCAAAGTGTAGCACCGATTGAACAAGGCACATCTCTTTTATTGAACACAGCAAAGCATCACATGATCTGGTTACATCCAGTAATTCTTCATAGTACCACATACACATACATTGTCAGCAAAAGAATCACATATGTTCCCATACTTTGCTTCTCCGAGACCTTGAACACTTCGCTTCCTCTTTGATTTATCTTTCTCCTCCTTTCCCTCCCTGTTCTGCTCCCAAACTCAGTTTTAACAGACTCAGCATTGTTCTCCTTTATGAGCACACACACACATTCATTTTTATTGAATACACTGTATAATAATATGGGATTAAGAATTCAATACCTCACAGAGATGTTCTCAGGAAGCCTGCAGATGTGTTTTGTGACAGTAACTGTGGAAGCTACATATCACAGACCAGCTATAAACATTGAGTTCCCCCTTATCACAGGTTCACAACAGTTGTATTTGAGTACATGACCCTAATGACTTATATATGTATATATACTTACTACTTCAGGTTCCATCATCTTCCTTTAAGGTGTTTCTTATTGTCCCAAGGGAGGAAATGTCATTAGTATTCCAAACTTTCTGAGAACTTAGAAAAATTAAATTGGAGAACTTTGTTTTTTATGTAAGATAGGTTAAAGTAGATGTTTTAACTGATGCTTGTTAGTTTACTAGACGTACTTTTAAAGAGTACTAGAGAAAGCATTATTACAGTTAAAACCTCGGAAAAAAATAAGAAGTATTTAATTGGATTTAAACAATTTTGGGTATTTAGGGTTGTGTTTTATGAGAAAGTGAGTAATCTTTAATTATTTAATAGGTGTTCAGCTTTGTTTAAATTCTGCTTATCCTGCGGGAAATTAGGCTAAAATATAGGTTTCATATTTATAAATAACAGTTTTGTTGCCACCTATGGAGCCTGTCAGGGTCTATACTGAAGTATATTAAACGTCTATTAATGTTTGATTAAGGTGTTTTAGTTACAATACTTTGTAATTATACTTTTTAGATTGTTTTAGAGGTGTTTTGCAGTGTCAGCTCTTTTTTGGGTCACAGAAAAACAGGACATTGAGCAGGAAAGCACAGGCAGATAACATCACCATACAACTGACAATGGAAGGATGTAAGAAATAACGGTCAGCAAAAACTCTAGTTAGAGCTGGTTTGTAAAGTCAGAATAACAGGAAGGTAATTAATTATGCATGCGTGGTTGTAAGGAGGCTGGTCTTGGCAAAAGTTTGAATGAACCAATCATGTTTTGTGTCCCATATGTAATGTTAGGGGGGAGGTTCTCTAACTTTGTGTTAAAATAATAAACTTAATGTTTCTGTTATATACGTTGTCAGTCCTAGGTAGGGTGACCCAGAGTGCGGATAATTTATACCACTCTGTAAGCTAAATATTTGATTTGTTTTAAGCAACTCTGTGAACCAGTATTTGATTTCTTGTATTAAAATCTAAAGAAAATTAAATTACTCTCATCTCCTCTCTGATAAAAATGAACACACATGGAATTTATAGAGTTAAGGTTTAAATTGAATATAGATTAAAATCCTTCAATACACAACAAATGCAATATTTGTGTTGCATGGTAAAAATGGCCTAGAAATGGGCCATAAATTACCAAGTGTGTGCCAACCTTATCCCCTGGAGTGCAGGCACAAACCAGCACTATCCGTGCATCTGCATGGAGCAAGTGGTGCAGGATGAACACCAGTCATTAAAAAGATATGAGTTGACCAGTTAATTTTTGATACAGTACCCACTTTGAATACAAGTCTTTATTTGACGTATCAATCTCAGCAAAGAATGGTACAACATTAAGACATAAATAAACTGTATAATGCTGAGCATAATTGGAGCAATTGGGCTATGTGCAGTCTTGTAAATTGTGTCCCTACAAGATTCAGTGTTTATAAAATCTTTAGTCTGAGACACCAACAAAAAACTGTTAACCCAAGTCTTAAGATGTGAGCTGATAATCTCTAAAGTCTTTTTTACATCTTTTGAAAGTGTCTAGGTGTACAGAAAGCATAAATCTGTCATGTTTTGGTGGTTGAATGAGGACCCAGGTGCAGAGCGGCAGTTAGAGTGCGTATGGCTATTCTTTATTAATATCCACAAGGCTTAGAGGGGAGGACAATGAAGGAAACAAGACGTAGACGCATCAGTTGACGTGGAAAGACATCAGTTGACGAGATGAACCAGCCGAGACGTAAGGGTACAGGGAAACATATATACAATGGGGAATAATCAAGGGAACTGGACTACCTTGGATCAAACAAAACACAGAGAGACAATCACAGGGAACACAAGGACAGATCCTGACAGTACCCCCTCCTTAAAGTACGCCTCCAGGCATACCAAACAATAAAACTACCAGCCAGGGCAGGAGGGAGGGGCTAAATTAATAAACAATCTTACATTTGTACCAGGATTTTACAACAGTCATAAATACCAAGCTTTGTTTAGACCAGGAACTGATAAATTGCAGCAGACTGTGTTTAAACAGGAAGAAAGATAGTTTAGGTTAAGACCCCAAAAAAAACAGGTGTCTGTAAATCATTTTGGGGGAGAACCAGACTCTGGGAGTATATGATACTTTGGCACACAATGAATGCTTATGTACTGGGAGTGACCATGTCATGTGATTCTTGTTTCCTTGTGTTCAATAAAAGAGATGAGCCCTGTTTAGCCGGCGCATATTCGTGAGCCCGACCTGCAGGTGCATTTTATAACAAGCAGATCTGCTGTTGTTGTGTCTTTTCTCTTTGTTTTCTGGAATAGATATCACTTTTCGACCCTGCTGAGGAACACTGGATCCTCAAACCGCGAACAGAGCTAACTGACGGTTTTTGAGTTAATCCACAATAGAGGAACACTTTAATGTAAAATTTAAACTCCAGCAATATGGTGTAGGATGCGGGCAGGTGTTTTCCAGGAGCAAACTAGAAAAGTAAGTGGACTGTTGATGAAAGGTTTCCTACATCACGCCTGGGTGACTGCACAGCCCGTGACTGAACATCACAAAGTGTGCATAGAAAAAGGTCTGCGTTCCTGGAATTGATTACTGATAGAAAAGGTCAGTGTGAATCGATTACTGACAGAAAAAGTCAGTGTGAATCGATTACTGACAGAAAAGGTTAGTTTGAATAGAGGACTAGTATTAGTTATATAGTTTTGGAGTGAATGTGTGTGTGGAGAGGAACTGATTGAAAAACACCCTCCAAAGAGAGTGTTTTGAACCTCTACAGTTAAATAACTCTCATTTAGGGGAAAAAGTGGGATTGGATCTAAAACTCTGTTATTTTTGCGACTTTTAAACGCCCAGTAGATGTCCGCTCTAACAGGAAAAGCCTGGAATAGTAGAAGCTTGACATCTGAAGAGAACCAGGGGTCATATCATTTCTGATCCATCAAAGTACCAAATACTACCTTAGATTATTTTAACGACATGATGGCTAAACAAACAGAGACAAAAACCTCGCACCCCAGAACCGGGGAAACGGTGGTTAACTCTGGAAAAACAACTAGGAGTATATAAAGTTAAACTAGTACCAATGATATCACCCACTAATCAGGAAAAGGGTAAGTTAGCAGGGAGTTTGTGGTGTTTTGGGGGCAGTAGGGTTGTAAATGAGTGGATAAATATCTGTAAGTGTTTGTATAGACGGGAAAGAGCGGAGAAAGTGTGTTTGTTGAGATCTCATCTCTGTGTGAAAGCAGGAGTGTTTGAAAACTTGAGTTTAAACTATTATCTAAAAAATATATAAATGTGTGTAGTGGTGGATAAGGGAAGTGAACTATACTAGAATATATATATATATATATTAACACAGAAAGGATCATAGTTGTCGTGGCTGTGAGAGGGCCGCTGTGTGGGAAGTTCATTGTTGTTTAAGGATTCTCTGCTGTTGGCATGCGGCTGGTGGTGGTGTTTCCCCCAACGAACGGTGTTAATTTCAAAGCAGTCACTAAAAGAGTCGGGTTTTGGAGCTGTTCAGACGTCACAGCCGTGTTGAAGAGAAACTGCAGGCGTGCTCTGCGGAGCGATACATTTACATTTTGAGATGAAAAGCAAGGTTGAAACAAACAAGCTTTAAATATATGCTTTAACGATAAACAAAAGGGGTTTTATAGCCGCAGATTATCGGTTATTTAAGATTTGTGCTGTCTGTCAGGGTCTACAGAGCGTTTTTCGGATTGCCGACACCGAAAAACTAGACTCTGTTAGATTCCGAGTTTTTTGACAGTTCAGTATAAATTTAATGAGGATTTAAAAATCAGTTCGTAAAATTTTCTACCTTTATCATTTTTCGGCATGGGGCATTTACACTTTGTATCGGCAGTTTAAACAAAACCGAAGGGGAGCATAGTGTATCAAGAATGAATCTTTAAGTGTTTATTTTCTGTCAATAACTTTAAACTAGTTTATGTTAAAATGTTTGTAAATATGTTCAGAAAAATTTACCGAAAAAAGAGATTAAGAAGTAATATTTGAATAAATACTCTATAACATCTACACCAGATTCGATAAAAAAGGAGTGTTATTGTTCATCTAAGTTTTTGCATTCTTGGTGTTTTAAACTATATAGATTTAGTGCCGTTTTTATTGTTTTAAGTAAAAAGAAGGACTCTTCAATGGATAATAAAGCAAATTCAGTGAAATTAGAACTGGGCCAGATGAAGGACACTCCTCAGGACAAGGAGACGTCTGAACACGCTGGAAAGACACAAAAAATTCTCACCAATGACCCGATCTGTGAGTTCATCACTAATAGGGTAGAAACATTTCGAAACTCGAGAGAATACTTTCTTTTTAATCACCACAACACAGAACTAGATGTAGCTGTATCTGAAACAAATAAATTCGATCATGATAGAAAAACAAAAACCCTTTTCTCAGGTGCTGCTAATACATCTGCGCACGCAGACAGGGAACAGCCGAAATGTGGGTCTCAGGACATTTCTGAGGAAGACAGTGAACCCGAATGGAAAGTGATACCAATTAACGTGGTCGTTATCCAAAGTTCACAAAAACGCAAAGTGGAGGACAATGCATAATATCTAGATAGTTTAAAAATATATAGATATATACATAATATAACATCAGGTCCCTGTTTGGTGTGTTGGGAAAGCGTTGTTTTACTAGCAAATTCAATACCTAAAAAATCCAAATTATGGGTGAGGGAGCGGTTCCTCACATTTCCTTATTAATACACAACTTTAACAGACGGGACAGGTATTTAAATAATATCCTTATATTACTCTCCATCCACAGGGATGTACTAAATTTAGGTTACGCTAAATTGTAATGGAACATTTAAATCAAAATCAATTCAAAACTGTATTTATATAGCACTTTTCATGCAGAAAGAGCAATTCAAAGTGCTTAACAGATTAAGATGACAAAAACTAGAATGGATAATAAAATGATTAATAAAATCTTAGAAGGGATGTGTGTTAAAAATTAACTATAATTAAAATGAGTAAATAAAACGATCAATGTAGGTAAACAAACTGAATAAATAATAATCAGTTAAAAGTAAAAAAAAGGTAACGTTTTTAGCCTGTTCTTAAAAACATTTATACCTGTCCAGCATAATTGAATAAAAGAAAACAGGAAAATATAGATGATTCCCCATGCACTATCGATTCTCTGATCAACTGTGATGCACCAAAATAACGCAAGGGTTTGCTCTTTCCCTAGGGATGTTTCAATCAGATATTTAAACAATTTCTTAGCACATTACAGTTAGAATATATTGAAATGGAGTGGAAATCCAATACAAGAACAATGAATCAGGGAGTAACCTTTACCTTACACTACAATGTTAAATAAAAGTTTAATTGTTGCATTTTAAAGGGTGTATTTGCATTACTATAATATATTAAAATTACATAAGTGGTTATTTTGGTATATACTCCTCTTATCATCATACATATTGAATGAGAAAGAAGGCTGAGGTTACTGGCAGAAACTAATCTCCAATTGGACAAAACATTCTGCAGGGGTATTCAGGACTCAGAAAAGAGAAAAGCAAACATTACATAACGATACAAAAGTATTATTAATAGTGAATATGATAGAACTAAGACTTAATATAGGTACCAACATTTTATGCTACATTTTTCAGGTTATGATTCTTTTTAACTTAATGACCGATATGCTAATTAAATAAAATCTTTAATGAGAAACAAATGTGACTAATACAGTGGGTCGTGTGTTACAAGCAAACACAGGCAGTCTAGCAAATTGACACAGGGCTGTACCCAATTAAATTTTTTGCGAAATGGCAATGTATGGTTGCAGTACTTAAACATGTTTGGAATTTAAAACGAATATGCAAAATAATGAGTAGGTTTAACATTTTTTCAATAAATTACAGTTTGGATGAAGTTTATGAAGGCCAGGTTTGGTGACACTTTTGCTCTGAGCCTGCTGTCAAACCTGTGATGGGGATTTTTTAAGACCTGTCTGGGTTAAGTGGATAGGTGGTGATTGATTACATACAACATGGTAAGTCCGGTCAGGGGTTACAGATTCCTTGTAGTATTCACTTGCTTACACATTGGGGTGATGCGTATGGATTTAGACCTGAGGTAAACAATTGGATACCATTACTGCGCAGACAGGGCAGATTGGCAACAGACCCTCCAAATTACTTTGATGGCCATCAAGAATGTATACCGGACCAAAACAGGTTACTTTTTTGAGATGTTTAGTAGCAGGGTCTTCCCTGCTACCTGGGCTTGCAGAGGCCTCAAGTCTCTCCACATCCTGCTCCTGACCCCCGTGGAGAACATCAACCGCTGAAATCTTTGGTGACCTCCTTCTCCACACATCACTCATGGCCCAGCTCCTGCACCTACAGAGGCTTAGTGGGTCTGGCTCATTCCTGGTTTCTGCACATCCCACCCACGCGGTCCAGCTGAAAGGCAAAGGTTCCACCTGGTTTCACTGGTCACAAGTGTGCTCCTGCTCCTGACCCTTCTCGCAGACTGTAGCAGATTTCCAAGGATATACAAGAATGTACATAAAGAAGGTTGTGATGGGAAGAATTTAATTGTATGTTCTTTCTGTACTTTGTAATCAACTGTGACCTGGTTTACTTAATGTTGTAGTATCAGTTTGAATGACTAGTCTTATTTAGTGACGTTTGTACCCCGGACAGGGACAGAGAGTTTTTGATAATGATAGTCCACATCCTGTGTTACCTTGGAGAGGGTTCTCCAACCGGGCATCCTTAAAGATACACAAAGTTCTCAGCTTTCTAATCTAAGAGAAAGGCGCCAAAAAGTCTCTGTTATTCATCTTGAGAGTGATACTTTATCAAATAGAATAGATAGACCAAGATTGCTAGAAATAATATAAGCTTGTTGTTGTAAGACCAAGACAGGGCAGTATTCCACATGCGCTGTGATGTATTGCTGTCCTCCTGTACGATCAATTCAAATAATTTTAAAACCTCCAAACGCTTAAAGGAATCTCTTCACTTTATTAAGAGTCTCAAAAAATCCAATTACCTTCTTGGCGCTCTAACGTTTCCGGCTTAGGTGGCAGGAGATGGGGGCTGAAGTAATAAACAATCTTACATTTGTACCAGGCTTTTACAACAGTCATAAATACCAAGCTTTGTTTAGACCATGAACTGATAAATTGCAGCAGTCTGCCTCAGAAAGAGCCATTTAGTTGGTAGAACCTGCAGTGGGTGAGCGTGGAGACGTATCGCGTTGGTAAGACGTATCGCGTCATTTCCTGTTTTGTGACTAACTCGTTTGTAGCAAGTCGGTGTTTCTCTCTCTCTTGAACTGATCTAACTTTCTCTGTCAATACGTTTTTTCTGAGTTGCTTAACACACAAACACATTAAAACGTTAATTTTCTTCACGGTTTAGGACTCTTTAAGCGTTTTACTGGGTTAATTACTTTGTTCTTAGGTAAGGTAAGGTACCGCTTGGTTAGCTTAGCTTTACGGCTAGCATGGCTTCAGCAGCTTTCTCTCTTGTCCCTCCATCTCTCTCTACACCTCCTCCTCTTTCCTGCTCTCTCTGTCAGATGTTTAGTTACTCCTCCACCTCATTTAGTGAAGTTGGTAGGTGTAATAAGTGCAGCATTTTTGTAGCTTTGGAGGCGAGGGTTTCTGAGCTAGAGGCCCGGCTCCGCGCTGTAGAACAGCCAGGCCCAGCAGTAGCTAGCGCGGAGTCAACTAGGACAGGACCTAGCCGTCCTTCAACAGCTCCCATGCAGCCGGGACCTCAGGCGAGCTGGGTGACTGTTCGTAGGAAGACTAGCGCCAGACCCCAGTCCGCGGCCAACCTCCAGCCCCTTTCTCTGAACAATAGGTTCGCCCCGCTCAGCGACGCACCCGCCGAGCAGGAGAGGCTGATTCTTGTAATTGGCAGCTCCATAGTTAGGAATGTGGCTCCAGAGACACGAAAGACCACCGTCAAATGCCTTCCAGGGGCCAGGGCTGCGGACATTAGGTCCCATCTGAAGCTTTGGCCAAGGACAAACGGCGGTATAGCAGGATCGTTATCCATGCTGGTGGCAACGACACCCGGCGACGGCAGTCGGAGGTCACTAAAATTAGCGTAGCTTCGGTGTGTAGGGCTGCCAAAAAGATGTCTGACTCTGTAATTTTTTCTGGTCCCCTGCCTGATCGTACTAGCGATGACATGTACAGCCGTATGCTTTCGTTCCACCTTTGGTTGTCAAGGAGGTGTCCAGAAAACGATGTGGGCTACATTGATAACTGGGGGGCCTTCTGGGGAAAACCTGGACTGTTACGTAGAGACGGCATCCATCCCACCGAGGACGGAGCTTCGCTTCTTTCCAGGAACATTGATAGGGTTATCTCTAGTTACCCAAAGCCGTGACAACCCAGAGTCCAGCTCAGGGAACCCAGAGTCGAGCTCAGGGAAACCAGAGTCCAGATCAGGGAACCCAGAGTCCAGGTCAAGGAACAGGGACTGCCACCCACCCACTACCCTATAGAGATAGTTTCCCGTCCACTACCCAAAACTAATGAATTAAAAGTTAATGCTACTAGAGCAAAGTATAAAAATCTCATAAAGATAAATAAAACTCGGACTGAACATAAAAACAAATCACTTAAATGTGGTTTACTAAACATAAGATCTCTCCCCTCAAAAACACTCTTAGTAAATGACTTAATTTGTGAAAATAATATTGATTTGTTTTGTCTTGCAGAGACATGGTTGCAGGAAGAGGACCATGTCACAATAAATGAGTCAACTCCCCTTAGCTACTTAAACTTTAGTGTCCCTCGAAGTACTGGTCGAGGAGGTGGAGTAGCAACTATCTTTCATTCCGATTTACTAATTAATCTCCAAAAAAATAATAATTACAGTTCCTTTGAGCATCTAGTTTTTAGCTTTCCTCATACACATAACAAAGCAGTAAAGCCAGTTTTGTTTGTGGTCTTAAATCGTCCACCAGGACCTTATTCTCAATTTTTAGATCAGATTTCAGATTTTCTATCTGACTTAGTTTTAAACACTGATAAAGTCATTATAGTCGGAGACTTCAATATTCATGTTGATAATGAAAGTGATAGTCTAAATACAGCTTTTAAGACTATCCAAGACTCAATAGGCTTTACTCAAAATGTGCAGGGTCCAACACATTCTTGTCACCACACTTTAGATCTTGTGCTGTCTTATGGCATTGACTGTGAAGAAATAACAGTCTTTCCACATAACCCTATCCTGTCTGATCATTTCCTTATCACTTTTAAACTTACTCTAATGGATCATATCAAACCTGAAAGAAAACTTCATTATACCAGAACATTATCAGACAACGCTGTAGCAAATTTTAAAGAAGCTCTTCCAACTTTAATTTCCTCAGTTTATAAATGCAGAACAGAAAACAGTGATTTAATTCGTGACCCCTCACAACTTGACATTTTAGTTCATAGCGTTATTTCCTCCCTGCGTCGGGCAATAGACAAAGTTGCCCCCTTGAAAAGGAAGGTGGCTAGCCATAGAAGATTAACTCCCTGGTTTAATTTAGAGCTACGTACCCTAAAGCAGAATGTTAGAAAACTAGAGAGAAAATGGCGCTCCACGCATTTACATGATTCCTTTTTAATATGGAAAAATAGTTTATTGCTATATAAAAGGAGCCTTCACACAGCTAGAACAGCATATTATTCATCTTTAATCGAGGAGAATAAAAATAATCCTAGGTTTCTTTTTAATACAGTTGCCAAACTCACACAGGATCATAGCTCTATCGAGCCAACCATTCCCCAAGCTCTAATCAGTGACGACTTCATGCAATTCTTTATAAATAAAATAGACTCCATAAAGAATAAGATAATTGGGAACCTTCCCAATATGCTTGCTTCCTCCTTAGTTAATGAGGCAGCCTCAAAAATGGTGGAACCTAATATATGCTTAAACTGCCTTAATGCAGCCGAACTTTGTGATGTACTAAAATTATTAGCTTCATCTAAACCTTCAACTTGCGTTTTAGACCCAATCCCAACTAAACTCTTAAAAGAAGTTTTCCCTCTGATCGCTGCTCCAATTTTAAATATAATGAATCTATCCTTAGTCAATGGATATGTACCACAGGAGTTTAAGATTGCTGTAATTAAACCTCTACTTAAGAAACCCTCTCTTGATCAAAACGACTTAATTAACTATAGACCGATATCTAATCTTCCCTTCCTATCTAAAATTCTTGAGAAAATAGTTGCACAACAGATATGTGAGCATTTAAACAATAATGAGCTGTTTGAGACGTTTCAGTCAGGCTTTAGAGCTCATCATAGCAAGCCGGTCGCGGCTTACCGCCGCGGAAGAAATGCGCCCCACAGGGGCCAGCCAGTGCCGGAGAGAGGTTCCTCAAGGGGATCCTCCCGCACAGTGCGGCCGCCCATTACCTGCCGGGTTGAATCCCCCGGGCAGACTGTGCGGACCCCACCCGTTTATCTCTTAAACGTTTCTCGCCCTCTTCAACTCTGTCCTCTCAGTTCTGTCTATTTTTCCTTAAGATAGTTGTCGACTATCGGTCTCGTGCCGGTATTTAGCCTTAGATGGAGTTTACCACCCACTTTGGGCTGCATTCTCAAACAACCCGACTCCGAGAAGACCCCGGCATGACGGGGGCCGTTACCGGCCCTACACCGTCCACGGGTCAGGAGGACTCAGACAGAGTGTTGGTAGCCAGGTCTCCTAGTAGCTAGGAGACAGGTTAATGTTAGTAGCTATGCTGCTTTAGGCTAGGCTGTTGGAGGACATTATTAGGGTCTGTTCCTACTTTCTCTCCTACTTCTCCCCAACTGCATGATGTGCTGTCAATTCAAGCACTAACCTGTTTTCTATTATAGTAGGTGCTCCGGATTAGCCCTGCTTGACGACCCTGACTAAGATGGCATTGCAGTGACGGAAAATTCTCCACGTCCTGCAACAAACTTCTGCATCAGTTCTATTGCTCTTTCTGTGTCTCTGTTATGTATTCTCCAAGCCACAGACGGTCGCGGCAGATAACCGCTTGTGCTGAGCCTGGTTCTGCCGGAGGTTTCTTCCTGTTAAAAGGGAGTTTTTCCTTCCCACTGTCGCTGCATGCTTGCTCAGTATGAGGGATTGCTGAGAATTCCACGACGCAATCTTCTGTGGTTCTGTAATTTCTACACTAAACATTGTATTGTAATAACTCTTTTTGTAAATTGCCTTGAGATGACATCTGTTGTGAAATGGCGCTATATAAATAAACTGAATTGAATTGTGTTTAAACAGGAAGAAAGATAGTTTAGGGTAAGATCCCTATAAAAACGGGTGTCTGTAAATCATTTTGGGGGAGAACCAGACTCGGGGAGTATATGAGACTTTGGCACACAATGAATGTTTATGTACTGGGAGTGACCATGTCATGTGATTCTTGTTTCTTTGTGTTCAATAAAAGAGATGAGCCCTGTTTAGCAGGCGCACATTCGTGCCAGGACAGGAGGTTGGGTGACCTGGGCGGGTTTGCACGAAGCAGGTGTCTGGGAACCAGGGAGGATGCTCACCGAGCCCACCTGGAAATTAATAGGAGTGGCTCGTTAGCACGATAGATCCTGACATTCGTCAGGCTTCCTGAGACCTGGGAAAATGTTCACCGAGCCCTTCTGGAGAGGAGTAGAAGCAGCTCATGCACGGGGAAGATCAAGTTGCTTAGAAGTCCTCTGGGGTACAGGAAAAACGCCATCCGGACCCTCCAGGAGAGGGGCTAGAGCGGTCCTTGGATGTCGGCAGTGACTGGAGGATCTTGGAGTGGAGGAGCTACAAACCTCATGACGGCGAGGCCAAACGCCGGGCGGACAGAGAGCCAACCGGGATCCATAAAAAGGTGAGTCAACTGCCGAAGATGAGTTTTTTGCAGCTTGCCAGACAAACCATTACAGAAGGGTCATAAGTGGTGGTTCCTCTTTCTGCTCTGCTGGGTCCAGGGGCTGGTTCGTACTGTCATGTTATGTTTTGATGGTTGAATGAGGACCCAGGCGCAGAGTGGCGGTTAGAGCGCTATTGGCTCATCTATTTTAATATCAACAAGGCTTAGAACGGCACGAGAGGACAACGAGGGAGACAAGACCTAGTTCTTCAGTTGACGTGGAAAGACATCAGTTGACGAGACGAACCAGCCGAGATGTAAGGGTACAGGGAAACATATATATCCTGGGGAATAATCAAGGGAACCTGGGATCAAACACAACACAGAGAGACCATCACAGGGAACACAAGGACAGATCTTGACAAAATCAGATAAAAAAAATTTGAGATCTGATCCAAGAATTGAGATTAAGGGCCTGGTGGACGATACAAATCCCCAAATGATTACAACTCCTCCTCCTCGCCCAGTGCTTCTAAGACTATGAAAATCTAAATAAATGGAAGAAGTTTAGTCATTTATAATCGTTCTGCTTCAGCCATGTTTCTGCTATGCAAAACAAATCAATTTTATTATCACATAGGAAGTAATTTACTAATAAAGTCTTTGAGGAGAGGGAACTTGTGGTAAAATAAACCACGTCTAACTATTTTATTTTTGTTTAGTCAAAGTCATGTTGATTTTGTTTAGATTTTTGTAATTTTCCTTTGTTAGGTTGACTTTCAATCTGTTTGATTTTGGTCATGGGCAAGACACTGTCCCAAAGCAGTATTGAGTGATAACGGTAAAAAAGCTACAGAGAGGTGGGTTTAACAACGACTCTGCTTCCTGCACTGGACCCTGGTTTTTCATTGTTTTGAAGGACTAATAAATCTGTCCAGATTCTTAGAAAGAAGAGCTGCTCCATTCAAAGTGGGATGGATGCCGGCTCTCTGGATCAGACCCAGTTTTACCAAAAAAGGTTGTCAGTTATCAATGTAGCCCATGTTGTTTGCTGGACACTACTCAGACAACCATACATGGAATGACAGCATGTGGCTAAACATGTCTTCACTGGTCCTAGACCAGAAAAGATTACAGAGATCGTAGATTCTTCAGTCGCATTTCTTATGGCAAATCGAGAGACTTATTCAAATTTTGTAAAAAAGAAATGTTGTCCCCTGATGACCTTGCACAAATTTTGGTAATCCAAAGGTAGTAAAAAACATAGTAACAGCTTTGGTAATAGCAGGAGCTGTGACTTTGTGCAAAGGTATGGCCTCATGGAACCTAGTCAAAACAAACCTGGTTGTTTGTGAAAACTGATTACCTGACTTAGTTTTGGGTAAGGCACTCACATAGTCAACAGTTACATGTTCAAATTTGCTCACCAACCACAGGAATAGGAAGTAGTAGAGTTGTTCACTTGGTTTGGTTTTCCCACAGCCTGACATGTTGAATAGGTTTTATAATAGCGAACCAGACCGCTCTTAAAACCTGGCCACAAGAAATGCTGTAACACCAAGATGACCAGGGGTGCTCTACACGAAACAAGTTAACTCCAAAAGCCACAATTTCTATAGAAAAATATCTGAATAACAATAAAATATGCTTTTAGTGTTTTTACATGGTTTTGAGCACATTAAACACAACGGCAAATTCTTTACAGATATAGAAAGTTGACATTCTCCTGAAAAAAGTACAAATTATGTACTATTAATAGGACATTTTCTGACACATATATTGAAAGTAAATAAACCATCAGGTGGCCTTTAATGATAACAACTGTACGAGGGTTAAATTACTTCAATTCAAAGATACTTTATTGATCCCCAAGGAGAACTTCAGTTTAGCTGTGCGCAATTACGTATGGGCACATCCGCTTAGAGGGAACATGGAAAAAAAAATCTCAACATAACATGAAAAATAAACGTTTTACCTTTATACAGTAGCGTAATACACATCATTCACTTGTTACCTTTCATCTAATCAGGTATACGATCGCAAGAAATGTCAATGACGACCCAAAAAATGTCCAAAATAGCGTATAGGAATTACATAAATTTAGGCTATTTGTTCTTTACAGGAAAAAAAATAAATCATTATTACTATTTAGTTTACAGGCCTTTTTTACTTCTTATCTTTGGCCACCTACAGCTCCGCTCAATTTAGGTTATTATTTATATTATTATCTTTATTCATATTTGTTTTGTGGCTGCCTATTGACACTGCCACTTTGTTATGGGCCATTTTTTAGCCCATTTGGTGCCGCCTATTGTGGCAGCCACTCCTCTCTGCTTTATTTATTTATTTTGACTTTTTATTTCTTCGTGATGATGCTTTTATTTATTTGTGATGCGACCACAAGCAATGATGAGCAGCAAGTCCGAGCAGCTGGTAGCATCTGCCCACACTGCCAAGTGGTCAGTCTGTCAGTGGATGAGAGCTTTATTTCTATTAATAAAATAGACTATAAATTAAATATATTTAACTGAAACAGTTTGATTTAAATATATTTTTTATCAATAAAATGTTTTACAAGTTTCTGGCTAGAAACACAAGCAACTTGATCACATATAGATTTTCTCAGATCGGAGGAAAAACCAAAAAATTAAATGCTGAATCATTAGGTTACCCAGAAAAAAACTGTCGATTCCCATATCAAACATCTACATGATGTTTGTCTAATTACGCGTGGGGTACTGCCCTCGAGTCATTATTTTGAGTTTAGTTATCTAACCAATTTTAACCAACCCACAAGTTTTATGTTCTAACCTTAAGTTTACAGAAGGACAAAAATACATGCTTTTAAAGAAGCACTCAAATAAATTGATTCCTTGTCATCCCCATGTCGTCAGTTGCCGACGTCAACAAAATGACGCGAGAGGGGTATCCCATGCGTCATCAAGTGACATGGAGGGAGTCTGACCATGCGTTCACAGAGCCTATTGAGTAGAGAGTTACGACACACTTTGAACTCGCCGACACGCGGTCACGTGGTTCATGGAGCCCTCAATAGTTCCAAACATCCCAGCGCCATCATTGATTTCTAGCGGTAAAGGGCTTAATAAACGACTTTTTTCTCACTTTTCCTGCGATTTTCTCTAAATTATATCATGTGCACCAATTAAAGGCTATATCTGGTCCTATAAATATGCAAGTGGTTAAGAGGTCTGCTCCAGCTTAAATTCAGATGTTCATTCTTCACTAGAACATGCTATGTTACTATAGGATAAACTCATAGTCCCAAACACCACATGTTTAGATGTCACGCTGTCTCCTCTCTGCCTGACATCCAATGCAAAATTAGCTGAATAGCAGAACTGATCTAAACTACTTATTTTAAAAAAGTTTTAAATAATTAGGAGGTAACATTTTTCATTTTTTGAAAACATTTCAGTTTTTGTTTTTCCACTGATCTGAGAAAATCTATGTGTAACCCGGTTGATTGTGCTTCTAGCCAGAAACTTGTAACATAGTTAATTGATCAAAAACTATAATTAAATCAAACTGTTTCAAACAGTGTTTGTATGTTTAAATACATATTTAGGGCTAAGGAAGTGTATACTAATTATGCAAAAACAAGAAACTACCAAACATTTTATTTTATTATACAATATCATGTAAAATGTTAAACAAGCTTCATGGAAGAAGTCCTTTTACTACCATTCTACTTTATGATAAAATTGGTACAATGTTGAAATGTTCTAAAGTCTTTATGACAGTTCATCCTTGGTATCATTGACAGCAGCTCCCTATGATTGTATCTTTAACCCTGCTGGGAGATGTTGGATTCATTCTGGGGCGTCTTCACACAGCTTGAACCTGGGATGCTTCCTGCTGTGGTGGATCTCTGGTGCTCCAGGTCTGGTCCTGTGCAGACATGTTCACTGCTTCACTGCTGTCCTTCAGCCTGGCATGGAGAGCAGACAGGTCTGATCTCAGGAGGAGCGAGACCAGAAAGAGGAGACTAAGGCTGCCCGCTATGGGAATGAAAATCAGAGTATTTGTTTGGTTGATCTTAGTGAGAGGTCCAGAAGCAGCACTGTAGACTGAGTCCAGGAAACAATGCAGAGGTAAACCTTGGAAAAGAGCATGAGTTCTCAGGCTGAAATAACCTGGAAATAACCTCCACGAGAGTCAAACATTTTCTATCAGGGCTCAGCATGCCTTACTGTTCCCCCAATTAAATTGTAAATGTCTGGATAGTTTACAAAAGACAATTATTATTATTATTATTATTGTTAAATAATTCATTTTTATTGTAACAGTGTGATCATATCTTTAGAGATTGAGAAAGGTAGAAACAGAACATGGTTATGTTATGAATAATTCTTAATTTCTTGTACTCTCTACCCAATCACATGATTGCTAATGATAGTTTTATAAAACAAGTGCAAATGAAACGTTCTATAGTAAATATCAACGTTGCAAAGGTTAAGCTGCTCAAGTATCAAATATCTTGATTCAGCTCTTATTAGTTTCGAAGACATAACAAGAAACCAGCATAGTTTGTTAATCCTGTTTATGTCATATCTGCTTCAGCAGGTCGTTGTAGTCAGAACATAAAATAATTACTCATCTTCATTATCACATTTTTCTTAAATGAGTATATCCATTTGTGCATCAATATCTGATTCAATAGTTCAAGACTAATGATACAGCGACCAGCAACACACCAAATGCATACATAAAACACAAATAAAATCAGTAAACTATATTAAATTTATAGCCTATTTTAAACAGTGCTGAATATTCATAAAAAGCTAAATTAGACAGACTGAAATAAAACAGTCTCCAGCTTGTTAAGCTTGTCTAGAAGCTAAAACTACAAAGAGCTCCTTAACACACTTAATTAACTAAAACTGGCTACATTAAATATCACTGTTGACTTATTTTAACACAGAACAGTCAGTTAACGCTTCACAATGGTGAAAATATTGTAATATCATCAACTTACTGGAGAAAATGATTCTAAAACACAGAAAATGAACTGCGTTCAATGACGGGAGTGCTGCTGTTTGGAACTATTCGCAGCTGCATGAACCACGTGACTTCCGTATTCCATTCTTTCTATAGAAGTACATATTATCCCATCCTAAAGCTTCCAGTGAATTTAAAAACATATACTAAAAATTAAAAGTAAAGAATAGAAACAAATCTTACTGTGCTGCAGAAATCTTAAGTGGGTCATCCCCATCTTACTTGCAGTGTTTGGTGTGTGTACCAGTAGTGCAGAATACGTATTAAATAAGAGGGAATCCCTGTTGTAGCTGTCTAAACAACGTCCCGTGATTAATCTGGTCAAAGGCTTTAGAGGCGTCCAGGAAGCACATAAACATGGTAGAATCATGTTTTCTATAGCCACGGACAGCCTCTTAGAGACGTCAGTGCAATGTTTACTTTTGAAGCCAAACTGAGACAACCAAAAAACCACATACTGTTCTCCATGACTGGTATATATTATATGTATCTTGGTCCCAATAATATTCTCTCCGGTCCAGCTCTCAAATAATATGTAATGTCCCTTTTTACACAACTGGAATACTTCTAGAAGTTTGTGTCTGAACATTCAGTATGATTTAAGCTCTGACAACAAACACAAATCAAAGTTGAACAACCATCTGCATTTTAGGTAGGCTCTGTAGCCTATGCAATTTGTGTGGCAATCGGTGACCAATGGTCCATTAGTGCAAAATAAAAGGTTGAGCAATAATGATGCTAATTCCCTGGTAGAAGGTGAGCACTGAATTCCTGCAACTGCAAAACCCTTCCAAAAGGCTTAGTTTTCCTCTTTATATGTTGATTTACAGTAAATAAATTGTGATAAAAGATTTGACAGGAGGTATTAGCTTCAATAATTTATCTCCAGATAAAACAGTGGCCAGCAAATCTCCAGTAGCTAGGTCTGTTATAATTTCACTTCTTAAATCACATGTAGGCTATGTGCTCTTGGTTCTACAGTATGAATTATGTGAAATTCCACACACAGCCAGAGGTGGCGTTTTAAATGCCGCCTCTGGTGGTGTGTACTGTATTCTGTGAGAGAAGCGCCATATCCTGGTCATGTTCTGTATTTCAATGACTGGGAGGAGTTACAGTAAAAACTAGTCACACCCAGGACATGGTGGCAGTCACTCCAGCCGCAGGAACTCTGCTGGAACTGTGCTGGGAATCTCCTCATATTTAGGGAAGCGCTTCTTTGCAGCCAACGCGATCCCTCCTTTGTTCTGAAAATCACAATTACAGGAGACTATCAAACATGCCGGACGCTGACCTATAGCCGTGATTTGAGACAGTTCACCTTGGATCAGGATTATTCCTTTATTGTTTTCAGGGGAGATCGGTGTCCTCCCCTGCGCAAACGTGCAATCTGTTCGCCATGGGCTTACATTTTCATACTCATTCACCAATTCATCTTCAGAGTCCCCAATGACTGACTCCGGGGAGGCCATTATGTGATCCCTGTATACCCCGCTAAGGATCAGACTAATTTAACCCTCTTCTCTGGTTAATGAGACAAATCAAGCAACGTAATCTCTCAATCTCTCGTTGATTTTCCGTATGTTGACCCTGACCCTTCTTATGCCGGTATCTGCGACTTTATTAATTGTTCTTTTGTCTCAACGCCCCATGTTTTGGCGCCATGTGAAAATTATGCCCCTCCTGGCTAGCTGTCCGACTGAGTGCCCACCCCCAACAATCAGCTTTATTCTGAGGTACTACTTGTCACCGCCTGGGGTCAAATTTATTTAGACCAACACGGAGCACTTCAGTCCTACAACGGACCTACACGGTCTCTGCGCACACGATGGGTCAGAGCCCTGTGGTCGTTCGCTCTCTTACCTCTTGTAGATAAGTGTAATTACCCAAGATTCCTCTGTTACTAAACTGGTCTCTCTCTGCTTTCATGTGTAATAACTGTTCCCCGCTCTGACCTGCTCGAGTTGTAAAGTTATTCAGCCCCCTTTTTACCTGGGGCTTACTTTTCTTAGGCCATACCCTTTCCCAATCGCAAGGTGATTAGATCTCCCCCCATTTTTCCCTGGGGTTTACTATCCTTAAATGTGCTCTTCTGTTGCAGAAGTCAGACTCCCATATATATATATATATCTGCCTATAAATATATGAGTACAGAGTTCCAACGCTACCTTATTGGACACTGTAGGGATTTTGTATGGATTCTTGTCTCTGGGGCGCTGAGACAATATAATCCTCCCGGATAATCAATAGTCATATGCAGTCATACAGTCATACCACAACCACGTAATGGACACAATCACTCGAATTATGCCCGTGTACACGGCCGATCTCCAATAGGGAAGCCCCTTCAACCCTTAACCTGGCAGAGACTAGTGTATTCCCCTCCCACAGTCACGTTGTTTGGGGGTCATCTACCTGAACCCAGCGCTAAGTTATATCAAAGACAACGGATGATCACTCATTTAAAATGGATGCCCCAATTTGACAGTTGCTTGAATATCAGAGGAGGTCTATTCACGTGGGAGATTTGGCTTCCTAGAGCCAACGCGTACTGGATGCAGGTTATATCGCACGTCTGTCGATCTATTCTCCGATCTGTAATTAACAGCCTTTTCAAAGCACTGTGACCAGTGAAGGATTTTATTCTATATTTCAATTTAAACCTTAACTCTATAAATTCCATAAGTGTTCATTTTTATCAGAGAGGAGACAAGAGTAATTTAATTTTCTTTAGATTTTAATACAAGAAATCAAATACTGGTTCACAGGGCTGCTTAAAACAAATCAAATATTTAGCTTACAGAGTGGTATAAATTATCCACACTCTGGGTCACCTTACCTAGGAGGAATGACAACGTATATAACAGAAACATTAAGTTTTATAGTTTAACACAAAGTTAGAGAACCTCCCCCCCAACGTTAAATATGGGACACAAAACATGATTGGTTCATTCAAACTTTTGCCAAGACCAGCCTCCTTACAACCATGCATGCATAATTAATTACCTTCCTGTTATTCTGACTTTGCAGCTCTAACTAGAGTTTTTGCTGACTGTTATTTCTTACATGTTCTTATCTATTGCCCTATTCTTTTGCAGTCCAGACATCCTCCATATCCTGTTTTTCTCCACTAGTTTGGGTGCAAAGGTTTAACATCCTGTTCTAAAGTTCCTGTTTTTATCTAACTAACTTGTATGCACATGACAAAACATCTCTTTAAGCAGTAACAACACTTCAAAGCGGTTTCATACATCCCAAAGTAATGTTTTATACTGTATTTCCCATCACCAGACAATATGCTGTCAAAGGAGCTCCTACTTTGCCTACTCGGGTCCAGGCACTCGTGTTTTAAATAGGGAGAAACCCTCTGAGGCTGGCCTTAAGCCTGTTCCTTAAGCCTGTTTTGTCCCAAAAAGAATTACAAATTACAAGCAATTTAACAAAAAGGAGTAACGCGTCACACGGTCACAACAACACCAACCTCCTACAACCTCGCATCCCATGTGCCATCTCTCTCTCTTCTCAGAGTTTCAGCTGTAAATATACATCACTAAGACAATTAGGAGAACGTGTCTTATTTTTCTGCTGACATGTGCACAGACAGTTTCACAGAATCAGTCCATCAACATCAATACTGTGGTTTCTTGTAGATGGTTGACTTTTTCTCCGAAATTATATCTCTCGTCTCTGAAACAGTGTTACCTTTTGACCTGCCAACCGCATGCAGGCTTCTTGATGCAGGTGTTATTTCAAAGTGAGGTTTGTTATACATTTTCCACTAATTCAAAGATGGGTGACCTTTTGGCTGGAACATTATAACTTTTCTCTGCACTTACAAATATACTTTGGTAAGCATAATTAAAGCCACATCCTTATCATACCATCTTCATAGTTATTGCAAAATCTTTTTCTAAGGCACATCAGTTAACATATTTTGTTATGCAAGCACACTTAATTATCAGAGTATTTATTTCTGTTGCTTACAGTTTTTTTCGATTGCTAAAACTCAAACGGCAAAAATCGGGCACAATTTTCACAACCTCTACTTCTGTTTCCAACCGCTTGACTCAATTTATCACTACTTAAGATTTCCTTATCATATTAGAACTCTGACTTTCCTTCTTTACACTCTGATGTCAATTTCACATTACCTTGCTGTTGGGTCACACACAGCCATCAGGTGGCGCTTACCTGCCCTACAAATACAGCCCGCTCCCCCCCCTTTCACGACGGGCCCCGGCCGGCTTGTCAAGAGGAGACCCCCTACAACCGTCGTCCTTCGCTGGCGAAGGAAGACCCGAGTTTCTGACAGAAACTTGCTCCGAATAAACCCAAAGACCACTCCAGGTGAATCTTAAACATTGATAAACAAAGACATTGTTTATCTCCAGAGCCCGACGAAAACCCCTCTTAAGTTTCAGACTGCCGGAAGGGCTGCAAGACTGAATGAGTGGGAGCCACGTGTGGCACAGGTCCAGACCCAGCAGAAGTCGCATTTAATTCGCCGCCACAGAGCCGATAAGAATTGCCACGCTGGAAAGCTGCCAAAAAGGTACTGTAAAAGGGGATGCCAGGGGCATTATCGGCACACAGCTGGTAATTATTTAAACTAATTCATCTTTTCCCTCCAGCATCTGTAAATCGAGTCATGTGTCAGATCTGCATGCAGAATCACAACAGAATTCATGGTCCCTCTTATTACATATTCTTTTTTTATGTCTTTTATTTTAACCCATTTATTTAACTTCTGTAGTGTTTCTATTATTACTAGTCTGAGTGTTCAAATGTCATTCTTCCTTTCGTGTAAATAAATCTTCTACTTGGAAAGTAATAGTTGTCATTTCTTGTTCAACACACACACATGTTGCAAGGTTTATGACCAATACACGTTAAGAATTCATTCCTTCAGAATTATGAGACTGATATAGAAATGTGGCTATTAAAATAGTTCCTGGTAGATCCAGGTGGTGCCCCGAATAATAATAAGTTTCTATAAATTATTCACTTTATCGACTACCATAAGCAGTTTTGACTATAAATAGCCAAATATCATATTTTTATTTACATCCCCAACACTTGCTGTCAAAAAACAGCACACAATTTTTCATGTTTATACACACTTCTCACATAAAATCTCAAAGTCAATCTCAACAACACACAAATATTAAAATCTCTAAACTTTCGGGTCAGGCGAGCAATTTGCAATCAAGGGCTCCAGCAGCTTGTTCGACCTGATCATGACATAGATAACCCACAGCAGGTAAAATATGTGATAATTTGGAACAATGTAAGCTTCCATAAGGCTGCCCAAGTGCATGAATGGTTTCAGGACCACCCAAAGTTTTCTGTTCTATACTTTCCACCTCATTCCCCCTTCCTCATTCCCATTGAGGAGTTCTACTCACCCTGAGGGTGGAAAGTGTATGAAAGGAACCCACAGAGCCAGGTCCCACTGCTTCTAGCCATGGAGGAGGCTTGTGGAGATGCGGGCTTTGAGGCCTGTTGGGGCTTCGCGGGCACTATAGGCGGTTTTTCCAAAAATAAAATGTTTTGTCTCAAAATTTGTGTGATGTCTAATGTTTGTCAGAGAGAGAAGTGGGCATTGTAATTGATTCAGTGTGTTCCATTTCTATAATTGTGTTTTCAGTTTTGCTCTTCAGTGTTCTTTCTATGCTTGGTAGTGTTCAGCCAAAAGCTACTTGTACGGGTGAAAGAGTTTATGTTGATGTAATTTCCGCCCCAGAACAGCGTATGTTGTTGGCGCACGAAAAAACGGATCAGGAACCCTTATCTGATTTTTCGTTTTGGATCACACCTGTCTATCTTACAGGGTTGGTATCTCTAGCAGTCATCAGGCGAGAGGCCGGTACACCCTGGACACAGCTCAGAGAGACTCCAAAGACAGCTAATCATTTATCAGTGATCCACAGGAACAGGAAGTTTGCTTATGAAGGGAGATTACACAGAATATTGCCTTCAATCAAACATTCCTTGGGATGGTTAGAGAGATTCTACATGGCATGACCCACAGACACCTGAAACAGCATCCTGTACAATAAAATGTGTAGGCTAAATTATTTGTTTGCTTTGTGATTTGTAATTTTCCTCCGAACATACACTGGCTGGTAGAACAAATAGTAAAACCTAAACATTTGCCTTATTAATATTAACAGCTCATCATTGAAATAACTGAAGGGTTCTTAATTAAATTTTCTAAAATAATTTCTGACAGATCAGGGGTCAGCAACCTTTCTAAATCAGATAACTTTTGCCCTAACAGTTATGAAGTAAAAATTGTATAAACTGCAAAATCAGTGAATTTCCAAAATATTTAAGATGCTTTAATCTATTCAATAATATATCTTTAGATTATTAAGCATGCAGTCACAGTTAGTGTGCACCTGGAATAAATCATAGGAGAAAAGATTAGTAGGCAGTAAAGTTTGCTAAGTGCTATGGATTCAACAAACCCATGTCAAAGTTAAACCAAGTACTCAAATCTAAAGCAGTTGTCGAAACTACTTTAATAACAATTATTTTACTGATAACTCAAATATTTAACTGTAGCATTTTTCTTGTTATTTGAACATAGACTTTGTTCAAGTGCTTTATCAGGACACAAAAAAGAAGACATTTTAAAATCATGTCACAAGTTTATTTACATCATTAAAATCCATAATATGTTCATTAGGATCATTCCATGAGTTCTCATAAATTTGATGCAGAGCAGCCCAGCACACCAATAGACTTTCATAAGATGGATATCACAGTCATAATTTTTAATTTAAGGAATAAAAAGGTTGCGAATTTTCAGAAAGGAGCACCATCTTCTGCCCAAATAATTTTCTGACATTGCAGGGACAAGCTCGTAACACAGAGAGGCTGGTTAAACGCTGACACCTGCTGCGATGACTTTACAGGACATTTATCTGAAATACACACAGCTTACATATAAATAAACCTTAATACATCAGCATTTACACAGTTTTACGTTGGGCTTTAGCTTATTTTTAGCCTACGTTAGCTTATTATATAAGTGGACCAGCTATTATATAAACGAAGAGCTCTGTACACAAAGTGTTTGTCTAGGAGAGAACTTCCGGGTCAGGTCACTTGCCTCAAACAAAAATACCTAAATCAAAAATGAGCTCTCGTTATCCGTTTTTTTCCATTTTCGAAACATCAGATAAGGGTTCATGATCCGTTTTTTCGTGCGGCAACAACATACGCTGTTCTGGGGCAGAAATTACGTCAACATAAACTCTTTCACCCGATGCCGATCATGTCCCCAGTAGCCAATGCGCCGCCACGTATAATTAGGTTCAACTCCGAAAACAAAAAGTCTGAATTGAAACTGCAAACTGAGGACTGAAAGCAAAGGGGAAGAGAAACGTAAAAACTGGCCAAAAAAAGATTGAAAATACAAAACAGGAGATGTTTCAAATAACCTTTTTTTTCATTTGGTTACAGTTTTAAGTTTATAGATTTTTTATTCAAGTTTTCAATATTTATTCAAATTTACAATATATTTTTGTTTTTCAAATTAAGTGTTTTTTTCAAGTTTACAATTTATTTTTCAAGTTTACAATGTCAATTTTTCAAGTTCAAAATGGTTTTCAAATTTGCAAAAAAAAAATCAAATTTACAATGTCTATTTTTCAAGTTTACAATTTGTTTTTTTCATTCACTTTATGCTGATCCTGATTTGGCCCCATACAGGAGGGCTTTGTAGAGCTTTTTAAAGCTCCTCAAATGATTGCAAAGCCTGAGGGGTCCACTAGATGGTGTCAGAGGCCATTATATTTCTGCCATCAATCAACTCAGAAAGAGGCTTCTCTAAAATCGCATAGTCCAATATGAAATTCCGGCAATATCACGTCAAACCTAAGAAAGACATAATTTGCTTCTTGGTTACTGGTCTCGGAATCTGCTGAATGGCAGCAACTCTATTAGAGAGATTGACTTAGAATTTTTGAAAATCACAGGACCAAGAAAGGTAACCTCAGATTTAGCAAACTGCAGCTTCGAAAAGCTAGCTTTGTGACCACATGCATGTAAATGCTTCAGCAATTTAACAGTGTCCTCCTCACACTGTTCTTTTGACAGTGAACAACTCAGAAGGTCGTCTACGTAACTGATTACGGTAGAGCCAGGAGACAGCTCCAGCCCATCCAAGCTCACTTTCAATACCATGTTAAAAATGGTGGGTGATTCCACATAGCCCTGTGGAAGACGGCTACTAATTTTAAAAAAGTTTTAAATAATTAGGAGGAAAACATGAGTATAGATGTATGATATAAGAATCAACCGTTTTTCTCTGGGAAGCATTTAATTTTTTGTTTTTCCTATGATCTGAGAAAATCTATGTGTAACCCAGTTGATTGTGCTTCTAGCCAGAAACTTGTAAGAGAGTTAATTGATTGAAAACTATATTAAATCAAACTGTTTCAGTTAAATACATATTAAGGGGTAAAAAAGTGTATACTAACCATGCAAAAACAAGAAACTACCTAACAATTTATATTATCATGTAAAATGTAAAACGCTTCAGTGAAGAAGTCATTTTACTATCATTCTGCATCATAATAAAATTTGGACAGTGTTGAAATTTGCTAAAGTCTTAATGTCAGTTCGTCCTTGGTACCAGTGACAGCAGCTCCCTTTGATCGTATCTTAAACCCTGCTGGGAGATGCTGGACATTTTTTTTCCTGGGGCATCTTCACACAGTCTGAACCTGGGATGCTGCCTGGTGTGGTGGATCTCTGGTGCTCCAGGCCTGGTCCTGTGCAGCCATGTCCACTACTTCACTGCTGTCCTTCAGCCTGGCATGGAGAGCAGACTGGTCTGATCTCAGGAGAAACAAGACCAGGAAGAGAAGACTAAGGTTGCCAGCTATGGGAAAATCTGCGTTATTTGTTTGGTTGATCTTGGTGAGAGGTCCAGAAGCAGCACTGCAGACTGAGTCTAGGAAACAACACAGAGATAAACATTGGAATAGAGCATAATGAGGTCTCAGGCTGAAATAATCTGGAAATAACCTCCATGGCAGTCAAACATTTTACTATCAGGGCTCAGCATGTCTTACTATTATACTATTACACAATTATAAATTGTAAATGTCCTAACTGTTTACAAAGACAATTATTATTATCATTATTTTAAAAGAATAAATCTTCATGCCAAGAGTGTGATCATATTTTTTAGAGATTGAGAAAGGAAGAAAAATATGTTTTTTTTTAATAATTCTTATTTTCTTGTACTCTCAACTCAATCACATGATTGCAAATCATAATTTTATAAAACAAGTGCAAATGAAACGTTGCAAAAGTTATGCTGTTCAAGTATCAAATATCTTGATTCAGCTCTTATTACCTTTGGAGGACACAAGAAACCAACATAGTTTGTTAACCTTGTTAATGTCATATATGCTTTAGCAGGTCGTTGTAGTCAGTCTTATGTGATACAAATGATAAACATGAAATAACTACTCATCTTAATTCACATTTTTCTTTACTGATAGTATCTCAATTTACGCTTCAATCTCTGAATTAATAGTTAAAGAGTAATGATATAGTGACCAGGAACATACCAAATGCATAAAAAAACACATCAAATTTGTAAAACAGATAAAAATGTATAGCCTATTTTAAACAGTGCTGAATATTCCTAAAAAGTAAAATTCCAGACTGAAATAAAACAGTCTCCAGCTCATCAAGCTTGTCTAGCCCCTACTGCTTACATTTAGCTAGCTGCAGCTAAACTACAGTGAGCTCATTAACACACTTAATTAACTAAAACTGACTACATTAAATATCCCTGTTGACTTATTTTGGCACAGAGCAGTCAGTTAACACTTTACAATGCTGAAAATGTAATTTCATCAACTTACCAGAGAAAATGATTCTAAAACACAGAAAATGAACTGCGTTCAATGACTAAAATTTTCAGTTTTACTCAAATTGGTTGAAGCAAAAATGAATTCACCTTGCAACAAAAACTACTACATCTAGTATTTTGTATGAGCACCATGATTTTTAAGGACAGCACCAAGTCTTCTAGACATGGTCTAAGGCAATCTAGGAAACATCTATCTTTTTCCGTTCTTAAAGTATGACCTATTTTAGAGCCTGGATGCCGGTTGGAGATCGATTCTCAACTTGTTCCATACGAATTTGAAATGTTCGATTGGGTTCAAATCAAGAGACAAACTTGGCCATTCACCCTGTTCTGCTTCAGAAATGCAACAGTAGCTTTAGATGTGTGTTTTTGGATCATTGTCGTGTTGGAAAAGTGCACGACAACAAGTGCACAGAGTGATGGCAGCATCTTCTCCTTGAATCGGAATCGGTTTTATTGCCATTGTTTGAGAACAAGTTCACAACCTAGGAATTTCCCTCCGATGAGGGAGAATAGTCGGTGTCCAGGGTGAGAAGAGTCAGCTGTAATCCGACCCACATGCCTCCGGGTCCTGGAGGAAAACAGGTCCCGGAGGGATGGGAGCCTGCAGCCAATCACCTTCTCAGCAGCACGCACGATGCGCTGCAGTCGGTGTTTGTCCCGGTCTGCGGCGCCGGGGAACCACACGGTGATGGAGGAGGTGAGGATGGACTCGATGATGGCCGTGTAGAACTGTACCAGCATCTCGGTCGGCACTTTGAGTTTCCTCAGCTGCCGCAGGAAGTACATCCTCTGCTGGGCCTTCTTGATGAGGGAGCTGATGGTTGGCTCCCACTTGAGGTCCTGGGTGATGGTGGTGCCCAGGAAACGGAAGGAGTACACGATGGAGATGGGGGTGGGAGAGTCCATCAGGGTGAGGGGATACGGTGGGGCTGTGACTTTCCTGAAGTCCATGATCATCTCCACTGTCTTCTGGGCGTTCAGCTCCAGGTTGTTGTGACTGCACCAAGAAGCCAGCCGGTCCACCTCTCTCCTGTAGGCGGACTCATCACCGTCTGAGATAAGTCCGATGAGGGTGGTGTCGTCCGCAAACTTGATCAGCTTTACGGACTGGTGACTGGAGGTGCAGCAGTTTGTATACAGCGAGAAGAGCCAGGGGGAGAGTACACAGCCCTGAGGAGTCCCAGTGTTTGTAGTCCGATTGTCCGAGACAATCTTCCCCAACCGCACGTGCTGTCTCCGGTCCGACAGGAAGTCAGTGATCCACCTGCAGAGGGAGTCGGGCACGCTGAGCTGGTAGAGCTTGTCTCGTAGCAGTCCAGGGAGGATGGTGTTGAAGGCAGAGCTGAAGTCCACAAACAGGATCCTGGCGTAGGTTCCTGGTTTGTGAGAGCCCTCAACCCCCTCCACACGGCTGCAGAGTCATTGGAGCTAAAGTGTTCCTGTATACGGTTGGAGTACACAGATTTTGCTCTTCTCACTTCACTGCTGAAGTGGTACTTTGCTCGTCTGTATGTACTCCAGTCCTCGCTCCGCCGCGCTACTTCCTTCTCCTCACGTAGGCGCCGGAGCTTGGGTGTGAACCAGGGCTTGTCATTGTTATAACAAATCCTGGTGCGCGTTGGGATGATGCGCGTCTCATTGAACTGAATGTATGAGGTCACAGTGTCCGTATACTCGTCCAGATTGTCCGTGGCTGCTCCAAACGCTCCCCAGTCTGTCGTCTCCCAACATGAGCGCAGCTCCTCGACAGCTTCAGAGGTGTATTTCCTCGTTGTTATCACGACAGGCTTGGCCAATTTCAGTCTCTGTCGGTATGAGGGAATTAGGTGCACCATCACGTGATCTGATAGTCCGAGGGCAGCGCGCGGCACAGCATGATACGCTCTGCTGACTGTAGTGTAGCAGTGATAGTGATCCAACGTCTTCTCCTCTCTGGTCGGGCATTTAATGAACTGTCTATACTTTGGTAATTCCTGGCTCAGGTTTCCCTTGTTAAAGTCACCAAGCACGATAACAAGAGAGTCCGGAAAAGACCGCTCCGCATGTAATATCTGGCCTGCAAGCGTGCGCTGAGCCTCGTGCACGTCCGCGCTCGGCGGAATGTAGGCAGCCACCAGAATGAATGAAGCGATCTCACGCGGTGAATAAAAAGGCTTACAGTGAATGAAAAGATATTCCAGAGAAGGAGCGCAGTGTTGGGAGATCACAGTCACATCCGTGCACCAGCTGCTGTTGATGTAGAAGCAAACGCCTTCTCCTTCAGTATAAAGCAGTACATTGTTGAGATCATGATACCATCAATGAAATGGAGCTCCCCAACACTAGCAGCAGTCATGCAGCCCCACATAATGACACTGCCACCACCATGTTTCACTGTAGGCGCTGTGTATTGTTCTTTGAAATCCTCACCTTTACGACACCATACTGTTTTTAAACCATTAGTTTCAAAAACAGTGATCTTGGTCTCATCACTCCAGAGTATAGAGTTCCAGTAGTCTTAATTTTTTCAGCTTGGGGACTAACAAATTCTAGGCATGTTTTTTGGTGAATGGGGTTTAGGAAAGGCCTCCTTCATGGATGATACCAATGCATGCCATTTCTCTGCAGTGTGAGCCGTATGGTGTCCCGGAAAACGGTCACTCCAGTTTGGCTTTCTACTGCTTTAGCTAACTGCAGTGAACTTGCATGGCGATTTTCTTCAATCCTTCTCATCAGAAGACGCTCCTGTCAAGATGTTAACTTCAGTGGACGGCCTGGACAGCCTTGTAAGATGGTTGCACTTACATCTTTCTCAAATTGTTTGATCACTTTTGCTACAGTATTTTGACTGATATGTAAAGCTTTGCTGATCTTGTAGCCCTCAACTTTTTTGTGTAAATAAATGATTTCCTTTTTCAGATTTCTCTTACATTGGGAGCCATTACTGACAGCATCAAATGGGAAGGGCTTTTCTTTGTAAAGTAATGCCATTTTATTGTCACCTGTCTGCTGGACACCACTTAAATGAATCATTAGACTCACCTGTGGTTGAATGCTTGTTAATTAGAAGTTTGTAGTCTTAAGTGTGGCTTTTCTCCTAGCAATATAATTAGGGTGTACTCATTTTTGCAACATGGGCTTGAATGAATTTGTTAGGCAAATCACTTTTTTGTGTGTGCAAATGAACAAAACTTATTTGCAATCAATGGCCCACATTTGTGGGAGTATTTTATAGTATAGAATATCATACAAAATGTTAATTCTGAAAGGAAGCTAAAGGTTTTCTGACAAATGTAGTGGGGTGTAGTCATTTATGCAGAGCACTGTATATATTTTTGAGTAAAGGATTAACTACATTTAAGGTGGCTTGAGTAGCCTACAGCACGTCCTAGCTGAATTTGCAGCCTTCGGATTTGATATGTTAGCAAGCCTAAAATAACTTTATTATAGTGTATTAGCACTTCCAAAAGTACACAACTAAATAGAGAAGAAAACACGCTTAACTTACCATCATTCCAGGGGTTGGGGCCGAAGGAGAAGCTCTCTGAAGAGCGAGGAGAGTGATTTCTCCTGCTGTGAGAGACACGGCTTGCGGCGGCCATGTTGCTTCAGTTGTGGCTGAGTCGCCTTGGGGCTTGGTTTGTAGGGGTGCAGCTAGGATACACAGGCGGGTTTTGAAACAAACTGGTGAAATGTTTGTATCAAAACTTGAAGTTGTAGCAAAAGAGTTGTGTATCCGCAGCAGCACAGTCGAGAAGTTGTTTTCACTGATTCGTGGTTGTAGTGGGAAAATTGACTTGTGGAAATAGAGTTTAAGCATTTTGTACTTTCTTTTCTACAACTTAAAATGCAAAGCAAATTTGTGAGAATATTTTTCTCAGGTGAAAATTGTACACACACTCAAATTTTTTTTGCATCTTTATGACCAATTTGATACAAGTGAACATTCAGCTGTACAAGTTTGGATTTAATTTGCAACTTCTCACATCGCAATACATAGAAGTACTCATCCAAAATACAAGCTCATATTTAAAATACAAGCGTCCAGATTCTATTTACAGACGTCTGGATCCAAATGACAACCGCGGATGTTTTGAAACTTATCTACCTTCATAAGATTCAAACACTGGTTTAATCCCACGCACAGCTTCTGATTTTAACGGGTAGTGGCGTTGAACCAGTCGAAAAGACGATTTTGGTGTGATTTTAAAAGGGGTACAACTCTTAATTAAACCCACATCATGTTAATTTTTCATCCACAAATTGGCTGGAACCTCTCTAAGCAAAGGAGGCATTTCTGTGCCATCTGTCGTAACATCATCATGTAGGAAACATGAGAAAATTCAGCAGGGTCCTCAGTTAAATAAATCACCCTGGTGACATGCACGGTGGAAATCAGTAAACACTTGTAAACTTTTGAAGATCTGGAGTAGAGGATCGAACCATTACTCTCAGTTCATTTCCAATCAGAAGCTGACTGAGCTCGATGAACAAGTTTTGACATCATTTCCCACTCTTCACCCTCAGGTTTAGAGAGAGAAATATATGGATCACATTCTTGAACTCGGTAGAGCTCTTTCTGTTCTGGTGTAAGACAGACATTAAGTGCTGAAAAATGTGTGTCCCACACAATGGAAGTTATGCTCAACCTGTCCGTCTCAGAGATTAACCATGCCTGCTCAAATTCTATGTCTGGCCCTGCAAAAGCAATGTAGATCCTCCTCTGGCATGAAAACAGAAGCCGGACATACCAGGTTCTGAGCCAAGACGAGGAGATCTTCGGTCATGGTACCTGTTAACAGCTTTCACTGGTATTCAAATCTGAGATCATGAGGCATGTGTTTCACTGCTGTCAGGATCGATGTCTCCTGCGCAGGGACCACTTCAACGCCCTGAGATGATGAAAAAAGAGTAATGTTAAGTTTGCACATCAGGTCTCTGCCTAACAAATTCACAGGACATTGCTGAGAGATTAAGAATCCATGTTTAAATGCTGGTCCATCTCCTAATTGACAACGGAGAGGGCAACTGAACCATTGTTTGACAATCTGTCCAGATGCTGAAACTGAGTAGACATGGTTACCGCTGAGCTTCAGTGGTGGACGCAAAGCTGTGTGTTTCAGAAACAAATGAGTCGCACCAGAATCAACCATGAACTCCAAGGATGTACCTGACACAGTGAGAAACAGGATAGGTAAGGCTTTATACGCATCATTAGTCAGATGTGCTTATGTACCTGTCAGCGTCTTCTGTTGTCCCTCTAAATGTGCAATGGCTTCTGTAATCAAAGTGTGAGAGTTAGTACTTTGATCTGAAAGGTTAGTGCTTAAAGCCGGTTCTTCATTGCTGGCAGTTGCATTTAAAATAGCATTATTTTCACTGCAAATATCAGGATTTGCATCACAAAAAACAACTTCTTCATCATCAACAGGCTGTTCATCACAAGAAACAGTTTCATTATCAACATCAGAAAAATCAGATTGATTATCACTGTTATCAACTGTAGGTGTTTGATCACTAAAATCAGACTGATCATCGCTTTCAAAATGTGAATCATCACTAAAATCAGTTTGACTGTTGCAAAATGCAAAAAGAATTATCCGCTCTGGGATGAAATGGAGGTCCGCCCAGCTGATCAGTCAGCTTGTTGATGTTCTCCACGTGAACCACAACTCCGCCTACTCGTACATTGGTCACCCAGTGGCCATGCCTCCCACAGGAGAAACAATGGTTGTTTTCATTATCCGAATCTCTGTTGTCGTTGTTGCGTCGGTCTAAGTAAAAATGGCGGCGACGTCGGATTGAAGACCGCCACGTTTGTCGTCAACCTCTGGCTGCCCGAGGGTACTCACGAACACCCCTAGACTGCCGTTGGGGCGGTCTACTCCTATGATCATTAGTGACTGCAGAGTACATGGTTAATGCAGCTTGATGCAAGTCTGTCTCTCTCTTAGATAGCAGCTCACTTTGTCGATCATACAGATGAACAGTACAAAACACAGTGAATGCTGAATACTGCTACGTCTCAGCTCAAATGAAAATAAGTATTTATTAAGATCAGCAACCTTGCATCCATCTTTTCTGAAGACAAAACTCTTTTCTCAGGGTGGGAATTTCTCAGGATGAAGGCACTTGGCTCTTTAGCTAGGAGTAAGTGAATCTTGGCAAATACAAAACAATAGCTTGGGTTAAATCGTAACACATTAAAATAAACTCTCAAACTAAGTATATAAGAAGAATCAATTTTCTCAGGCAGTAAGGTTTTCTCTAACCTCGGCTCTCATGTGAACTCAGCACCTGATTTCTGGCCCATCTGCATTTTCCCTTTTTTCACACCCTCTGCTCTCAGTGTTAATAATGTTAACAGATGAATAATAATATTAAAAATTCAACTACACTCCTCATTTCTGGAACAAACTACCGGAAGAATGCAAAACTGCAGAGGCACTGAAGTCTTTTAAGTCTAAAATTACTCGCCTATGAGTAATTGTTTTTACTTGCTTGTTTTTAATTTTCACACAAATTAAGTCTTGATTACTTTAAATGCTTTCTTGTAAATACTTTCTTGTTTTTTAGAAAGAACTGTGAGCGTTTTCAGCAAGATCAGTTAGTGGAAGAAGAACTGTGAGCTTTTGAGCAAGATCAGTTAGTGAATAAAAACGGTGAGCTTTTTCAGCAAGATCAATTAGTGGAAGGAAGAACTGTCAGCTTTTCAGCAAGATCAGTTAGTGAATAAAAACGGTGAGCTTTTCAGCAAGATCAGTCAGTGGAAGGAAGAACTGTGAGTTTTCAGAGAGATCTGTTAGTGAATAAAATCTGTGTTTTTACCTGGTCGTCCTTACATTGTTGTTTTGTCTTATTGTAATTGCTTTCTTGTATTTTAATCATCAAATTGATTTATGCTGTTGTTGAAACCTGTGGTTAATTGTTACTATTATCAGTTAAACTATTTTGAGTTAACAAATAGTCAATAACAAACTGTTTCGGGTTTGTTTAATTTTAAACAAAGATTTCTGGCGCTACAACGAGCCTACTTCGCCTCCACCCTATATGAAAATCAGTAATTCCGCTTCAGCTTACTTAATCAGTAAATATGCGTAAATACCCCTGTATCTTTCGGCAATATTATTTTTACAGTCCCCTCCGCTCTCATATCGTGAAGCTCACGCCCAACTATTTTGAGATATCTTCTATTTAAGTTAAAGCGTATATTTTCAATTCTACAGCGAATCTAAATTGAATACACCCTGTATAAAAATCAGAGTAATTCAGTCTCAGTTTACTTAATCATCTAATTGATCCCTTCAGAGATTGTCCAATTCGTGTCACTGGACCTCGATAATGATGTACCGTTTAATTAATTTAATAACCTTTCCGTAACCATATTGCCATTCAATTCAATTCAATTCGGTTTATTTATATAGCGCCGTTTCACAACAGATGTCATCTCAAGGCACTTTACAAGAAGAGTTAGTACAATACAATGTTTAATGTAGAAATTAGAGAACCACAGAAGATTGCGTCGTGTAATTCTCAGCAATCCCTCACACTGGAAGAAACCTCCGGCAGAACCAGGCTCAGCACAATAGGTCATCTGCCGAGACAGTCTGTGGTTTGGAGGATACAGAACAGAGACACAGAAAGAGCAACAGAACTGATGCAGAAGTTTGTTGCAGGACGTGGAGAACTTTCCGTCACTCCAATGCCATCTTAGTCAGGGTCGTCATGCAGGGCGGGTCAGGATCACCTACTATAAGCAGAGACTAAGAGAAAACAGGTTAGCGCTTGAACTGACAACACATCATGCAGTTGGGGAGAAGTAGGAGAGAAAGTAGGAACTGGCTCTAATAATGTCCTCCAACAGCCTAGCCTAACCTAGCCTAAAGCAGCATAGCTACTAACATTAACCTGTCTCCTAGCTACTAGGAGACCTAGCTACTGTCGTGGTCAATAACCCACCCCCAGTTCAGGAGTACTTAGAGTATAACATCTTCAGTGGAGAGGCTGAGTCAGGCTGAGTTTCACCTCTGCAGAGAGTGGAGAAGACCTGTCCCCAGCAGGCTGAGTCCAAAGCGTTCTGAAGCTCTGCTGCAGGCCGGCTCGTTTTATTCATTCAACAAGGAGTGGCTCACAGCACATACACACCAATACATTTGCTGGGTATTTCCCTACACACACATTTCAGTTACATCTTGCGAGATAACAGGGAACCTGGTGGTGCCTGGTGGTGCCTGGTTCTGCAGCTTCTGCTCTGAAAAACAACTCCATATATGGTAGAGCATGGTACAGCACATCTCATATCAGATATTACTTCATCTTAGACCTTGGTTACTTTTAGCAAGCAAAAACATTTAATCGCATTAAAAATCCTCATTAATCCCCCTTTTGAACTCTCTTAAGAGTTCAACATAAGTCAAAGCAGTGCATACCGATAGTAGCTAGAAAGTAAATAAACATATCAAAAATCATAATCATGTTAGAAAAGCACACCTCAAAAATTTTTAAAGTACTTCAAACTCATCCTCTTCATTTTCTTCCACAGGTTCTTCTCCTAAGAGAGCAATCATCATGTGTGCAGAGTCCTGAGGAGCAGGGGAGATGGCCGTGGTGATTAATCTGTTAAGGAGGGCGCATAGGCATGGGATGCAACAGCATCCACACGTGACCATAATGGCTGTAAACACTGCTAGGGACACCATTATAGACCTAACTAAACTTTTATATTTACCAAACATATTAAGAAAAGTTGGAAAGGCCCGGTACCAGAGGGAATCCACTAGTCTTTGGCGTGAGTCTTTATATATTAGACGGTGCCTGTCTGCTCTCGCAGCTGTCCAGGCTAAGGTATACCCTTCGTGATATTCTATCTGTCCGTCCCTGCCTTCTTCCGGCCAGACCAATCGAGTGATCCAAATTATCATGTGTGTTTTGTTTTTTCTGGCCCTGTAACAGGTAATAATTATATACTTATTATTTTGCATAATCCCGTTGAATCCCAAATATGTTTAAATCCTGCAACCATACATTATTAATTTGCAAAAAATTAAGTCCTAAATTGTGTATTGCTCTGAACCAATCTGCTACACAGACTTGGTTTGCCTGTCATAGTCATGCCCTATTTAAATTACATTTATTTTTGATTAAAAGATTTTGCTTTATATCCGGTGGTTCATTAAGTTAAAGAGTCATAATCTGAAAAAGAATTAGCCTAGAATGTTGGTAACTGTATTAAATTTTGCTATATCATATTCCCCTATTAATAATACTTTGGTCTCATAATATAATGTTTGTTTTTCTCTTTTCTGAGTCCTGAGTACCCCTGCAGAATGTGTCGTCCAATTAGAGATTAGTTTCTGCCAGTTACCTCAGCCTTATTTAGTATCCATGTTGATAGGAGGAGTATATACCAACATTACCAAGTATGTCATTTTAATAACATAACAATACAAATGCACCCTCTAAAATGCAAAAACTAAACTATTATCTAACATCGAAATATAAGGTAAAAGTTACTTCCCGATTCCGTGTTCTTTTATTGGACATCCATTCCTTTTCAATCTAATCCAACTGTATTGTGCTGAGAAATTATTTCACCCATCTAATTAAAAATAATCCATGGGGAAAAAACAAATCCATGTTATTTTGGTGCAACACCGTTGCTATTCCTGAAAACTAAACAAAAACACCTCCCTCATTGATGGATTTAAAAGCAAGAGCAGGCTCAAGACTTTACTTTTTGTCTACAGTTCAACTGATTACTATCCATTTGCTTGTTCAACTAAATTGATTCTTTTATTTACTTATTTTATTTATCAAGTTTAAGACATACTTATATGTCTGTTGTACTATGTCTCTTTATAAATGTTATCAATTATTCTATTATCCATTTCAGCTTTTTAATTACCTTAATCCGTGAAGCACTTTGATTCATTCTTTCTGCTAGAAATCAAATACAATTCTGACTTACTTTTGATTTAGCTGTTCCATTACAATTTATCCTATCCTAAATTTAGTACATCCCTGTGGATGAAACGTAAAAATAAGATATCATTTAAGTAAGCGTTACAGTTGTGTATTAATAAGGAATGTATCCTTTGTATTCCTTAGGTGTTGAATTTGCTATGTAAATAACAAAAATTTCTCAACTCACCAGCCAGCAACCCCATGCTATAGGCCCAGTTCTACCTTCCACCAAACTTTCAAATTGTTCCTGGTAAATGGTGGTGTTTTACCTGGAGATAATTCAGGTGAAGGCACGGGGTTTCAGAGTTCAAGCAAGCAGGGCCACCTTCGATCAGAAAAACAGAAACTCTTGTGGTTAGTTCAGCAACAGTGACATTGAATCAGCAGCCTTTGATCGTCACTTCTTCAGCAGAAATTGTCCATTTTACACCAGCCAAGTGGATTCACACATATTGTCCTTGAAAGTTCAGTTCAGCATGAGGAAATGTGCTCTTATTTGAGGGTGCCCCCTGCTTCACCCCTGAAAATATTCAGTCACTGGTGCCCCCCTGGTTTGGGAGCAGAGCACAAGACAGAAGAACTTCTGCGCTGGTTGTATAGATTTTTCTTTCTTTGGCAGTTATGGCGGGCACCTGGCACTATCCGTCATCAGCCCACGCACCCCCTCCCATCACATCTCCCCAGGAACATAAATTACATCTCAAGAATGTTATCTGAGGGGTTCTCTGTTGGCGGGATGGGAAAGAGAAAAAGAGAGAAAAAATATAGAGGAAGAAAAAGACAGACAGAGTCGATCCTCTCAGCCTATTCAAATCAACTTTTATTTAAACTTTTTATTTTCATATTCATTAATCTCCTTCCTCAAAAGCTGAATTCAAATATCTTTTCCACTCAGACTGCCTATGTGGGCTCTATTTTACTTTTATTTTAATCAGTTATATTAGCAATAATTTCTTCAGTATTAGTTATGGTAAAAATATACTAATTTATAGGTTTGCTCTCTCCAACAGGGATGATCATTAATCCTTATATGTCTAATTAAACTGTTGTTCTAATTCTTCCCCTGCTTATTTTAATTAATGTTTCCTGCATTTTTCATGCAATTTATATGTTATACTTTATCAATGCAATGCCTTTCTCTATTTTGTCAATTTGATAAATGTCTCTTTCATCTCATGTGTAAATTAAATATTTATAAAGATTGACCATCGCAATCTTTTATCAACAGACTTAGTTCTTTTTAGTGATTTAAGCATTTTATATTTATTTCAATAAAAAATCTGCTTGCATTTCAATCTGTCCTTTATCAATACAGCTTGTATTTTTATTCTTAATTAGCCAATTTAATCCTATTTAGAAACCAACTATAGACATATTCCTAAACTATACCAATTTTTGCACCGTCCTCCATTTTGCAACTTGGTTGATCTTGTCGCTTGCTTCAGCTACATGTAGTTCTCTCGAGCTTCAGAATTCTTCTACCCTATTTTTAATAGGATCGCAGATCTGATCATTAGTGAGAATTTTCGGTTTCTTTTCTTTTTTTTATATAGCACACTTACAACACAAGGCAATTCTTTTCAGACACATTCTGAACAGCGTCCTTTAAAGGTATTTTAGAATCCATAGAAAAATCCTTCTTTTACTTAAAACAATAAAAATAGCAATACATCTAGACCGTTCAACATGAAAAAATGCAAATTCTTGAATTTACTATAAAAACTCCTGCTTTTGAATTCAGAATTCTTCTATTAAATCTTAAACTACAACTTACCAAATTAGACTCGCTTAGGAGTAACTGCTTTTACTTGTTTGTTTTTAATTGTCACACGAATTATTGTCTTAATCACTGTAAATGCTCATTTTTATTCTAATCATAAGTAAAGCACCCTGAATTTCACTGTGTTGAAAGTGTGCTATACAAGCAAAACTGCCCTGGCGCGCCTTCTTTTTGATTAAGACTAATTTAAATATTATCAAGTATTTATCTTAATAGTATTTCTTATTCTCCCCTTTACCAAGCTTGTATTTGTTTCTATAAAATATTAGATCCGAATTAAACAAGCGTAATTATTTAATGTCGTTTTTATGAGGTAGCTTCCTGATTATTTTCAAGAGGTCCAACCTCAAATTGCTCCTCCGAGCTGTTTTCTCTTTTCTATCTATTTTGTTCGTTCACCATTGATCTTAAGAGTGAATGCCCCAAGCCGAAGCTTAGTAAAGTTAAAAGGATTTATAAACTGATGTTTAGCTTCTTATCAAGTTATTTTTATTCAGAGATTTATCAAAAAAACAAGAGTCTTGAACAGAATCCGCTCGCTGCGAGCTATCCAAGCAATTCACCGTAGCCTACGGTCTGGTGCTAATGTTAGCCCCTTTCGGCTAACGTCGCTTAAAACAGTTAAACTCTACCACGAAACTACTCAACAAAATAGCAACATACCCTTCGGTAAATAGAGAACTCAACACCTCAATTTCAATTCCCATCAGTGTAATTCACACCACCTTTTCCAGATTTCAATGTGGCACAAAATTAGACGTATCCGTCACAAATTCAGCAGGGACTGAAACGCGTACCCAACATCAGTTCCGCTATCTATATATTGTGAGTGTTTAATTTCTCTTATCCATTCATATATTCTTATCCATTCATATATTCTTATATAATAGTTTATACTCGAGTTTTTACTAATGATAGTCCTGTTTTAACACGAACCCAAAAGTTCAGCTCACCTCTCAACTTCCTGCTTTCATACAAAGTTGAAATCTCACACACACACACACACACATACCCAGCGCTGAGATCTCTCTCACGCACACTTTCTCCGCTCTTCTTCTTTCCTCTCTGTGATTCTATTTTCTTAAAACAACCTTTTACTCACGTTTTTGGGACTTGAACCCTCAACACTGTATTAAAATTATACTCGTATCACCCACTTCTAGATAATTTATCAACCTCACTTACTTGAAGTCTAGACACAATAAGATTTTTGGTAAAATCCAATGAGCAGAAGAAAAGGTCTGCTTACCTTATTTTGCGTGCACGCCTTTGTGTCAGTCTCCTTTCGCCTCGGTCAGTTTCAAATCAGCTCCAAAGAATCCTTTTTAGGATCCCTTCTCTTTTATTTCAAAACAGAATTTTGGAGATCCTACCTCCAGGGCCTCAAAACCCAGCTCTATAACCTGGTTATAGTACTTTTTTCTCGTCAGAAAAATATTAGGACGCCACTCCAAGATAAAACATTTAACAGACCCCTGGCCTGGTGCAACCCGGTTGCTTTTTCTTTCTCATATATATCAGACCCCTGGCCTGCCGTAACCCGGTTACGTTTCTAACATTTATCAGACCCCTGGCCTGCCGTAACCCTGTTACGTTTCTAACATTTATCAGACCCCTGGCCTGCCGTAACCCTGTTACGTTTTCTCAATGCAGTATTCCTCCCGGAGGATTTAAGTGTGTAACCCGGTTACCACACAACTCTATGTTCAGTAACCCTGTTACTTTGTCTCATATCTCGTTTTTCTCCACTGCAGTAAATTTAGGAACTTCAGGTACTTGAAGTCTGACACAAAAAACTTTTTTGAACAAAGCCAATGAGCAGAACAAAAGGTATGCTTACCTTATGAAAGTGCCGGCATGATTTGTGTCAGTCTACGTTCGCTTTGGTCCGGTCCAAATGGTCTCCAAGACTCCTTTTCTGTGATGAAAATCCGGGTCACGGCACCAATTGTCGTGGTCAATAACCCACCCCCAGTTCAGGAGTACTTAGAGTATAACATCTTCAGTGGAGAAAAAGTCAGGCTGAGTTTCACCTCTGCAGAGAGTGGAGAAGACCTGTCCCCAGCAGGCTGAGTCCAAAGCGTTCTGAAGCTCTGCTGCAGGCCGGCTCGTTTTATTCATTCAACAAGGAGTGGCTCACAGCACATACACACCAATACATTTGCTGGGTATTTCCCTACACACACATTTCAGTTACATCTTGCGAGATAACAGGGAACCTGGTGGTGCCTGGTGGAGCCTGGTTCTGCAGCTTCTGCTCTGAAAAACAACTCCATATATGGTAGAGCATGGTACAGCACATCTCATATCAGATATTACTTCATCTTAGACCTTGGTTACTTTTAGCAAGCATAAAACATTTAATCACATTAAAAATCCTCATTACTACTAACACTCTCTACCTGGCTTACATTAATCTACCTCTACCTAGCTACTCTACCTCTTCCTATCTCTTCCTAGCTTTTGACACTCTACCTGACTACTAACATTAACCTGTCTCTTCCTAGCTACCTGTTAACCTGTCTCTAACTACCTATTAACACATATCTAACTGTAAGCTTTGTCAAAAGAGGAAAGTTTTAAGCCTAGTTTTAAAGATAGACAAATTGTCTGCTTCACAAACCAACCCTGGGAGCTGCCACCCATTCTACTTTTAGAAATCCTAGGAACTACCAGTAAACCTGGAGTCTGGGAGCGAAGGGATCTGTTAGGAACATATGGAACAATCAGGTCTCTTATGTATGATGGAGCTAGATTATTAAGAGCTTTATATGTCAGAAGGAGGATCTTGAATTCTATTCTAGATCTCAGTGGGAGCCAGTGAAGAGAAGCTAAAACAGGGGAAATGTGATCTCTTCTTTTAGTATTCATCAGAATCCTAGCAGCAGCGTTTTGGACTAACTGAAGACTTTTAATTGTATTCTGTGGACTACCTGATAATAAAGAGATACAGTAATTCAGCCTTGAGGTAACAAAGGCATGGACTAGTTTTTCAGCATCACTCCTGGACAGGATGGTTCTAATTTCTGCAATATTCCTAAGGTGAAAAAAGGAAATCCTAGCGACTTCTTTAATGTGAGATCTAAATGACATATCTTGGTCAAAAATAACACCGAGGTTCTTTGCTTTATTACTGGAGGATAATTTAATGCCGTCCAGGTGAAGGGGTTGACTAAGTAGTTTATTTTTCAGAGTTTCTGGTCCAAAGTTGACAACTTCTGTTTTATCAGAACTCAGAAGCAAGAAGTTTAGAGTCATCTAAATTTGTATGTCTTCCAGACATGCCTGTAGTCTACCTAACTGATTGGATTCATTAGGATTTATGGATAGAAATAGCTGTGTATCATCAGCGTAACTATGGAAATTTATCCCATGCTGCCTAATTATTTTACCAATAGGAAGCATAAATATTGTAAAAAGAATCGGCCCAAGCACTGAACCCTGTGGTACTCCGCAAGTAACTATTGAGGTTGAGGAAGATTTATCATTTACCTGAACAAACTGAAATCTGATATACAAATAAGATTTAAACCAGCCTAGTGTTGTTCCTTTTATACCGACACTTTGAAGCCTTTTTATGAGAATATTGTGATCAACAGTGTCAAAGGCAGCACTGAGATCTAACAGGACCAGAATGGTCACCAGTCCATTGTCTGATGCTATGAGAATATCATTAGTAACCTTCACCAGAGTTGTTTCAGTGCTATAATGAGCTCTAAAGCCTGACTGAAACTTCTCAAACAGCTCATTATTGTTTAAATGCTCACATATCTGTTGTGTCACTATTTTCTCGAAAATTTTAGACGAGAAGGTAAGATTAGATATCGGTCTATAGTTAATTAAGTCGTTTTGATCAAGAGATTCTTAAGTTTCTTAAGTAGAGGTTTAATTACAGCAATCTTAAACTCCTGTGGTACATATCCATTTACTAAGGATAGATTCATTATTTCTAAAATTGGAGCAGCGATCAGAGGGAAAACTTCTTTTAAGAGTTTAGTTGGGATTGGGTCTAAAACGCAAGTTGAAGGTTTAGATGAAGCTAATAATTTTAGTACATCAGAAAGTTCGGCTGCATTAAAGCAGGTTAAATATATATTAGGTTCAACCACTTTTGATGCTGCCTCATTAACTAAGGAAGAAGCAAGCATATTGGGAAGGTTCCCATCTTTTTTGTATCTTTTTTTAATAGTCTATTTTAGTTATAAAGAATTGCATGAAGTCGTCACTAATAAGAGCTTGGGGAATGGTTGGCTCGACAGAGCTATGATCCTGTGTGAGTTTGGCAACTGTATCAAAAAGAAACCTAGGACTATTTTTACTCTCCTCGATTAAAGATGAATGCTATGCTGTTCTAGTTGTTCGAAGGCTCTTTTTATATAGCAATAGACTATTTTTCCACACTAAATAGGAATCCTGTAAATGCGTGGAGCGCCATTTTCTCTGTAGTTTTCTAACGTTCTTCTTCAGGGTAGGTAGCTCTAAATTAAACCAGGGAGCTAATCTTCTATGGCTAGCCACCTTCCTTTTTAAGGGGGCAACTTTGTCTATTGCCAGACGCAGGGAGGAATTAACGCTATGAACTAGAACTTCAAGTTGTGAGGGGTCATGAGTTAAATCACTGTTTTCTATTGTACTTTTATGTAGTGAGGAAATTAAAGTTGGAAGAGCTTCTTTAAAATTTGCTACAGCATTGTCTGATAACGTTTTAGTATAATGAAGTTTTCTTTCAGGTTTGATATGATCCGTTAGAGTAAGGTTAAAAGTGATAAGAAAATGATCAAACAGGATAGGATTATGTGGAAAGACTGTTATTTCTTCACAGTCAATGCCATAAGTCAGCACAAGATCTGAGACAGCATAAGGCTGTACATGTAATCGCTAGTACGATCAGGCAGCGGACCAGAAAAAATTACAGTCAGACATCTTTTTGGCAGCCCTGCACACCGAAGCTACGCTAATTTTAGTGACCTCCGATTGCCGTAACCGGGTGTCAATGCCACCAGCATGGATAACGATCCTGCTATACCGCATTTTGTCCTTGGCCAAAAGCTTCAGATGGGACCTAATGTCCGCAGCTTTGGCCCCTGGAAGGCATTTGACTGTGGTCTTTCGTGTCTATGGAGCACCGTTCCTAACTATGGAGCTGCCAATTACAAGAATCGGCCTCTCCTGCTCGGCAGGTGCGTCGCTGTGCGGGGCGAACCTATTGTTCAGAGAAAGGGGCTGGAGGTTGGCCGCGGGCTGGTGTCTGGCGCTAGGCTTCCTACGAACCGTCACCCAGCTCGGCTTAGATCCTGGCTGCACGGGAGCTGTTGGAGGACGGCTAAGGGGTTCTGTCATAACTGACTCCAAGCTAGCTACTGCTGGGCCTGGCTGTTCTACAGTGTGGAGCCGGGTCTCTAGCTCAGAAACCCTCGCCTCCAGGGCTACAAAAGTGCTGCACTTATTACACCTACCATGTTCACTAAATGAGGTGGAGGAGTAGCTAAACATCTGACAGAGAGAGCAGCAAAGAGGAGGAGGTTGAGATAGAGACGGAGGAACAGGAGACAAAGCTGCCGAAGCCATGCTAGCCGTGAAGATAAGCTAACGTTACAGAGCCCAGAAAACCAGTGTAACGCTTAACGACTCCCAAAACGTAAAGAACACCAACAGAAAATAAATGTTTTAATGTGTTTGTGTGTTAAAGTAACACAGAAAAACTTCTGGACAGAGAAAATTAGATCAGTTCAAGAGAGAGAGAAACACCGACTTGCTTCAACCGAGTGATTCACCAAATAGGAAATAACGCGATACGTCTTACCAACGCAGTCTCAGCCAATGAATGGGAGATTCACATCTCATTCACACGAGACAACAAGAAATGATAAACCACCGAGATGCACCGGAGTACGAGTTATTCTATGGAGCCTCCTGGTTTCCTGAACTGCATAAAGAACGCAAACATCAGACTCACAGTCGCAGTGTGAGAACCGATGTCTACAATTCCTCCAGCATTAGGACCAACCGGAGCTGTGCAGTTTAAGATGGCTGAACTGACCATAAGTTGTCATGGTTAAGATAACAACCTACTCACTTTTCAAGATTGGTTTCCCATTAATCGATCATGCAGCCGAAGAACAGGTAAGGCACATCTGTCCGTCACTTCTTCAAACCCAAATTTCCTTGGTTTCCCCTGACCACCAGACCCAGTGGTGATGCTTATGATCAGCCGGTAGTAGCTATCTCTCAACCCCAAGGATCTGAATTACGGGAGAGACCCTCCTCAAAGGGTATTTATGTGACTCCCCTAACAGAATTGAGTTAACACTCTTCAGAAGAAATAACTTCAAATAGAAAAAGTAACTTTTAAAAATTTTATGTTAATTTAATGTGATCCTGTTTGCTTCATCGAAACGCAGGCCTGATGGGGCTCCAGCGCCATGTCGGATTTCCAGCGTACTGAAGTGTTTGAGAAAAAAAAATTAAATCAGGTGCGTGTGATCTAAAAATTCCCAAGATCTGAGAGGCACTTTCACTCTAAACCACACCACTTTAGGGCTACTTAAGCCAATTGGTTATAGGGTAGGGGCAATTCTTCGGATTTCAATCAATCAGACTGATTTTGCAGTTACTCCACGAGCGAATGTTGTTTTAGGAGGATCTTTATTGACATCTTTGTGCTCATGTGAGAGTGGTAAAATTTACAATGGCTATAGAGACGCAACAAACATTTCCAAGACGGTTAACAGGCAAAATACCCAATACATAACCACTTTAACAGCTAAAAACTTGGAGAGCTTTAGAGAGAAACTTAAAATCTGTATCGACGGCAAAATAGAAGTTATTTAATGCCCCTTTTATATATGTGAAAAACGTTAGTTTGATTCGCTGGGGAGACATTTATTCTTATTCCTAAAGCTGACCCTTCACACAAAAAGTTTTTACAGCTTTCAAAAGTCTGAAGACCTGAGATTATTTTGATTGAAGGAGAGCTGGGACGATCTTTGCGAAATAGAAAGCTGTGTTTGTGATAAAAGCGGAGGTCAGACAAGAAGAAACACACCGCGATTTGCATCAGCTGCAGGGAATTACAAAGGAGAATGGCAAAATCATCAATGCAACCACAAAGCTGATAAGTCCTCATTGATCCTCGTCCTTTATTTAATTATTTATTTATGGAAATATAGCCGGAGTTGTACAATTTAAGTTGTCCTGTTACTTTAGTAATTCAGTGGCGTCTGGTCTCTGGCGAAAAACCGGTGCTATTTTTCAGAAAAATTAATGTCTCCTTGTTCATGCCCTTTAGTCAATGGTTAGGCTAGAAATTAATTCCTAGTTACTTTTGAGTATTCTAATTACCACCTACTGACCTGTGTTGGTATGGTTGTAGTATCCATAGCCTCAGTATGCTATACAAGCAATACCTATGCTGGTAAGTGACTACTTAAAAGCTGGGATATATTCCTGAACAGACCTACCAGGCCGAAGGTCCCAAGAGTTCTGGTGCTCTACACATATATGCCTCTGTAATTAGGCCTGTATTGGTTTTTTTCATCTCATGTCTGAAAAATCTCCATTTATATCCACAAAAGTCATCAGAATCCTTAATGCTATGGACTATTTATCAAAATGTTCTCCCAGGGCAGCACACCCCTGTATCTCGCTTAACGTTACATTGATCAGGGCATATATCTTGGCTTGGGGGCTTCCTAGGGAAAAAAGTTCAGGCTCAGGATCTTTTTTTACTATCACCCCTGGGAACATGATCTACAGCTTTCAATAGAGCGGTTCACAGCCAAGAGTAAAACGGCTGGGATGAGATTCAGCACCTCCAAATCCATAACCATGGTCTTGAGCCGGAACAGGGTAGAGTGCCTTCTCCGGGTCAGGGACAAGATTCTTCCTCAAGTGGAGGAGTTTAAGTATCAAGGTGTCTTGTTCAAGAATAAGGTGAAAACGGAGTGGGAGATCAATAGAGGGATTTGTAAAGTCTCTGCAGTTATGCGGGCACTGTTACGGTCTATTGTATTGAAGAGAGAGGCGTGCTGAAAGGCAAAGCTCTCGATTTACTGGTTGATCTACGTGGCTACCCTCATTTATGGTCACAAACTTTGCGTGGTAACCAAAAGAACAAGATCACGAATGCTAGGGGCTGAGATGAGTTTCCATGTCTGGACTCCTCTATGGCATGTTCAGACCACCTATGCAGCAAGTGAGCGTCAAGCTACGCCAAGCTGCCATGCAGCTAGTCGCGTGCGTCAGCACAGCTGGCATCAGTACGTCAATGCAGCTGCTCCACGGGCGGTCCTTCAAAGCGGCCACGCAGCTGCTGCATGAAGTTGGGAAAATTGAACGTTGGGGAAGTAAACATGAGGCAACAACCAATCAGCGATGGGATGCCGGCATTGAGGGCGGAGAAGAGATAGGACGAGCCGAGCTGCCAGCTGCAAGCTGTCTGGGAGAGGGGAGGATGGAGGACGACCCGTGCGCTGTAGCTACTCAACGGGCAGGGTCTCCGCGGTGATTAGAGGGGAGTCGGCTAGATCGAGCTGAAAGGCTGGGGAGTCGGAGACGCAGGAAAAGATCAGACTTTATTTGGTGGAAGATATCGGAGTGCCAGGTAAGCAGTTAAATATGTTCTTTTAACTTTCTTGTTATGTTAGCTAACACTAGAACAAAAAACGGTTAGGGCAACTACGGTTACTAAATATGCACTACTAGTTTCCTGTTGGGAGAGAAATCCCCGCCTGCTTGCTGATGTACTAACGTGACGCACCACCACAGATGCAGAGTACAGATGTGCAAGCAGCTGTGTCTGAATTTTAAAAGCAGCACCTTTCATCCAATTGAGCTGTTTGGCGCCTGGCAGTAAAGGGCGGTGTGAACATCCCATTAGAGGTGAGGTGAGAAGCTTGGTCATCCAGGAGGGTTTCCACATAGAGAAGAGCCAGCTTAGTCTGTGTGCGCACTCTCAAATGTTGAACTGTAGTGCTACTCCATTATCCATTCATTCTGCCTCACATTGCTCACCAGCTTGTTTTAAAATGGCTGTGAGTCACTAACCAAAAGGAGTCTTTGAGGCGATGAGAGAAAGGGAAAGGTCTCAGAAAAGGCATAACAAGACCAGAGTACTTTTAGAAGATGGCGTGTTGGCACAGGTTAACCCCTTAACATTCCTGCAATTGCAAAAGTGCAATTGTTGCCAACTTATATAATTTTAAGTACAGTGGAAAAGAGAAAATTTTGTGTCTGCTTATTAAAATGTATACATCACATGCTCAAAAGATGGTTTTAGAATTGTTTCGTGACCCTGAAAACATTGTCGGTCTAAAGTCTGATTTATTACCTTTATCCACAAAAATGACATCAATAGCCAGAAAATTAGCATTTTACATCATACATGATCAACTAAAGGTCAAAATGGACCAAAAAAGGCTCAATCTGTGCCAAATCTGTTATTTCCTTCTGATTAAAAAAAACTCCCCAGAATTACTGACGAAATGGTGGACGTGACATCACAAGTCAAAAGTTAAACTTTTATCATGTAAAAAAGTTTTTTCATCTGTGGGTTAGGCTTGAAAAAAGGGCTTGTTGTGCTTACAGCAGTTACTGTAACCTTGTTTGTCAACCATTATTGAAATCACAAGGATATCAGCTTCCAAATGATATTAGATAATTGTATATTAACAAAAGCTGTTTTAGAAAGTAGCAGGTTTCAACTACCAACATCACTTTTGTTTTTATTAAAAAAGTGTCTCCACTTTACCTTTAACTTAGTTTTTTTCTCTGTGTCTGGTATTGTGCTTAGCTGCTATGCCTTGTTGGATGGGGACATTGGCTGAGCTGATGCTCCCAGTAACTTAAAATCATCAATGCCCTGTTATCAACTTTTTTACCTTCTTTAATATAGAAAGTAGTCCTAAATCAGTTCTTTTTGTCCTTTCTATGTCTCTGCTCTGTCGTCTGAAACCTCCAGATTATTGCGGCAGATGGCTGCTCGAGCCTGGTTCTGGTTGTAGTTTCTTACTGTTAAAGGGGAGTTTTTCCTCTCTACTGTCACGACATGTTTGCTCAGTATAATAGGATTGCTGAGGGATTGCTGCAATAGGAGTCTCAATGACTCAATGCAATTTGTTGAGATTTCTTACATAAAAAAAACATTTTAAATGATTGGAATGTTTGTACAATGGTATTGAAATGACTTATCTTTTACAGTGCCTTGCGATGACATCTGTGGTGAATTTTTGCTACGTAAATAAAATAAATTGCATTGAAAAATCACACTTTGGTTTCTGAAGAATACACTTCAATTCAGAAATTATTTGTTGATCCCAGAGGGAGAATAATTGTTGTTGTAGCTCATACAATTACATTCTTAAGAGAGCTATTATAGATCCTGATGGCTCTGGGCAAGAAAGGAACTCCTACAGCAGTATGTGTTGCAGCAGCACTGTTGAAGCCTTTGACTGAAAACTCTCTGTTGTTGTAGTCCCATGAAGACAATGCTCAGGGTTGTCCAATGTAATTAGGAAACAGACAGCTTTATATTCAGAAAATGTTAACCAGTTAGTTTGCCTTAGCAACTGGGTAAAAGATGAATAAATAAATAGGTCAAGAGTGGCACGTGTAAATGTGGTTGTGGAGTTGAAAGAAAACGTTCCATTTATCGCTCCTGATTTTATTCTAAAGGAAATAGCAAACACATCCAGTTTTGTCCTTTATTTACAGAGAAATTTGCTGTTCAGTCATATTCAGGAAATTTTATTAATCGTGAGTAATTCATAGCTACCCTGTAATTAATTAATTAACATTTTTAATAATTTAACAGCCCTAATTTTAAGCTCAACAGTTCTAACAATACCAATTCTATTACTAACTTATGAAGAAAAATGTGCTGATGATGGTTGCATGGTGGTGCAGTTGTTAGCATTTTTGCATTGTAGTAAGAGGGTCTTCAGTTTGAATCCCAGCCTCAAATCTTTTTGCATACAGTCCCTTTCTATAAAAGGACTTTATATAATGGCCTACTCTTAGGTTTACTTTCACACTTTAAATTTCCTCTTAAATTCCTGTGATTGTGTGAATGCATGTTTTTTTTTCTGTCTATGATAGCCTGGCAACCTGCAAGGGTATATCCCGCCTCTTGCTCAATGACTCCTGGAAATAAACAGCCCTACCATTTTCACCCTGCAAAAATACATAGATAATGAATGGATATGTGATATGAGTCCTAGGGTCTGTGCTTAAATGTTCTCTCAATCAAGTACTTCAGATATGGTGTGTAAAAGAATGAGGAGTATTTTTGATTTTTGTCCTGATTGAACTAATCATCGTAAAATGTGAGGCATGTTATGTCCACGTACAACTTGACTATGTCTACGTACTGATTATTTTTACCTTCCAGTCTCCTTCATAATTCTGACCCCGTTTACTTTATCAGCGTTTGCCCATGCTGGTTTCCCCCCGTCTTTCAATCTCCACTTCTCTTTCTTGCCTCTCTACCCTTTTCAATTTCTATCTAGCTTCCATCATAGCCATTCCGCCTTCTCACCCCCACCCCTCTGCCACTACAGTCTCTCTCTCCTCCCCTGTTTCTCCTTCTGCACAGCCGTCACTCTGAATTATTTTCAATGAGCTTCTTTATAGTGAGCACCCGATCTCAGCTCCAACTCATCACTGAGCAGAGGGCTGGGGGGACGGGGTCTGAATTTCGATCAGCTCTGAGCCTCCACTTTGCTATTAACCCCTTTCACACTAAACCCCACCACCACCTCCACTCTCCTCTTCATCACACCGTCTTTCTTCACCTTAGCTTACTCTATTTCTCACTCATGTTGATGGTTTCACCTCTCTACCTACATTGCTGAACCTGAATCTATTTTTAAAACTTTCTGGTAAATCTATGCAACATTATACATTTTTGATCAGAAAATGTAAGGACTCTTATGTTATTACACTTTGAGATGTGCCGTTATTCTTTTTTCAGGAAACATAACTTATAAAACAATGTATGCTTCATTTCTGAGGCAGAGTATTCTGTGTAAGGATTAAGTTGGTCTACATGCATAAACTGGCAACTGGTAGTAAGAATGACATTCTGATGTGAACTAACAGGGATCTCATTAATATTTTTCAAAAAAGAGAGTCAGGTCCCATTTTTTTGTTTACAAAACAATTTCTGATTAGATATATCAATTTAGAATCTATTTCAATTCAATTCAGTTTATTTATATAGCACCAATTCACAGCAGCTGTCATCTCAAGGCACTTAACAAGAAAAGGTATTTCAATACAATTTTACAATCCTTCAAGTCAGTTAAAGGTTTTCTATTCTAGCAGGAATCCTAGCAGATTGCATTGAGTCATCAACGTGAGGTTATGCCCGGAACATGCAGACTCCAACCAGCATTTCATCAGTAAACCCTCATAGATCCAGGTCCAGGCTGATAGATCCAGGTCCTTATTAATCATTCGAGTGCATGTGTGTCCTGTGCTGTCAATTATTCCTTCTACTATTTTACATTCTTTTACTTTATTTATTTAAGTTATTTCCACCCTGCCGGAACCTCTGACACCAACAACTTCTTTTCAGGATCCATTTCCCTTCTCACTTGTGTTTCCCTGCAATCATGTCTCATGCTGCGCACCTGTGTTCTAGCCTGATTTGCTCACTGCCTCCACCTGCATTCACCACTACTTAAGCTATCTCACTCTCCATTCCCTCACCAGATTTTCAAAAGCCCTTGTGTTAGTAGTAGTCCAGTGCTCTTCCTAGGTCCATGGGTTTTTTTGCCTCCTTGTGTATGACCTCTTTATGCCTCCAGGATTCTAGTTTTTGTCGCCTAACCCCAGTCGGATTCTTCCTGAATCCCTGAAACCGTACCTCTGCCCTTTGACCACGATTTCAGCCTAGCCCCTCAGATGAGTATTCCTCTGCCTCTCTCTTAAGACCGATCAGGAGCATATCCGTTCTGTTATTCTTCATTAGCTCGAGAACACATTGTTCATAAAGGCTGAAAGGTGATAATTTCATCAGTCATCCACATCTTTCCTTGTTTTTGTCATCTCCCCCAACAGGATCTCCATGTACCCCTGTAAAGTGTCAGCGGTCAGGGATTGGCCGATTCCCCAAAACCGCAAACAACTTCAAAGATTTCTAGGGTATTCAAACTTTTACGCATGTTTATCAGAAACTACAGCTCCATTGCTTCCCCTTTACATGCACTGACGTCTTCTAAGCAACTCTTAGAGTGGACGCTGCCAGCTGAGCTAGCCTTTGCTCAACTCAAACGGCTCTTCACCTCTGCTCCTGTGCTCCACTCACCAGACCCTTCCCAACAGTTCATTGTCGAGGTTGATGCCTCTAGCTCTGGAGTTGGAGCAGTTCTCAGCCAAAGGCACCACGGTGGTAGGGTACACCCCTGTGCTTTCTTCTCCAGGAGCCTTTCCTCTGCTGAGAGGAACTACGATGTGGGTGACCGTGAGCTGCTGGCAGTTAAACTGGCACTCGAGGAGTGGAGGCATTGGCTGGAGGGTTCTAAGGAACCATTTATTGTGTGGACGGACCACAAAAATCTTTAATACCTCTAGTCAGCCAAGAGGTTAAACTCCAGACAGGCCAGGTGGGCACTTTGCTTTTCACGATTTAACTTTGCTTTATCTTACAGACCAGGGCCGAAGAATATTAAACCAGATGCCCTGTCCCAAATTCACGAGCCCCCTGAAGAGTCAGAGGAGCAGGCTGATGGAACCGGGACATTTATTCTACCCCAGTCAGCTCGTCTGGCCATGATTCGGCTTGAACTAGAGAAGAAGGTCCAAGAGGCAGGTCCCCTCCCGGGTCAACGGCCCTGCCAATCGTCTGTGTGTTCCAGAGGACCTGATACCTGAGGTATTATCTTTTTGCCACTCGTCTCGCCTTTTATGTCATCCAGGCATCACCAAGACCCTGGCTGTGGATAAGGACCGGTTTTGGTGGAGGGCTATGTCTAAGGATGTGAGGGAGGTCGTCTCTGCCTGCTGGGTTTGTTCCCAGGCCAAGCCCTCTCGTCGCCCACCAGCTGGCGTCCTGAGACCTCTGTCCGTTCCACACCGTCCATGGTCACATATATCCATGGATTTTATTACCGGTCTGCCCCTCTCCAGGGGTCACTCTGTGCTACTCACCATTGTAGACCGTTTCTCCAAAATGACTCACCTGGTTCCACACTCCAAATTGCCTTCCTCCAGGGACCTCGGTGAAATACTACCTAAAGAGGTCTTCAGACTACATGGCCTCCCAGTGGACATTGTCTCTGACCGGGGTCCCCAGTTCGCCTCAGGCTTTTGGAGAGAGTTCTGCCAACAGCTTGGGATTCAATTGAGTCTGTCTTCTGGTTTTCATCCCCAATCTGTGGGGCAGACAGAAAGAATTAACCAAGAAATAGTAACTAAGCTTTGCATGTTATGTGAACAGGATCCCACCAAGTGGGTCCAGAATCTTCCCTGGGTGGAACACGCCCACAACTCCCTTCCTTCCAATGCCACAGGTCTCTCCCCTTTTTACACTGTTTTTGGTTTTCAGCCCCCAGTATTTTCTCTTCACGAGACATTGGCAGCAGTTCCTTCAGCCCATGTTGCAGCACTGAGGTGCCGCAGTATATGGAGAAGAGCCCACAGGGCCCTTATCAAAACCACTCACATTTACTGTCGGCCTACACCTGCCTATCAAGTGGGCTAGAGGGTCTGGCTCTCAACCAAGGACCTGCCATTGAGGGTGGAAAGTCGTAAGTTGGCCCCTCGTTTTGTTGGTCCGTTTCCCATTTCCAAGGTGATTAACCCTGTGGCAGTTCGACTTCTCCTTCCCAAGACCCTTAGGGTCTGTCCCTCTTTTCATGTCTTCAGAGTCAAACCAGTTGTCTCTTCCAGCCTGATTGGCTCACTGCCTTCACCTGCATTCACCACTACTTAAGCTCCCACACTCTCCATTCCCTTGCCTTTTTGCCCTTGCGCTGTCTGAAAAGGAGCACTTGGAAACTTCACCTCCAAGTGGCGCTTCCCTCACATGAGCTCTGGTCAGGATCAATCTCCCATCTTCAAGCAGCAGTAAGCTGGCAGCTGTTTCTGTTGTCCCTCCTGAAGATGTCTGAGTTCAAATAAAACCTTTTGCATTCACCCTTTCCTGTGTTGTGGCTGACTTCACCGGTCCTCCTGGTTTATCATTACACTTCTTGCATTTTCAGTCTTCTGGTCTTATTGTCCTGGGTCAGGTGACCCCTTTGAGGACAAGACAATTAAATTCACAGTCCAATTCTTGGGTCAACTCACATGTCAAAACCGTAAGGTATGAAAAATAAAGGACAAACTTCAGGTAATCTACCATTTTATGAGGACACATGGGCTCATTACCACAACGAAGTTAAGATTGCCCAAAATAATTATTTTTCCAAAATTATGACAATCTTCGGGCAATTAACAACTCCAATATAAAAACCTTAAAGCTTTTCAATTTATTTATAAAACACCAATTCACAACAGATGTCCTCTCAACGCACTTTACAAGTAAAGTAATTTCAAAACAAATATAGAAACATTCCAATCAATTAAAAGTTTTCTATGTAAGGAATCCCATCACACTGTATTGAGTCATTGAACTGAGGTTGTTCCCTGAACATAGAGGCAAGGCAATTTTATTTGTATAGCAACACAAGGCAATTCAAGGTGCTTTACTTGATTCAGTGGTAGAGAAACCAAATACATGATAAAAATAAAATTAAAACAGATCATTCGTAAAAGAAATGCATTTAGTAACTGAAGCATTAAAAATAAAATGTATGTGAGAGTATGACATTTAAAAACAAATAAAACATAAGAACAAATTTGTATTTGTATAAAATAATATAGAATAAATAAAATGATAAAACACAATCAATCCATCAATAAAGAACAGATTTATGCAAAATAATATAGATTAAAAAAGATCGGTTAAAAAACAAGAATAACAATCAAATCACGAGCAGCATTCTGAAACAGCTGCAGCTGTCGGACTTTTTGGTAGACCTGAGGATGCTGTCGCAGTAATCAATCCGACTAAAGATGAACGCATGGATCAGTTTTTCAAGGTCCTTCTGTGACATTAGTCCTTTTATCCTAGAGATGCTCTTCAGGTGATAGAAAGCTGACATTGCTATTTCCCTTATGTGACCCTGGAGGGTTCAGGTCTGAGTCCATTAGTACATCTAGATTACGGGCCTGATGAGTCGTTTTTAGTTTTATTAGCTGAAGCTGTGTGCTGACTCCGGATCGTTCCTCCTTAGGTCCAAAAATGATTCTGTTTTTCTGTTTAGCTGGAGAAAGTAAGGTCTGTATAGAATCAGTCACGTGGTGACAATGTAATGTATAGCTGATTGTTGTCTGCATAGTTATGGTAACTAATTTTATTGACTGGTATCATCTTGATTAGTGGGAGCATATAAATATTGAATAGGAGGGGACCCAGGCTGGAGCCCTGGGGGACCCCACATGTGATTTCTGTTTTTTCTGATGAGAAATTTCAGATGGACACAAAGAACTTCCTATTCTTGAGGTACGACTCAAACCATTGAAGTGCTGTACTAGTGAGTCCGACCCAGCTCTCCAGTCCTTCTAGTAATATTTTATGATCAACAGTGTCAAACGCTGCACTAGGGTCCAACAGAACTGTGGTTCTGCCGCTGTCTTTATTTATGCTGATGTCATTGAAGACTTTGACTATGGCAGTCTCAGTGCTGTGATGGGCACGGAAACCAGACTGAAAATTATCTAAGGAGTCGTTTATTGTCAGCAATGTAGTTAACTGTTGAGATACAGCTTTTTCAATAATCTTACTAAAAAGTAACAGAAAGCTTAAACAAATATTAATAATCAACTGGCAACATTAAAATACAAGAAAGCATAGACAATTAATGCCATTTTGCATTTTAACAAAATAAGAACAATTGAGTAAGATCAATAATGGGATAAGTTACTCATAAGCAAGTCTAAATAGGTAGGCTTTTATTGTGGATTTAAAAGAGTTCAGTGTCTCTGCAGTTTTGCAGTCGTCCGGCAGTTTGTTCTAGATATCGGGAACATAGATACTGAAAGCTGCTTCTCCATGTTTGGTTCTTGTTCTAAGGACGATCAGTAGACTAGAGCTGGAGGATCTAAGTGATCTGGAGAGTCTATATTGTGATAGCAGATCGTTAATATACCCGGGTGCTGACCCATTCAGTGATATATAGATTTAAAAAAGCACTTTGAAGTCAATTCTCTGAGCTACTGGTAGCCAGTATAAGGACTTTAGAGTTGGGGTGATGTGTTCTACTTTTCTGGTTTTGGTGAGAACACAAGCAGCAGCGTTCTGGATCAGCTGCAGCTGTCTGATTGTCCATTATTACACCTAGATTTCTGCCCTGGTTAAAATATTCTAGTAGGACCAACTGAAGTTGTGTACTGATATTAAATCTATCTTCTTGGGTCCGAAGATAAGTACTTCAGTTTTGTTTTTGTTAAATTGGAGGAAATTATGGGCCTTCCAGCTGTAAATTTGCTCAATGCATTTATTGAGGATTTGGATGGGTTCAAAATCACCTGGTGAGATTGAGATATATAGGGCTGCTGGAGAGGATGAGCTGCTGAGTTCTCGCGAGAGCTGTGCATAGGTGAACATGGCGGTTATGTGGTAAAGTATACAATCAAAGTCAGGTAAAACAAGGCAATCATTTTGAACCAAACGCAGCTTCTAAACTAACCATCAAGTTACTTTTTTTTTCTTCTAAACAACCTGGACGAGGAAACATTGGATTCGCTGGAGTGCTACCTAGACGAGTGCTTTGATAACATCGTTATGGGTAACTCATGGAAACCTGCTTCGGAAACACCAACGACCACACCATCGCAGAAGCGCACTCGTTCGGAGGCTAGCACTTCCACCGACTCGCCAGATAGAAGCTACGGCGACATCCTGGACTCAATAGAAAGAAGCTGACCAGCCTGGACGCCCGTCTCGCACTGGTGGAGGTTCTGCATAAAGAATTTCAGGCTCTGAGGGAATCGCTGGAGTTCAGCCAACAACAAGTAGCTTCGCTAGTTACAGAAAACCAAACACTAAAAGAAGATGTCAAGAAACTCACCGAGGGGATGAAGCAGCTGCCTGGAGAAAACAAAAGTTTCAAAGAGTCTATTCTGTCCATCCAGGCCCAAATCAATGAGGGACAATCTCGTTTTATCTGGTATACCAGAGCAGGCTGAGGAAGATACTGAAGTAGCCGTGCGAAAGTTCATTCAACACCAGCTGAAACTGCCAGGCGACACGGTTAAAAACATAACCTTCCATCGGGTTCACCGGCTCGGAGGTAAGAAACCCAACAACACCCGCCCGCGACCAATTGTTGCAAAATTTGAACATTTTAAACAAAAAGAACATGTCAAAGGACGCGGGAGAGAGGTGCGGGGGACGAATTACAGCGTTAATGATCAATTTCCGAAAGAAATCCTGGACAGAAGACGCGTGTTATTTCCAATTAGAAAAAAACATATTAGTGAGGGCTGTAGGGCTACGGTTAGTGTGGATAAACTGTATGTTAATGGTCAGCTGTTTAGGGACCCTCAGGTTATTCCTTGGCTTTATTAGTCATATTTAACAGAGCCAAGACAGAATTAGTTTTATCAGACAACTATAGTTTAAAGAAGCACAGCTAAGCAGGCCGTTTTTGTTTGTAAATGTGGGTAGGGGCAAGGCTGCGCACTAGATTGCTTTGTTTTCTTTTATTTTTTCTTTTTCTCTTTTTTCTTTCTCACATTTGTACCACCAAATCTCTTTATCACCTTTTTTCCTTTTTCTCTCACACACACAGACTTTTTTTTATACACCCCAGAGATAAACCCTTCAAATAATGATATTGTACAATTTCTGGATAAAATAACTCTTCCTAAACTTTCAGACAGTCAAGCAAAGGCCCTGGATTCACCGCTAACAGTGTCTGAAGTCGAGGAGGCCCTCCAATCCATGCCTAACAATAAAGCTCCAGGTCCAGATGGATTTCCAGTAGAGTTCTATAAAGAATTCTGGAATATTCTGGCACCAACATTTTACAAAATGTTGCAGGAAACAAAGGAAAATGGTCGAATACCACCAAACATGAATTCTGCCTACATCAATCTTCTATTAAAACCAGGAAAAGACCCTATGTCTCCTACCAGTTATCGTCCCATTTCTCTTATCAATGTGGATCTGAAAATAATTTGCAAAGCTCTTGCAAGAAGGATAGAGAAAATAACACCTCTAATAATCCACCCTGATCAAACAGGTTTCATAAAAGGTAGGCTCTCTTCAACAAATTCACGTAGATTAATAGATTTAATAGATTA